>OZ004708.1:10895783-12117658 GCA_963924515.1 Vespertilio murinus
CACAGCTTTTCAAATCAAAAAAGCAATAAAGTTTTTTTAAGAAAATACATACTTGATAAAAATAAGTAAGAATGGCATAGAAAGCTCTTGAGACCCAAAGCTTGTCACTACTAACTCTCATGTTTATTCTTCCACATTTTTTTATTTAAGATGACATAAAATTTATTTCAAAACTGGGGTCTTAGACACTGTTTTAAAACTTGATTTTTTTTTGCCCAGCCAGTGTTGCTCAGTGGCTGAGCTTTGACAGATGAACCAGGAGGTCACGGTTTGATTCCAACTGCCAGGCAGGGACCATGTCCAGGTTGTAGTCTCAGTCCCCAGTGTGGAACGTGCAGGAGGCAGCCAATCACGGATTCTCTCTTATCCTTGATGTTTCTATCTCTACCTCTTTTTTTCTCTCTGAAATCAATAAAAATATTTTTTAAACTTTATTTTTTCATTTTCTTTGTCTTGCATGCCTATAGTTTTTTTTTTAATTGGATAAAACTATTAACTAAATATTGACAACTACATACTGCTTATTTTTTCATAAGCAATGAATAATTTCAAATAATTTCATAATTTGTACATTTCAACACCCCAGTCAAGCTGGGGCAACGCACACAGAGGTAGATCTCTGTTCAGAAATGTATTATGATATCTAAAACTCAGATATTGTACCAGAGCTCTAGAGACTGTCTACAAAAAGTTGAAATGACTAATACAGACTGACCCTAGGTGAATGACTGACTCTAACCTTTCACTTAGGGGATAAAAAAAAACTCTCTTACCACATCAGCTCACCAGTTGGGATGCTGACTGTCTGACATCAGGAGTGATGGTGGGGGAGGAAGGAAAGAAAACCCTACACATTCAGACATTCTAGTAAATTACCAGCAGATTCCCAGACATACTATGGCATACGAGCCCATCAATTACATAAACTCCCAGCAAGTTGGGGGAAAAAAATAACACACAGCACAACAAACAAAGAAAAGGTCATCATATAACAGCAAAGCAAGTCAGGTAAAACAGCTGTGTGTGACAGGCACTGCCTGATCCGATCTAAGGTGGAAAATATCGGAAGAGATTAGGACTGCCTTCACTTTAAGTCTCCGGGCGGTGCGTTCCCTCTGACGGCAGCGGCGCCCAGACAGGCGGCCATCAAGACCAGCAACCCAGCGGCCCTTTCTGCCACGGCTTGCCCTCCCCAAAACGGCTTGTCAACACCTATTTGCGGTCTCGGAAGCCCGGAGTGCGGGTGATGGTCTGTGAAACATTGGAATGGGCTCCTGATAAAACACATAAGCTAAATTTGTGATTTACAAATTCTTCCCGAGGCCCTCCGGGGGGAAAAAGCAATTTCACCGGAAGCTCTTGGGTCCAGAATGAATGTCTGGCTCAGGTGACACAGGGAGTGATGAAGCTTATGGTCTGTCTGAAACACGGATGGACGATCATGGTATTTGCAGACTTCGGTTTCAGGGACTGGTGTAACCTCTTTGTTAGAAGCAGTCTGACGAGGGGGTAAAAAAAAAAAAAAAAAAAAAAAAAAAAAAAAAAAAAAAAAAAAAAGCAAGGCAATTAAAAATTGAGGTTATTGCCGAAACCGGTTTGGCTCAGTGGTAGAGCGTCGGCTTTCGGACTGAAAGGTCCCAGGTTCGATTCCGGTCAAGGGCATGTACCTTGGTTGCGGGCACATCCCCAGTGGGGGGTGTGCAGGAGGCAGCTGGTCGATGTTTCTCTCTCATCGATGATTCTAGCTCTCTATCTCTCTCCCTTCCTCTCTGTAAAATATCAATAAAATATATTTAAAATTTTGAGGTTATTGCATCATTAAATATGGAGATAAATATTGCATGCTATCAAAATGTTTACAAGTTGAGGCCATACAATTCCTGCTACTGCCCAGCCTGCGTGGCTCAGTGGTTGAGCTTCGACCTGTGAACCAGGAGGTCATGGTTCGATTCCCATCAGGGCACATGCCCAGGTTTCAGGCTCCTGCCCCACTGTAAGGTGTTCAGGAGGCAGCCGATCGATGATGCTCTCTCATCATTGATGTTTCTCTCTCTCTCTCTCTCCCTCTCCCTTCCTCTCTGAAATCAATAAAAATACATATTTTTAAAATAAAATAAGCCTCAGGGCCCCAGTCCTTAATGACCCTCAACATACAAGATGCATTCAGCCATATGCTGCTCCTGACAAACCCCAAATTTATGCCACAATGTTTCTCAACCTCCCGTCTTTGCACATGCTACTCAGTTGGCCAGTTACTCAGTTGGCCTCCCCAAGTCCATCACCTTCCCCAACCCCACCATCTTCCAAGCAAACCTTAGCTTGCCTCCGCTTCAGGAAAACAGACCCTCGAAAATGGGGCCGCATTTGGAGCTAGCCAACTGGTTCTACCATCTAATAGTCCCTTAACTTCTCTGGGCCATGTGCCCTCACCCCTGAGATGTGAAAAGGAATAATACCCAGAGATGTTGAGAAGTTTAAATGTGAGGTAACACTTTAATCAGAGAGTTTTAGAGATCATTCTAAGCGTCCAAAAGCTATTAGCTATTATCTCTATCATCATCATCATCATCTCTTTTTTTTAATTAAGGTATTATATGCGTACATAGCTTACCATTGTCCTCCCCCTCCCATTCATGCCCTCCCTCCCCAGAGTTCTGTGTTCGTTGGTTGTACTTATATGCATGCATACCAGTCCTTCGGTTGTTCTCTTATTTCCCCCCAGGTCTCCTTCCCCTCCCCGCTGTCATTTGACAATCTGCTTGTTTTATAGTGACTATCTCAGGACCACATGAATAGAATCCGCTCCTCATTTGGCAGTCTGCTTCTTTTATGGTGACTATCTCAGGACCACACGAATAGCGTCCGCTCCTCCTCTGGTTCACACTGCCCCTCCCTCCGGTCCCACTGCTTCCCCTGGGACACACGGCTCACCCAGGACACCCGGCCCCTTTGGGGGACACGGCTCACCCAGGGCACACCGTCATCATTATCTCTTAACATCCCCAAGTCCAAACTCCTGATCTTGTCTATTAAAACTCCTTTTTTTGGTTAAAAAAAATAGTAAGAGTAACATGAAAGTAAAAATAAAAACCTTTGCCAAATACAACCTCTTTTCACAAATTGATTACTTTCTGTTTTTTTATTCCACCCTGAAACTTGAAGGTGTTTGAATGTGGCTCTCATACTGAATCACAAGTTGTTTTTTGTGTTTTGCTTTTTTTAACATGTCTGTTCCCTCCCTGAAAAGCTCCTCAAAAGCAGAAACCACACCTCATTAATCTTGTATTCTCCCTGCCCAGCACTGCCTGACACCCAGGAGATGCAAAAATAAATATTAGCGGAATGAATCAATAATTAAATGAGTTCCTCAACAACCGAGTGAAAACCAAATACTGATCAATCAAATCATGTTTAACTGCACTAAGGACATCTGATAGTCAGAGAAATCACAAGAAAAATTCAAGGAGTGGGTAAAATAATGGGATGCGCATGAATTTAAGAGTCAGGCCTGAACTCCTGAATTGGAATCCCAGCTGTTTCTCTTGCAAGCTCTATGACAATGGGCCAAGTTATTTAACCTCCAGGAGTCTCTGCTTCCTCATTTTTTTAGATGAGAAGATATCATCCAGGCCCAGCCAGTGTGGCTCAGTAGTTGAGCATTTACCTATGAACCAGGAGGTCATGGTTCAATTCCCATTAGGGCATATGCCTGAGTTGCAGACTCCATCCCCAGTGTGGGGCATACAGAAGGCAGCCAATCAATGCTTCTATTTCATCATTGCTGTTTCTATTTCTCTCTCTCTCCCTCTCCTTTCCTCTATGAAATCAATTTAAAAATATTTTTTTAAAGATAACATCCATCTCATAAAGTAAACAATGAATAAGTAGATCTGAGCAAAGAACTTAAGCCTATAAACAAGTGCTCATTCATTTATCATTTCCCTTGGCCTTTTATGAAAACTTACTTTGGTAAATTTACTACCTTAATCTCTGTGTTAAATTTTGATCTACTAAAATGCTCATACAACTGTACAATCACAGCAGTGAAATTTTCATTTTTTTGTCCTATAGCCATGTTCTCAAACACCTGGACATACCCACTGCCATCTACCAGGGTACCTAGTTCATGGATATTTTTTTTTTTTTGTGCTTCAATTCTACTGCTTTGTTTTGCTTCTACTCAAACCACAAGTTTCAACTTCAGAATTTGGAGGCTTAATTAGCAGTCATTCACTGAGGTTCCCAGAACCCAGGTTTGGACATAACCCTGAGAATTCTAATCAATTTATCCTTTCACATGGCTTTACAAATAAATGGATTAGCTCCATATTTGTAAGGACAATAGAGCTGCGAAAAGAGACAGACAGAGCTAAAGGAAACCCACAAATTCACCTCTTTTGTTCATTTGCCTGGATCTGACCATGATGTTACAAATCCCTCCAAGTCACTCGGGTTTTAAAAATTGGATTAAACACTTTTTTACTACCAATCAACCTAGAGAACATACATATCAATGTCGAGATCACCATAATCTTCTTTGTTCCGATACAAACAGCATAAATTACTCTTAAATTCTTGGCACAAGAATCAAGGGAGCAATGAGAAGATGGTATCAATGTTACTGCTCATAAACAGAGAAACTGAATTAAAACCACCCCAAATCTTAATGTCCACCGAACAGATCTCAATCGCATGTCAATGTCAAACCATTCCTTTAGCCCCTAAAACCTGGTTGTAACAGAAGTGCAGGGCGTAGGAATGGAAAGCCCAAATAGCTGAGGATGGACACAGAGTGTCGTCTATCTTATGATGTGATGCGACACCACCCTGTATCCATTGCAGATGAAGGAGTCTTTAGAATTAGAATACACACAGTCCTCTTTCAGCTCCCCCCAGACCCTAAAAAAAACTCATGATTGCTACAAGTGAAGAGCTTGCCTTGTTGACACAACTCCAAGTCATGAGGGCCCCAACAGATACACAGGCTAACATCTGCATTTGGCTTATCAGAGGGGCAGAAAGGAGAACGCGCACCTTTGCAAATGTGGCTAAGACCACCCTACTGCCACCCAAATAGAATGTAGGTCCGAAGAAATGCCACTTGATTTAAAGCATGAGCTGCGAAATGAATGAGTTGGCATGACCATACTATATACAAAAACGTAATCAGGCTGAAGGAAACAAGCGTTGATCTGTCTTCAAGAGAAAAGGAGGGGGGAGTGTGTAATATCTTTAATATATGGACGGCTGGGTGGAGTAAATGACTGTGGCACAGAAGGTTTATCTGTAAACACTGCAGTAAGTCTGGGTTTTTAACCACAATAAATGGCTGCTTTCAATCAGTTGCTGCTAGCAGGAAATCCATGGCCCATAGGAGCAATTACCCATCCCTCGACTAAAGCACAGGGCAATTACAAGCTACCCAAGTACACTCACAGTCCCGGAGCACTTAACTGTGTGGTGCTAATGGAACGGAGACAAAAAGCAGTGGTTTGTGGCCACATGTCTCACTCTCAGCCCCTCCCCAACGCCTTTCATATTTCTCTTACCCCACAAGGCGGCAGCGTAGACAGAGAAACTGTGGTCTGCAAAAGCAGTATCATCTACCCCCAAAACATGGACATCAGGGCTTTCTCTCCCCTGCACCACTACAGCTCTTGAAAATAATTACACTGGCCTGGCCAGTGTGGCCCAGTGGTTGAGCATTGACCTATGTACCAGGAGGTCACCCTGTTTCCATTCCTGGTCAGGGCACGTGCCCAGGTTACCCGCTTGATCTCCAGTGTGGGGTGTGCAGGAGGCAGCCGGTCAATGACTCTCTCTTTTTTTTTAAATATATTTTATTGATTTTCCACAGAGAGGAAGGGAGAGGGATAGAGAGCTAGAAACATCAATGAGAGAGAAACATCAACCAGCTGCCTCCTGCACACCCCCTACCGGGGATGTGCCAGCAACCAATGTACATGCCCTTGACCGGAATCGAACCTGGGAGCCTTCAGTCCACAGACCGACACTCTACCACTGAGCCAAACCGGTTTTGGCCAATGACTCTCTCTTATCATTGATGTTTCTATCCAGCGCTCCCTCTCCCTTCCTTTCTGAAATCAATAAAAATATATACATATTTTTAGCCCTTATCGGTTTGGCTCAGTGGTTAGAGCGTTGGTCTGCAGACTAAAGCATCCCAGGTTTGGTTCCCGTCAGGAGCATGTAACTTGGTTGCGGGCACATCCCCAGTAGGGAATGTGCAGGAGGCAGCTAATCGATGTTTCTAACTCTATTCCTCTCCCTTCTTCTCTGTAAAAAATCAATAGAATATTTTTAATATATTTTTTTTAAATTATTATACTCATCCTGACTTTGCAAAATGGATCATGCCTTCATCTGTGGTTTTGCAAATTTCTTCCCTGGGCCTCCCATTCAGTATTTGGTGCTCATTATTGAATGAATCAATTAGCCAAATTTGGACTCTGATCCGAAGTGACGAGAAACCTGTCCAAGTAATAAGTGGGAAAATAATTACTCTTTTAGTCACTGTGGAAAATATGTCAACAGAGTATCCTTACAGATATAACCTCTCTAAGAGTAGAGAAAGAAACACAAAAGATAGTAAGTGGGCTATTAAGTTAACCTTCCATTCTCATCCCATTTATTTCTAACCGGCAGCATTTAATGATGATCTAATGTGCCAAGCAGTGTATTATGTACTTTAAATGCATTGTTTCATTTAAGCCTCACAATAATCCTAAAGCAGATACTATGTGGCCATTCTCAACTAAAATAATGAAGTAACGGAGTTGTCTTTTGAGTAATTTCTTCCAGACACCACAGTTAAGTACATTGTGGATTCAGGACTTAAATATCACCTATTCCTGATTCCCATTAGGTTTATTTTATAGATCAGAAATGTTTCGTACTGAAGAATCCATAAATGCAGACTTCATGGCAATCTGATAACACTTATTCCAATATTTATAATATTTGGGATTTTTTTTAATATATTTTATTGATTTTACACAGAGATGAATTGAGAGGGATAGAGAGAGTTAGAAACATTGATGAGAGAGATACATCAACCAGCTGCCTCTTGCACAATCCCCACCGGGGATGTGCCCGCAGCCAAGGTACATGCCCTTGACCGGAATCGAACCCGGGACCCTTCAGTCCACAGACCGACGCTCCACCACTGAGCCAAACCGGTTTCGGCTATTTGGGATTTTTATAACACTAACTGATGCCCTGGCCAGTGTGGTTCATTTAGTTGGAGCATTGTCCATATACCAAAAGATTGCAGGTTCAATTCCCAATAGGGTTACATATGGAAAGCAACCAACCAATGCTTCTCTCTTCTCTTCTCTTCTCTTCTCTTCTCTTCTCTTCTCTTCTCTTCTCTTCTCTTCTCTTCTCTTCTCTCTCTCTCTCTCTCTCTCTCTCTCTCTCTCTCCCTCTCTCTCTCTCTCTCAAATCAATACACATAACCTCCGGTAAGAATTTTAAAAAAAAAGATACTGCTGAAAAGGCTTTCAACTATGATATGATTTCACTTGAGTTATTGAAAACAAAACCAATGGAAACATGCTCTGATGGATTTTAAGAGGTCAAATACCTTTTGTGGCACTAGGTATTCAACACTGTGATGGTTAAGGATGATAAAATGTTAGTCTTTTGTTCCTTGGTTTACAGACTCGCTTCATTCCACATTTACCTTCAAAAGTTGGTATAGGCTATCACTCTGATCTCCTTGGTCTCCTGGCTCCCTACCCCTTTCCATTGCCTTCCAGAAAAGTAGCCATAAAATTAAGAGAAAACACTCGGCATAAAGGGCAAGGATTTCCAGCAGAGGAAAAAGAGTGGGAAATAAACTACTTCAGACCAAAAGCAATTATATTTGGAGGACAGAGCAGACATCTTCTGGCAAAACTGTCAAGATGTTACAAAAAGATTAAAGGAAGTTTTGTTTTTTGTCATTTAAAATCTGTTTCTGGGTCTCAAAAAAAAAAAAGTTCTGCTGTTCAGCTTGTGATTTTTAATAAGATTTCTCAATAGACTCCTTTCTTTAAAAAAAAAAAAAAAGTTTAAGGGTGAAAGAAGCAAAGTTGAAGCCCACGCAGCAAATACTACTAGGACGTTGATACGGTTTCGTTCATTTTCACTATTCTGGTGGATTTAGACAAGATTTTAGTGGGAGGTTATACCCCATACAATAATCTGTCAACAAAATACACTTATTGCAGAGACTTTTCGGGATTTAGGCTTGTACTGGGGTTAAAGTAGAAACACCAGGTTAATTCCTTTCAAAACTCTGGCAACTTTTTGTGCAAGGAGGCAAAGGAAGGCATTTTTCACTGCTAACAGAGTGCAGTCCTCTCCATAAACCTCAGATATCCAGATACTATTTCATCCCCGTTCTTTGGGGTGCTGGCTCCCTCACTTCTCACGGTCCTGCTGGAGAGACATTTAGTTGGGGTACCTTGGAGATCTAACTGAACGTATTCAGTCAAAGGGAGCATGATTTCTAGTACATCCTCCACTCTGCTCCCCACCTTTACGACATGGGCCTTGTTCCCTGTCCAAACTGTCTTCCTGGAAGCTGAGCCACCACCAATCCTCTTCCATCTTTCATATTTTCTCCATCTTCACCCCAGTCTTCATCTTTCTGGCCTTCATCTTTTCAAGCCTCTTGTACATCCATTTCTGTTCAAGGGTCATAGCCTTGGCCTTCACACACCTGTGAGGTGAGGGATACTGCAGATAGAAAACAGGTTTGTGGCGTTAGGGTCTATCATCCTGTCTACAATTCGCAAGGTTCCTTTCTTGTGAATGCATTTATACAATGGGACTGGGAGCCATGGGAGGCCACCTCAAATAGATCTTTTTTTTTTTTGGAGCAATTGACCCATCCCCTCAAGTATTTTACAATATTTGGGGTGGGAGGAGAATAAAACAAGACCTTTATTTGGAAAACAATTACAGGACAGTGTGTGATGGCTATCAATGAAGATTAACTCACTTGCCAAATGGTAAAATATTTATGACATCTACTGGCTTTCAGAAATGGGGAGGGGAAGACATGCCTCTACTTAATCCAGTCCTTAAATGTATTTTTCATCCTATGAACTCATTCAGACACCAATATGCTATGCAAATTTAACTTGAAGAGGAAAAACAAGAACAAGTTCCCTCCTCTGATTTATAATACTGGTGACCTTTCTCCTCTTATTTCCCCTTAAAACTCTCTACTGCCCTAACCAGTTTTGCTCAGTGGATAGAGCATCAGCCTGCAAACTGAAAGGTCCCAGGTTCGATTCCAGTCAAGGGCATGTACCTTGGTTGTGGGCACGTCCTCAGTAGGGAGTGTGCAGGAGGCAGCTAATCAATGTTTCTCTCTCATCAATGTTTCTAACTCTCTATCCCTCTCCCTTCTCTGCAAAAAATAAAATTAAATATATTTTTTAAAACTCTCTATCAAAATTATCATTGGATTTGATAAAGAAGTCTATTTATAGTATATCTAAAATAAAAAATCAAATGCATTTCCATCTGTTTATATTTTGTCCCTCAGTACAGCTGAGGTCCCTATTAGAAGAATGTCTGTTTGGCACCAAAATGTGTTGGGTGTGATTTCTCTGGAAGGACCTTATGACAATGATTGGTTGCTTGAAGAGGGAGGATAGCACAGTAAAAGCAAGAGTCTGATGTTTCGGAAACCAAGATGGCGGCATGGGTAAACGCCTTACTGCAGCCTCACACAACAATTTCCAAAAAAAAAAAAATACAACTAAAATACAAAATGGACGTTATCCAGAACTACAGGAAAGTTGACTAACTGGAAATTCTACAACTAGAAGGAAAGAGAAAACCAGAAGAAAAATCAGAGGAGCTGTAGAAGTCTAAGGTACGGAGACACGGTGTGCATGTGGGGAGAGGATGGAGCTGGAGAGGAGGGGTCGGCTGAGTGCCTGGCTGGTGTCCCCCAGCAGGAAGGAGATAAAATCTCCAGACTGTGCTGAACCCCAGTTCTGACTGCACTGAACCCCAGTTCTGGGCGAGACCCTGGGAACCCAGGCTCACACAGAGGGATTCTAGGCTGTAAGGCAGAAACTCAGGGGAGCGGTGAAAAGCAAAGCTCCGGAGTCGTGCACATTACACACAGAGGACAGACTGTTGACTGTGATGCTGGATTGCCCTAGCAGGAAGGAGACAAAAGCTCAGACTGCTGAGCCCCAGTTCCGACTGCACTGAACCCCAGTTCTAGACCAGATCCTGGGGACCCAAGCTCATACAGAGGGAATCTGGGCTGTAAAGTGGAAACCCAGGGGAGCGGTGAAAGGCAGAGCCCCAGAGGCATGCACATTGTGCAAAGAGGACAGACTGTTGACTGTGTCACTGGATTGCACTAGTGGGAAGAAGACAAAAGCTCCGAACTGCACTGAACTCCACTTCCAACCCCACCTCCAACTGCACTGAACCTCAGTTCCGGGCTCATTGGGGGAGAGACTAGACTGTCTGGTAGTGGGCGAAACTCAAGGGCACCTTTCTGTCAGAGGTGCTTGCAGTGAGTACCAAAGCAGTGAGTACCAAAGGACACTGAGGAACACAGACTCAGGAACCTCATAGGGCAAGGTTGACAGGAAGCCAAGGCTGTAGGCTCCACCCTGAAACTCTGCCCCATCCAAGCTAAACACAGAGGCTTTTGCAATTTTCCAAGTCTATTTAAATAAGGCTATCCCCTGGCATAGACACAGCTGAGCCTCACAACCAATTGGCCTGGAGGTCAGTTCCTCCCAGTGATACCAACAACAATCAATACTTAACTACAATAAGGCTGTGCACACAGTCCACAAGAGGGTGCACCAAGAGTGTCCATCTCAAATAACTTGGAGGCTGACCCACTGAACCATATAGGACACCTTAGCACACAAAGCCACCCTACCAACTCAGGGAAGCTGCGAAAATGCTGAGACAAGGAAACAGATCACAAATGAAAGAAATGGAGGAAACAAGTGACTAGATATAAAGTTCAAAACCACGGTTATAAAGTTTTTCAAGAATTTCCTAGAAAAGGCCGATAAAATAAACGAGACCTATGAGGATATAAAAAGGGACAACTAGAAATAAAGAATATATTCTCTGAAATAAAAA
Source organism: Vespertilio murinus (assembly GCA_963924515.1). NCBI lineage: Eukaryota > Metazoa > Chordata > Mammalia > Chiroptera > Vespertilionidae > Vespertilio > Vespertilio murinus. The sequence goes on from OZ004708.1 coordinate 10,906,926, forward strand.
CTATTATACAGAGTCCTAAAAACAGAATGGAAGATTGCAAGAATCAAGTCAAAGATTTGGAACATAACCAGAGGATACTCCTCCGCAGAAGCAAGAAGACAAGAGAATCCAGAAAGTTGATGATAATGTAAGAAACCTCTGGGACAACTTCAAGCGAACCAACATCAAAATTATGGGGGTCCCAGAAGAAGAGAGAGAGCAAGATACTAAAAACATACTGGAAGAAATAGTGACAGAAAACTTCCCCCACCTGATGAAAGACTTAGATGTATAAGTCCAGGAAGTGCACAGAACCCCAAACAAAAGGAATCCAAAGAGGACCACACCAAGACACATCATAATTAAAATTCCAAAAGCAAAATACAAAGAGAGAATATTAAAAGCAGCAAGAGAAAAGCAGGTAGTTACCTACAAAGGAGCACCCATATGATTATCAGCTGATTTTTCAACAGAAACCATGCAGACCAGACAGGAGTGGCAAGAAATATTCAAGATGATGAATAGCAAGAAACTACAGCCAAAAATACTCTACTCAACAAAGCTATCACTCAGAATCGATGGCCAGATAAAGAGCTTCACAAATAAAAAAAAAGCTAGAGGAGTTCATCACCACCAAACCAGAATTATATGAATTGCTGAAGGGGGTTCTTTAGAAAGAGGAAGAAAATAAAGATTAAAATTATGAACAACAAATACGTAGCTATCAACAAGTGAATCTAAAAACCAAGGGAATTAAAAAATCTGATGAACAATATTAACTGGTGAATATAAAAGAATCAAAGGTATGGAAAGGGAGTGAACTGACGATTCTTGGGGGGAAGGGGGATTGGGGGTGCAGGAAGAGACTGAACAAAAACTGTGCACCTATGAGTGAAGACAATGGGGGTGAGGAATGGGTAGAGGGTGGGGTAGGAATCTGGTGGAGGGGAGCAATAGACGGGGGGGAAATGAGGAACATTTGTAATAATATGAACAATAAAGATTTTTTTTTAAAGTATGATGTGAGCCAAGTGTCCCAGGGGGCCGAGTGCCCCGGGTGAGCCGAGTGTCCCAGGGGGCCATGTGCCCCGGGTAAGCCGTAGCCCCCAAAGGGGAAGGGTGTCCCGGGTGTGCCGAGTGTCCCAGGGGGCCGAGTGCCCCGGGTGAGCCGAGTGTCCCAGGGGGCCGAGTGCCCCAGGTGAGCCGAGTGTCCCAGGGGGCCGAGTGCCCCAGGTGAGCCGAGTGTCCCAGGGGGCCGAGTGCCCCGGGTGAGCCGAGTGTCTCATGGGGCCGAGTGCCCCGGGTGAGCCGAGTGTCCCAGGGGGCCGAGTGCCCCGGGTGAGCCGTGTGTCCCAGGGGGCCGAGTGCCCCGGGTGAGCCGAGTGTCCCAGGGGGCCGAGTGCCCCGGGTGAGCCGAGTGTCCCAGGGGGCCGAGTGCCCCGGGTGAGCCGAGTGTCCCAGGGGCCATGTGCCCCGGGTAAGCCGTACCCCCCAAAGGGGAAGGGTGTCCCGGGTGAGCCGAGTGTCCCAAGGGGCTGAGTGCCCCGGGTGAGCCGAGTGTCCCAGGGGGGCGAGTGCCCCAGGTGAGCCGAGTGTCCCAGGGGGCCGAGTGCCCCAGGTGAGCCGAGTGTCTCATGGGGCCGAGTGCCCCGGGTGAGCCGAGTGCCCCGGGTGAGCCCAGTGTCCCAGGGGGCCGAGTGCCCCGGGTGAGCCCAGTGTCCCAGGGGGCCGAGTGCCCCGGGTGAGCCAAGTGTCCCAGGGGGCCGAGTGCCCCGGGTGAGCCGTGTGTCCCATGGGGCAAAGAGCCCCGGTGAGCCGAGTGTCCCAGGGTGCAGTGTGCCCCGGGCGAGCCGTGTGTCCCAGGGGAAGCAGTGGGACCCAGGGGAAGGGGCGGTGAAAACCAGAGGAGGAGCGGACTCTATTCATATGGTCCTGAGATAGTCACCATAAAACAAGCAGACTGCCAAATGAGGAGCAGATTTTATTCATGGGGTCCAGAGATAGTCACCATAAAACAAGCAGATTGTCAAATGACAGGGGGAAGGGGAAGGAGACCTGGGGGGAGATAGGAGAACAACAGAGGGACTGGTATGCATGAACATAAGTACAACCAATGAACACAGAACTCTGGGGAGGGAGGGCATAAATGGGAGGTGAGGGGGGGGGGCAATGGTAAACTATGTACACAGAAAATACCTTAATAAAATAAAATTTAAAAAAAAAAAAAGTATGATGTTTCCCCCTCCTTCATCATTGCCTCTGAGGTCTCCCTGCACATCCACAGGCAAAAACTCAACACCAGGAACATGGAGGAAGGGGAAAGCCTCGCCCATCAAGGTGGATGGTGACCAAGTGGGAAGCATAGGCTCACTCATCAATCTCCACTCAGTACAAACCTACTCATGTCCCAGCAACCAAGTGACAGAAAGAATTCCCAACAGAAGCCTGACCACAACAACCAAATGGTCATAATTCCCCAGGGCAAATGGACCTGCTCAGTCAACCTAATTGAGAGGAAAGGTTGACAAGTTACAAGCAGGAGAAAAAAATGTGCTCAGAGTATTTTGTATTTGTCAGCGTGCAATTGGCATTGGGATGACCTGCTGTATTGAAATGAGACTCGCTGATGGGAGGGGGGCTGCTGAAAAGAGAGGAGATTGTGGAGAATGAAAGTGAGACAGACAACTCAGAATCTTTTCCTTTTGAATTTCAACCTGTTGGATAAAAACAATAGCAAATGAAGCACTGCATATGCATGAGGCAGGGGAGGTATTTTAAGGTTTTTTTCAGGAGACAGCTCGCTTAACGGAATTGCTAATTATGTCTCACATTGCTCTGTCCAATTCAGTTAGCTTGATTATGGCTGACTTGTCAACTCCCCAGCACTTGAGGTTTCACAATTGCAGCCCATTCTGAGGCTTAATACAAAATTAGAATGATCTTTCTCAAAAAAAAAAAAAGAAAGAAAGAAAGAAAAATGTTTTCCCTCACGAAAGAGCTAGCTTTACCCATTGTGACAACATAACCTTTCTCAACAAAAATAAAATTAAAACCTCCAAGGGTTCAGATTCAAGGGTTTTGGGAGTTGGTGGAACATCGGGAATGTAATCACAGCTGTGACAATTACAAATTAAGATTGAACAATGAGCCAAATTGGAAGGGTGAGAAAGAGCAGAACACCATATGGAGAATCCCGTTGCTACCCCCACAGGATATCTTTGATTTCTTAGGATAAAGAGGATTTGCTAACTGAGGGTTGGACTAAATAGAGCCCAGAATCTCACTTTTTTCCCCCCTAAACTTTAGTGACTGCCTATGCTGAAGCAGTTACATTTCCCATTTCCTTTGCTTAGTTTCCTCACCTCTGAAATGGGAAAAATCTCACTTCATAATTGTGCTAGTTCAGGAGAGCGATGATGGGTGGAGTAGACATCCTAGCTTGACAGTTAGATGAAGACCAAAGGCTGTCTAAAAGGTCAGAACCTTCGGAGAATTCACCTAAAGATAGAGAGAATGGGGCGTGATAGGATTCATCAAATAAAATATCATTACATTAATTCAGTAGGGAGCCCTTCATTGTATTCATTCACTCCTAATCACACCTATGCTGGACTCCTGTCTGAAATAGATGAAGAACAACAGAGGGTGGAGAAAGATGAATAAAATGAGGACCTAGTGGTCTTGCTTGAGGACCCCTCTGAAACAGTAGCCCAAAGGTGAAAGGAGCAGTGTTCCCACCAGCCACAGAGAACCACACGGCTTTGAGGATATGAGGCTCTGATGCATGAATGAAGGTATACAGTAAGAGATGGCTACAATGGCAACTATGCACGTGCTGGAATATATAGGAGGGGGAGCCAAACATTGCAGCAACTGGCAGAGCAGAACATTTCAATGAAAGAGTCTTTTCTGAGAACATTTGTGACACGTCCCCAGGAAGTACAAGATATGGTCCAAGGAAGGGGGCACAATATTTCGTAAGGGGTTTAGTTTTATGGTAACTGGTTAGGAAGCTGAGGAGCTGTGCAGAGGAGAACCAATCCACTTTGCCAACTGCTGGGCATGTCAGAGAGGCCGTGGGAACCAGCCAGCTGACCACAAACACATGGTGAGTCCAGCCAACACCTTGTGAAGCACAGAGGAGCCAGCCCAGCTGAGCCCTATTCAAATGGCAGGCATATGAGTAAATAAATGAGTGCTGTTGGTTTTGGGATGATATCACATCCTATATAATAAAAACCCAATATGCTAAGTGTCTGGTCATCTGGTCATCCAGTCAACCAACCAAAGCATAATGTGTTAATGATATGCTAAGGCTGCTCAACCACTCGCTATGATGTGCACTGACCATCAAGGGGCAGACGCTCAATGCAGAAGCTGCCCCCTGGTGGTCAATGCGTTCCCACAGGGGGAGCGCTGCTGAGCCAAAAGCCAGGCTCACAGCTGGCAAGCACAGTGGCGGTGGCGGGAGCCTCTCCCACCTCCACCTCCATGGCAACACTAAGGATGTCCAACTGATGGCTTAGGCCTGCTCCCCATTGGCCTAAGCCATCAGTTGGCCGTCCCCCAAGGGCTCCTGGACTGTGTGATAGGGAGCAGGCCGGGCTGAGGGACCCCTCTCCTGCCCTCCACCCCGGCCCACAAATTTCGTACATGGGGCCTCTGGTAGTATTATATAACTGAAACAATCTTGATATAAGACCTTTCCTTCTGGTGTCCCCCATGTTTAAGACTTTTTTTTTTGCTGTGGCTGTTGGCCATGAAAACAATCTTAGTTACTCCCAAGTGATATCTGCTGATGACCTTAATCAGAGGCATTAGAGAAGCAACAATCATCCTACTTGTTAAAATTAGAGTTTTAGCTGCAGGCCATCATTCTGTCTAAGCAGAAAAATCATGCAGTAGCAGCAACTCCGATGCCCACATCTGCTTGCCCTGAGTAGGAGCAGAACAGGGTAAAGTAGGCACACTTCTGCCTCAGTCACACTCCAAGCCCCCAATGGGTGGTGGGTTCAGGGTACCAGTGCGGTCCTACAGGTTTGGTTATTTGCCCACAGAGTTGCTTTCATAACCATTCCCTTGATCCTCCAAACACCTTTAGGAAAAGATAAAAATCACATTCTATAAATAAAGCAGCCAAGTTTCAAAGAGAGGGAAAGGCAAGTCAGCTGCACAAAGGCATGAAAAGCAAAGCACACAATATTATGAGATGGTGCTATTTTCCAGTAGGGCAAATATCTCAATTATTCCACCCGCTTCAAGAACATAACCGGGAGATTACTCTCTACTGAACCCAACTAAGTGGAGCCCTGGCCCAGTGGCTCAGTTGGTTGGAACACTGTCCTGTAAGCCAAAAAGGTTGTGGGTTCGATGCCCAGTCAGGGCACGTTTGGGATGTTTCTCTCTCACACGGATGTCCCCACCCTTCTCTGTCTCCCTTCCTCTCTAAAATCAATAAACATATACTTGGGTTAGGAATTTAAAAAAAAATAACTGAGTGGAGAAGTTACCAAAGGGTAATACTACTTTTTTAAAAGAAATGTTTGAAATGTTCCTTTTTTCTCTTGCTCATCTTCTAAACTCAAGCATCTTTTGGTAGAGTGAAAACCGTTTCTTAAGCAGCATTTTCTTTCTGATTAAATCTTCCCTGTTCTCACACAGTCCCACTGCTTCAGCTCCGATAAGCCTCAGGTCAGTTCTATCTGAGTCTACAATCTCATTTGAACTTTTAGTGATCAGGGAAATATAGATATTTCTTATTTCCAATGATAGAAGATTAAGCTGTCATCCCTTAAGCAGCCAATGTGGAGGAATTAACATTTCATATCATGAAATGCAGAAACTATTTATTCACTTGAACTCTTTCTCATGGATGTTTTAGAGACAAGTACATCAAAATGTTGTATATGATTTTTTTTTTAAGTCACCACCCAAAATCGCCCTGGTGCAGATGATTGTTTATGTGTTCCTGATGTCTGCCTTTAAGAAGAAAGTTGGGTTTGTTTCCATAGATTTGCCAGCTTGCTGTGATAATCTGTGCTGGTTGCAAGCCTCAACTTTAAGTTGATGATGTTTAAATAAGAAATGTGTTTCCATGGTTCCAAGTCAAAAAGTTCATCCTTTTCTTTTAAGTCTCAACATTGCAACACACACAAAGAAGCTAAACTAAATTCCATGTTTCTCACTGTGTGTTAATAATGGCCTCTATCTCTACAGACTAAAAGAAAAAAATCCAAGTCCTGAGGAGACAAAAGAACAAAAATGTAGGTGTGACAGACTAATCAATAGGAAGGAAAGAAATTAGAGTTTCCTGTCCCTCTAATCATGGTTAAGACTAACCATTTGAACCTGGCCAGTGTGGTTCAGTGGTTGAACATAGACCTATGAACCAGGGGGAGTCACGGTTCCATTCCCTGTCAGGGCACAATCGTGGGTTGTGGGCTCTGATCAATGATTCTCTCTCATCATTGATGTTTCTGTCTTTTCCGCTCAAAATCAATAAAAAAAATTTTTTTAAAAAAGAAGTGAGAAAATGGATGACAGTTTCATTAAACTCATTTTTAAATAATTTTTTAAATGGCTCCCAAGAGCACAGTGATTCAGAGTGGAGGTCTGAAGGGAAAGTGGGAGTGTTTGTGTGAAAGAAGGGCAGTTCGGGCCAAGGAAATAGCATACACAAAAGCTGTTATCCCCTGCAGACTGAAAGGTCCTGGGTTCCAGTCAAGGGCACGTACCTTGGTTACATGCACATCCCCAAAAGGGAGGCAGCTGATTGATGTTTCTGTCATCCATGTTTCTAACTCTCTATCTCCTTCCCTTACTCTCTATAAAAAATCAATAAAATGTATTAAAAAAAACTGTTATCCTTTGTATGAAGAAAGTATATGGATGGAGGCAGGGGGAGTGGTTACAAGAGCATATGCACATTATACTATTTTGCATACACACACACACACACACACACACACACACTTAAGAATCAGAAAGACTATCAAAATATTAATTGGTTATTTCTAGTTCAGGTGACATTTGTCCTTACCACCTTGCCTTTTTTTTCTGTTTTCTCTTTTATTTCTTCTTTATTAAGTTTATAAATAGAAAAACAAAATAGGATCAAAAACGTCATGATTGGTTGTTGATACCATCCATTTCCATTTGCTACCTAAGCCAATACAATCGGGGGGGGGGGGGGAGAGAAGAGGAGAATATCTCTCTTTTTTAAATTTCTTTATTGATTAAGGTATCACATATTTTCCTCAACCCCCCATTCCAATCCCTCACCCCCCACACTCATGCCCCCAACCCTTATTGTCCTTGACCTCTGGTTAGGCTCCTACATATGCACACTAATCCTTTGGTTAATCTCTCCCCTTTTATCCCCACCCTCCCTTTGAGGTCCAACAGTCTGACCCATGGCTCCTTATCTCTGGGTCTGTTCTTGTTCCTCAGTCTATGTTGTTCACCATTTCCCCTAGATGAGTGAGATCATATCCTACTGGAAAAATACATATAAGAATCAAAAATGAGACAAGAAATCATCGTTACACTACCGAGAATATCTCTAAACCAGAGAAAAAGTTAAGAGAAGCTACACACTCCAGAGTAAGCCCTGCTTTCTCACTTGAGTATCTTTAGTTACAAATGACTATTTACCTGTCAGTTGGGTTGAGAACACCCATAGGTTTTCCTTTGAAGTGAACCTCTTGGATTTAAAGAGATTTCTGCTTAAGCTGTTGAAGTTTTGCTTGATCTAAAGTCTCCGAGACGTTTGAAGTTGTGACTTACTGGAAGATTATTTTTATTCACAGTGATCAAGCAGTTAATGAGATAAAGTAGTGAGGAGACAAGCTTAATAGAATATGTGGTTGCACTGCACGTTAATCTTTATAAAAGGCAGGATGAAAATAACAGGAAACCAGAAAGAAATTGGGACAGATGGCTGAACAGCTCAAAGATAGGAAAAACAACTTTTCCCTGCACAGGGCTTTCAAAAGCAAACCCCTCTCATGTAGAGTTCAATAGATAAAAAGGCGACAAAGGATGAGAAAACGGGGAGCCAGGACTAAAATTTTCCTTGTGGCTTTCCTCTGGAGACCTCCCCTTGCCTCCTCCCCAACTCCTTCCCTGACCCTCCTATGAAGGGCAAAATGTGTCTGGGGCAATGACAAGATTTCAGTATGGAGAGAAGATAAATAGTAAAGAACTTTGCCAACTGCCTCAAAGGCCCACTGTCCATCATTTTAACCTCCATCAATCATAACCCAATGAGGGGCCCTCTCCAGCCCGGAGACTCCACAGCAAGGCGCTAGGGAGGCGGGTGAAGCAGGAGAGGGGAAGAGAATGTTCCTCCCGTTGTCTCCCCATGTTGGTTCACTGTCATTATTTGTTGTTGTTTGCTTGGTTTTTTAGGCCAGTGGAAGACTAATAAGGCCTAAATAATCACAGAGGAGAAAAGAAAATTTAACCTTAAAGGCCATCCTTCCAACACACTAATGTGGAGGTGGAAGCAAATGTGGATACCTTTGGTATTTCACTATTCTTTTCGTGGCCAATGGAAGAAACTTGCCCATGTTGCAGGCTTGATCCCCAGTAGGGGGCATGCAGGAGGCAGCCAATCAATGATTCTCTCTCATCACTGATGTTCCTCTCTCTCCCTCCCTCTCCCTTCCTTTCTGAAATCAATAAAAATATATTTAAGCCCTAACTGGCTGGCTCTTTGGATAGTTCATTGGCCTGTGGACTGAAGGGTCCCAGGTTCGATTCTGGTCAAGAGCATGTACCTTGGTTGCAGACACATCCCCAGTAGGGGGTGTGCAAGAGGCAGCTGATTGATGTTTCTCTCTCATCGATGTTTCTAACTCTCAATCCCTCTCCCTTCCTCTCTGTAAAAAAATCAATAAAATATATATATTAAAATATATTTTTTAAATAATATATTAGACTGGGTTTTATTTACAGAATCCAGAGACACTTGGGCAAAGAGGACATCCCTGAAAAGGAAAATTCTTTGGTATCTGCCCTCCATGCCTCAGTTCCACCAACCTAAGCATTCAGAGTTGCTGTCAAGGCTTGGGTCTTCATGGACCACCCAAGTGGTGTGAGGTCATGAATGGACAGATCTCTGGTATAATCCACAAGGGAGAACCTAACTCGCTCCTCCTGGAATTCAGACCAAGGGAGTCTGTGTCCTTAACACGTCCCTTTGGTCTGCCTTTTTAATGAGGAAGAAACGCTTTAGGAGAAATGGATGTATGGGAACTCTCACTTCTCACTCTGCACCGTGGGTGAGCATCAGACCTTGTCTTCTGTTCCTCTCTGGCCTAAAACACGTGACTCTAGCGTATTGTCCCTTGAGGCCGCTGTGGCTTTAGTACCTAATTACGTCTCCAAGTCACCGCTGCCACTTCCAGTTTCTGGCCCTAGGAAATGTCCTTTCCTCATCACAAGCTCAGTTATGCATTTCTAACGAGGTCGGTTATCCTTTATCCAGCATTTCTCAAGAGTTGTGTAATGGGAGGGCTGTTCAGACTGCTGCCTTAAGTATTCCTGAAAATAAGAAGTTCTCAAAACTGCATTCTTTGCAAGCGCCATGGATCATTCCTATCCCCACACTAAAGTTTGAGGACATTGTAAATCAGCAAGTAGTGGACTTTATAGTTGTGTAACAGTAGCTCTTAAAAATGTTTTTATAGTCATTTACTTCATTTGATCCTTGAAACAACCTTGTAAAATAAGCAGAAGGGGTATTTTTATTCCCAGCTTTCTGATGATGAAGCCTGGTCAGGCTAAGTTTCTTGCCCAAAGATAGAAAACTAGTTACAGAGCAAAAATGAGGCCTAGAGCCCATGCCTTCTGCCATTTGATCAATTGCATCAGACTACATTATCCCTAAGGTGATCATTTAAGATTCCAGGAGGTCATTATCTATCACATGATGCCCAAATCACAACTTCCCATGTCAATTTGAAGGAGGAAGAGTCAAATTTTCTTTGGAGTCCATGGGTCTATGTTTTCCTTCTCTGTGTGTCAAACATCAGAGCTCTACTACCTGGCAATCACTTGTATCAAATTTTTTCATTGATTTTTAGAGAGAAGGGAAGGGAGAGAAAGAAACATCCATTGGCTGCCTCCTGCACGTGCCCCAACCAGGGCATGTGCCTTGACCAAGAATCGAACCAGTGACTTTTTGGTGCCCAGGATGACTCCCAACCAACTGAGCCCACACTAGCCAACACCTAGCAGTCCATTTTAAAATGTTATTTATGGTACACTGACATGATTTATAAGAGAACCCTTTATTTCAATAATTACCCTTCAACTTTGTAAGAATCCTACATCGCTGTGTCCTTAGAAGGGTCCCTACAAGGGCCTTCCTGCGGTAGAAAGCTCTCCTAGCTTGCACCAGGCTGCTAAGGGGTTAGACCAGGGGTGGGCAAACTTTTTAACTCGAGGGCCACAATGGGTTCTTAAACTGGACTGGAGGGCCGGAACAAAAGCAACCTGACCATGCTGGCACTCTCCTCTTGGGCTGCTGGTGAAGGAGCGGAGGGGAGAGCAAGAGAACCCTCCGCTCTTTCCGCTCCATGGGCCGGATAGAACAGCCGAATGGGCCGGATCCGGCCCGCAGGCTGTAGTTTGCCCACAGCTGGGTTAGACCCTGTTGGAAGTACTTTTTATATTCCCCCACTGCAATTCATGGGGTTTACTTGAATTCTGAGGTCACTTTCCAGCCTTTAAGGAAGACTCAGTGGGCTTCCGGTCATTCTACAGAGCCCATGAGCCACACAGTTAGTGGTGGGCTCACCACAAGATCTCAGGCACATCTCTGCTTCCAGGTCTGCGTTTGGTCATTTATCCCACAACCATATTCATTCCACTCACACTTGAGATCCTACAGTGTGCCTGGAAACCAACTAGAGACCGTCTTGTATCCAGCCTGCGCTCTATTATTCTACAGGGAAATTGCACTATGGAACCAACACTGTCGTTTCAGATTGCTCCCAAGGGCCTTTGGGCTAACAATCATGCAACTAAAATATGTTTCTGCTTCGCTGAGTGTTAATAGAGTCTTCCCTTTCCCTCCCATCTTTAGGGTTTACAGAGAGCAAGTATCTTCCATACGGATGATACATCAAGAATTTTTTCACAAGCACAAATTGCCGTGAAAACTTGAAAGAATTTGTTTAAAGAGAAATTGATTAATTTTCTTTTGCCACTGTTGTTCAAATGCCTTGGAAATGTCTGCCTTTTTCCTGTAGGGACAAGATGATTTTCTTTAGTCCCTTTGGCACAGGTTGATTTACATGAATGTGAAAATGTTTTATCTGCATTAATGTTCTAGAACTTGATTAGTCTGGATCCTCATGTAGACAATTAGTTCAGCCAGTTAGCCTGAGTGTCCATCAGTAGAAGGGGGGGACACACCATTCAAAAAGAAAACTAAACTGCCATCCAAAAACTGAGGTGGATTTAAATTAAACACAGCAACATGCAAAGTTCAAGCTATATCATCAAGAAAAAAAACTAAGTTAGAAAACAAGGTACATAAAGTTTGATCCCATTTATGTAAATGCTTAGAAAGTGGTCAATTTTGAGAAAGAACATGGAAAAATCAAGAAGGTAAAAGGCTCCCATTTTTTTTAAGTCAAAAATGCACTAGTGCATAAGAAAAATGTTAAAGCATTCAGATGTAATACTTTTAACAATTATATCTAAGCCATCAAATAGTTCCTGTGTGACTAGTGTCTATGATTATCCTCTAAAATTACCAGGTGAGGAGACAATTCCAGAGTTCTTGCAAAAATGCTTGAATTGTCTTTCTTCACATACAGAAATCACACAATAATTTTTATTAATTGTTAACACATATTGAGTTCTTATGGGAAACCAATCAGTGCTAGCTCTGAAGGTGTTAGCCAGAAAAAGAAAGAGAAGAAAAACACTAGAATCCAAATTATGTAGGTAATACGTTCCTACTCCATTTGGAATTATCTAAGAGTGATAAGAAGCTATTGGAGATTTTTCACCTGGTAAAAGTTTTAACAAGATTTTTCTGGGCCCTAGCTGGTTTGGCTCAGTGGATGGAGATTCAGCCTATGGACTGAAGGGTCCCAGGTTTGATTCTGGTCAAGGGCACATGCCGGTATTGCGGGATCAATCCCCAGTAAGGGGTGTGCAGGAGGCAACCAATCCATGATTCTCTCATCATTGATGTTTCTCCTTATCTCTCCCTCTCTGAAATCAATAAAAATATATTTTTTAAAAAGACTTATAGCCAGAATACACATAAAGAGCACTGCAATTCAATAGTAAGAAAACAACCAATCTTAAAAATAAGCCAAAATATTAAAATATACTCCATTATCTTTAATGATGTATAAAGAGCTGAGAAACACATGAAAATACAGAAAACTTTAGTCATCAGAATGGCTACAATTTCAAACCTATTCATACCAAGTAAAGGTAGGATATGAACCAACTGAAACTCTCACAGGTTGCTGAAAGAAATAAAAAATAGTACATCCACTTTAGAAAATAGCTTAGCAGTATTTTTTAATTAAACATTCACCTATCATATGGTGCAGCCATTCTATTCCTAGGTGTTCACTCAAGAAAAATGAAAACGTATGCTCACACAAAGGTTTGTACATAAATATTCATAACAGCTTATTTTTAATAGCCAAATGTTGCAAACAGCCCAGATGTCCATCAACAAGTAAGTGAGAAAACAAACTGGGATATATTGAGAAGTGAACTAGTACTCAGCAATTACAAGGAATGAAGCATGGGTTTAAATACAGAAAACTATTGTTGTAATTCATCATATGAATGGTTAAAGGGAAAGAGGAGGATTATGATCAGCAGTTATTGCAGAAAAAAGAACTTATAAAATTCAATACTCAATCGGTCATTAAAAACAAAGCAAACCAGGAGAAAGACACTGCCTTAATCTGATAAAGGGTATCTCGAAACAAAAACCTACAGCAGAATAGTTAATGATGAAAAGTCAGAAGTGTTTCCTTTCATGCCAGAAAAAAAAAGCCAAGGCTGTCCAACCACCACCCTGTTCAACATTGAACTCGAGGGCAGACAGCTCAGTAAGAAATAAAATGCATAGCCCTGGAAAGGAAGAAAAAAAATAACTGTTATTATTCAAAGGCAATGACATTGTGAACATAGAACATTCCGATTATTCTGTGGAAAAACTATTGGAACAAATTTTTAGAAAGCGGAAACTTGCTAAATAGAAAATCAATTTCTTTTACGGTTGTGTTCCAAGATATCAATAAACAAACAATAAAGAAAAATTTTAAAAGAAACTGTTGGTTTGCAAATGCGGGAGCTTCCCCGGGTGATATCAGACATGGACCCTTGTAGTCAGTGGGCAAGGAAAGGCTAAGGAAAGAGGCAGTCCACTCTAGATTGCCAGGTAGCTGTTTTGAATAAGCAAGGGAAATTATGCACAAGGCTTGTGTCTTGGGCAGTTGCAAAATAAGTATATCTCTTCACCCATCCGCTGAGAGGGCAGGGAGGGGCGGGGCTACCTCCTGACTCCATTTTGTACTGTGGGGCAGGGGGGAGCTATCCTCCATTTTGTAACTGGACCCTAGCCCTCACCCAACCAATCAGGGTCAGCCAAAGCAGTGACATCACCACCCCTATAAAACCCCTTGATCTGTTGAAGCTCGCTCTCTTCCGCCATGCTGCTGTTGGTGTGAGTGGGACAGAGCCCATGATAGCATGGAATACAGGCTTTCTGCTATTGCATCGGACTCGGCTCCCTGGGGGTCTTTGGGGATCACAAAATCTGGGCATAACACTGCCATAATCATAAAAGCTTATATACTGGTAGAGGTCTTAAAGGATTGCAGTCACATACACAGTCCAGGTGTTCTCAACAACACTCTACTCTCTCAAGGCTACATCCTTGAAGCAGTTCCTCATATGGGAAGGGTGGGGGAAATGTACATTTCAAGGACAGGGGAAGGGGGAGAAGCCTCTGATTGCCCATGTCCAGCTCATGGTTCCACCAAAGGTCATGTCCTCTCAATGACTTCCTTCAACAGAAGTATGCTGTTGCAATAACAACAAACAAACAACAAACAAAGCCAGAAAGAGAGTGAGAGAGTAGTCAGGAAATATATTGAAAAATCTTGTAGACCATGCATAAAAGTAAGACTTTCGCTCAGGGCACTGTCTTGGGGCCGTGAGATGTCTGACTCAGAGGGGGAAACAGCAAACAGATATACATTGTAGGAAGCTCACTCTAGCTGCAGTGGGTTGCCAAAAACAAGGAAGGCTGCACAAATCGAGCTGGTCACTTGGGCTTATCATCAAAGTGTTCATATTAAAAAGCACTGAAAGAACATCCATTGGAATGTTGAATATATATTTACAATTTGTCTCTGGCTCTTTCTTCATTCCTGGTTGGGGTCAGGAGTAATGGAGAAGGTGGGGTGGCTGGATAAACAGCTATTTGTGGGTGTGTTTTCTACGGGGGCTTGGACCAAATGACCCTTCCAGGTGATTGGGTATCTTCTCAATCCACAAGCTATGCTTATTATAGCCAGTCCCAGATCAGACAAGCTTCGCTAACCACAGACATTGGGACAAAAGCCAAATGCATCCCACACATCCTTGTGGTCCTCCTGCCTTCTGGCTAACTCCAGGATCAGCCTGGGAAACCTGTGCCCAGTTTGGGGGCCAACTTTGGCATGCTGTGGTGATGATTTATAGGGCTTGGGTCGGACTCCACACGATCTGTGCTACTTTGGCCAAGTCTAGCCTTAGGGTTTGTGACTGATTTGAAATAAAATGCATCAGGTAGGGGACAGATGGGTTCCCCCACTGGAATCAGACGGGTCTCATCCAAATCCTGTGGGAAACCAAGACAACCGAACATCCCACCACTCTACTCAAAAGTCCAAAACACGTGCTACACAGATGGGGTGTTGGGGTGAAGGAGTTGGATAGACAAGTGCTTTCCAGGATTTAATAAAAATAAATTGTTTTTAATTTCTGATGGGAAAAAAGGCTGGTTTGATTTTTACTGGCTGTCCTCTCAACTGCCATTTACATGTTGAGATTGTAAAGCTGAGAAGGAGCTATCCCTTCCTGGTGATTTGAAATCCGTTGATTAATTTCAAGTTGATGACCTTGTTCCCCTACCATAATAGAACTTTAATTCATCTCACTCAGGCTGCCTCTAACTAGTTTCCCACAATAGCTAAACAACCAGTAAGAAGTGGCTATTCGGTGGATAAAATCCGTTCCCTATTAATAAATACAAATTAACTGAAGCATATTAAAAGGAACCTGATCCCAGTATCAAAATTAATAGGATTTTCTCTGAAGACTCTCAGATACTCCAAGGCAACTATGACTAATAAACAAAAAGTGCAAGCTACAAGTATAAGCCACTAAATAACTTTAAATTTTTCTAGTAGCCACATTAAAACATAAGAATAGCCCTAGCTGATTTGCTTAGTCGATAGAGCGTCAGCTTGTAGACTGAAGGGTCCCAGGTTTGATTCCCGGTCAGGGCACATGCCCGGGTTGTGGACTCATTCCCCAGTAGGCAGCCAATCAATGATTCTCTCTTATCCTTTTTTTAAAAATATTTTTATTGATATTTTACAGAGAGGAAGGGAGAGAGATAGAGAGCTAGAAATGTCAATGAGAGAGAAACATCGGCCAGCTGCCTCTTGCACACCCACTAATGGGGATGTGCCCGCAACCAATGTACATGCCCTTGACCGGAATCGAACCTGGGACCCTTCAGTCTGCAAACTGATGCTATATCCACTGAGCCAAACTGGTTTCGGCTCTCTCTTATCCTTGATGTTTCTATCTCTCTCTTCCTCTCTGAAATCATTAAAAAATATATTTAAAAATAAAGAAAGAATATGTAACACAGAATGTACAAATAATAACATATGTAATAGTCTTTATAAAAACAAACATAATGATAGGCAAAATCAATTTTTAAAATGTTTTATTTAACACAATATATCTAAACTGTTATCATTTCATCATGTAATTAATATTAAAAGATAGATGAGATTTTTTTAATATATTTTATTAATTTTTTCCAGAGAGGAAGGGAGAGGGATAGAGAGTCAGAAACATCAATGAGAGAGAAACATCGACCAGCTGCCTCCTGCACACCCCCTACTGGGGATGTGCCCGCAACCAAGGTACATGCCCTTGACCGGAATCGAACCTGGGACCTTTCAGTCCGCAGACCGACACTCTATCCACTGAGCCAAACCTATTTGGCTAAAAGATAGATGAGATTTTTTCACAGTCTCAGACATAAGCTACAAGAAGTTGAAGAGTGGCTTGGATCTCAAAGAAATGACATTTTGGAGGCAGGTGATCAGGCCCCTGAGGAAAGCCTGCCCCAAGCTTTGCCAGCACATGCCTCAGTTTCCCCCCTCTGTAAAAAGAGGACAAGAGCTCTAGCTATCTTACACGGCTTAGTGGGGGGTTAAATTAGTGGATACAAGTAGAATACTTGGAACTAGGCCTGGCACGTGAGAATAACCAACAAACCTCAGCGAGAGGATGCTGGTCAGAAATATCTTGAAGCCCAGCCGGCATTGCTCAATAGTTGAGTGTTGATCTATGAACCAGGAGGTCACGGTTCAATTCTCAGGTGGGGCACATGCCCGGGGTTGCAGGCTCCATCCCCAGTGTGGGGCGTGCAAGAGGCAGCCGATCAATGATTCTCTCTCATCATTGATGTTCCTATCTCTCTCTCCCTCTCCCTTCCTCTCTGAAATCAATAAAAATGCTTTTTTTAAAAAGAAAGAAATATCTTGAGAGCAAGGACTATTATTCATCACCATCAGCATCAGCACCTAGCACAGTCTGGTACATAGAAGGTGGCCAATTAACTTTTAAGATGTTCAGAGTAGTAGATGCTATGATGTGTGGTCCATACCCTACTTTCAGAATTAAAAAGGAATTTTACCCAGTTCGCTGCCAGCAAACAGGGCCCAACTAGAGAAGCTTAAATCAGGCCCTTTTTCCTGGACTGTCTGCTTACAATGCAGTGACATCGGACAGCTCCCTCCTCCTCGGGGCAGACAGCTCTGAAAGGCCACCCAGCCCCAGCCCCCTCATTGCTGTGTGTGTATTCGTGGGCATGCGTTGTGGCTCCCCTTCTCTCACCTTAACTCCAACCTACACCCTGCCCCGCCCTTCTGTGGGTGTCAGCCCCAAAGCACTCCCTAATACAGTCTGCCTGTTAATGCAAAAACCCAGCTGGTGCCAAAACCAGTTTGGCTCAGTGGATAGAGCATCGCCTGCGGACTGAAAGGTCCCAGGTTTGATTCCGGTCAAGGGCATGTACCTTGGTTGCAGGCACATCCCTGGTGAGGGGTGTGCAAGAGGCAGCTGATCGATTCTCTCTCATCGACGTTTCTAGCTCTCTATTCCTCTCTCTTCCTCTCTGTGAAAAATCAATTAAAAAATATATTTTTTTTAAAAAAAAAAACCCAGCTGGTGATCGTATGCAACAAGAACTGTCTGTTGGAAGTGGAGTTAAGACAATGAATAAATAATATTTGCCAATGCTTTCCTAACCATTTCTATTAACCAGGACAATGCTAAGTGTCGCCTGTCCGCCACGCCTCATGCATTGTCTCTCTGCATCTTCCCACCCGGGGCTCAGGTTTTCTGAGACGCACAACAAAGCGATGACAGAAGAAATGAAAAGAGCTTCAAGCACTGAGATTTTTTTTCCTAAGATGCCTCTTTCTTCTTTAGGTGTAGCCAAGAGTCGCATGCTACGACCAGACATACATGCCGAGTGAGCCCAAACCACCCGGCTCTCTCGCATTCTCGGACTTTCAAATTCTTAGATTTGCCCTTTACTTAAAAAAGTCAATGATTTCGCCAAGAAAGTTTGATTAGTTTCTTTTACTTTCTGTAATGAAGTGCCATCCTTTTTACACTTGAAAGGATCTTTGTAATAATGCAACATTGATCTTTTGAATACAGATGAGCTAACCTAGATAATAGGATTTAGAATGTGGAGGGCCGGACTCGCGCTGATAGCTAAGGCTCCAGTGCCATCATGAGGCAGGTGGGCATACAACATCTGTTTCCAGAGACTGCCTGATGCCACGTTAACAAACGTAGGACCCTGCTTCCTCCTGCACACGGTTTTAATTTTGTTCAACATCTCGAGGAAGAAGTCAAGACACCGTGTCCCCGGATGTCAATCATGAGAGAGAGGGGCGGGGGTGGGTGAGAAAGGAAGACTGAGCTCTCAGATGTGTCTCCTCTAGCCTGCAGCTTTTAAGCCCCCGAGGTTGAGAACTGAAATTCAAATCTGATACCAGAAAGCAGGTCTCGGAAACTTTAGAAATACATGGGAGGCCACTCTGTTATCGGGGAAGTTGGGGTGCCCTCCTTTCCCCGCTGAGTGCTGGGAGGTAGTCCGTTCGCTAGCTCCAGAGCAAGAATGTTCTGAGACTCGCCTGGGAGGATGAGTGACTTTTATTTGCATGGGGAAGTACATCTCTGGGTCTCAAAAGTCCCATTTTCCTTATTCCAGTCCTGAGAGTGTAACTGGGGCTTCTGAAGAGCTGAGAGCAGAGCCAGTGTCAGAGTTCCCATTCCATGTTGCAGCCGGGTCCAATGCTGCATCGGGCTAGCTGCCGTCCATTAGTCCATTGTGTGGGGAGCCCACCTGGCCCTGGGCCACGTGGGCGAATGCGGGGGTGCCAAGAGGGTTCACCCTCTGCACCAAGAGTCCCAAAAGAGTCAAGAGAACAAACTCCTTTATTTAGGGCCGTGGTCGGCAAACTGTAGTTCACGAGCCACATGTGCCTCTTTGGCCCCTTGAGTGTGGCTCTTCCACAAAATACCACGGCCTTGGGTGAGTCTGTGTTGAAGAAGTGGCATTAGAAGAAGTTGAAGTTTAAAAAATTGGGCTCTCCAAAGAAATTTCAATCGTTGCACTGTGGATATTTGGCTCTGTTGACGAATGAGTTTGCCGACCACTGATTTTTAGGGGATTAAATATCTCAAATCTTCCTGAGCCCTGCAGTGGCCATGCCCCTTCTGACCAATGACCTCTTCCTAGGTGTGACTGACAGACAGGTAACGTTCTGACGTCGCCCCAACTTGCCTGGGCATGCGTCTCTTTCCCCCTGTCCGGTCTCTCCCCCAGTGATCGGTGGAGAGTAGACCAGTGGCTCCCTGGAGACTGTAAAGCTGGAGCTTCCTGGTGAAGCTGCCTAAAGGACATGCCTATCTTATTTGGTTAATTGCAGCAGGCCCAGTGAGAGGCTGGGGACATAAGAATGAATGAAAAGCAGTTCGAGCCCTTGAAGTGCAGACGAAGGAAGGCAAGAAGAGCTTGGTTTTGAAAGATGAAGTAAACTCTCCAGAAGGCAATTAGGTAGGCTGCTTGCTACTCTTCCGCCTCCCCATCCCTTAGAAAAGAGAGACGAGACAGCCCGGTAGGGGGCCCCGCCCTCCAGGAGAGGCTAAGCAGAGACTTCCTGTCCGCAGCCTCCCACACAGTGGTGGCCGGTGCTCCTCACAGCTGGTGTCACGCCTCCCAACTCAACGTTAGGACCGAATGGAGAACTATCACAGGAGGCCCAGCCCAGTGAAAAGCACCAAGGGACCCATGCTACTATTCTTTTCTATGCTTGTGGCACAACTGGGAAAGCAAGAACCTCATGCCTAGGGTAACCTTTCCTCACTTAGCAGATCCCTGGTCATGCGGTTTGGACCCCCTGGCCTTTTCCTCCCTAAAAATGACACCTACGACTCAGTTGCATTTCAGCTCCACGTCCAGAAAAGCAGCACAACCAGACACGTGATGCTGTGGCTGCCTCAGGACCAGCTTACATGGACTAATCACCCCCTGCCCTGGTGTCCACCAGTCAGGGAGACCATGACCCTGAGAGCTCACCTGGAGAGTTGATGAATATTCCATAAGACACTCCCCTGGAACCTCCCTAAGATTTTCACCTGGAAAACAGAGAGAGAACTATGCTCAGGACAAAGGACCCTGTGTGTGCTCCCCCTCCAAGGAGCAGGCCTGGACTGTGCCTTTCCCTCCCTCTCCTTCCCCCACCCCTCAGGCACGTATCCCCTAACTTCTCAGGGGCCCCGTGAGACTGGCCACCAGGGGAGCAGCGGGCAGCAGCAGCTCTTCCCAAGGTGACGCCTGGAACCTGACTCCAAAGCCCCCTTTTCTCCGACTTTTCCGTGAGCCAACGCAGCCAGCCTAGCCTTCCCTGCTGCTCCCTCCGCGTCCTTCCCTGCTTCCCTGCGCTACGTGCACTGCTGCCGCCATCACCGACCCAACACCCTTCGGCTCAGCGCTGGGCAGCCCCTCCCTTGGGATATCTCCATCCCTCAATCCCTTTTTCTTTTTTTTTCTTTTTTAAATAAATCTTTATTACTCACGTTATTACAATTGATTCTCCTTTTTCTCCCCCAAAGTTCCCTACCACCCAGTTCCCTTCCCACCCTCTGCCCTTACTCCCTCTCCCCCCAACTGTCTTCATCCATTGGTTATACGATTTCAATCCAGTCTCTCACTGCTCCCTCAACCTCTTATCCTCCTGATAATTATTAGTCCAGTGCCCTTCTTTGTCCCTGATTCTACTATATTCACCACTTTATTCTGTTCCTCAGATTTTTTTTCCCTTCTCTTTTCCTTTTTTCCGTATATGAATTTCAAGTGGGACACCCTGTCTCATTTGTTTTTGTAGGGAAATACAACAGAGTGTTCTGTAGCAAATGGCTGCAGACTGTCCAAATGTCTCAGGATCACACGAATAGAATCCGCTCCTCCTCTGGTTCACACCGCCCCCTCCCCCCGGGCTCCACCGCTTCCCCAGGGCACATGGCTCTCCCAGTGTACATGGCTCCCCGGGTCCCACCGCCCCCCTTGGGCACACGGCCCCCCTGGGGCACACGGCTCACCCAGGGCATACAGCCCCTCAATCCCTTTTTCTCAAACAAATTCAGTGTGTCTTTATTCACCAGCTGAAGTGACTATTTAGCCTGACTTTAACAGAAAGTGCCGGGGATTTGAAATCGGGCACTTCTATTTGCACACCAGCACTGTCACTCACCTCCGGGGTGGCCTTGAGTGAGGTGTCTGATCTCACTCCGTCCCCTTTCCTGCAACAGGGAAGCCAAGGAATAGGACTTTGCCCAGCCTTCCGCAGCTAAAAACACGTCTGGGCCAGGACTCGAAACCAGATGGGCCTCCAGAACCCTCGGGCTTGCCGTGTCACTGAGAATCACGAAGGTATTTTCACCTTCATCTCCTCCAGGGCGAGAAAGCCCGTCACTCACCCAAGCTCCGCGGTTGCCTGGTCCCTCTGGGTCCCCACTTCCAGATCCGTCGGCTTCCCTCCCCCCCCAACCCCCCATCCCCCAGAGAAACCCTTCCATTGGAACACAACGTTTTCTTGTTTTTTTTAAGATTTCATCTCACTCAAAGTTGAGCCTACGCAGTTTTGTTCCAGACACTACTGTGATAGCTCCTTTACTTCAAGGGAACAGATACAGCCGAGGCAGTTACCGCGTGGGCCACGGGTCAGTGGCAGAGGCCACACCACGCCTTAGAGGTCCATCGGGTGGGGTCCAGTCTTTGAGCAGCCCTGGTCCAGCGTCCGCCAGCAGTGCCCTAAGGCTGGCACCTGTCTGTGCCCACCTCACCCCAGCGCCTGCAGGCGAGCGAGGCGGGGTGGAGGGGTGGTAGTGAAGTCATTCTCCACCCAGCTGGGTTACCAGAGCCCACTGGATTCAAGGTCCAGCCCTGGGCCTGCAAGCGGCACCCCTGGAGGTGGAGGTGAGCGCCCCACGAAAGGCCTCCTGAGCCAGGGCTTTCATTGCAAACAGAAGCTTTGAAAGAACAAAATTGCGAGTTTGTCGCTAAGAAAGCAAACTTGCCCTGCTGTTTGCTTTGGGCGTTTTGCGGATACACCTGCAGAGCAAGAATGGATTTCCTGTCGCCGCTCCAAGTTCAGCTGCCTTCACTGAGGTCTGGGGTCCAAGACCCGCCCTGTCCCCTTAGCCCTTCTTCTGCCAAGCCGGTAGGACAGTGTGTCTCTGCCTGCAGGGCCCCTCGGGATGAAGGGGGGCCAGAGCCCGGGCGTGGCCCAGTGGCTGACTGGGATCTAGGAACCAGGGGCCCCGTTTCAATCCCCGTCAGGGCGCAGGCCTGGGCTGCGGCTCCCTCCCCAGGACGGGGCAGGCAGGAGGCAGCCCATCAGTGATCCTCTCTCATCATTGACCTTTCTCTCTCTCTCTCTCCCTCTCTCTTCCTCTCCAAAATCAATAAGAATATATTTAAGAAAATGAAAATGTAAAAAATAAATAATAAGGCCCTGACTGGTTTGGCTCAGTGGATAGAGCGTCAGCCTGCAGACTGAAGGGTCCCAGGTTCAGTTCCGGTCAAGGGCATGTACATTGGTTGCGGCACATCCCCAGGAGGGGGCATGCAGGAGGCAGCTGGTCGATGTTTCTCTCTCATCATTGTTTCTAGCTCTCTATCTCTCTCCCTTCCTCTCTGTAAAAAAAATCAATAAAATATTTTTTTTTAAATAAAAATAAACCGGTCACCAGAATGAGGCCCCGCACCAGGTCAGCCCCGGGCCTGCCCACCTTCAGGTGGCACCTCCCAGGTGGTCGGAGGCCTGGGGTTCTCTCAGGGCTGCGGCCGGGAGTCTGCATCGGCTCACTGTTCCTCAGCCACGCGGCTCCCTCGCTGTACCTCTCCGTTTTCTACCTTGAGAAAGGCACGGCATCAAGTTCCCGTTTTCCTCCTTATTGTAACAAAAAGTGTGCAAATGTCATTTCTTAAAAGTGTTTTCTATTGATTTCAGAGCAGAAGGGAGAGGGAGAGAGAGAGAGAAACATCCATGAGAGAGTAATTGATTAGCTGCCTCCTGCACGCCCCCTACTGGTGGTCAAGCAGGGCATGTGCCCGGACTGGGAATGGAACCGTGACCTCCTGGTTCATAAATCAACTTTCAACTGTTAAGCTACCCCGGCGGGGCGCAAATGTCACTTTAATGGGCTCTTTCTCCGTGTTGGGGAAACCAAAGTAGAGACCCCGTGCATGGTGACTACACGTAGGCACAAAGGACGTGGCCACCCCGAACTGTCACCTCTGGACTATGCACACCCACTGCCCAGTGTTTCAAGGAAAGCGAGAAATCTGGGTCTTTTGTTGTTGTTGTTAACCCTCATATAAGGATTTTTTTCCCCACTGCTTCTGGGAGTGTGGAAGAGAGAGAGAGAGAAAGAGAGAGAGAGAGAGAGAGAGAGAGAGAGAGAGAGAGAGAGAGAGAGAAACAACGATGTGAGAGAGACACATCAACTGGTTGCCTCCTGCACACACCCAGATCAGAAGCGAACCCCACAACCTTGATATGTGCCCTTGACCGGGAATAGAACCTGCAACTCTTCCCTATGCAGGCCACTTCTAACCACTGAGCAACACCGGCCAGGGCAAAACCTGGGTCTTTAATAAGAACTCTGCATTTATGTGTTGGCAACTAATTTTTAAAAATCTATTAAACACTGGATGGGCCAATGAAGCATGACAGACCAAATGTGCTTGTAGGAAAGGTGCTAGAAGTGCCCACCTCTGCCCAAACCTCTGCGTTATCCTACCTCTACCATGTGCTCTGAGGGAAGCGCTCCCATCTGTGCGGGGGGGCTGGGCACGTTGGGAACCCGACAGGACTGCCCAGGACAGAGGTACTCGGGGCCCCTGTGACCAGGGGGGGGTTAAGGAGAGGCCACGCAGTTCTGTCTGCAGAGGAAGCCGCGGCTGGATTCCGCTTACTTAAAAGCAGAGAGAGAGAGATGAAATGCAAAATTGTCCTGATGGCAACCGCAGGATTTAAGTCATAGCTAAGAGTACCGGGGATTTGGAGGGAGGAAGGGCTTATGCATTATCTTCGTGACATTTCCAATTAAATGCAAAACCAACAGAACGTCTCCTGCCAGGGCCTGGCTGCGGTAATGAACGCCGCACCCTGGCTCGTTAGCAACCCCGTCCCTCCACACAGCAAACCGAGGATAAATCAGCTGCCTCCGCTACCTTCATCAGCATAAACAAAGAGATAAAAACACGGGATAAAATCTTAACTATCTCCCCCCCCCCCCCATTCTACCTGCGAATGTGAAACTCCCCTGTGCTTCAATAAAGGAAAAAAATACATCCAACGAAGTCTAACAAATGTGCCATCTGCTCAGGAAAAGCAGAAGGCGGGCACCTTTTACGTGTGGCACCACTGCCCCCCGGTGGCCAAACGACATAATGCAGCTGTTTTCCAAAGACGCTTGAAAGGTTCTCACTGGGTAAATGACCTTCTGCATATAAGTCATTTAGAACACGTTGGGCAAGATACGAAGAAACTTTCCTTTTAACAAACACAAGGGTCACTTAGCATAAATCCTCCACTAAAACCAGACCCTGGCCGAAACCGGTTTGGCTCAGTGGATAGAGCGTCGGTCTGCGGACTGAAAGGTCCCCGGTTCGATTCCAGTCAAGGGCATGTACATTGGTTGCGGGCACATCCCCAGTAGGGGGTGTGCAAGGGGCAGCTGATCGATGATTCTCTCTCATGGATGTTTCTAGCTCTCTATCCCTCTCCCTTCCTCTCTGTAAAAAAAATCAATAAAATATATATTTTTTAAAAAATAAAATAAAATCAGACCCTGGACTTTTGAGTTTCATTCCGTGCTGGGCTTTCTTATGAACAGGAGAAGGAACAAAGAGGAAAACGTGTCCTCAGGAAGCAGCTGGGTAGCAAGGACACAGGCCTAATGGTGACATCAGTCACTCCCTGCCGCAGTGCCCGTACCTGGCTTCCCACCTCACTGCCCTCCTGCACGGGGTGGGGAGAGGTAACGTTTCCTTTCCGCTCTCGTGTTTATGGGCTCCACACCATTAGCTTATACCACCTCCTCTGGCGACACTGTTCCAGTCCAGGGCGGCTCGACAGGCCCACAGGCTGCTCCTGGGCGGGCGGCCTCTGAGAAGCGGCAGGGATTGGTGCCCAGACAGGAAGTAAGAAGGAAAACTTTTTAAATTTTAAACCAATTAAAAAAATGTTTTAGCCAAAACCAGTTTGGCTCAGTGGATGGAGCATCGGCCTGGGGACTGAAGGGTCCC
Source organism: Vespertilio murinus (assembly GCA_963924515.1). Classification (NCBI taxonomy): domain Eukaryota; kingdom Metazoa; phylum Chordata; class Mammalia; order Chiroptera; family Vespertilionidae; genus Vespertilio; species Vespertilio murinus. The sequence goes on from OZ004708.1 coordinate 10,932,079, forward strand.
AGGTTCGATTCCGGTCAAGGGCATGTGCCTTGGTTGCGGGCACATCCCCAGTGGGGGGTGTGCAAGAGGCAGCTGGTCGATGTCTCTCTCCATCGATGTTTCTAACTCTCTATCCCTCTCTCTTCCTCTCTGTAAAAAATTAATAAAATATATTTTTTAAATGTTTTAAAAAGAAGAGAGATTATATCTAAAATGTAATACCTCTGTTTTCTTCTCTCTTCCACCAACTATAGCGTGTCTCAGTCAGTCAAATAACAGATATTTTTGTTTGGTTGCTTGGTTGGTTGGTTGGTTGGTTTATACTGATTTTTATTTTATTTTTTTTAATATATTTTATTGATTTTTCACAGAGAGGAAGAGAGAGGGATAGAGAGTTAGAAACATCAATGAGAGAGAATCAGCTGCCTCTTGCACACACCCTGCTGGGGATGTGCCCGCAATCAAAGTACATGCCCTTGACCGGAATTGAACCTGGGACCCTTTAGTCCACAGGCCGACGCTCTATCCACTGAGCCAAACCGGTTTCAGTGGTTTTTACTGATTTTTAGAGAGAGGAAGGAAGAGGGATAAAAAGATAGAAACATCATCAATTGGTTGCCTCCTACACACCCTCTTCTGGAGAATGAGCCCACAACCCAGGCACGTGCCCTGACGAGGAATCCAACTGGTGACTTCTTAGTTCATGGGTTGATGCTCAACCACTGAGCAACACCATCCGGGGAACAGATAGTTTAAATAGAATATCTACTAGACCTAAAGCAAGGTGCCAGGCACTCTCTGGATAGAAAACCCTCTGAGCCAGCTTTCCTGACTGTAGAACGGGATAACGCCTTCTAGGTAACCCTACCATCACCCTCCACAGGGGTGAGATACCCAATGTTGGTCAAAGCCTGTAGGCTTTTCTCATAATGTTCTAGCCTGAATGTAGGTACAAGTATTAGAGTTCAATTTCTTTGTTTTTAATTTCTTTATTGATTCAGGTATTACATATGTGTCCTCATCCCCCCATTCCCATCCCAAACCCCTTCCCACGCATGCCCCCACCTCCTGTTGTCCTTGACCTCTGGTTAGGCTCCTGTGGATGCACACAGTCCTCTGCTCAATTTCATAAATGCCCTTGTTCAGATGATCATCTATCTGCAAGCTGAGTGGGTTCCATGAACCCTTTGGTGGCCTGGCTGCTCCCAGGACGGTTGAACCCCGCCCACCCGGCTGTAGAGGGAGGGCCCCCCAGCCCCTCCCCGGGGAGTGTGAGAGGGCCGCCAGCTCCCAGCGGCCGGGCAGTGTGGGGACTTCGTGGCCGCCACTCTGGGTCCCAACCAGAGTGCGTCTGAGGGCTGCAGGCTGCCCTGACAAATGCCCAGTCCCAGCCCCCAGCCCTATACCCTGCCGTGTGACCCTTACCCGCCAGCAACGAGCAAGGGACAAAATCCTCTGTTTATTCAAATCAGGCATGTCGCTGCTCGTTGTGGGAGCCCACTCCATGAGGGAAAGCATCCATCATTTAGTTTTTCCGCTTTAAAAGTAAGGGATTGATCTTTAATCAGACCTACAAGAGGACGGCTTGCTGAGGATTCACATTGGAAAGGCGGGTAGCGGTTTGGGAAAATGGGCTTTGGCATCAGAAACACCCAAGTGCGGGCGTCCTGGCCGGTTTGGCTCAGGGGGTAGAGCAGCAGGCTGGGGACTGAAGGGTCCTGAGTTCGATTCCGGTCAGGGGTACATGCCCGGGGTTGCAGGCTCGGACCTCTCAATGATTCTCTCTCATCACTGATGTTTCTACCTCTCCCTCCCCCTTCCCCTCTGAAATCAATAAAAGTATATTAAAAAAAAGAAAGACCCAATTCAACCCTCGCCTCTGCCACGTAGCTGTGTGGCCACAGCAGGTGCCTCCACCTCTCTGAGTTCATATCCCAGTCTATGACCCAGGCCCATGGGTTGGTGTGCACATGAGTCCATGCCAGGAAAGATCTTAGCAAAGGTCCTGGCGTGGCACACCTGCTGACGTTGGGAACAGGGAAGCAGACTTGGAAGGCCAGGTGCATGTTAGCTTGGGGTGAGCAGACGCCTCTGGGTGTGATTTGGGTTTACCGACTGACAAGGGCTGCAAACTCTCCTCCATCCAGATCAAGGGCCGGACTGGGAAGTCAGGCAGCCTGGCCAGCGTGACCCGCGGCCACTTGTGAGACATTCGCTGTCTCCCCGTTACCTGGCGGGGCACGCTACGGGTCACCGTCCTCCCCTTCGGAGCCACCCAGCGCCAGGGCTGACAAGGGTGAAATGAGCGGGGAAATGATGGCTCCTGGAGTGTTCGCCACATTTCTCTGGCCGCTGCGGCGGGCTTTCTGCATCAGGGTGACCGGCCGGCCCTGCCCTGAGTGTTTCCAATGTGGTCCCGGCCGCTGCTGAGAGCAGGCCCACACCTTCTCTGTCTGTCGCTGTCAAGAACGGGGCCGGTGGGTCAAGGTTCCCGTCCCCAGACTCCCTTCAACCTGGTAGCCTTTCTCTACTTTGTATTAGAGGCGCTTTTATGGTCCGATTCCCGGCAGGACGCTTGGCCCTTGATCCCTCATTATTTTTTCTGGAGTTTCAGTCCCAACTGTTTTGTGTAAATCCACTCTTTCTTTCAAAATCACTGTGCCATTACTTTGGAATGTGTGTGTGTGTGTGTGTGTGTGTGTGTGTGTGTGTGTGTGTGTGTTTGCCCAAAATATATAGTCCCCCCTCAACCTTCCTCGTCCGCTTAATCTCATCCTAAGCCCATTATGCATACATATATATGTTCTTCTGAGTTTCTTTGAATTCCTATGGAAATATTGCCTACCACTTTTCTTTATGTAATGGGGTTCTATGGTGCCCTATCACCTGGCTTACACTGTGGGCAGGTTTATTGATGTATTTCTGCATACTTTTGCATAAATTTAAAATGTCATTGGTGGGGGTGGGCATGGGGAGTGACTGCTGATGTGTATGGGATTTCTTTGGCGGGCAACAAGAATACTCTAAAATTAGCCGAAACCGGTTTGGCTCAGTGGTAGAGCGTCGGTCTACGGACTGAAAAGTCCTGGGTTCGATTCCGGTTAAGGGCATGTACATTGGTTGTGGGGACATTCCCAGTGGGGGGTGTGCAAGAGGCAGCTGGTCAATATTTCTCTCTCATTGACGTTTCTAGCTCTCTATCTCTCTCCCTTCCTCTCTGTAAAATATCAATAAAATATATTTTTTTTAAAAAAGAATACTCTAAAATTAGATTAGGATATTATGCAACTTTGTGAACGCACTAAAAAATCATTAAATGCACACTTCAAAGGGGTAAATTGTATAGTATATACATATCTCTTTTATGCAAAAAACATACATATCATTTTTAAGGTAATTGGATTTGTCTGTCTTCCCACATGATGTTCATTTCTCTAAATTTGTCTCAAGTATATTGATCTTCTGAGGAACTGTAATTGCACTGAATTCTGATTATATCCATTTATTTATGAAGCACCCACTCTGTGAAAACATTACCCTGTTAGGGGATTTCATGATAAGTTAGACAAGGTCTTGCACTGAATAAGCTTAATTTAGTGGGCAGACATGGACGAGACTAAAAAATTGAGTTTCCCAGACGTTTTCAATTTGTCCTTTTCCCTCAAATGTAACAATTCTCATACCCAAATTTTTATTTTTTAAAAGTCAAGGTCATAAACACAAATATCCATCCAGTCGCTGCTAGGCAACTCTTTACCCTGCTTGCCATTCCATAAACAAAAAGGCTCTGTCCAGAGCTTATAATAATTTGGAGAAAGAAAGAAATTCTGAGAACACATTTAAGTTTAATTTTCCCCCCGAAAACAAATGATGGTGGCAGTTCCAAGGAGATATAAGATTTATCACACCGAAAAACAAACAGCAATATAATTATATCCACTATTATACTATTATTCAGAGAATTGTGTGAGCCAAACTCAACTTTGACCCTTTAGGAACTTGGACAGGCTCTCACTGGGCCAACATAAGGTATTTTCCTACCTCAGACATCCTAACAAGGTTATTTTTCTTGGTGAACATTTTATTCAAGGTCAAGAAATCAATCCTAAGCTCCATTTACAATGGGGAGAAGCCCAGAGGCCCAGACTAATTTGTTAATGGCATTTTCTTTAAATAAGCTCTCTTCATAAGTCCATAATGCATTCAACGGGGAAAGGAATGAAATAAACTTCTCTGACAACACCAAGGGTTGCTAGAGAACCAACTCATTACTCTGAAATTTGATCATTTCAAGAAATAACAAGGCCTGCATGTATACTAATATATTTCAAAGCAATGAAAATACCCTTTGCAAGGAAAAGAAAGTCCTTTTGTCTAAAAGAAATCAGGTTAAGAAATTCAGAAGAAATTAGAGAATTTTTTTTTAAGTCATCATTTCACATCCTTTAATGAAATCACCAAAGCTAGGTGGCCTTGGTCACCGTGTGAGGTTCCTAGGACCGCTGGGATAACGTACCACAAACTGGGTGACTTAAAACAACAGAAAGGTACTCTTTCACAGTTCTGAAGGTGTCAGTGGGTTGTGTGCCTGCTGAGGTTTCGGAGAGCTTCCTAACAATGGTGATATGCAGTCAATCCAGAGTTCAGAAACATGTGTAACTTTCTTGGGGATTAACATTAAAGGTAAAACAAAAGATGACTTTACTTAGCCTTCAGAAGAAAGCTTGTGGGGAGAGAAAACAAAATGGCAGTATAGGTAAACACCTAAACTACTTCCTTACACAACAATTTCAAAACTACAATTAAAAGAGAAAATGGATATCATCCAGAACCACAGGAAGGCTGGCTAAGTGGAAATTCTACAACTAGAAAGAAAGAGAAAAGCACACTGAAACTCACTGGAACTGCAGAAGGCAGAGGTATGGAGGCATATGTGTTTGCGCAGAGAGGGCTAGCAACTGAGTACACGGCTGGCTTTCTCAATTTCGAGGGAGACAAAAGCTCCCAACTGCTTTGAACTCTAGTTCCGGGTGAGACTCTGGAGACCCAGACTCATACGGGGAGAAACTGGACTGTCAGGAAAGAAAAAAGTACACTGAGACTCAAAGGAGCTGCAGAAGACAGAGGTATGGAGGCACACGCGTGTGCACAGAGAGGGCTGGCAACTGAGTACACAGCAGGCTTTCTCAATCGGGAAGGAGAAAAGCTCCCAACTGCTCTGAACTCCAATTACAGGCGAGACTCTGGGGACCCAGACTCATTCAGGGAGAAACTGGAATGCCTAGCAGTGGGCGAAATTCGAGGGTGGCTTTCTCTCAGAGTGCTTGCAGTGATTACCGTGGGACACTGAGACCCAGGGGCCTCTTAGGGCAGGGCTGATGGGAAGCCATTTCTTTCTGCTTCACCCTGAGACTCTGCCCCATTCAAGCTGAGCACAGAAGCTTTTACAGGTCTTATTTCATAAGGGTGTCTTCAGCACACGAGTTCTCCCAGCATAGACACAGCTGATCCTCAGAGCCAATTGGCCTGGAGATCAATTCCTCCCAGTAATACCAACAATAATCAAGGCTTAACTACAACAAGACTGTGCACACAGCCCACAAAGGGGTGCACCAAGAGTGCCCACCTCAGGTAACTAGGGAGGCTGAGCCACTGGGCCCTATAGTATAACTAGCACACAAAGCCACTCTATCAACTCAGGGAAGCAGCCAAAATGCAGAGACAAAGAAACAGGTTACAAACGAAAGAAAGGTTTTTCAAGAATTTTCTAGAAAAGGCCGATATGCCGAAACCGGTTTGGCTCAGTGGTAGAGCGTCGGTCTGCGGACTGAAAGGTCCCGGGTTCGATTCCGGTCAAGGGCATGTACATTGGTTGCGGGCACATCCCCATTAGGGGGTGTGCAAGAGGCAGCTGGTCGATGTTTCTCTCTCATTGACGTTTCTAGATCTTTATCTCTCTCCCTTCCTCTCTGTGAAATATCAATAAAATATATATTAAAAAAAAAAAAATAGAAAAGGCCGATAAATTTAGCAAGGCCCTCGAGGATATGAAAAATGACCAACTAGAAATTAAGTATACACTGACTGAAATAAAAAAAAACAATATACAGAGATCCAGCAGCAGACTAGAGGATCACAAGAATCAAGTCAAAGATTTGAAATACAAAAAAAGCACACACAAAAAAAGCCCAACCAAAAAAGCATAAAGGAAAAATCAGAAAAGTTGAAGATAGTGTAAAGAGCCTCTGGGACAACTTCAAGCGTACCAACATCCAAATTATGGAGGTGCCGGAAGAAGAGAGAGAGCAAGATTCTGAAAACCTATTTGAAGAAATAATGACAGAAAACTTCCCCCACCTGGTGAAAGAAACAGAAGTCCAGGAAGCGCACAGAACCCCAATCAAAAGGAATCCAAAGAGGACAACACCAAGACACATCATAATTAAAATGCCAAGAGCAAAAGACAAAGAGAGAATATTAAAAGCAGCAAGAAGAAAGGTTGTGGGAGCCTAAGGGACCCTGCCACCCCGTTGGGCACCCTTGCATATCTTGATTGAAAGGAGTCAACAAGTTCCTGAACAGGGACCATGGATCCTGAGTCAACACAGATGGTCATTCTGAGGCTCTGTCAGCGCTTCACAAAAGTCTCATTTCAAGTGATCATTCCCCTCCCTCCCCATTTCAGTGAGAGAGCCTGGAAGGTTTTCCATGCCTGGGAAGACCTCTTCCAGAAAGTTCCCACACAAAGTCCCTCAAAATCGACCCATTCACGATGGACTGCTGTAAATTATGTCCCCCTCCAAATTCCTATGCCAATGCTCCAATCCAAAATGTGATTCTATCTAAAAACAAGACCTTATAAGCAGAGGAAAAGAAACCAGTATTCTCTTTGCAAATGCAGAGAGAAATCCATGTAAGAAGACAGCCAGATGCCGAAACCGGTTTGGCTCAGTGGATAGAGCGTCGGCCTGCAGACTAGAAGGTCCCAGGTACAATTCCAGTCAAGGGCATGTACCTTGGTTGCGGGCACATCCCCAGTGGGAGGTGTGCAGGAGGCAGCTAATTGATGAGTCTCTCTCATTGATGTTTCTAACTCTCTATCCCTCTCTCTTCCTCTCTGTGAAAAATCAATAAAAAATATATTTATTTTTAAAAAAAGAAGAAGAAGAAGAAGACAGCCAGAAAGCTTGGTCTGCCAGCCAGGGAGAGAGCTCTCACCGGAAACCCACCCTAAAGGCACCTTGGCCTGCACCTGCAGTCTCCAGAACAATGAGGAAACAGTTGTCTGTGGTGTAAGCCACCTAGGCTCTGATGACATGTTACAGCAGCTCAAACCAACTAACACGCCACCCTTTCTTTCTTTTTTTTTCTTTTTTTAAAAATATTTTTTATTGATTTTTTTTACAGAAAGGAAGGGAGAGAGATAGACAGAAACATCGAAGAGAGAAAAACATCCATCAGCTGCCTCCTGCACACCCTCCACTGGGGATGTGCCCGCAACCAAGGTACATGCCCTTGACCAGAATCGAACCTGGGACCCTTCAGTCCACAGGCCGATGCTCTATCCACTGAGCCAAACTAGTTAGGGCTACCCTTTCTTTTTTTCACCCACAAAAAATTTCACCGTGCCACAGCTAAGGAAATAGATTCTAGGATAGTCAGGCCTATCAAGTTTTGAACTCGTTCTTCCTAATTCCTTTTCCATGATGATAGCGCTGAAAAGGATATTTTCTTCTAACATAGAATATTCATAACACTTGATGGTTCCCTTTATTTGACTTTTCTCTGTCTGAGGCACTGCTTCTATAAGAATCAAAATAACTTCCCCTGATTACCAAATAAATGTGTAATGAAAATATGCAGGAGCCACCTGGGTCTACGCACGCCAATCCTCGACATCATTGCTGTTCCCCGGAAGCCTGCTCAGGTTTGAGTTACAGAGAAATGATGGGAAAATTCTCTCCGTTGTTTGATTCCGATGCTTAGAAACAGAAAAGGGATCGTGGAGATTTTATCTTTGACACCAATAGAAAAGACTTTCCACTGGAAAGCAAAATGCTTTTATGCCTCAGTGCTCTCTCTAAAATGGCCAGAAAATCGCTGTAAAAAAAAAAAAGAAAAGAAATTACTTCTGAAAAAGGGTCAGATTGGTCTAGACCTCCTGGGAACTGGGTTTGGGTTAATTAGAAGCTCATCGGTGAAGAGACGTCTGAAAATGCAATGAGGGATCATAACAACCGTCCGGGCATCTTTTTCTTCACCTGTTGCCTGACACGGGGGTCAGTGTTGGGACCCGTCCCTTTCCTGTGAGATACGAAGTCCAGCTTCTGCCACCACGCACGTCCAGCGAGCTGGCACCTTCTAAAGGGCGGGCTGCTGTTGGCCTCTTTGATTGATTTGCTTGACCCCAGAAATAGGCAATAAACAGCGTTCTATTCAGCTTGAAAAGAGAAACTAGACTCCCAACACTGTCTATGTGACAATCTAAATCCTTCATTGATTTAAAAAAGGGGGGGGGAGGCACCAACAAAAGAAAAACCACAAAACACTGTGGGCAGCAAGCCAAAGGCAAGACCAGTATAAATAACATGATCTGCTTTAGAAAGGAGGCCTAGTCCGGCTGGTGTGGCTCAGTGGTTGAGCAGTGACCTATGAACCAGGAGGTCATGGTCGATTCCCAGTCAGAGCACATGCCCAGACTGTGGACCCGATCCCAGGGTGGGACGTGCAGGAGGCAGTCAATCAATAATTCTCTCTCTCTTCCTCTCCCTTCCTCTCTGAAATCAATCAATAAATATAGTTTTTAAAAGAAAGGATGCCTAGCATCCTCTCCCTGATTTTACAGTTCTTTACAGTTCTCACGCGTTAAGCTAATAATCAGAGTGTCTCTTCACATGGTAGATAAAAGGGGGAATCAGACCATCAGTGTCTGAGCAGGAAGTGTATGTGCATGTAGACTCTGACTTTTAATTACAAGTGTGTTTATAATATAACAGATTTATTCCAATTAAGAGTAATCATTGCTGAGGTCGGTTTGGCTCAGTGGTAGAGCGTCAATCTGTGGACTGAAAGGTCCTGGGTTCGATTCCAGCCAAGGACATGTACATTGGTTGCGGGCACATCTCCGGTAGGGGGTGTGCAAGAGGCAGCTGGCCGATGTTTCTCTCTCATCAACGTTTCTGGCTCTCTCTCTCTCTCCCTTCCTCTCTGTGAAATATCAATAAAAATATATTTTTTTAAAAAAAGAGTAATCATCCTAGGCCTACTTAAGCGATTAGTACCACTACCTGACATTAACTTACATCTGCATTGGTATTGGCACGCTGTCCGCCAGAATAAAGCCCATGAAAGGCAGGGTTTGTATCTCCGTCACCTTGGTTTCCTCAAAATGTGCCCAATAGATGAATTAATGAGTAAAATACAGGGTTTGTTGCATTTGCGTTCAGCAAGTCCCAAAAGATCAAACAAAGACTTACGTGGCCTGGAGGGAGGGAACCACCACTGTAGTCAGAACGTTATCCCTCGATCATTAGGCGCAAGCTAGAAAAGGCATCCGGTATAACACAGAGAAATGTTTGGGGGGAGCTACCAAAGGATACTAGGTCCCATCATCAATAATGATATCAACACATTGGAGGCTATTCAGTCATTACAAAAAAAATCAGATAATAGAATATGTTTTCCGGTGGTGGAAATAGCAGGTAGCAAATGCTTAGAGTGGCTCCAATGTATCCAATAATCTGAAATCCCACACCAATATATACTCAACAATCATCACTAGATTAATTCTGAGTGATTAGATGCCCTTGTGCTTATCGCTGCTTTTAGAGGTGTCTGCGTTAGCCATGTGTTCATTCATAATTAAAAACTGTTCAATGGCGCTCAAGAAGAAAGACTGTCCCCCATTGAAACTCACAGCTGGACCATAGAACTACCCTGTTTCCCCAAAAATAAGACAGTGTCTTATATTAATTTTTGCTCCCAAAGATGCACTAGGTCTTATTTTCAGGGTATGTCTTATGTTTCCATGAAGAAGAATACGGTACACATTTATTGTTAAATGAAAATAAAGGAAATTTATTTCCTGTATACAGTACGGTAGTATGGTAGTTGTCAACACAAGCCAGACAAACTGTGAATCCTACAGTATTAAGAATTTACTCATTTATTCAATGACAATCATGTCATCATCTTCTGGAACATCATCATAACAATCCAATTCCTGAATTTCCTGGTGAATTTCTTGTGACTCCATTTCTTTCAGAATCAGTGGACCAAATCTCTCATGTTTAGCAATAGCACTGTCTTTAAATGAGTACTTCTTGTCAAGGTAGCATGCTCACAGTGCATTTGCAATGCAACTGTTAATTGATTTTCTCCCATGAATTCTTCACCCAAGTCACAACTTCTTGCAGTTTAGGTTTCACAAAGTTTCCACGCTGATTTCTCTCCATTCACACAGCAGTGACATCAGGACTCCACATAAGGTCACTGGTTGCTAGACGCCAGTCGGGGCGGCCCTAGCGACCAGTTTACGGTAAATTAATTAATTTTCATTCTGAGACAGAGCCTGGGGGCCTTATTTTCGGGGGGATGCCTTATATTTCACTCAGAAGGAAACCTGTAAGTAGGTCTTATTTTCGGAGGATGTTTTATTTTCGGGGAGACACGGTAGATCTTCCTATCACCCACACTTTGGAAACACCATGGGTGAATCAAAGCAATTTTCTTTTTACTAGAAACCAGGCTCTTTAGCAAAATGTACAAAAATAGGTCTACCTCTTAACCTCGTCTGTCAATATTCCTGGGACCCAACCAACAGCAGCACGGCTCTTTCGGCTACGCTCAGACCCGGCTCCTTTTCCTATATGTGAGTCTTTCCTCTCTTGCCTCCCAGTTGTCCATCCCAGATCTCTGTGCTCTCTGCAGGTGCAAAGGGGAGTCGCCTATCACAGGTGGAGTCAAGTCCTGGCCATGACCTTCAACTGAGACTGAGGCTCCAACTGCAAACCAAGCATCACCTTAGAGCTGCAGGTGCACTAATGCCTGCCACCCAGAGGTGTCTCAAGGGCCATGTGCTAATCCCACAGGTGCGTTGGGTGGGGGTGGGGATGGGGAGAAGTTCTTGGGGGTGTCCTCTCAAACTAAACAAACACGAGATTTCTCTGGTGAGCTGTTAGATGAGAAGTTTGCAGGACCTTGTTCCCGAGACTCTTTTCCACAGATCTTCTTTTTTTTTTAATGTACCGTATTTGCCGGCATATAAGACGACTTTTTGGCCCTGAAAAATATGCCTCCAAGTGGGGGGTAGTCTTATACGGCGAGTATATAACAAACTCTGTATTTTGAGTGGAAATGTTAGGGGGTCGTCTTATACGCCGGCAAATACGGTATTTTTCAGGGCCAAAAATCGTCTTATACGCCGGCAAATACGGTATGTTTTTATTTATCTTTAGAGAGATAGGAAAGAAGAGGGAGAAAGAGAAATATGAATGTGAGAGCAGAACATTGTTTGGCTGTCTCCTGCACACCACCTCCTGGGGAATGAGCCTGAAACCCGGGCATGTGCCCTGACTGGAATCAAACTGGGGACCTCTCCATGCATGGGACAATGCTCCACCAATTGAGCCACATGGGCCGGGCTCACTGGTCATTTTTTTTTTAATATATTTTATTGATATTTTACAGAGAGGAAGGGAGAGGGATAGAGAGCTAGAAACATCGATGAGAGAGAAACATTGACCAGCCGCCTCCTGCACACCCCCCACTGGGGACGTGCCCACAGCCAATGTACATGCCCTTGACCGGAATCGAACCTGGGACCTTTCAGTCCACAGACCGACGCTCTACCACTGAGCCAAACCGGTTTCAGCTGGTCATTTTTAATATGTACATTGAGTAGGTTTCTAAAGCAATTCTGCTACAAATGGCCCACAGATCACACTCTGAGAAACAGTGCCTTTAAATTTTACCCAATGACACAAGACAGACAGTGAGGGCAATGGAAGTGTCTCAGACTTCTGCACCACCTCTGGCTGAACTGAGGTCAGGAGGCTTGCCTCTAGCTGGCTGTAAAAGAAAAAGCAGAAGGGATAAAGTGGATTTTCTCAGCATTTGGGAATTATTTCTCAATTTCTCTGTTTAGGAATGTGTCAGCATTCTCACCTGGGAACTTTAGGCAATGCTGTTTTGCATTTATAGTTTATTTTGCTCGGTAATTATTCACAAAGTGTTTTACAGGGCACATTTGGTCTCTCCAGCTTGATCATAAACTTCTGGTTAGTTGGAAGGTTTTGATTTTTTTTTTTTAATGGCATGGAAAGAGAAAAATTGTGTTTAGTGCAGTGCTGTTGCAAATGTACATCCAAGATCGCTAAGTGTCTATTTTCTATGACCTCAATTCAACTCTGAGTCTGGAATATGATTCCTTTTAAATTAGAGACCAGCCCTAGCCAGTGTTGCTCAGTGGATAGAGCATCAGCCTGTAGACTGAAGAGTTCTGGGTTTGATTCCGGTCAAGGGCACATACCCGGGTTGCAGGCTTGGTCCTCAATGGGAAGCATCCAGAGGGCAGCTAGCCAATTATTCTCTCTCATCATTAATGTTTCTATCTCTCTCTCCCTCTTCCTTCTTCTCTGAAATCAATAATATATATTTTTTTTTAATGTTTAGACTCTACAAATAAACAAATAAACAAACCAATACATCAAATTATACAACAGCAGTAGGAATTTGAGGTGGAGAATATTAACTTTTTAAAGTAAAGAAAGCTTATATTTTATAATCAAGGAAAGTTCTGTTTTCATGCGATGGTTTCAAAACGCGGTCCACCACCAGCATAATTAAGAAAGTGACCTGGTGAGAAATGCAAATTCTGGGGCTCATTGAATCAGACATTCTGAGCATGCACCCAGCCATCTGCATATTTTTTAATATATTTTATTGATTTTCCACAGAGAGGAAGGAAGAGGGATATAGAGCTAGAAACATCGATGAGAGAGAAACATCGACCAGCCGCCTCCTGCACACCCCCTATTGGGGATGTGCCCGCATCGAACCTGGGACCTTTCAGTCCACAGACCAATGCTCTATCTACTGAGCCAAACCAGTTCTGGCCATCTGCATCTTAACAAGCTCTCCAGTGACTCTGTCTTAACTCGGGCTGCTATAATAGAAGCCCATAGACTGGGTGGCTTCTGCGCCAAACACCAGTTTTTCACAGTTCTGGAGTCTGAGAAGTCTAAGCTCAAGGTGCCAGCAGATTTAGAACTTGGTGAGGGCTCTCTTCCTGGCATGTAGATGGCTGTCTTCTCGCTGTCTATTCGCATGGCCTTTCCTAGTTGTGTGCACGTGGAGAAGGAGCGGGGGAGAAAAAGAGAGAGGCAAAAAGGGAGAGAGCGCTTCCTCCTCTTCTTATAAAGGCACTAATCCCACCAAGAGGGTCCCACCCTGAAGACATCATGTAAACCTAATGACCTCCTAAAGGCCCACCTCCAAGTGCCATCATATTGGGGACTGGGGTTCTTACATATGAATTGGGGGCAACTCAAACATTCAGTCCCTAAGACATCCCAACGAGTACATCCCAATGCGCGCTTAAGTTCAAGGCCAGTTGTAAAGAACAGCACAATCTGGTTTACTATGGATTTTAGAAAGGGGGGGGGGGGGGGGGAAAGACATCTTTGAAGACTATAAAATAGTAAAGCTACCATGAAATCAAAGTGCTTGCTAGAAAACACTAATCATAAAATGTCAGGTGTGCATAGAAAGGGACTCCTCAATATATGTGCATACAATAAAATAAAGAAATCCATGGAATGGGATGAAAATATTTCTGTTGCTTTTCACAGCGTGCTTTGTCTCCCTTGATCTCAATGAAATCTCCTAACTTCCCTGAGATGATGGTTCAGTGCTATTATCTTCCTGTTTTACAGCTAAGATACTCAATGCAGAGATGACCCGGGGCAAGTCCTGGGGGTACCCAGAGCTGCCTAAATCTCCACTCGCTCCCCTTCACCTAAAAGCAGCTCCTTCTCTTATTATAACAAGTGAGCTCCCCTGTCCCCTCGCCCTGCTTTGCAAAGACTGGGCCAAATGCTACTTTCCAGGGCTCCTTGCTCGATTTTGTTGCCTGCAGACCTTTTCACCTTCTCTCATCCACAGATCAACGGCTTGTCCACGTATTCACCAGACGGATGGCTGCACCCGGTTCATCGGAACTTCAGGATGGACAAGTGGATTCAAGAGCTCCGAGTGCTCGCTGCTGGTCAGACATAATTAAGAAAGGAGGCCCAGGTGAAACTGGTTTGGCTCAGTGGATAGAGCGTCGGCCTGCGGACTAAAAGGTCCCGGGTTGGATTCTGGTCAAGGGCGTGTACCTTGGTTTCGGGCACATTACCAGTAGGGGGCGTACAAGAGGCAGGTAATCAATTAGTCTCTCTCATAGATGTTCCTAGCTCTCTGTCCCTCTCCCTCTCTGTAAAAAATCAATAAAATATATTGAAGGAAGGAAGGAAGGAAGGAAGGAAGGAAGGAAGGAAGGAAGGAAGGAAGGAAGGAAGGAAGGAAGAAAGAAAGAAAGAAAGAAAGAAAGAAAGAAAGAAAGAAAGAAAGAAAGAAAGAAAGAAAGAAAGAAAGAAAGAAAGAAAGAAAGAAAGAAAGGAGGCCCAGCATTACCGGGGCTTCGGTGAGGGAAAGTCCCAGTGGACTCATTTCCCAGTGGAAAGTCCCATGGACCTGCCTCCGTGGCTGAGTGATGAGACGCGCTGGCTGCGGCTTGGGAGACCCTCAGAATTGTGCTGCTGAGAGGGCACGGATCCTGCTGTTTCCCTAAGATGTTTAAATCCGTGTTTCTTAGAGTGTGTCTCTTGACCACCTGCCTCAGAATCATTTAAGTGTTTAGTAAAACATACGGGACTCGCTAATTTAGGGAGAGGTCTGGTGGTGGGGACCAGGATTCTGCACTGTTGACAATGTCCTTCTATTGAAAGCCACTGACATTGATAAGCTCAAATATGTAGAATTCCCAGAATCGCCTAAAAAATATAAATAAATTAATAAATAAAGACTGCACAAATCCACACTCCGGTAGAGCCTATAGCTACCACAACCTGTAGCCATTTGATCTCCAAAACTCCAGTCTTCAACAGAGAGAAGAATCTAGGCCAGGGGTGGGCAAACTTTTTGACTCGAGGGCCACAATGGGTTCTTAAACTGGACCGGAGGGCCGGAACAAAAGCATGGATGGAGTGTTTGTGTGAACTAATATAAATTCAAAGTAAACATCATTACATAAAAGGGTACGGCCCGCTCTTTCGGCTCCACACGGGCCAGATAGAACAGCCGAACGGGCCGAATCCAGCCCGCGGGCCGTAGGTTGCCCACGGCTGATCTAGATGCTAGGAGCCTCCTAAGATCATTGTTAAGAGGAGGGAATGCTCAGCCTCAGCCCAGACCGAGTGACTCAGAAACCCGGGATGGGGCACCCTCAGGGTGACTGACTCTGAGGCGCCCCAAAACTTGAGCTCTACAACACCGGGCCCGCGCTATTCAAACTTCAGCGCACGCACGCATTACCTGGGGATCTCGTTAAAATGCAAATTCCGTTTCCGAAGGTTTGGGAGCTAATAGCTTCCCAAGTGATGTTGATGCTGCAGATTCACAGACCTCACTCTGAGCAGCCAAACTCCGGGTTATTTTTTATCTAATGCCACGAGGAGAATTTCGTATTTCAATGAGTCGGAAGCAGGTCCCCAGGCCCGGGCGGCAATGGTTGGTTGATCAGCGCACTTCAGGCATGGAAAGCGGAGCTGCCAGCACACCATCAGCTGCTTCAGGCTCTGCATACTAAGGATGCACTTACACCGACTGGCCCTCCCTCCATCCTCCCAAACCCCTGGAAATGGTGGTCGCGTAAACCATTTATGTGGTCGGGGAAAGGAGACCAAGAATGGCTTTGCCAGGACCAAACTCTGCCTTTGCCCAACTTCCATGGTCACCGGTCAGCAATGGGCTGTGATTACTTGTCTGTGTCACTTTCAGGCACTCTGGGGGTCCCTACTTCCGTTCCATCTCAGGGCTCTTGCAGTGGGCCTTAATTGCCTCATGTATCCAGTGATGGGTTTGGGGTCTCTGCCTATATGGAAGGCCTTTTATATTACACTAGTGGCCTGGTGCATGAAATTTGTTTGGGGGTGGTGGAGTGGGGGGGGGGGGGAGGAGGGGATTGTCTCTCAGCCTGGCCTGCATCCTCTCTAATCTGGGACCCCTGTGGGATCGGGCCTAAACCTGCAGTTGGACAGACCCCTCGCAATGTGGGGCTACTGGTTCCTCATCTACTCACCTGCCTGCCTGCTTGATCTCCCCTAACCACTCTGCCTGCTGGCCTGCTTGCCCCCAACTGACCCTCTCCCCACCGCCCCCCGCCAGCCTGATCCCCTCCTGCCCTCCCCTCCCGGCCTGATCACCCATAACCGCTTCTGCCTCAGCCCCGTCACCATGGCTTTGTTCAGAAGGACATCTGGAAGGTCTCGTGGTCTAATTAGCATATTACCCTTTTTTTTTCAATATATATTTTATTGATATTTTACAGAGAGGAAGGGAGAGGGATAGAGAGCTAGAAACGTCGATGAGAGAGAAACATCGACCAGCTGCCTCCTGCACGCCCCCTACCGGGCATGTGCCCGTAGCCAAGGTACATACCCTTGACCGGAATCGAACCCAGGACCTTTCAGTCCGCAGGCCGACGCTCTATCCACTGAGCCAAACCGGTCTCGGCAGCATATTTCCCTTTTATTAATATGGATGCTATATCGCTGCTGTCCTTGCCTGCCCTTTGCACCGAGAAGTGCAGTGTGAGCTCAGGAGCTCGGCCCCTCCGAGTCGGCCTCTGTCGCTGATGCCGGGGTCACACGCTTTGGCAACATGTGTATGAATTCACAGGCTACAAGCCCCCTGAGCTTGTGCGTTTCACCTTTACCTTGGTGTGTTTTAAATTATTCAGCCTTGATGTTCCATCACGCTAAAACCACTGATTTGGAATATGGTCACACACCGGGTTGGTTTGCCTGGCCATCGGGGGTTTACTAAGTAGCTGGTGTCTGCGGAGATAAGGTGTGTGTATAAATCAGAGCGTGAGGAGGGCCCGCTTTTCTCGGGGACCTGCCCGAATAAATTGCGCAATTAAGGCTCTGAATAGCTCGTAGGGTTATAGAATTTCTCTAGTGTAATTAGGAGACGCATTGTTGTGTAATGAAGAAAATTAATTAGAACTAAATGTTCAGGGGATGTGTGGTTAGGTAACCGAAGGCGTATTTGCAGCCTAATTGTTTTTTGGCAGCTGGAGGCATTTTATATCCTTTCAGGGTGTTTCGCTAATGGGTATTTTAACGTACCCCACTGTTTGCTTTTCCTTACATTTAAATTACTCCCATATTTTAAAAACCGTCCATCAAAGGTTTAAACCAAGTAGAGGTCCCATTGGAAAAAAAACGCCTCAGTTATCTGGATTTGATCAGACTACCTGCCAAATGTTCATTTTCGTAGGAGGACCATACCGAGGCTAATTGGCGGGCCCTCCTGCCCCGATGAATTAGTTCTGCTGTGTGATCACAAAACACAAGCACAGAACATTTTCTAATATTTAGCCAGTATTTCTCCTAACCTGTACCCACCTCTCGAGAAGTCTACCTCAAGAAGTCTACCTTCTCTGGAACAAGGTGGAGCTCCTAAAACCACATTAAACTTTAAAATAAGATTAGTTGGAGGGCATTGGTAAGCTATGTACACATATACCTTAATAAATTTTTTTAAAAATAAAATAAAATAAAATTACTTACCCAGTCGATTGTTTTATAATAGACATAAACTGTTGATGTCAAGCAAAAAATAGATTCGAACCCTGTCTCTGCCATTTACGGTGTGATCTTGGGGAGATTATTTAAACTACCTAAGGCTTAGTTTCATGATCTATACATGAAGATACTAAATCTGACATTATGGGGCGGTGAGAATTGAGACAAGATAAGTATATTTTATTAAATGAGGGCATTTTTAAAGTTCAGTGGGGAGAAATCCAACATGAAATAATGTAAAATGACAACAAAAGAGGGAAATGACTTAATTAGAGTAATTTTATTTCTCCAAAGGAATTATAAAAATAGTATATAGTTTCCACAGAGCCTTCACCCCGCTTCCCTAAACAGAAACAACTTGCTGACTGTCAAGTTATTAAAGCCAGGAAATGAGCACTGATGAAACACCTTAACCTGCGGATCTGACTCAAATTTTGGCAATTGCCTTTTTTCTGGTCCAGGATTCCACATTGCCTTTGGGCTTTCTATCTCCTTACTCTCCTCCAATCTGGGCCAGTTCCTGAGTCTTTACCTTTCTTGACCTTAACAAGTTTGAAGCACACTGGTCAGTGAAAGGTTACTATCTCCCCCACCCAAACTGGTGGGCGGAGTTTAACACATGACCAGTGTAAGGTTCTCCCCCCTCCCAAACTGGTGGGTGGAGCTAACACATGACTGGCACCTGCCACAGAGACATCTCCAAGACACTGAACCACCAATCAACAGGGGCCAGAGTGCCCTTGGGGCCCATCCCTTCCTGTTCCACCCTGGGCCAAACCCCCTCCCTTTCCGTCCTTTAAAAGGGACCCCAGGCAAGACATGTGTTGCTGTTTGCTGTTGGCTGTGGCTGCTGCTGTGTCAGCCCAGCTGGGTCCCCTGTCCCCTCCCCCTCCAATTCTGATCTCTTTACCTCCGTGATGGGTTCCGCCCATTACCGGGGAATAAACTTTACCTTAAAATTCCCTGTTGTTCCGTTTCCTGTTTCCTTTCAAACCTAACAGTGCCCAGCCACTTCTGAGTATTTATCCAAAAGAATGGAAATTAGAATCTCAAAGAGATAGCCACACCCCCATGTTTTCTGCAGCATTATTCACAAAAAACCAAGTGGGGACAACCTAAATGTCCATCGATGGATAAATGAAAAAAAACATGGCATGTCTGTATATGCAATGGCATATTATTGAGGCTTAAAACAGAAGAAAATCCTGCAATATGATACAGATGAACCTCGAAGACATCATGCCAAGTTAAATAAGCCATTAACAGAAAGATAACGACTGGAAAGGATTAAAAATGGCGGCAGAGTAAGTGGATGCTGCATGGACACCCTCTCAGGTCCAAACTGGAATTACAATTAAAATACAGAAAAACTTACTGAATAATCAACAGAAGGCTCCCTGGAGAGGATCTTGGTAACCGAGGACCAAAAATGGAGACCACATGGAGGCTGGGAGGAAGGGTGGATGGTGAAAGGGCTGCCCAGGGCCCCACAGACAGCAGCTGAAGTTCCGGAGAGATATCTTAGCTGTGGGGGGTTGAGAACTCTGGGGTCTAATCCCAAACTGGGCCCCCAGCAGAGAGCACCAGAACTGAGAAAGGTACCCACATAATATCTGGCTGTGAAAAGCAGCAGGGTAGCTGTCTGCCAGGGAGAGACAACTGGAAATGCAGGCACCCTCTTAAAGCGCCAATGCATAAAACCCCCTGAGGACCCGCCCATCTAGTGCTCTGACAGAGGAACTGCAGGGTGAACTGCATTGAAGCAGGGTGAGCAGAAGGCAGGATCCAGGTCTCTGGGGTTTGAGCTTAGAAGGCAGACACCCCAGTTCCTGGTGCTGAGCCATTCCCTCAAGCTGCAGAGGCAGTCTTTCTCATGCAAACAATTGTTATAGAGGAAGCATTGCCTGGGGGGAAGACAGCTGACCCATCCTACTGGAAAATACCTTGCCCTTTAAGAGACTGAGAGTAACAATGAGCCTCCAGGCAGAACCAATTACCCTACCCTGTTTAAAAAAAAAAAAAACATTCCTGCCACACCTGTAGATTATTGCCTGAGGACTGATCAATCCTATCAGTCACTGCTGAAAGAGGCCATCTCTGAAGGCTTTGAGTCTTTGCCTGGATTAACTGGTCAGAAACAGTATTTGACACTGTTTTGCACTAGACATTGAAAGATATAGAGGATCTAGTCACAAACCCAAACAGGCAGCCAAAATAAGAAGACAGAAAAACAACCCCCAAATGAAAGAACAGGAGAATTCTTGAGAAGAGATCAATGAAGCAGAGAAAAGAAAATTTATCTGAAATGGACTAGAATAATGATGTTAAAGATGTTCAACAGCATGAGAAAAGATACAGTAACTACGAAAAAGGAATAGTCAGAAATAAAGAACGGCATAGCACAAATAAAGAACACATTGGAAGGAATGCACAGCAGATTAGGAGAAGCTGAGGACTGAATCAGTGAATTAGAAGACAGGCTTGAGAAAAAAAATCACTCAATCCGAGAACCAAAAAGAAAAAAACAGGAGCACAGCTTAAGGGAGCAGTGGGACGACATGAAACAGAAAGAGCAATACCTCACGATTCCATTTATCTAATAGAAACAGAGAGTAGGCAGGTGGTTACGAGGGGCCAGGGGCAGGGAGAACTGGCTAATTGATTTTTTAACAAGTCTGCTTTTAATGGGAAAAATGTAGAAGTTTGGTATCATTGAAATAAGTGCCTGTCTTTTCTCTGCAACTGTTTTGAAGGGGATAACCATGTGTTTGGATTTATATTCTGGCTTGTTAGTCGGGGTCTACAGGAGGCAACCGATCATTGATGTTTCTATCTCTCTCCCTCTCCCTCTCTATAATTAATAAAAATATATTAAAATAATAATAATGAAGCCGAAACCGGTTTGGCTCAGTGGATAGAGTGTCGGCCTGTGGACTGAAAGGTCCCGGGTTCAATTCCGGTCAAGGGCATGTTCCTTGGTTGCAGGCACATCCCCAGGAGGGGGTGTTCAAAAAGCAGCTGATCGATGATTCTCTCTCATTGACGTTTCTAACTCTCTATCCCTCTCTCTTCCTCTCTGTAAAAAAATCAATAGAAATAATTTTAAATAAATAAATAAATAACGAAGCTCATACATGTGTGTAACTATGAAATGACCTACAAAACATATTGTCCAATGGGAAAAAAATCAAGAAACATACAAGTCTGTACAGCATGCTTTTAACTGAATTTTTAAATAGGAGTGTGTATATAAATACATGCTTAATATATATACAGGATATCTCTGGAAGAATATCTAAATAATTGTTAGTTTGCAAATAGCTGTTATGCTAAAAATATTAATATGTCAGTGTAACATTTTTACATGCTTGATTATTTGTTCTTTCATTGGATTTCAAGGTCCTTTAGGACAACAATTGCCCTTTCTTCTTCTTGAAACTCCTCACGTGCACAGGAAGTTACACATGACCCTCAATAAACGGTTGTGGGTTCACATGCTCACATTTACATATAGGAAAGCCAAGTAGAGAAAGGGGTAGAGAAAGATTCATCCAAACGGACGACGGAAACAATGAGGCCTTATGGGAGGAAGTGCCGAATACAAGAACCTTTTCCTGTTCTTATCTCGTAAGAACAAGGTAACTGGACTCACTATGGTGATAAGTGTAACGGAAAAGAGAAAACTTTCCGCCTCGTCCCCGGAAAGTGGAAACCTCGCACGTTGATCCGGTGACCAGTCTGCACACAGCCATCTGCGGTTGTACTGGCCACTGGAAAATGAATAGCCCGTGTGGGTCCCAGAAGGGGCCAGCCTGGAGGAGGCAGGGCCACCACAGGACGAGCAGTCAGAGGCAGCTGGCCCGTGGCCGGGGGCCCGCTGACGGCTGCTGGAGGCCTGGCCTGGGCCATTGCTGTTCGGAGCCCAGCCCGGCCCACCGGCTCCCTGGGCTGTAAAACACACCACAGGCAGGTGCTGCCGCTGCACTCCATCTCTCCACTCAGAACATTTCCTGAGCATCATGTCAGTGAGCACACGCGCAGTAAAATACAAACGTCCTGCATTAAAAGCAAGCACACCCGCCGGCTGGTGTGGCTCAGTGGCTAGAGTGACCTCCCAGGGACCAAGAGGTCCTGGGTTCGAGCCCCAGTAGGCATGTGTCTTTCTCATTGATGTTTCTACCTCTCCCTCTCTCTTCCCCTCTACCCAAAAATCAATAGAAACATTTTTTAGGAAAAAGGCAAGTACACCCAAGAACACGTGACTTGGTACAACCTCAGGGAAGGTGCACCCTTGCCGAGAAGGACCAAAATGTCCAAGAGCCTGCCAATGGGAAATGTCAGGATGCCGGAAGTTGCCTCAGGAGAGAGGGAACATATCAAACCACATTCCTCATCCACATACTGATATCAGCCGGGACCGGTGTGGCTCAGTGGCTAGAGCGTCAGCCTGCGGACTGAAGGGTCCCGGGTTCGATTCCGGTCAAGGGCATGTACCTTGGTTGCGGGCACATCCCCAGTAGAGAGTGTGCAGGAGGCGGCTGGTCGGTATTTCTAGCTCTCTATCCCTCTCCCTTCCTTCCTGTAAAAAAATAATCAATAAAATATATTTTTTTAAAAACATGCTGACGTCAGCACCTTTCGTCTGCCAACTCCTCAGTTGAGAGGATAGTGAGGGGAAGGGTTAGCCAACACGTTATATTCTCTCAGGCACTTACTATGGCCAGGAGCTTTTATGAGGGTTAGCTTTCTTCACACCAATATTCCCATTTTACTGCAGAGGAAACTAAAGCTCAAAAAAGGTACTTCCTATGCCCGAGGTGAAACAGCCAGGGAAACGTCAGGCTCTGCCCTCGAACCCAGGTCCGCCCGACCTACAGCTGAGGTGGGGCCTCTGAGAAGCTGAGGCGAAGAATGAGGGCTCTGGGCCAGGTGACTCCTGACTCCACCACCTGCCAACTCGAAGACAAACGACATGCTTATCATTGCCGTGCCTCCCGTTTCTCCGCCTATAAAACAAACACAATAGTTACCTGCCCTAGCCAGTGTGGCTCAGTTGGTTGAGCATCGATCTGGGCAGCGAGGTCACCGGTTCAATCCCCGGTCAGGACACGTGCCCAGATTGCAGGCTCGATCCCCAGTAGGGGGTGTGCAAGAGGCAGCAGATGAATGTTACCCTCTCACATCGATGTTTCTCTCTCTCTCACTCCCTCTTGCCCCTCCTCCTCTCTCTAAAATCAATCTTAACTTTTTTTAGAAGTTACTACCAAGAGGGTTATTTTGAGTATAAAATGGAGCTATCCACCTCAGGCACCTAGAAATGTACTTAGCAATAAGCATTATTATTATGTCAAATGCTGACTCTGGAGAGCATCGGGACACGTACTTGGATGGGAGCTAGAAAGGAACGTGATCAAATTGTAAGACAGAGGAAGGCCAGCCAAGGTAAGAGAAATGATGGGGAGGCCTTGGTGTGTGGACCTGTGGGCACATGTGAGGACAGGCGCGGGGAAGCGCTCTCCAAGGGGGACTGTGGGCCGATGGAGGCGGACAGAACATTACTGAAGACAAGCTGAGAAGTCAGAGGCGTCCTGCGGAGAGGGATACGCTGATGTTTGTTGCTCGTTGGCTTTGTTCGCGTTCCTATTCTTTACGCAGAAAGGACGTCCCTGTACTGAACCCTCTCGAAAGGAACTGTGTAAAAAAGCAAAGTCCATACAATGTGAACTCCTCCGAGGGGCTTCCTTTACCTTCCCCGGCTCAGGCAAAGGCTTCCGGAAACAAAGCACCCACTTTGATTCCTAAGTGAGCCTCAGTTCCTCCGAGCTCCCAGCAGCACAGAATCTAGCGGTTCCCGCGCCACAGCTGGGTTCCGAGCCTGGGGCTGCCGATGACTTTTTAGAGGGTTGCATGATTGGTTTGCTTCGGTGGGATTTGGATCGAGATGAAAAATGAGCCCGAGGTTATTTGGAAACGGCTCAGAGTGAAGAGACCTTCAGACACTTCACAAATAAAAAAAAATTTTTTTAAAAAGCGGCCTATAACTATTGTATGATAACCCTAGAATAACTTCCCCCTTGCTAATGTTTATCAAGGAAGGGAAGGGGGAGGGGAGAAGGGAAAGGAATTAGCAATGGGTACACAGCTATAGATCAAAAGTTAGGGTACATTTATTTTTTAAGGGGAGGGTAAATGTCATTGTATTGGAGATAAAAAATCCAAGTAGTTTGGAGGAGTTGAAGTCATTTCACTCAGAGGGGAATAACGGTTCATGAGGGGAGGAAATTGCATCTGAATTTCCCAGCGACGTGATGAAAGTAGTCTATCTGAATGCTAACGGATCGGTGACAGCCTCCCCAGCCGCCAGCGCTCCAGCCACCGGCGTCTGTCCCCACCAACTCATTCCGGCCCCCGCCGGAGCTGGCGTGGCTCTGTGGGCACAGGGATGGGGTTGTGCAGACTGACGATCTCCCGTCTCTCTCTGAATTCATAAAGAAGTAACAGAATGCAACCATCTCACAGGCGCTCAACAACTGACGTGGTCTTCTCTCTTTTTTTTTTTTTTAATATATATTTTATTGATTTTTTACAGAGAGGAAGGGAGAGGGATAGAGAGTTAGAAACACCCATGAGAGAGAATCATCCATCAGCTGCCTCCTGCACACCCCCTACTGGGGATGTGCCTGCAACCAAGGCACCTGTCCTTGACCGCAATCGAACCCGGGACCTTTCAGTCCGCAGGCCGACGCTCTACCACTGAGCCAAACCAGTCCCAGCTCCTTAGATGATTTTTTTTTAACATTCTCTTTTTTTTTAATTAATGTATTATATTGTGTACATATCTTACCATTGCCCTCCACCCGCCCCCCACCTCCCATTCATTTCCTCCCTCCCCAGAGTTCTGTGTTCGTTGGTTGTATTCATGCATACCAGTCCTTCCGTTGTTCTCTTATCTCCCCCCAGGTCTCCTTCCCCTCCCCGCTGTCATTTGACAATCTGCTTGTTTTATGGTGGCTATCTCAGGACCACATGAATAGAGTCCGCTCCTCCTCTGGTTCTCACAGCCCCTCCACCTGGGTCCCACTGCTTCCCCTGGGACATACGGCTCACCCAGGGCACACGGTCCCCTGGGACACATGGCTCACCCAGGGCACACGGCCCCCTGGGACACACAGGTGACGTGGTCTTCTCAATCCCGGTCCCTCACCATCCTCCGGGCACTGGGGCAGCCCTCACCCTGCTCTCTGGCTCTGCTGCCGGTAGGCCCTGCTCCACCACGGGGAGCCAAATGGGCCAATTTTTCACGGCAGACCTGCCAGCTTAGAAATCACTATCACCAAGCAGCCTGCGAGGCCCTGACGAGAGCCCAGGCAGAGATATAATACACAACGTTTCAAATTACAGTTTGGGACATTTAAAAAATGCTCCGGGCTCCGTTTCATAAGGCATTTGCATTTGTAATAGGAAAAGAAAAAGAAGAAAAAAAAACACACACACATCTCGGAGCTTCCAGTCTCAGGTTAACAGACTCTTTTATAGTGTAAATTTTTTTGCAGGGGCAATTACAAATCGTACACAGACTCATTATTTCTCGAGTACTTTATCAGGACATTTCCCCGTACATCTAATTTGTCCTGTCTGAACCGTAACTTGACATAAGGGATTTCCTTAATTGCTTTTGAAGCCCTTCCAAGATAATCAACTGCCTTTTGGAGCGCGACAAAAGACAGCAGACAATGGTGCCAGTCTGGCTGAGGGTCCTGCTGAAGTTTCGGGCGTGAGATAGCACAGAGCGGCAACGTGCGCCTCTTTAACTATTCAGTATCTCCATTTTAATTTGGCTGCCATTTAAATGACAACGTCTGAGAAGAGCAAAAGGGAAAAAGTCCCATTTTGATCTGTCCTACCGGGATGGCTGACACTTTGGGGGTAGATGCAGCCAATATTTACGAAAGAATAACATACCATCTTGGTTATTATGAAGAAAGGATCGTAAGCAAAGATTAAATAAAGATGATAATAAAAATAAAACAACCAGCCGAACCCGGTTTGGCTCAGTGGATAGAGTGTCGGTCTGCGGACTGAAGGGTCCCAGGTTCGATTCCGGTCAAGGGCATGTACCTTGGTTGCGGGCACATCCCCGGTGGGGGGTGTGCAGGAGGCAGATGATCGATGTTTCTCTCTCATCGATGTTTCTAGCTCTCTCCCTCTCTCTTCCTCTCTGTAGATAATCAATAAAATATATTTTAAAATAAAAAATAAAATGAAATGAGACAACCAGATTTGGGGAGAAGGAAAACTGTCAAAGGCTGTTTGTGTTTCTGCTATCCCAGTTTAACAGTTTTAAGCAAATGATGGGACATTTTTTTTTAATATATATTTTACTGATGTTTTACAGAGAGGAAGGTAGAGGAAGGGAGAGAGCTAGAAACATGGATGAGAGAGAGACATCAACCAGCTGCCTCCTGCACACCTCCTACTGGGGATGTGCCCGCAACCAAGGTACATGCCTTTGACCAGAATCGAACCTGGGACCCTTCGATCTGCAGGCCGACACTCTATCCACTGAGCCACACCAGTTTTGGCTGATAGGACATTTTTTACCTTGAGTTTTCAAGCTACCATTTCTAAATAATTTCCTTTTTTAGTTACAGAACACACTGCATCTAATTTACATAGTTGGCAGGGTTATGGTCACCACCAGATGTCCACACCCTGAACCTCAGAACCTTACATGAAAAGACAGACTTTGTAGATATGACTGAGGTTACTGACCTTGAACCCTGGCCGGTGTGGTGAGTGGTTAGAGTATGGGCCAGCTCACAAAGGGTGTGGAATTCAATTCCAGGTCAAGGGCACATACCTGGGTTGTAAGTTCCATCCCTGCCCGGTCTGGGTGTGTGTGGGAGGGCAGCCAATCGATGTCCCTCTTTCACATTGACGTTTCTCTCTCCGTGACTCTCCCCTTCCTTTCCACTCTCTCTAAATATCAGTGGAAAAAAAATATCCTAGGGTGAGGATTCACAAGAAGATGACTGACCTTGAGAATGAGAGACTGTGCCTGGTTCTCTGGGCTACCCAACCTAACCACGTGCTTCCTTAAAACTGGAGACACTTTCCCAGCTGTGGTCAGAGAGAGGTGAGACAGACGGTGTGGGGAGATTCAACATGAGGAATCAACCAGCGGAAGCGGGCTTTGAAGATGGAGGAAGAGGGCCCCAAAGCAGAGACTGTGGTATGGTGACCTGTAGAAGTTGGGAACAGCCCATAGCTTATGAACAGCAAGTGGAGACCTTGTACCCAGAGACACAAGCAAAATGAGCAGGAAATTCATTCTTTCTTGGTGCCTCCAGAGAGGCCTGCAGCCTGGAGACATCCGAGTTTAGCCCAGTGATTCCTGTGCCAGACGTTTCACCTACGGAACTAACTGCAAGGTCACACGTTTAGTCCTGGCTGGTATTCTCAGTGGTTAGAGCAGCCGTGGGCAAACGGGATCCGGCCTGTTCGGCTGTTCTATCCGGCCCGCGGAGCCGAAAGAGCGGAGGGTTCTCTTGCTCTCCCCTCCGCTCCTTCACCAGCAGCCCAAGAGGAGAGTGCCAGCATGGTCAGGTTGCTTTTGTTCCGGCCCTCCGGTCCAGTGTAAGAACCCACTGTGGCCCTCGAGTCAAAAAGTTTGCCCACCCCTGGGTTGGAGTGTTAATTCCCAGTCAAAGGCTCGTATCTGGGTTCAATCCCTTGTGCAGGAGGCAACCAAACAGTGGCAAAATCTCTCTCTCCACCTCCCTCTCTCCCTTCCTTCCACTCTCTCTAAAATCCATGGAAAGCCTGGCTGGGGTGGCTCAGTGGTATGGTTCCGTTCCCAGGCATATCATCAGGGCACATGTCCAGGCTGCAGGCTTGATCCCCACTAGGGGGAGTGCAGGAGGCAGCCAATCAATGATCCTCTCTCATCACGGATGTTTGTATGTCCCCTCCCTTCCTCTCTGAAATCAATAAAAATATAAAAATATATATTTTATTGATTTTTTACAGAGAGGAAAGGAGAGGGATAGAGAGCTAGAAACATCGATGAGAGAGAATCATCGACCAGCTGCCTCTTGCACACCCCCTACTGAGGATGTGCCTGAAACCAATGTACATGCCCTTGACAGGTATCAAACCTGGGACCTTTCAGTCCACAGGCCGACGCTTTATCCACTGAGCCAAACCGGTTTTGGCTAAAAATATATTTTTTAAAAAATAAAATAAAAATCAATGGGAAAATATCCTCAGGCGAGGATTAACAAAAACAAACAAACAAACAAATAAATGTTTAAGCCACTACAATGGTGGTAATTTGTTAAAGCCACATGGAAAATGAGTACACTGTCTACAGCCAAATAGTCTGTTTTGGCACCCCGACCATTCCTGACATGCCCAAATACAGGACATTAATATTAATTTTCTTATCGTGTACTAGTCAGTCAGCAGCACCCTGAAGCAATGGAAATTCAAAAGCTGCTTGCTAAAATCAAATTTAATTATATCTCACAAATGGAAAATATAAAGATTCTCGAGTCCTTTCAGGAAGCTGACATTACTCACCTAGGAACACTGATTGGGACATTAAGTACAGACTAAAAATTATTAGCTTTTTTTAATAGATCAACAATGTTAATACACTGTGCTGACCCCTCCACACACACACACACACACACACACACAACACACACAACATACACACCCTCCCCAATTGCTCTTGGCAGAATCAGAGCTGATTGTTCTCTATTTTAAAGCTCAACCTTGGCAGACTGCAGTAAGGAGTCCCCAGGAGTTGAAGACATATTTAGATCTTTTTAAGTAAAAGAAACTCGAAAGCAGTAGGAACCGTGACTAATGGCGGCGTCACTTTCCCCAGGTGACATCGGGGCAATATTAATAACCCAAAATAAAATGGTTAACTTGGTGCTTCATCTGTATGAAAGGATGACCTTCTCTAAGACACTTACGTTCCAGCTGTAGTTAATTAACTTTCCCAGAGGCCAATGGCAAATAGCGATTCAGGTGAGCGCGATCACCACACCTGCTATGGAAGATGTCAAAGGAAGTGGAAGGATCAGGAAGAGATTCAGATCCAAGCCGATAAAAGTCCATGGAAGCCCGGCTGGCGTGGCTCAGTGACTGAGCGCTGACCTATGAACCAGGTCTCGATTCCCAGTCAGGGCACATGCCTGGGTTGTGGCCTCATGTGCAGCTGATCACGATTCCCTCTCATCATTAATGTTTCTATCTTTCCCTCTCCCTGCCTCTCTGAAGTCAATGAAAAGTAAAATAAAATAAAATTTGCCAAAACCGGTTTGGCTCAGTGGATAGAGTGTCCGCCTGTAGACTGAAGGGTCCCAGGTTCGATTCTGGTCAAGGGCATGTACCTTGGTTGTGGGCACATCCCCAGTGGGGGGTGTTCAGGAGGCAGCTGATCCGTGTTTCTCTGTCATTGATGTTCTAACTCTCTGTCCCTCTCCATTCCTGTCTGTAAAAAAAAATCAATAAAATATATTTTAAAAAAGAAAGAAATAAAGAAAAGACATAAAATAACAAGATCAGGGAGAAGTGGAAAGGAAACCACAGTAACAAATTTCTGGAAGCTAGAAAGGTAAAGGTCCTAAGTTAAAGGAGTTAACCAACCCCAAAAGGCTGAGTTGTAGGCAATGGTTGGGAGCGCTGAGAACCACAGTAATTTATACTGAAAATCCTGGAAGGTCTCAGGTCATATACCTCTGAATGTTGGGTGAAAGAGAAGGGAAAGAGTAAAGATAAATTAGTGGAACTGGATCTCCTCCCAACACCTCCAAATTACTGGACTTCTCTCCTTCGGGGAGACTAATGCAGGTGATTTCAGGATTGGAAGAGGGGGGGTGGGTGACATGGGCAGGCTGAGGATAAAGGTATTACACTGAAAATATAAAGAATACATGAACAGCTGAAACCGGTTTGGCTCAGTGGTAGAGCGTCGGTCTGCGGACTGAAAGGTCCCGGGTTCGATTCCAGTCAGGGGCATGTACTTTGGTTGTGGACACATCCGCAGTAGGGGGTGTGCAGGAGGCAGCTGATCGATGTTTCTCTCTCACTGATGTTCCTAACTCTCTCTCCCTCTCCCTTCCTCTCTGTGAAAAAAACCAACAACAACAACAAAACTATAAAATATATTATTAAAAAAAAATACATGAACATATGAAAGCTGAATGCTAATTGCAGGATCTGTGGATTATATGGGAATTCTAACTTAATCCAGCAAGGACCCCAAAATTGCTTATCCTAATCTGGGGCCTAGGTCTGTATTAGCTGAGCTGCACTCTTTTATGTAAGACTAGAGGCCCGATGCATGAAATTCCTGCACAGGCCCTCACCCCGGCCCCCACCGGCCGCCACCTCTGCCTAGGTCCCTCGCCTGCTACGGCTTTGTCCAGAAGGAAGGACATCCGGTCTAATTAGCATATTACACTTTTAGTATTATAGGAAGCCTGCTATATAACAGGCCAACTTGGTTCTAAAAATGGCTCTCTCCACGACTAATTATGGAATCTCTATTTTTAATTAACCTAAGTCGGAAGAGGATGGTGTGAGAAACCTTGGATGCCCAAGTGTGGCCAGCCCCAACGCCCATCCAGCCCTTATACCTCCAGCCTCTCAAAATAGCTTAAAGGCATGAGAGGTGTGGATTCGCTTAGCTCTCCACCCCAACACAGTTTAACAGCGCAGACCTGAAGCTTCTCTACCCAGCCTCCACATTGCTGGCAGTCAGACTGTTGCCCTCCAAGCAGGGAACTGGAAGACCCTTTCCTAGAAATCTGACCTGAAAAACTTAATGGCATTGGGGGTTCTCCAATGAAAAGGACTGCTCCTGTGGTCCGGGAATAGCTGTTCTCAGCTGCAATGACCTTGCTCCCAGGGAACATTTGGTGATGTCTGGAAACACGTTTGATTGTCATGTCTGGAGGAACGTGGCTGGTATCCGGTGAGCGGAGGCCAAGGACACAGCTAATCATCCTACGACGGCCAGGCCAGCCCTCCTGAACAGCCACTCAGCAATTCCATTAGCCTTTCCTGTCTGTCAGTCATGATCAGACAGCCCGGGATTGCTGGACAGCTTAACAAAGCCCCCAAAGAAAACAAAACAGGAACCTGTTTCCTCCAAATGAGGAGGAAACAGGTATCTTTCCTTTTTAATGTTTTATTTTTATTTCAGAGAGGAAGGGAGGAGATAGAAACATTGATGAGAGTCATTGACCAGCTGCTTCCTGCACACCACCTATTGGGGGCTGAGCCTGCTACTAGGGCGTGTACTCTTGACTGGCGTGGAACCTGGGACCCTTCATTCTGCAGGCTGACGCTCTATCCACTGAGCAAAACCAGCCAGGGCAGGAAACTGGCATCTTAAAACTAAAAACTAATTAAAAAACAAAACTAAACTACCAACCAGTTCTAATATTTCAGAGAAATGAAGAATCCATACATGCATAAAATAGGATGATGATTTGTTTCTTTTCAAAGGAAACACTGAGAGAACAGTGTTTTCTTGGAAACTCAGATAACAAAAAAGAACAAAAAAATCTAAGTTAAGGCAATCTCCCAGGGTGTAGAGTAAAAAGATAGAGAGCTAAAAAATAAAGAAAACTAATGAGTATCAGAAGACCAGTTTATTATCCTATATAATAGAGGTAATATGCAAATTAAACCTTACACCCTCACAAGATGGCTGCCTACAACCAGGGCAGCAAGGAGGTTAGCGAGGGACAACCAAACGACTGAATAAGCAGGCTGCGTGGGGCAACCAGGCCTCTGGGGAGGAGGAGGGAGGGTGTGGGGGTGTAAGGGGCAACCAAGTCGGCAGAGGAGGTAGTTGGGGGCGACTAGGCCAGCATGGGGGGAGGGGCAGTTAGGGGCGACCAAGCTGGGGAGAGGGCAGTTAGGAGAGACCAGGCCAGTGGGAAGGGGGCAGTGAGGGGAGACTAGGCTGGCAGGCGAGCTACCAGGACATCCCCAGGATCAGGCCTAAACTTGCAGTCAGACATCCCCCAAGGGGTCCCGGATTGGAGAGGGTACAGGCTGGGCTGAGGGGGGACCCCCACCCCGTGCATGAATTTTATGCACTTGGCCTCTAGTTTATTTATAGTCATATTGCTACTGTAACACAGTACCACAAACTTGGTGGCTTTAACAGTACAAATCTATATATCTTTCAGTTCTAGAGCTCATTAGTCTGAAACGGGGTTCACTGGGCCAAAACCAAGGTGTTGTTGGCAGAGTCCTACAGGCTGACGATCTATCTACTGAGGCCCTAGGGGTGAATGCTTACTTGCCCTTTTTATTATATGGAGACTGCCTAGATTCTTTAACTTGTGACCTCATTTATCCTGACATCATCACTCTAACCTCTTGCTTCTGTGGCCACATCTATTATTTATCTACTCCCTTATGATTCCACTGAACCCACCAGGATACTCTCATTTATTATTCTTAATTACAAAGTCCCTTTTGCCATTTAAAGTGTCATTCACAGATCTGGAGATTAGGACACGGACATGCCAGTGTGGGAGGCATTCCTCAGCCTACCACTATCAGACTACCAGGTCTAATATCTGTGAAGTACAATGAAAGCAATAATGGGAGGAGACAGCAATGAAACAGTGAAGGATTTATACTGAGCGGTCAAATCGGCCTAAGTTTGACATCGGGGCCGGGGCCCGGGATCGGGAATACTCACCTGGCTCAAGGAGGCCTGGGTGATGAGGGGGCCAGTGGGGACCTGGTGTGATCAGAAAATGATTTTTACCGATGACATGAACAAATGAATAAAGGAGCTTGCAAATATGGAAAGAGGGAAGCTAAAATAAACCCTCCAGAGCAAGACCAGAATTGGAGCTATCAATGAGGATCCAACAATTGTGTCAGAATGAACTGCTTGAGTTTCATGGTTATATTACAGGGTTATGTGGAAATGCATCCTTAATTTTATAAGGCATTAAGTTTACATATGATAAAGTGTGTGACTTGGCACCATGGCCGCAAGTCGCCCTTAAATGGTTCAGGAAAACAGGTAATACTCTCTTCAGTGTGTGTATATAGAGAAAGAGGAAATGAACATGGACTTTCTTTTTACTTAATATAAACAAATTCTAAGGCCTATTAAATGAAAAAATAAAGTGCAAGAAAATGTGCACTATGCTACTCTTTGTGAGAATAAGGGATGGCGAGTGTGAACACATAAACGTTTTGTGAGCGTAGTCTTACATACGCAGACACCTCTAGAAACATACCAGCATCTGATCTACACTGGTTACCTCCACAGCTGGAAAGACTGGTGGCTAGAGAATGAGAAAGGTTTTTCTAACTCTAAAAATTTGAATTTTGTACCACATGAAGTGTACTTAAAGAAACACAATGCTTCAAATATGCGTGCCAGGCTGGCTACCTTAGAAGCATGTGGGGAACATTTAAACCTAAATTAGCAAACATCAAGGCCAGAAACTATTTCAGTGGGCCCCGGTCAGGGTTTAAGTATCAATTGGTGAATAATTCCCTAATGATACACATAGATAGCATGGTTTAATTGCTGCTTCAACCAAATCACCCCAACTGGCTCTTCTTTAAATCCCAAATTCTAAATAAATTAGGACTTTTTGTCCAGTGAGAATAAGAGCTAGAATACCCCGTGAATGGTATGGGAAAATCTGAAAGCGGGTGTGCATGAACCCCTGAATAGAAACCAAGTCATATCTTCCTAAGGACCAAAGATATTATTGAGGCTAATGTCACCTGAGTATCACTTAGTGCAGATAATACATTCAGATATTCTGCATTCTTCAGAAAAATATTTTATGTAAACATGTAACAAGACTAGTTACTTTAGTGAAAACCAACCAGCTGACACAGTATATATCTGGGACAGTCTAGATCTCAAGTGGTAGATTCCTGGTGTGTGTTAGTGTTTTGTATCTCAATATGTATTTTAACTACATTTTCTTATATGCATCAGATGTTAAGAATGCAATTTTTAAAAATTAAAGCAACAAAACAATCAGTCTATATGGTTGGTCCTTACATTAAAAAAAAAAAAAAAAAAGAAAGAAAGAAATATAAGCCGAAACCGATTTGGCTCAGTGGATAAGAGCATCAGTCTGTGGACTGAAAGGTCCCAGGTTTGATTCCGGTCAAGGGCATGTACCTTGGTTGCGGGCACATCCCCAGTAGGGGGTGTGCAAGAGGCAGCTGGTAGATGTTTCTCTCTCATCGATGTTTCTAGCTCTCTATCCCTCTCTCCCTTCCTCTCTGTAAAAAAAAAAAAACAAAAAAAATCAATAAAATATATATATTTTTTAAATAAATAAAAGAAATATAAGAAAACTCAGCATTCCCATGCCAGCAGTACACATTTATTATTATTTATGAATGGTCAAAAGACTTACAAGGCCCATTATTATCAGTATAACCATACATATGAAATATCACTTAATGACATGGAGTGAAAACAACAGTTTTATATATATTTAAAAATACAGACAAATACACACATTCTCTTTCAAGTGTTCACCATACACTGCCACACAAGCAGGAGGCATGGAGCTGCAGGAGTGACAATATACATGACATGTGGAAATATCTCAAGCATAAAAACCACACTTACGTTGCAAAAATAAAGTTTCTTTCTTCAAACATTTTGATCTGGGCTCAAGCAAAGCAAATAATGAACACCAATGATTTTCATAATATTTAACACTTTAAAACAGAAAAGGGTCAACAGTTGCAATAATCCTGAAAATGTAGGTTTAGAGGAATGAACAGTGCATTTCATCCCCACTCCTCCCAAAAAATAAAGTCTACAGCAGATCTGTTTCATCCCAGCTCACAAATACTGAAGAATCATAATCTACTACATTCAAACAGCAAATTAAGCCAGAACAAACAAAATGATAAGAAACATCATCACATCAAGCAAGGCATTATTGACCTGTTTCTTTACACGATTTCACTAGTGCAAGAGCATTGTTTACCTGAAAGATCCTAAGTCACAACTAAAGAGCACTCATACAAAACTATTTCCTTTAGAAAGTGCCACATACTCTATTGTTTAAAAAAAGAACACACACACACTAGTGAAAGACGGTTTGTCTCCATCGCTTATCAATGAGGAAGGGCCACAGCGACTCTTTGATTCCAATTCGAAACGGCGTTCGCTGGCCGATGCCCAACGTCTCCAACTTGGAGCAGTCAAGCTGAGAGTTTTTTGGACGCTGGGCTCCTAAGACAGGGCTGTCAGTTATCTTGAAAGAAAAATAAAAAGAAAACATGAAAAATTCATGAAAGGCTACATGTTGAGGTTTCATATTCTCTACTTCATTTAGCTCTTAGTATAAATCTTATTTGATCCCTGAAAAAAATTTTTTTTAAAAGCTGCTATAATCAAGACAATACATTTCCTATAAACTTCACCAATAATGATTGGCTTGGCTCTTTTATACTAATAATTTAGAGAAAATTAGCGATATAATTTGCCACATACAAGCGAGGTTTACTGTGACTAGTACCGGAAAATGAAAGTTACCAATACTCCCAAAGCAACAAGGAAATGTTATCAATAATACACACTACAGTTAGTTCTGGAATCTCAAAAAGCAAGGCTTTAAATACCGTGTACTTACTGGTCGTAAGTGACTGCTAGGGAGGTTGAAGGCGTCTGCAATTGCACATGCCATTTCATACTTTGTCATCTGTTCATTTCCAGACCAGTGAAAAGTTCCCTTAATTGATGGATCCTGACAAGGACACAACATTCAAAACAGTTTTAACTTTCTGAGTTTAGTTGAATGGTAGGTTGGACAAGAAAGGTAATCAAAAGGCCCAGGAATTAAAATGCATGTCTCCCCTCTGGAATGTTCTCCATAAGATATTAAAATCAAGTATATTCCCAACTAACATGAAAAGCAATTTCTAGAATTTAGCCTTGAGAATTTTTAAAAAATAAAAATACAAATGACTATTTTATTTAGCGGGAATCCTAAAAATCATAAGATTTTTATGGAAACATAGTCCAATATAATGAGTATTTCTAATTATTCTAAGCTAAAGACAATTCTTAATAGAACCATTTTTCAAGATGAGCTAATTAGTTATAACGTTATCAAATACTGTCAGAGTACATGTTTAAGATATATATAAAATTTTATGTTAAAAAAGTACAGTCATATTATTAGTAATATTCTAAAATACATCAGTCTCTAATCTTTCAAATATTTAACTCCTGAATGGCTGAAATTGTGAATTCCTATGTAGAATCTTCTTCAACATTACACAGTGCTTAATCAAAATTCTTAAAAGACATTAGATTACTTTGTTATCCAAAGAATAAATACAAGTTTTCAAGTCATCTTGAAATAAAAGAATGACAGATGGGATTTGTAGTATTTGAGAAATGGTATATTTTTATAATTTATAAATATAGCATACTATCTATCTGTAAACTATTTTTGCTTATTCTCCTTACAGTTTTAAAAAAGCACTTTATAAAGTACAGCATAGGAAATAGAGTCAATATATTACTATTATAGCTGTGTATGGTACCAGTTGGGTACTGGAAATATTGGGGGAACACTTTTTATTTATTTTTTTTTTTGGGGGGGGAACATTTTTTAAAGTATATGATTATCTAACCACTGTGTTGTACACCTGAAACTAATACAAAATAATACTGAATGTAAACTCTAATTGAAAAAATCATTAAAAATAAGTAGAAATAAAGTACTTTAATTTCTGCTCATTAACAGGTTTTTACTAAGATGGAAGGAAGTTAGAAAATCTTCCTTGTGCAGAAACTGGTTTGGGTCAGTGGATAGAGTGTCGGCCTGCGGATTGAAAAGTCCCAGGTTCGATTCCGGTCAAGGGCATGTACCTTGGTTGCGGGCACATCCCCGGTAGGGAGTGTACAGGAGGCTGCTGAGCAATTATTCTCTCTCATCGATGTTTCTAACTTTCTATCACTCTCTCTTCCTCTCTGTCAAAAAATCAATAAAATATATTTAAAAAAAAGAAAAGAAGGAAAATCTTCCTTGCCAAGGTTCTCACCAGCATTCTCTTCTCTGCTAGCTGGCGGCACACGGAGGCTACGTCTTTGACGTGGGTGGGGAACCTCTGCTGCCAGTGGTCCATGTTCGCTGACTTGTTGCTGAACTGAACTTTATCAAACATAACGGTCACAGAACTCTCCTCCAGCTTTTCAACTTCTCCATACAGAATAGGAATTCTCAAAACAGCAGCTCCTAGAAATGAAGCAGGTAATATTTTAAAGCTGACTGGTTCTTAAGGCTTGATGTAAGATCCAAGTATGTGGATTTAAACATTATAGAAAACTTAAAATAGACCAAAATAACACAGCTCACTGTAATAATGCCCATTTAACAAATGTAATCTAGAGTGTCTTTAAATGTTCTCCTATTTGGGGTATTTTTACACATAATTTCCTCATTATTATGACCATAAAACTGATCATGACAACTAAATGCAATGAGTGATCCTTGACTGGATCCTAGATTAGAAAATAAAATGCAGCCCTAGATGGTTTGGCTCAGTGACTAGAGCATTGACCCTCAGACTGAAGGGTCCCAGGTTCAATTATGGTCAAGGGCACATGCCTTGGTTTGGGACTCGATCCCCAGTATGGGTTGTGCAGGAGGCAGCCAACCAATGATTCTCTCATCACTGATGTTTCTCTCTCTCTCCCTCTCCCTGCCTCTCTGAAATCAATAACAATATATATTTTTTAAAAAGAACAAAGCCAGCCGAAACCGGTTTGGCTCAGTGGATGGAGTATCGGCCTGCAGACTGAAGGGTCCCAGGTTTGATTCCGGTCAAGGGCATGTACATTGGTTGCAGACATATCCCCAGTGGGGGTGTGCAAGAGGCAGCTGGTCGATGATTCTCTCTCATCGATGGTTCTAGCTCTCTATCCCTCTCTTTTCCTCTCTATAAAAAAAAATCAATAAAATATATATTTTTAAAAAGAACAAAGCCATTCTCTTATAAAAATATTATTAAAAATAAAAATAAAATAAAATGCAATAAAGGACATTATTGGGACAACTGGGGAAATTTCTCTATAGACTGTATATTATATGACAGTAATGTTTAATTTCCTGAGTGTGATAACTACATTGTAATTATGTAAAGAGAATCCTGGTTAGAAGATACACAGTAAAGTATTTTGGAGTAAAATGTTCTTAATGAATACAGGAAAACTAGTTCTTAATGAATACAGGAAAAAAATTTATGTACAAAACACATGTAGCAAATATTGGCAATTGGTGAATCTATATAAAGAGTATGTGAGTATTTACTACATAATTCTTGGAACCACTGATTAAAGAATTATGATGTATTTAGATTTTATGTTGGTCCTAATGAGGGGTTACAACAGACTAGATAACTGACACTTTAATTGAAAATCAAACAGTTTAATTAAATTAACTTCTTAGACAACCATGTATAGATATATAATTTGAGGATAATTTCTGAATAATTTACAATTAAAATAAAAAAGGCTGACAAATGAAATGTCTGTTAGTATCTATACTAGGGGATGCTTCTCAAAGACAAAAGCAGTGGTTTTAGTGCAGGGGTGTGATGCAGCCAGTGCTGGGAAATAGCTATCCAAGTGATGGCTCCCATCTGAATTGAAATGCAAGTTTATAACAGGACGGACACACACACACACACACACACACACACACTATAAAACAACATGCACATCTTTTAAAAATCCACCAAAAAATGCATGCATACCTAACCACATTCGGTGCTTCTCTCAAAGGCAGCAATGGAAGAGAACTTTCACCCCTTACAATTTCACATTTTACAAAATTGTTTTACAAGGAGGGCACATACGTGTGCATATACAGATGTTTACACAAACACACATAGAAAAGAAAAACCACATAAATAACAGAAGACCTCCATCTAAGAGAAATGACATGGCTCATTTTTTGAAACCAGATTACAAAAATCTGTACTATATGATTTCTTTTTTCCTATACACAATATTTATGTACATAGTGATACTGGGGGAAAATCTGGAG
Organism: Vespertilio murinus; assembly: GCA_963924515.1. Classification (NCBI taxonomy): domain Eukaryota; kingdom Metazoa; phylum Chordata; class Mammalia; order Chiroptera; family Vespertilionidae; genus Vespertilio; species Vespertilio murinus. The sequence continues at coordinate 10,971,011 of OZ004708.1, forward strand.
AAATTCACAAATTCTAAGATTTCTGAAATTATTTTTCTTTTTTTATTAACTACATTCTGTCATTTTCTCCAGTGACTTGTTCTTTGACTGATTTTTTTTTTTAATTAAACACATTCCACATCATAAACAAAAAGTAATCCCCAAAACAAATCTGGGGCTAAAGAGATTGTTGTGTCTTACCTAAATTGTTCTCCAGAACGGCCTTTTCTCCTTCTAATTTTGTTTTGCCATATAGATTTAAGGGACTCGGGATATCTTCCTCTCTATAAGGAGGATTTGTTCCATCAAAAACATAATCTGAGCTAATATAGATTAGAAATGCTCCAATTGCAGCTACAAACAACAACAAAAAAAACAATCTATTAAAATTAATATAACATTAATCTTATCTGTAATTCTTAATAGATTATATATATGTGATATTCTCACATGTATCCATATATAGACAAATCTCTTTCAAGCAATCTATACAACTTTAATCTTTTCAAACTCAGCAATCATTTAATATTTTATAAAATGATTTTATGAAGTAGTTATTACCTGCTTCCTTTGCTAAATTCCCAGAAGCATCCACATTAAGCTGAGCAGCAGCATCTGGTTGGTTTTCTACAACATCTGGCCTTCTCTCTGCTGCACAGTGTACTATGACATGGGGCTGGAAGTTAAGCATTGATTTTTATACCCAAAAAGGAATAAAACAGAGGAACCACAGCCTTCCAACAGTAATTTAATTCTACACCAATGTTAAGTTCAACATTCCTTCAACTAAAGAATCATTGTATTTGTCATGCTCCCCTTTTTCAAGGTTTGAACTTCCTTTAAATTATTATATGTAGACACCCCGCAAGTGTGGCTCAGTTGGTGAGTGTCATCCCATCACCAAAGGGTCAGGGTTTTGATCTCTGATTGGTGCTCAACCAATTGATGTTTCTCCCTCTCATTAATGTTTCTCTCTCCTTCCCTTTTCCCCTCCTTTTCCCCTTCCCTTTTTTTTGCCCTCCCCCCTTCCTTCCTCTTTCTGGAATCAATGAAAAACATCCTTGGGTGAGGAATACATACATACATACATACAGGCTCTGAAAAGAAAAGAGCAATTTGGCAATCCCTAGGCAAAATCACACAATCATCTGTGTCAACTACTATATTTAGAAATATATCCCCAAATTCAGATGAGAGAAAAGAGCTCTCATGTGTGCGATTAATATGACTCAAATCTTAATAAATCTATGTTTCAGGGAGAGGAATATCAACTGCAAATCAAATTCATAAGTTCAGATGTCTTAGACCAGTGGTCGGCAAACTCATTGGTCAACAGAGCCAAATATCAACAGTAAAACGACTGAAATTTCTTTTCAGAGCCGAAAACCGACTTCTGTGCATGGGCCACGAAGTTTCAATCGCACGTGGTATTTTGTGGAAGAGCCACATTCAAGGGGCCAAAGAGCCACATGTGTCTCGTGAGCCGCAATTTGCTGACCACTGTCTTAAGACTATTCATTTGAAGCAAATCAACTTTCTATACAAATTATTTTCCCAGCTGAGCATGTAGAATACCACCTATATGCTAAGCACTGTGCAAGGAGCAGGATTTCATCCTCCAGTGCATATGAAGAGACGGTTTCACCGTCACGTGAGAGACGTCAGGACAGAATGCCCCTACCTCCCAGAGGAGCAGAGCCACAGCTAAGGACTGGGAAGACCGCTGACAGACCGGCTGCCTCCCACATACAAGCCCCTCTTCTCAACAGCTGCTCAGGCAGCACGGTCTTCCTTTTCTCAGACTTGAATGCGCACCATCTGTGGTGCTTCCTAAAATGTAGAGCCCGGGCCCCCTAACTGATTACTGAATTAACATCGCTGGGAGAGGCGTAAGAACAAGGTTCCCCCCAAAATTCTAATGCAGGTGTTACTTGGTCCATTACTTTTAGAAAAAACTTAAACTTTCGATTTGATTACAGGTAGAACAGAAACTTGTTTTCTGAAACTTTACTGTGACCATGGCCAACATGTTATTATTTAACATCTCTGAGCCTTTGTCACCTCTAAAATGGAAACACTGTCCATTTTACAGTGTGGTGAGGTCACAGACATTGTTTTAAAAAGCTGTACACGCCTAGCCAGCTCTGCTCAGTTTGATTCTGGTCAGGATGTATGCCCCAGATGCGGGCTCCATCCCCAGTGTGGGGCATGCAGGCAGCAGCCATCAGTGATTCGCTCTCATCATTGATATTTCTTCCCTGTCCCCCCCCCCTTCTCTCTCCCTTCCTCTCTGAAATCAATAAAAATATATATTTTTTAAAAATACAGTTGTATCGAAAGTGCTTTTTAGAAGAGTACTTCAGAAACATATTTTTAAAACATACATTTTTAAAATACATATATTTTAAAAATATATATATATATTTTAAAATTACAGAGTGGAAGGTAGAGGGATAGAGAGTTAGAAACATCGATGAGAGAGAAACATCGATCAGCTGCCTCCTGCACACCCCTACTGGGGATGTGCCCACAACCAAGGTACATGCCCTTGACCGGCATCGAACCTGGGACCTTCCAGTCCACAGGCCGACACTGCATCCACTGAGCCAAACCGGTTTCGGAAGAAACATACATTTCTTATAAAATGCTTCATATTTTGTCTTTTGTCAACCTATGTCTGAACCTAATCATTTTAAGGATTTCATATACTCTGCTATGCTTTAAAGTGTACCGGAGAGAGGTCAATGGGGGGGCAGGGGGTGGGAGGAGACATATATAATACTTTAAACAATAAAATTTTTTTTAAAAAATTTGTTTATATTGTTGCTTAATAGAGTCTAAGTACAGTAACTTCTTTGAGAGCACGATTTTCTATGTCATCCAGATGATTTTTTGTTTTGTTTTTTTAATTTTTTTCTTGATTTCAGAGAGGAAGGGGGAGGGAGAGATAGAAACATCAAGGATGAGAATCATTGATCGGCTGCCTCCTGCACACCCCACTCTGGGGATCAAGCCTGCAACCTAGGCATGTGCCCTGACCAGGAATCAAACCATGACCTCCTGGTTCATACATAGGTCAACGCTCAACCACCAAGCCACAGTGGCTGGGCCAGATGATTCTTAATATGTTTTACATTTGTTAAAGTAAACAGAGGAAACCATACCTGAAAATCATAAATGATGTGATGCACCGCATTCGCATCCAATAGATTAACATGTTCAAATTTTGGTCTTGCTCTTCTAAAACCACAGCCAACGGCATGCCAATTATTCTGATGAAATTCTTTGTACACAGCTCTGCCAAGAAGCCCGGTGGCACCAGTAATCAGAACACGCCTACTGGGGACATTAACTTCCTCCTAAAGGGTGAAAGGGAAGAAAAAGCATTTTTTTTTGAAATATTCTCTTAACAAAATTAGTCAACATCATTATCGACTAAATATTTCAGAATCTTTAAATTAAATTAAATTAAATTAAATTAATCAAGTCTGAGTAGTTTGCTTCAGGTCCCATATCTATAAGCCAAGTTTTAAGAACAAAGATCAGTCAACTGTATCGATAACTATATCTCAAGTTTTAATAATCCCCCCCCAATAAAAACCTAAGATGACATGACAAGGAATTAGCTAGTCAAAAAGATTGCAATTTCCTACGCTAATAATAAAAAAAAATCTTAATTTTATAATTAATGATGTCCAAATGAGTAATAAAGTTTTTCCGATTATAAAATCCGCAATTAGGTTTATGCTTACTTTATGGCCTGATTAAATATTTCGGCTTTATTCCACCAATATTTACAAGTTAACCTTTTGATTCCCAGTTTTTAACCCCAAGCTTTCTTTAAAATTTCACTGATGTATCATATTTTGATAGGTCTGAGTAAGTGAATTCACATTTCACAGGAACATATGTGAAGGAAAAATAAATTTGATCCTTATGGCACTAATATCCTTTCTAAATTTAACTAAACTGGTAAATGTTCCTGAATTAAAACTCTAAATGTACCTGTACAGACCAGTTAAACTAGTAAACACAGATATAGAGGATAAAAGAAAAACAACATGAAAATATTCTCAATTGGTATGTGTTGCACCTGTGAAAAAGAAAAAATTCCTTTCACATAAAAATTAAAAGGGCCGAAACTGGTTTGGCTCAGTGGATAGAGCGTCAGCCTGTGGACTGAAAGGTCCCAGGTTCGATTCCGGCCAGGGGCATGTACCTTGGTTGCGGGCACATCCCCAGTAGAGGGTGTGCAACAGGCAGCTGATGGATGTTTCTCTCTCATCGATGTTTATAACTCTCTATCCCTCTCTCTTCCCCTCTGTAAAAAATCAATAAAATATATATTTTTAAAATTAAAAGGGACTACTATTTAGGAAATAATACCAGGGACAGTAAAAAGGTAAATTCTTTTAAGGAATATCTTTCTTCTTAGAGCAACCAATTTCATCACTTTTTACAAGTAGAAGGAAAATTCATCTAGGTTTTCTGTTACAAAACTTGGCTCGCAGCTAAATGGTCTATGAAAGCAAGGATTTCAGCCAGCAAAGTTATTTTCTTTACATTTTGGCAAGAAAACAGTTCTACAAAGACTGAACATAAAGAGAAAACATGCCAAGTCTAGTACAGAGACAATAAGAAACGATGTACACAGGATGGGTACTATAAACACCCCTGGGAAAATGCTGTTAAGAGAGCTCCGATGGGGTTCCTTCTGAGCTTCTCACTTTTCACCTCACTCCAAAGAGCAAAGGAATAGATCTGGGAACTGCACTTTGTGAACTGTTAATCTTGAACTTCAGGAAAGAACAAGGCTTTCCTCAAAATGAATTTCCCTTATTCAAATAATCCAAAAAATTGTCATCTATCTTTCTAGAAGTGACATATTTCCTCCTTACAAAGAAAAATTAGCTTGGCCAATGTGACTCAGTCATTGAGGTTTGATTCCTGGTCAGGGCATATGTCCAGGTTCGGGGCTCAATTCCCAGTAGGTGGAATGCAGAAAGAGAGAGATAGATGATGTTCTATCTCTCTCTCCCTTCTCCTCTGAAATCAATAAAAAAATTTTAAAAGGAAAATTTGAAGTCAAAGAACAAGCATTTTGCAATCCATACAGTAAACAGTAAATTAAGATTTCTGCATACTCCACGGACTCTGAAGCATACTTTTCCTCACTGCAACATCTCATGTCAATGAAAAAAATAGAGATGCATCTTATGAATGTCCGTTTGGCTGTGCTGTCTGCTTTTTAGTGCAGCTTAAAACAGGAGAGCCCAGATGATTTTATATCCGAGAGCATCTTAGACTCGATGAAATGCAGCATTGTTACAAGCACAGCAAGGCTCAGTGGATAGAGCGTCGGCCTGCAGATTGAAAGGTCCCGGGTTCGATTCCGGTCAAGGGCAAGTACCTCGGTTGTGGGCACATCCCCACAAGATTTCCCCACAAGACAGGTCACTGAAGGGACATTCCTGGTCTGGGAGACGTTTAGGTGACGCCTTAGTTGACATTGGTCTAGCTCCTGTCACCCTACGGTACTCCCCGGCCAGTGTTAACAGAAACCACTAGACTGCTTCACTAACATAAACTATAATACCGTCCTTCCTTTGTTATAGTGTTTTTGTTCTGTTAACCCTCACCTAAGGATATTTGCTTTTTAAAGAGAAGAGGCTCGAGGGGAGACAGAGAGAAACACGGATGAGAGAGAAACATGGACTGACTGCCTCGCACCTGCGGGGAGCGGATCGGCCTGTACCCACGGCACCTGCCCCGGACCAGCATCAGACCGGGGCGCTTCGGTGGGCAGGCCGAAGCTCTACCCACTGAGCCAGACCGGCTAGGGCAACTCTAGACTTTGGGAGCAGCCGATGCGCCCCAAGCTTTTTATTGGAGGAGAACCAGTTCACATTAGCGGACTCCTGTGAGATAAGTACGCAGACACACACAAACAAACAAACAAACAAAAATGAACACCAGGTAACACGTACCCCAGCCCTGTTCGGGGCACACAGGGACAACACAGCAGTATAAATAACCCATTTTCCCCTAACCCTACCTCCCTCCAAATCCCAGAGTTATATGACAGCGCCAAATAGGCTATATTTCAGGAGAGCCAAAATTCTGCATTCTCTAAGACTGACACGTCCTACACCCTTTCCTAGAGCCCGAAGACACACGGGTCTGTCTGGGCATCATGCTCCCAGCCCCGTCCCCAGAGCGAGCTGCGTTTTCTGGGGACCGGTGGCCGCAGGGAAGCCAGCCCGGGTCGGAATACAAAGAAGGTGGACGGTGGACAGGCGGGGGGAGGTCGTCGCACACACTTCGGTAAAAAGCCCTCCGCCGTCGGGTAAAGCCCCAAACGCCCGTCACGACAACGCCCTCGGTGATCGCGGCCCGGACCTCCCCGCCGAGCCCCGCGGCCCCATCGGAGACCCGGAGCGGAGCCAGCCTCCCGTTATCTTCACATCCCCACGCACCACCGGCGCCTGTGTGCACAAACCCGGAGCTCGGGGCGCCCCCCGACACCGTTAGTCCGGGAAGGCCCCTTCCCCCGAGACCCGGAGGCCCCGGCGGCTCAGGCCGGGGGGAAGGGACAAAGGACCCCCCAAAAAGGACACATAAATAAATAAGAAAGGCAGAATCAAACCCGAGGCAGCGCCGGAAACCCCTCTTCATTCCCGCAGGGGAGGGGAGGCCCCCGAGGGAGGGGGTTCCTCGGCTGCGGCCCCCGCGGAGACGGGGAACACGAAAGGCCCGGAACGCGAGGGCCCCGCCGAGGTAAACAAGCGCCGCGGCGCCGCCCGGGCTCCCTCCCCGCCCTGAGGCGCCCCCGCCGGGGCCCCGGGGAAACCCTCCCCGAGACCCGCTCCCTCCGGACCGCCCCCGCGAGGCTTCACCTCCACCAGCTGGCAGTTCCCGGGAACGAAGTGGATGGAGAACTCCTTCTCCCGCCCCACCATGCCTGCCGCCTCCGCCGCAGCGACGACCCCCGGCTCCAGCCCCGGCCCGCGCCAGCCGCCGCTCTGAGGGCCTCGGCCCGCCTCCCCGAGCTCCCGGCAGACCCGCTCGCGGCTTCCGGCTTCCGCTGCCAAGGCCGCCCCCGCGGATTGGCCACGCCAGGCGGAAGCCCCGGAAAGGGGCGGGCACGCTGCGGGGGAGCTCTCCGCCCATGCGCCGACTGTTAAAGGGACACACAAAACAAAGGCCTTGGCCTCAAGCCATGAATGCGAGCTTTGTTTTGGGGGCGGGAGGAGAAAGGCATGTTATGTTATCTGTTTTCCTCCTTTTTTTTTTCTTGACTAGGGAAAGATTGGATTGGATCGCGTGGAGTTTCGAGTGTGTAGGCAGGGCAGCGCAAAAAGAATCCATCTGAAATGAAGATAAAAACAAAATAAAATCGAAAAGAAAACTGCAATTGAAAAAATCAACTGGGGAATATCATATGTAAAGTGGGATAAGACATTTTATAAAGTCATAGCGGGGGGAGCGGTGAGGCCAGAGGGAGAAAGAAAGCACAATAGACATAGACCCCTGGAACCTTAGGAGTGTTTTTTGAGAGATTCAGAAGAGAGACAAGAAAACACAAGTGTTAGCAAATGAGTCACCACCACCTCTTTCTAGGGTGCTAAAAAGTAGGGCCAAGGAGGGAGAATAATGCTGAGCACCCTGATCCACGCTTCTCACAGTGACAAATCAAGTGACTTTCACCTCAAAATGCAGTCCTATTTTCAAAATCCTCTTTGCTTAAGAGCGGAAGCAGCCTTTTGCAAAAGTCCTGTGACTTTCCTCCCCAGCCCCCCTTCCCCCAACAAGAACTCTTTCCTTATTTGTGTGAACGTGTGTCTTTGGAACAATTAATGTCAGAGAGCCCTGGGACCCTCACTTCTTCGATTTTGGTTTTCATCCAGACTGTCACTGTTGATCGCTTTAGCATTTATTTATTCACAGTGAGAGCACAGCCCCAGCCCCAAACCTGCCAACGACAAAGTAAAGGGCAGTGGGGGGCCGAGGAGGAAGATTCCAGATCTTCTTAGTTCTCACTTTAAAAACTGGGACGTTTTTTAAAAGTTTCTAGTTGCAATCTGATCTACGAAAAAATAAAATTACGTATTCAATGTGAAGAAGATCTAAGGGCACGCCCATGCGGTCAGCACTTTGATTCTCAGAGAAAAACAAAAAGTTTACTGCCTGCATTTGAGAATCTAGTCTCTGATGCTTGCAGGGAAAAGGTGGGGTAGTTCTAGGGGGCACATGGGCGTGTAATCATTCTCTTTAAAGAGGAAAGTTTTTATGTGAAAAATATATATACATATACCATCATTATACAGGCACTATCCAAGTCCGTGCTGTGGCTAAGTCTATAAATTTAAAGAGAGCAACCCGGAGCTAAAAGTTTTATGTTAGCAGATTCCATTCGCGCCGAGACAAAGAAAGGCAGGAGCGTACACTGTGGATAAGATCCTCACTTATACACACCCTCCACCTGCAGCAATGCATCTAATCGTGTGAATGAAATCGCTGTTCTGACCTGCATTTTTTATTTTTAGGTCCATTAATGAGACTTAGCTGAGTTCTCCATACAGGGTCAATAACTAGAGTTAGTTTATTCTCTCGTGTCCCTCAGTTCTACGTTTTAAAGAAATGAATGGCACCCGTGCATTTCGGCTTTTCGCAGACACCCACCAAGACGCTTTTAAAGAAACTCTAACTCTAGAACGCCTCGTTTCCTGAACCGTTAGCTCTTACCTGTTCCATGTTCTCCGGCATTTCAGGCATGGCTCCAAAATGATCTCCGGAAGACAGATTTGGGGCGGGTGGCAGCCTCTGGTCTCCTCTGGCTGGGTCTTTGTTCTCTCTGCCGGGAGTGCAGGCAGGGAAAACGTGAGCCGTGGTTTCACTCAACCTTTTAAATTAGCATTTTGATGCCAATCCCAGAAACTCGTGCAGATTTCAACATTGCAGTAAACTGGCAGCTGATTCCCCGCGGCAGTCTTGAAAACACCCAATGAGAAGTTTCCTGTTCAGTGGCCAGACTAGTGAGGGTCCATTAGCAAGACCATTAGGAGAACCAACTTTTTTTTTTCTTTTTAAAGAAACAACAGCAACAAACCCTCTCAGTGAGGACCTGGCCATCTTCTCTTGCAGAAGAAAAGCAAGAGCCAGCCTTTGGGAAGCACTCACACCATGCAACTGATTCCTGATTTGAAATGTTTTATTAGTATGCCTCATTACAACGGAATCTGTTTAGCAAACTTTCCCATTGCTTTTCCCCTCGGTGCCTTTTAACTATTTCAAAGGTCAGCATAAGGCAGGTGGTAACAGCATGCAGAAATTCAAATGCAACAGGTCATTTGCACTAATATTCTCCTGCCCTCTGTTCCCGAAAATGGCATGTGGGTGAGCCCTAAGTTTGGCCAGCCATTACCAACTTAGAGAATCAGTCTAAACCTGTCTGCACCACAGAGCAAATGAAACATCCTTCTGAAGGAATGGAGCACAGTCTTTGAACTATTTCAAAGATGATGAATATGCGCAATTAAATTTTGAACTACTGCTCCGGATTATGGCTCTCTAACAATTTAATAACAAAATTGCTGTTCAGTTAAACCTAAAAATGTCTCTTAGCTCTTGATATATTACCCACTTATAGTCCACACCTGGCACATGGCAAACTCTATGTGGCATGCAGAGAGTCTATGAGTAATGAAGAACTTACAATTTTTTAAAAATTTATAAGTTATGCCCTAACCGGTTTGGTTCAGCGGATAGAGCATTAGTCTGTGGACTCAAGGTTCACAGGTTCGATTCCTATCAAAGGTATGTACCTTGGTTGTGGACACATCCCCAATAGGGGGTGTGCAGGAGGCAGCTGATTGATATTTCTCTCTCATTGATGTTTCTAACTCTCTATCCCTCTCCCTTCCTCTCTGTAAAAAATAAAATCAATAAAATATATTTAAGAAAAAATAAATAATAAAAATTGATACGTTAAAATTCAACAACATTTAAAGGTCTGTTCATCAAAAGTTGTTTAAAACATAAACCAGAAAAGCACAGACTGGGGAAATGATCTTGATACCTATATCTGCAAAGAACTCATATTCAGAATATTTAAAGAACTCCTACAATTCAGTAATTTTTTTAAAAATCATTTAAAAAGTGAAGGTAAGTTTTGAACAGGTATGTCACAAAATGAAAACACAGGATCATCACATCAAATGTAACCCAGGACAAGGGTCTCAAGGTCTAGACAGTTCTTTTTTTAAAAAAAATACATTTTATTGATATTTTACAGAGAGGAAGGGAGAGAGATAGAGAGCTAGAAACGTCGATGAGAGAGAAACATCGACCAGCTGCCTCCTGCACACCCCCCACCGGGGATGTGCCCGCAACCAATGTACATGCCCTTGACCGGAATCGAACCCGGGACCCTTTAGTCCGCAGACCGACGCTCTACCACTGAGCCAAACCGGTTTCGGCTAGACAGTTCTTACTAAATACTATTCTTGCTTAATATTAAAATGTAGCACAGTTATCCTGAAACCGATTTGGCTCAATGGATAGAGAGTTGTCCTGTGGACTGAAAGGTCCCGGATTTGATTCCGGTCAAGGGCATGTACCTTGGTTGCAGGCACATCCCCAGTAGGGGGTGTGCAAGAGGCAGCTAGCTGATCGATGATTCTCTCATCGATGTTTCTAACTCTCTATCCCTCTCTCTTCCTCTCTGTAAAAAATCAATGAAATATATATTTTTTTAAAAATGTAGCACCATTATTTAGCAGATTCAGCTGTAACCAGCTGAGCTTGGCCGGAACCAAACCTGATAGGTTTTGCCAACTCCAAAGAAGTCAATGTGTATCTCACCAAATACTACATACAAGCAATGGCTAAGCCTCCCTTCTGGGAGACAAAGCTTTGGGTGTGAATTCCCCTGTCTCCTTTATTTGCTGCAAATAAATAAAACTACCTAAGGACAATCAAGTCTTGATCTTATATAGAATACCCCAAGCAGCAAACCCATGGAGTTCCGTACCAGAAAGATGCTCAACATCAAGGAAATGTAAATTATAACAACAGTGAAATACCATTATATACCTAAGAGAATGGCTAAAGTTAAAAAGACCGATACCATCAGATGCTAACAAACATTTTGAGCAACTAGAATACTCATTCACTGCTAGTGTGAATATAACATCATAAAACCACTTTAGAAAACAGTTTGGCAATGCTATATAATAAAAGGCTAATATGCAAATTGTCTCCTGAACAGGGAGTTCAACTGGGAGTTCAATTAGGGGGTGGGGCTGGCTGGCCAACCATCCGCAGCCCCTCCACCCAGTTGGCTCCCCCATATTGGCACCCCCTACCCCAGTTGGGGGTGGGGCTGGCAGGCCAACTACCCATGGCCCCTCCCCCAAACCAGCCAAACCCACCCATGCATGAATTTGTGCACCGGGCCTCTAGTTTATATAAAATGAAATATATACCTACCCCTTAATCCAGGAATTCCATGTCTAGGTCCTTACCCAAAAGAGATGAAAGCATACTAGTATATCCTTAAAGACTTGCACAAGGATATAGGTAGAGCAGCTCAATTCAAATAACCTAAAACTGGAAACAACCCAAACATCTCTCGACAGATACATGGGTAGACAAATTGTGGTATGTCTATACTGTAGAATATTGCTCAGCTATACAAAGAAATGAATCACATGAATTAACCTCAAAATGATTATGCTGAGTGAAAGAAGTATGCACGAAAGAGTATGATTTCATTTATGTGAAATTTTAAAGTAGGTGAAAATAGTCTATGGTGAAAGACATTATCTTTCCTTAGAGGAAAGGTAGAGATTGACTGTGAAGGCCAACAAGTGAGCTTTCTGAGGTAATGGGAATGTTTTGCATCTTGATAGGGGTGTGGGGAACATTGTTTAATATGTTTATCAAAACTCATCAAACTAAGACAGTGAAGACCTGTTCACTGCGTCGTCTGTATTACTTGCTGTATGTAATTTAGTAGTATAGGTCAACTTTAAAACAGTAATACAGTCACATTTTAAATAATTTGGGTAACAGCCAAAACCGGTTTGGCTCAGTGGATAGAGCGTCGGCCTTCGGACTGAAAAGTCCCAGGTTCAATTCCGGTCAAGGGCAGGTACCTTAGTTGCAGGCACATCCCCAGTAGGAGGTGTGCAGGAGGCAGCTGATAGATGTTTCTCTCTCATCGATGTTTCTAACTCTCTATCCCTCTCTCTACCTCTCTGTAAAAAAATCAATATATTTAAAAAAAATAATTTGGGTAACAATCTTAGACTCAGTCAACAACTTCCAAAATACTAGGTTAAGGTAATGCTATCCATTGCATTGGTATTGAGTGAACCAAAGGAATAGTATTTAAATTTCTGAACTCATTAGAATCTAAGAAATCAAAATCTTTTCCTTTGATTAGGCTATCCATACTTTTTTTTTCAAGTTTGAGAAATATATCTGTAAGTTATTATAATACCCCAAGGGCAAGAACAACGGGTTTTGTTTTTTTCTTTTTTACAACCTCCCCTCTCTTTGTAAACTACATTCTGCTTTGACCATCCCAGCTGTTTCCATTTCTATGACTGTGAAACCCACATGAATGGCTTTGACCTTCATTCTCTCCCAAGCTAGGGTTTCCCCATTCCAGATGCCTCAAAGGAATCTTTACCTGTATGTTCCTCTGGAATATCAGACTCACAGGTCCAAGAAACTAAAATTAATTCAGCCTGTGGACTGAAAGGTCCCAGGTTCGATTCCAGTCAAGGGCATGTACCTTGGTTGTAGGAACATCCCCAGTAGGGGGTGTGCAGGAGGCAGCTGGTCGATGTTTCTCTCTCATGGATGTTTCTAGCTCTCTGTCCCTTTCCCTTCCTCTCTGTAAAAAAAAAAAAGTCCATGCCTGGGAAGGCGAATGGGTGTGCTCTAGAGTGAGCCTGTATTTGCTATAGAATAGTAAGAAGCTAGGAAAATTCCAGGACAAGCAGAATTGAGAAACTAAGATAGTTAAATAGCTGTTTGCAGCCACCTAGGAAGTCCTATCTTCCCCAAACCAAGGATGCTTAAGAGTAAATGGTTTGCATTTCTCCCCAACCAGAGGGAGAAAACATAGCTTAAATCACCTATTCTGGGGAGGCAGATAACTGAAACCCAATTAGTGCCAATTGCCACCCACACCCAAGAACAGATAAATTAAGAGGAGAAATCTCGCTTTGGAACATCAAAGCAGATGAATATTCTATTGATCCACACCTAAGACCTTCCTTAAATGCCCCGCCTTTAAAGCCCCTGAAAACAGGTCCCGTCACTCTCCCTCCAGTCCTCCAGGGAGCATACCCTTTCCATTCCATCCTCACCACCCCCCCCCCACCCCAATCCTAATAATAAAAGTCCAGCTACCGCATGCGATGACAGGAACAACCCATCAACCAGTCGCTATGAGGTGCATTGACCACCTCTCAGTTCCTCCCCCCAGCCCGAGGGCTCCAATTGCTGGATGGCCAACTGGGAACCACAGAAACTGGGGTGGGTGGAGGTGGCAAGGCAGGACTGGGGACTGGTGAGCGGGGGGAAGATGGTCCTGATGGCAGTGTAGGCCTAGGGACCCTACCTGTGCACATTTTCCTACCTGTGCACATTTTCCTGCGCTGGGCCTCTAGTATAGTATAGGATATGACAAGGATGGCATGAGGAAGTAGGGATTCCAGGTTTAGGGAAATAGGAGGCTGGGGTGGGACTCCATTGTCTGCGCACCAAGGTTGTTAATCTTCCGGTGATGGGCGGTTCTGAATGGGAATGGCTCCAAGGTTGACTCCCAGGGCCTGGGGCCCACAGCTCCCAGCAGGTCAGAATGTCCTTCTTTAACCCACACAAGGCAATCCGTTAACAGGGCATGATTGATCTTTCTCATAACCATTGCTAGTCCCAATATTCTATTTTTGCCCTCACAGTATTAAATATATCTCCCATTTCCCCATCTTTCCCTTAACCCGCCTCCTCCCAGCCCTTACCAAACACATCCCCATCCCCAACCCCAAGTCAATCAATTCTTGCTTGCTTTTCTACATTTTGTCTCTTGATTGAAATCTTTCCCTCAAGAAGATAAGAACATTGAGTCTTTGACCTGAGGGGTTTGTTAAGGAAAAAAACATTGAAACCTGTAAAGAATTTTTGTGAGTTTATTTGAGCCAAACTGTCGATAATTGCCGGGAAGCAGAACCTCAAGGGATTGAGATAATGCTCCGGAGAATGGCGGGTTACATTTCTATATTTATACATTGCAATCAAAGGAAAGGGACGTAGACGAGTTACATGAAATTCATTGGTGATAGGTTAGGGAGCTGGGACAGAGTGAAGAGGGGAAACCTCTGGGATAGGGTAAAAAGTGAGATGGACAAGAGCTTCTCTTACAGAGACAGGTTCAGGATACTCTAAAGTAATTAACAGTTGACAATTAACTTGATAACAGTCACAATGAGGGAATGTCTCAGGGCCCTCGGGGGTCTGGGGTAAAAGGAAGTTACGAGTTACCCAGACATCTCACAAATAGGTTATCTCAGAGGCAGGAAGGCAGATGGGCTCAGTAAAGCAGATCTAAATTGATCTTTATCAGTTGAAATACCTGGGACATGACTACCTGCTATAACCTGTTTATAGTCAGATATTAAACTTTCAAACCATCTTTGTGGTTATTTTAAGTCTCTGAACTTGCAAGACTGCCACGCAGGCCTTCCCCGAGCCTGTCAGGTTGGCATGTGGCTCTTTTCACAGGTTTTTATACTTTTTAAAAATTTTCTGCAGCAAGAATCTTAGGGGAGGGTTTCAGTAGAATATTCACCAGCTTTTAGGCGCATTTTTAACACGCTGATGTATTAAAATGAGTGTATAAGGGAGTTTTGGATTATTCTTGGTATGTTTTACTTTCATCCTACGTTTGTTTGGCATTAAAGGGGTTGTTGTTATTTATTCCCAACTTCATCTGTCCTTGGGTTTAACTGGCACAAATGGCATGAATTGGGCCTTTGTTCTCTCTTTTCCCAGACCAGGGTGATTTAAACTATGTATTCTCTGGTTAGGGAGGAGGGTATAAACCATTTGCTCGCAAGTGTCCTTGGTTAGGGAACACGAGGTCTTGTAATTCACAGGCACGCAGCCCAAAATGTTTGGCCTTGTTTAATGTTCTTATCTCAGTTTCCCCATCCCACCTGCCCAGGGATTTTCTAACTTCTTGCTATCCTGTTACAAAAGATACTATTGTGTTACTTAACTTGGCTAGACTTAAATATGCATATGGGAGTTTATTAGGGAATAATTAAAAAATGAATCATTAAAAACAACAAGGCTGGATTCCTAATTTACTTATACTAAAATAAGTTCTTGACAGATTAAAAAATGTTTAAATTAAAATGTGGAACAAAATCACTAAAGGAAGCCTTGGTTAAACAAAACAGTCTTGAGCCCTGGCCAGATGGCTCAGTTGGTTAGAGCACCCTGCCAATGCACCAAGGTTGGGGGTTGGATGGAGCCCCTGATAGTACACACGCAAGAATCAGTCAACACATGCAAAATAAGAGGGACAACAACCAGAAATCTCTCCCTCTCCCCCACTTCCCTTCCTTTCTCTCTAAAAATCAATCAATAAATAAAAAATCTTGCCAAAACCAGTTTGGCTCAGTGGATGGAGCGTTGGCCTGCAGACTGAAAGATCCCAGGTTCAATTCCGGTCAAGGGCATGTCGGGCATGTCCCAGTAGCGGGTGTGCAAGAGGCAGCTGATCAATGTTTCTCTCTCATCGCTATTTCTCTATATCCCTCTCTTCCTCTCTGTGAAAAATCAATTAAATATATTAAAAAATAAAAAAATCTTGAGTTCAAAAGTTGTCCTGAAAGAAAGGGTTTATTGCCCAGCTGGTATGGTTCACTAGCTGAGCACCATCGACCTATGAACCAGGAGGTCACAGTTTGATTCCCACTCAGGGCTCAACCACTGAGCCACAGCGGCCAGGCTAAGTCTAACCCTTTCAGAGTTGCTTTTTGTACGTATGGTTTAAGATAAGGTTCCAATTTCATTCTTTTGCCTTTGTTTTTTTTTTTTTAATTTTATTAAGGTATTATCTGTGTACATAGCTTACCATTGTCCCCCTTCCCCCCCACCTCCCATTTATGCCCTCCCTCCCCAGAGTTCTGTGTTCATTGGTTGTACTTATGTTCATGCATACCAGTCCCTCGGTTGTTCTCCTATCTCCCACCAGGTCTCCTTCCCCTCCCCGCTGTCATTTGACAATCTGCTTGTTCTATGGTGACCATCTCAGGACCCCATGAATAAAATCCGCCCCCCATTTGGCAGTCCGCTTGTTCTATGGTGACTATCTCAGGACCCCATGAATAGAATCTGCTCCTCATTTGGCAGTCTGCTTGTTTTATGGTGACTATCTCAGGACCATATGAATAGAGTCCGCTCCTCTTCTGGTTTTCACCGCCCCTTCCCCTGGGTCCCACTGCTTCCCCTAGGACACACGGCTCACCCGGGGCACACTGCACCTTGGGACACTCGGCTCACCCGGGGCACACAGCCCCCTGGGACACACGGCTCACCCAGGGTACTCAGCCCCCTGGGACACTCGGCTCACCCATGTGCCCCGGGTGAGCCGAGTGTCCCAGGGGGCCGTGTGCCCCGGGTAGCCGTACCCCCCCAAAGGGGAAGGGTGTCCCGGGTGAGCCGTGTGTCCCAGGGGGCCGAGTGCCCCGGGTGAGCCGAGTGTCCCAGGGGGCTGAGTACCCTGGGTGAGCCGAGTGTCCCAGGGGGCCATGTGTCCCGGGTGAGCCGTACCCCCCAAAGGGGAAGGGTGTCCCAGGTGAGCCATGTGTCCCATTCTTTTGCCTTTGAACACCCTGTTTTCCCAATAGTCTTTGTTGAAGAGGCTATCCTTTCTCCACTGTGTTCCTGTCACTCTCAGCTAGTCCCGGGGTTCTCCCAGTTCCTGTATTGTGGTTGAATCAGCATGTCCTCGGGGAGAAAGAGGATCCAGGGCTTCCTGATCATCTTGTTGATGTCACCTCTCAGTTTGCTGTATCTCTTCACATCCTTTTATTTTTTCACCTATTTTTGTCTTTATATTGTTTGTCTTTATATTTGAAGTGAATTTTTGTAGGCAACATATAGCCAATTTTGCTTTGTAATTTAATTTGGCCATTTTTGTATTTTAATTGAAGTACATAGACTATTTATACTTAATGTTGACTATTGACATAAATTTAATTTAACCATATTGCAATTTGATTTCTTTTTGCCCATTTCCATTTGTCATTTGTTTTTATGAGTATATTTTTATTGTTTGTTGTTGTTTTTGTTTCCTTTTATTTTAGAAGTGAAAATTTATTTTTTTCCAAGAAAAACGATCTTAAATATAATGTTTCATGCAATAAACATTAAAGCTCAAGAAAAATAAATTTAAATGTTACATGCAATAAACACCAATTATTCAGGAAAAATGATCTTACATATAATAATATTAGATGCAATAAACAATATTTCAAGAATAAAAGGATTTTAGGTAAATAATATTGTTAAAACTGTAGTAATATAATATCACAAAGGTTGTTGAACGTATTACAAATCTGCAGATAACAGGATTGCTTCTATTATATTCTAAAATATCACCCCCCCCCACACTGGCTCTATTTTGTTCATTAGTTTATGTTGTTCATTATATTCCACAAATGAGTGAGATCATGTGAAATTTATCTTTTTCCAACTGGCTTAATTCCCTTAGTATGATGTTCTCTAGGTCCATCCATGCTGTTGCAAATGATGAGTTCCTTCTTTTTTACAGCAGCGTAGTATTCCACTGTGTAGATGTACCAGTTTTCTAATCGACTCATCTGCTGGTGGGCACTTAGACTGTGTCCAAATCTTAGCTATGGTAAATTGTGCTGCTATGAACATAGGGGTGCATATATCCTTTCTGAATTTTTGTTGTTGTTGTTGTTTGTTTTCTTGGGATATATTTCTAGAAGTGGGATTCTAGAAGTGGGATCACTGGGTCAAATGGGAGTTCCATTTTCAGTTTTTTTGAGGAAACTCCATTTTGTGTTCTCCACAGTGGCTGCACCAGTCTGCATTTCCACCAGCAGTGCACAGGGTTCCTTTTTCTTGTTCTTTGTTTTCCTTTCCCTCTTTGCTGCTTTCCTTTGAATGGAAATTTTTTTCTGATTCTATTTTATCTTCTGTTTTGACTTATGGCTGCAAGTGTTAGTGATTTCCTTAGGGTTCACCATATACATTATTACCTTATCACAATCTATCCTCAGATAACATACCACTTTACATATACTTAAGAACTTTACAATCACATACTTCTATATTTCCCCTCCTGAACTTTGAGTTTGCTGTCATGCTCTAATTTTAAATGTGTTAACTCCAAACTATGTTATTTTTGCTTAAACAATTATCTTAAAAAAAAAATAAAGTAATAAGAAAAGAAGACCCATGCAGTTACTATTTCTAGTGCTCTTAATTCCTTGGTGTATTATTAAAAAAATTATATATATATAATATATATAATATATATTATGTATAATATATATTATATATAATATATATAATATATAATTATATATTATATATAATATAATATATATAATTGATTTCAGAGAGGAAGGGAAAGGGAGATATAGAAACCTTATCATGAAAGAGAATTATTGACCAACAGCCCTACACACCCCTTACTGGGGATTGAGCCCATAGCCCAGGCATGTGCCCTTGACCAGAATCTAACCCAGGGCGCTCTATCCACTGAGCCAAACCAGCTAGGGTATTCCTTCGTGTATTCTCATTTCCACATGGTATCACCTTTCTCCTGCCTGAAGGACCTTTCTGATTTCTCCTGGCACTGGTCCGCTGGTGAAAATTTTTTAGGCTTTTTGCCTATAAATCATTTTATCATCTTTGTTCCTGAAAACTATTTCTTCATCATCACTGCTTTTCAACAATTTGATTGCGATGTCATTTCTTATTCTTAGGGTTCATTGTGTGGTTTGGCTCTGCAGGCTTACAGCTTTCATCCTAATTGGAAAGCACTTCCACCAGCAATTTTTCCAGTAATTTTCCTGTCCCTTCCTTCCCAACTCTGTGTATACACACACACACACACACACACACACACACACACACACACACACACACCGTATTTTTCGGACCATAAGACGCACTTTTTCTTCACCAAATAGTGGGAGGAAAAGTGCCTGCAGGACCTCCCGTGTCCCTGGGGACTGCATCATCCCTCCCCCGCCCCGTATCCAGGCTTCTCAGTAGTCCACTGAGATACTGGCAGAGTGGCAGCGGGTCCTCCCTCACCTTCCTTACGGAAGCCGATGTGTGCAGGAAGGCGCGAGGCTGCAGTACTGTGTCACCGCCGTATGCTATTGGAGGATAGCATGTAGTAGGCGGTGTGACAGTACACAGCAGTGCGCATGCCCCTCACTCCAGTCATCGGCTTCTGAGGTAAAATGTCATACACACACACTACACTACACTACATTTTCCCAATAAACTGTTCCCAATAAAAAAAAAAAAAACTGTTTTCCCTCTGTCCCTCTTTTCCTTTCAATTGTCACTCTTTTCCTTTCAACTGTCACTCTTTTTCTTTTGTCACTCTTTTTCTTTTAGTTGTCCCTCTTTTTTTTCAGTTGTCACTTTTCCTTTCAATTGTCACTTTTGTGATCTGAAGTACCGTACCATATACGGTACTCAAGATATATGCTACCATAAACCATACAATATTTCATTACACTATTTGGTTCAGAATATTTTTTTTCCCTATTTTTCTCCTCTAAAAACCAGGTGCGTCTTATGGTTGGGTGCGTCTTATGGTGCGAAAAATACGGTGTGTGTGTGTGTGTGTGTGTATATATATATATATATATATATATATATATATAGCCTGCCTGGAGGCTTTTAAAGATTTTAAAATTTTCTTTCTGTTCATTTTAAAATCTTCATTTTGGACAGTTCCTACTGCTGTAGCCAAGTTCACTAATCTTTCCTTTTACAATGCCTAATCTGCTGTCATTGCCATTAAGGTACTATTTTTCCATCTCACATATTGTAGTTTTTACAAGGGTCTTATTTCTTTTTTTTTTAATATATATTTTATTGATTTTTTTACAGAGAGAAAGGGAGAGGGAGAAAGAGTTAGAAACATCGATGAGAAACATCGATCAGCTGCCTCCTGCACACTCCCTACTGGGGATGTGCCCGCAACCAAGGTACATGCCCTTGACCAGAATCGAACCCGGGACCCTTGAGTCCGCAGGCTGACGCTCTATCCACTGAGCCAAACCTAAGGTTAGGGCTGATTTGGGTCTTATTTCTATGTTACATGTTTTCACTAGGTTTTGGTACGAATAGTTTTGATGCCTTCTGTCAATTATAACCTCTGTGCTGGCCCCGGGTGGTATATTTTCTTCATTAGGGGTAGTGTTTCCTGCCTTCCTGCAGAATTGGATGTTGTAAATTGTGAAATTTACTTTTGCAAGTGCTTCATATTTTTATAACCCGATAATATTGTTGAGCTTTGTTCCGAGGTGTAATAGCATTGTCTAAAAACACACAAACAATCGTACGTACCTTAATTATAAAATACTTTATTGCTTAAAAATGCTAATAATCATCTGAGCTTTCAGCAAGTCATAATCTTTTTTTGTATCCATAGACCTGCTTGACATAGGGGTGCCACTAAGCATCAGTTTGTAAAAAACACATTATCTGCAAAGTACAACGACGTGAAGTGCCATAAATGAGGTATACCTGTAGTCCCCAGCACTGGGGCTAACTCCTTCTGGACATCCTACTCTGTGCGTCACACATCCTTCGGTTTCTCCAGCCTGACTGGAGGTCACAGGCAGCAATTCTAGCCCTATGTCAGCTTTGAGCACTGTGACTTCTCATTTTGGGGGCGCTTCTTTCCCTGGCCTCACATGCATGACTGATGAAAACTTAAGGGACCCCTGGCCAGACCCCCAGAGTTTTCTCTCCGAGCAATTTTCTCCTTTTTCGTACCCTGTCCTGCAAACTCTGGCCACTTTGATCTCCTCGCATCTCGGCTCTGTCTTTTCAACTCTGGTGTTTGGGTGGGCTCTGCCTGTGTTCCCTTGTCCTACATCATCCTTTGAACATTCTCTGAAGACTGTAAACAGGGAACAATTATAGGGCTCACCTGGATTTTTCCATCTTTCAGTGATTGTTGTCTCATGCCTAGCATTTTGAAACTCATTATTTTGTATATCTTGTCTAATTTTTTATTTTATTTTATAGTTTTAGATGTGTGTGTGTGTGTAGGATGGGGAGAGGAACTATACATTTAATTCCTGTTACTCCATCTTTAGTAAAAACAGGAGTCTTGAACTATTTGATTTTATTATACAAATTTCCTAATTTCTACATTTCTTCTGAACTTAATTCAAATGACATTTAAAATTTTCAACTATCAAGTTCCAATAAAATCATTTATTGTGAAAAGCTATTCTGATTATAATAATCTCTGTTGGTCCCTCAAGGGGGAGATATTATTTTAAAAGGTGGATTATCATGTACTAACTGTGTAAGTCAGAAACTTTAGATGGAGTATTAGCACTCTCTAAATGATATACTACCATTTGAAATTCTAGACAAGGTAGGTAGGGGAGGGCAGAGATAATAAATATATATTAAATAGAAGCATTAATGTAACTTCACATAACATGAGTTAATGACTTAATGTGTGACCTTTATTCCACATTTCGGAAGTACTAATCCAACGTCCAGTAGTCAGGACAATGTCAAGCAGCAGAAGAAAAATTCTTTAGTTAGTTAAGTGCTCTCTGCCCCTCCTCGCAGCATGCGGTGCCTTTCCCGCCTCCCTCTTCTTCAAACGCAGGCCTGCATCTCCTAAACTCTAAGGGTCCCCATGAGACTTGCAACCAGGGGAGCAGCGGGCAGCAGCGACTCGTCCTGGGCTAACCCCTGGGCCTGACCCAGGGCCCCTTTCCTTTGACTTCTCCAGGAGCCAAAGCAGCTCTGCCGAGCTCTCCTGCTGCTTCTTCTGACCTAAACCCTTCCTTAGTTCACTCTTCCCAGCTGTAATAAGCATTCTCTCAAAATAAAGAAGTTATTTCCGATTGTTAGTGTCTCTCAGGTGTTTGACGTATCTAAGAATTAACTGCAGAGTTTGTTTCAAATGCAGATTTTCATCCCAAAACTCAAGGTTTTAATTTAGTAGGACTGGGATAGAGTCTAGAAATCTGCAAATTATTGACCAGCTCGGGAACTTTGATAAGAGGTGACTACGGAATTAAGCATGCCCTTACTCCTTGCTTGAACTGGGTAAATGGGCGATGGGTAAAACACAGCGAGCATTTTTAGGAGAATAAATGTGGAGAAAAGAACAAGCCACGGTGTTGTGTCTTAGGGTAAGAGCTTCAGATCAGAAAAGCCATCCAGGATCATAATAAAAAACCTGGGTATTAGCAGCTTGAAACCACTTTTAGCTTCAGAATAGGGGAGTAATACCATAAAAGTGATTTTTAAAGGAACGCTGATTAATGGGACGAGCTGTAAAGCTGGAAAGCCAAGCAGAAGGTTTAGAATGAAGAGATGAAAATGAGCATCAGGAAGGAGGTACTGACAGGAGACAATAAAACGTCAGAAGACATACGGGTAAAAACGTTGAACTTGCTTTCAGATACCTAAAAACGGGAAGTTCATATTAAATACATTTAAAAAGCATTCATCACAAACATCATAACTACAGCAGCAGCAACAAGAATAAGAATAAAATAATCTTCAACTTGGCTTTTCAGATCATTACTTGCATGATTCTTGAAACTTCACGGGAACTCAACAGCAGTTCGTATTGCCTGGAGGGATTATTGAAAAGAGGTGTTAGTGTCCTAAGTCAACACCAGTTCATCCGTCAGCATAAACTAAAAGCAGGCATCTGCCATCTTTTGTAAGGTGGGCAGAGCAATGTCCGAGTTCTGTAGCATAGCTTTATTTATATTCCTCCATTCATGCTTCAACCCATTGTGATTTATTGTCAATGATGACACCAAGATTCACAATTAAGAGAGAACACCTACTTCTCCAAAACTACCCTGTTTCCCCGAAAATAAGACAGTGTCTTATATTAATTTTTGCTCCCAAAGATGCGCTAGGTCTTATTTTCAGGGGATGTATTATGTTTCCATGAAGTAGGTCTTATTTTCGGAGGATGTCTTATTTTCGGGGAAACACGGTACAAATCAATTATTTAGGTTAAAATGCTAACGGTGTGCTACAGGGAATAGTTCTAGTGAGGGGAGCGGGTAGGAGCAAAAAAAGTCAGACAAGGTTTCAAGGAAGACGGAGTTTCAATGGGGTTGAAGGACAGATGGGATCTGGAGACGTGGAAAATATAAAGGATGGGAGGAGGAAAGAAAAGGCATCTTACACAAAAATATCAGAAACTAAAAAATTTGTCAGTAAATAAAAATGGTTAATTTGCTGAATGCTCTACAAGCAAAGCCAAAGGAAGATGACACTTCTATGCATCCCCATTTCTTACCTTCTTTTAATGGGGTTTTCGGAACAAAATTTTCTTTACTTTCATGAAGAAAAGCCTTTGAAGGATCAAAGCGTCTGATGCCCAGGACTTTATTCAACTCCTCCTGAAGGTTTCTCTCACTTTGCTTTATTTTAGCAAGCTGAGAGCGGAGTTTTGACACCTCCTGTGTAAAAAAAAGAAAAAAATAGACAACAAACAATTATTTAAGATCACACTGGTAACCAATATTACTGAAAAATTCCAAAGTCCCTCAGATATCAAACCAAATGGCAAAAATCACTACTAAATAGAGGCTTTAAGACTATGAAGTTAGCCCATTGGCTGGGCATCGTCCTAGGCACCCAAAGGCTGCTGGTTCTATTCCTGGTCAGGGCTCATGCCCGAGTTGCAGGCTCCATTCCTGGTAGGTTGGTGTGCAGGAGGTAGCTGATCAATGTTTCACTTCCACACCAATGTTTCTCTCTCTCAAATTCAATAATAAATGCCAATATCAACTTCCAGCATGAGGACCTGAGGGGCTCCATTGACCTGCTTCCTAGTGAAACTAGCCATTAAGAAAAAGGCAGGAAGTATATTAGTGGTGGGAGGGAGGAGTGGATGAGAAGATAGGGAGATATTAACTAAAGGGTAAGGGGTTTCATTTTGAGGTAATAAAAATGTTCTAAAATTGACTATGGTGATTGATGGCTGTAGCTATCTGTACATATACTAAAAACCACTGTGTTGTACACATTAATGGTGTGTGAATTATATTTCAATAAAGCTGTTAAAAAACTTAAATGCCTAACTAGCTTTGACCACTGCCTATCTTTACAGTATTTATTTACATCAAGGATTTTTCTACTTTACAAATAGAAATGGATAGGTAAACCTTTCTGAATTTGTCCAATCATGTTTTTAGAGAGAATGGAAGTGGGGGGGGGGGGGGGCGGAGACAGAGAGAAATATCTATGTCAGAGAGACACATGGATTTGTTGCCTCCCACACGTGCCCCAACCAGGACCAGGAACTGAAACTGCAACTGAGGTATATGCCCTTCACCAGAGTCGAACCCGCAGACCTTCAGTTTGTGGGGCAATGCTCTAACCATTGAGCCAAATCGGCTAGGGCTCTAGAAATTTTCAAGATACTAATGAAATAGTTAGAAAATCTGAGAACAATAATACCCATCTGGTTAACACTCTAAAATAAAATAAATCCTTAAGTGTTAGATGCACTATCACTTTTTTTCTGATGCCAAAGACCTTCATTTTACTTAAATGTCATAAATAGAATAAAAAATACCCCACCCAATATCTCCAGTAGGACTGTGTTATTTTACAAACCGATTTGAGTTGGCTATTTTCGTCTTTCAATTTCACAACATGCTTGATTTTTTGCTTGAGATTCTGGTGGCCCAGCAATTTAGCATAGGAATCTCTCAGTTTATTCAGCTGGTCCTGAGCTGCGCCGTGTTCATTCAACAAAGCCTGTTTCTCTGCCTCAAATGCATCCAGTTGTAGCTGAAAAACAGTTTTATTTTTGATATAAAGTTAAGTCTTAAAATTCTTAAACCTTAGTTGTCTATATAAACTATATTCAAGACAAAGTTAAAAGAAAATTAAAAAATGAACAAAAATAGATTTTGTTGACATATTCTCAGAGCTCTCCATAAATGAGACTTTTTAAAAAAATTTGTGTTTTTCACTTCAAACAACATAAAAACAGGGGGGAAAAGAAGTCTAGGCTGGCCAGCCTAATTTGTATCCACTGGATCATGTTATAACCAGAACTCCTAGTCTATTGAAGCGCCAAGATTAGCATTTATCCTTTGGCTACGTTAAGATATGAATATTAACTTGAGATACACTAAGAAAGATTACAACAAAATAATTATCACAATTGTACATAGATTAATGATCAAAAGGAACTTCTATGCTATTAACTGTAAGTCTCTTATTAGGAGGTATTTTCTAGACTATAAAGGCTTTAATAAAAAATGTATGCATAATAATTTGACAACATTTATAAGCCTTCTTTAATAGGAAGTTAAATTGGCAGTAGATGTTCAGCGAAATGGTCTTTCAGAAAAACCAAACCACTGTCCTGGTAAAGCGAGTAACTGAAACGAACATGAGTAAGCGCAGTCCTGTTCACACACCTGGAAAGGCTTTGTTTTGTTATAGAGTTCTTCATAGAGGAGACGCCACTTAGTCATCTCCTCAGTTAGTTCTGCCACTGTATCTTCTCTTCCAGCTTTTCTGTAACAGAAGATTAAATTAAAGACATAGTGTATTCGGAACAACGAACTGAGGCGTGTGGCACCTGGTTCTGAAGCGGCATTACCTGGCTTCTTTCTCTTCCAGCTGCTGCCGAAAGTCCTCTCCTTGCTGCTTGAGCTGGTTCTCCAAATCACTTATTTTTTGGAGAGAAGACACTGTGAATTCTTTAAGTTCTGCTTCTTTAAGTGCTGCTCTGGTCTGCAGATCTAGAAGCATCCTTTGGTTTGAGAGAGAAGAGTCCACTAAGCACTTTACAGCCATTTTAATTCTCTTTTTGTTCTTTTCCTTTATTATTATTTTTTAATTTAAGGACCTTTTTGAGAACTTTATATTTTTAACTAAATTCTTTTTTAAAGTATATATTTTTATTATTGATTTCGGAGGAAGGGCGAGGGAGAGAGAAACAGAAGCATCAGTGATGAGAGAGAACCACGGACTGGCTGCCTCCTGCACACCCACACTAGAGCTCAACCCGGCACCTGGGCACGCGCCTCGCCTGGGAGACCAACAGTGACCCCCTGGTTCACAGGTCACTGCTCAGCGGTGAGCCATGCCGCTGGGCTTAACTAAATTCTTCATCTGCAATTTGAGACCACCCCAAGCCAGCCATGAGACGAACTACAACTCCCTGCATCACTTGCTAGCGGGCTTTCAACAACACTGTCCTGTGGTGTGAGGGCCACAAGTATAGTTTTCTTTTTACCACATACCTTGCATAGTCTTGGTTTGAACTCTTAGTTGCCAATATCTGACGCTGAAGATCCTCTGCACTTTTCTCGGCCCTGGCCACTTTTTCCTTAAGCGATGAGTTCTCCAGCTTAAGATCTTCTATCTCACTGGCTGTTAATACTTTATAGCTTATTAACAAGAAAAACAAGTTAACATATCTATGACAAATATGTAGCTGATGAATTTATAAAGTTTTAGGTAAAACAAGAAAAAAATCTCAGTATCTATTTACGCACTTATACGAGTAAGAATTCACTGTTCTGAGGTCAGTGCTAATGAGCTTATATTGCATGGGCTTTTCATTCAAATAAAAAAAACAAAAAACAAAACAAAACCCGTGACTACTATGTGTAGGAAGTACACATACAGAGATGAAAAAAATCCACTACCAAACAGGAAGATTACTCTAAAACAAAGATTCTACAATCCCTGCACTTTTTGTCAGAGTTTATGGTCTTGTGGGGAAGATAGGGAAATGCCTCTCCAGGTTTTCCCAAAATATTTGAAAAATATACAATATATCACATGAAGGAAATCACTAGGAAAGGTACTATTCAATGAATAGACACTAGGCAATTCATTATCCAAATGGAAAGACAAAAATAAATTTGACCCCAATATCACTACCCACAGAAATCAGTTCTAGGTGAAAAGTGAAAGGAGAAATTGAAACTTGTAGAAAGAAAATAGGTGACTGTCTTTATGTTCTTTGGGGCAGAAACAAGTTCTTCAATGAGATGCAAAAGTGTTCACAAAGAATCTATAAACTTAGCCACATTAAAAAATTATTATACATACTAAGACTAACATGCAACACTAAATGCCCATTTATGGTTGGCCATTATGGAATTTAAAGTGATACCAATAGCCAAAACCGGTTTGGCTCAGTGGTAGAGTGTCGGTCTGCGGACTGAAAGGTCCCAGGTTCGATTCCGGTCAAGGGCATGTACCTTTGTTGCGGGCACATCTCCAGTGGGGGGTGTGCAAGAGGCAGCTGGTCGATGTTTCTCTCTCATCGACGTTTCTAGCTCTCTATCTCTCTCCTTCTTCTCTGTAAAATATCAATAAAATATATTTTAAAAAAATAAATAAAGTGATACCAATAATTTTATTTGTGCAACTGACTTAGTTGTTCAGTTTTTCCTAAGTACCCCTCCCTGCTCTTATTACGTCTGTGGGTACAGGCCCCCAATAAAAATACCTTTCGAGCGGAAACCGGTTTGGCTCAGTGGTAGAGCATCGGTCTGCGGACTGAAAGGTCCCGGGTTCGATTCCGGTCAAGGGCATGTACCTTGGTTGCAGGCACATCCCCGGTGGGGGGTGTGCAGGAGGCGGCTGGTCGATGTTTCTCTCTCATCGACGTTTCTAGCTCTCTATCTCTCTCCCTTCCTCTCTGTAAAATATCAATAAAATATTTTAAAAAAATACCTTTCGAACTGAGCAGTAACTCCTGCCAGGCTTTGCTCTGCAGTATGGCACCTCTCCTGCAAAAGCAGGGTGGCCTGCGTGTGAGCAGCATTACTCCTCTCCAGGTCGGCTTCTTTCCTAAGGAAAGGGAACAATGAAAAGATAAGCTGCTAGCTACAAATCACTGCCCTAAGGAAGAGGTTAGAATTTACCTTTGAATCCCAAACCTTCCTGTTTACATCAGCTAGTGGATAGCTTAGATGAAAATTTATGGACTACTATATCTAAAAGCATAGTTAATATGTGGTATATTATCTTTCCTGCTCTTTTTCACTTTTTTTTTCATCTTCATTTCCACATTTATCTTTTTATATCACATACATATATGTATGTAGTTAAACATTTTGGGGGAAGATAAAAAGGCTCAAATAGAATCTTAATAGCAACTGCTAAGAATGTGAAGAATTACTAGTTAAAAAGCATTTGTATTGAGTAAAATTTAATTTTCTATGTATAGACATTTAAGAAATACTTAGCACAGTTAAAGATACTGTATTTGCCGGCGTATAAGACAACTTTTTGGCCCTGAAAAATATGCCTCCAAGTGGGGGGTAGTCTTATACAGCGAGTATATAACAAACTCTGTATTTTTAGTGGAAATGTTAGGGGGTCGTCTTATACGCCCAGTCTCTTATACGCCAGCAAATACGTATTTTTCAGGGCCAAAAAATCGTCTTATACGCCGGCAAATATGGTACATTGTTTTAAAAGTTATAGGATTATGTAGATTTAATTTGATTGTATCAATAATCCACATTATAAATTGTTCTTTGAAGATTCAACAACTTATTAAATAAATAACATGTATTACAAAATGATATAATTTTTAGATATGCTTATGAGCTTATGAGATCTTTTAAAGAATATTTGGAACTAAAAACTATAAGTAAGAAGCACCATCCGCTTATAGACTAAGTTTGACACTGAGACAAGATAACGGGTGGTCCAATTCATTCTGTAATGAGTAGGAGACTTAAAAAAAAATACACACAGCAGCTAAAAGCAGTCAAATCACACTAATGGGTTTTAAACAAAATATTACCTTTCCTGTCCCCTAGAGGAATCACTTTCAACTATCTTAGTTTTTCTTTTTAGCATAAAATTTCAAGGCTGGAAGAGATGAACCACAGAAACAATCTCATAAAACTATTTTATATATAATAAAATAGAAAATTATGGAGAGTAAGATTATCTTGCTCATAGTCACACGGCTAATAGCAAAATATTTATCTTCTGACCTCTGGACAGTGCTCTGACTCAGAAAACATGATTATGCCAAATGTCTTTCTGAGTATGAAATCATCTGCTCGGGCACGTAAAGCACCTGTCCTGAGACTCGCTGCGACATAGAACAATCCCCTAATGACACGTGGTACCGCTTTTGACAAAGCAGGTACATAGAAAACCTGGTGTGCTTTTTAAATTTTACTTATTTATCTTACTTTATTTTTTAAAACACCATTTATCCCTTCTAGCTTTTTCTTTTTTTACATCACTAAGCATTAAAAAACAACAACAAAAAACCACACACAAAAACAGAAAATAAATTAATAACAAAAGTATCCAACAAGAGATATTCACAGTTCTAGACATATTACATGTTGGCTCATGTCTAGTCTATGCTAGGAAATTTTATAGTGATGAAATCCCAAGGATTCAAATAATATAATTATTTTATTTGTAATTTAAACTTAATGGCTAACCTGGACATTTTAAGTAAATGTAGTGGCAGACACATAACATGATGAAAGCAATACGGAACTAGAGTGAAAAAGAAAGCATGAGATCTCAGTCTTTCTATTTCTAATAATATATTTATTTTTAAAAGATATATAAATATATATATATATATATATATATATATATATATATATATATATATATGTTTTTATCTATTTCAGAGAGACTAAGGAAGAGGGAGAGATATATAGAAACATCAATGAGGAGAATCATTGATTGGCTGCCTACTGTACCCCCCATACTAGGGATCGAGCCCGCAACCCTGGCATGTGCCCTGACCCAGAATGGAACTGTGACCTCCTGGTTAACAGGTTGACACTCAACCACTGAGCCACACCAACCGGCAATTTCTTATTTTTTTAATGTTTCCCAGTTCTAGTTATTTCCCCCTCCATTTTGTTTTTTGATTGTTATTTTTGAAGTGTTTATACTCCCTCAAAACAGGTAATTAAAAATATAACTCACACTATGTAAACTGATGTACACATATACAAAAATGGAAATGTGTCTTATTAAAGGGTGGGAAACTTAATTTGGGGGAGTATTTTTCTAAATCTATTATTATTTTAACACTAATGTCCCATTATTTTTAGAAAATATGAGAGTAATTATAGGATCCACAACATTTTGGTCATTAAAAAAAACATATTCTATTGATTTTACAGAGAGGAAGGGAGAGGGAGGGAAACATTGATGAGAAACATTAACCAGCTGCCTCCTGCTTGCCCCCTACTGGGGATTGAGCCAGCAACCAAGGTACATACTCTTGACCAAAATCAAACCCAGGACCCTTCAGTCCACGGGCCCACACTCCAGCCACTGAGCCAAACAGGTTAGGACTGGTCATTTTTAAAAATAATATATTTTATTGATTTTTTACAGAGAGGAAGGGAGAGGGATAGAGAGCTAGAAACATCGATGAGAGAGAAACATCGACCAGCCGCCTCCTGCACACCCCCTACCAAGGATGTGCCTGCAACCAAGGTACATGCCCTTGACCAGAATCGAACCCGGGACCCTTCAGTCCGCAGGCCAACGCTCTATCCACTGAGCCAAACCGGTTTTGGCAGGGCTGGTCATTTTTGAATTAAAACTCTTAAACCACTGGCTTTAAATAAAGGGTTTGGCTTTTATTTAGGCTGTCATACTTATCTCTATATACATCCTATGCATGTATTTTCTCCTTACTTGCAAAATAATTCTAACCTCACCCACTTGCACGATTGATATGAGGATCCTGAGAATGTACTAGAAAAATACTTTATGAAATCTGGAATCATAATTGTAAAGCTCTATTAATACAAACCCCTTCAGCTTCTCTTCCAGACGTTTCAGTTCTTCAGCTCTAGCTGTAGTCTCTTCTTCCAGCTGCTTAACCAGCTTTTCAGATTTTTCCTCCTTTTGCTGTAATTTATCTAGCTCATCCAGAGCTTGCTTTAATTCTTCCTCAAATAGATTCTTCTCCTTCATCATGTCCTCTTGGAAAGAACAGAGCTTCTGCTGAAGACTGGAAGATAATTCCTACATTCAACGGAAAACCACCAACATGATTCAAAAGGTTTAAATAATTTAATAATTTGTGAGGGTTTATTAAGGACAGAAAAATGTACATGTAATGAAGTAAGAATATCAAATTCAAGAACCTCAAGAAAATTTGAAAAAATATGAAGATATCATATTCACTTTGTCAGGGAGTATATCCTATAACTTCTCAACATTGTGATAAATGTTACTTTAGTCTTTTTCCTATGCAACACATAAACACAAACCTTCTTCTTGTAAAATTAAAATCATATTCTACAACTGGCTTTTATAACATATTTTTGTCATTTGACATTATATAAAAAGGACTATGATTTCAATGTTATATAAAAATATTTTAAAGTTATATGAGTACACACCAATAAAAAGATAAATATAAGTAAATCATAATTGTAAAAAAATTTTGACATCATCAATAAAGAGAAAATTGCCTTGACCGCTCCCCACCCCAATCTTACTTTTTCCATTGCAGAGACAACCACTGCTTTGATGTATCTGCTTTAAGGTCTTTTCTTATTATTTACATAATATTTCTTAAAATATGAAAGATATATACTGTGTATATAAAAGTCATTTAAAAAAACACAAAAATGGTTATTGAGATTTTTAAGTTGGTACTATATACAGATCTGCTTAATTTCTTTAGTTTTTGTAGGTTCCTCAACAATATAATATTTATATAATATTGTCCAACTCTAAACAAGGGTCTTTTATAATCAAATGTTTAAATTTGTGCCAATCATCTAAGAGAAGAATTTTCATTTCTTTGCTTACTGCTAAGATAGAACATCTGGTGACTTTTACAGGCTATCTAAATTTCTATTTCTAAGAATTATGTATTTCCATCCATTCTTGTTTCTCAAAGACATGTAAAATGTTTTTTATATAATCTGGATTATAAAAAGTTGTCACTTTTCTCATATAATATATGCCTTTTTTTCAATATAACTGTAAATGCCTATGTAGTACTCTAACAACAAGAGTGTGTT
Source organism: Vespertilio murinus (assembly GCA_963924515.1). Taxonomy (NCBI): domain Eukaryota; kingdom Metazoa; phylum Chordata; class Mammalia; order Chiroptera; family Vespertilionidae; genus Vespertilio; species Vespertilio murinus. Next base: position 11,003,323 of record OZ004708.1, read on the forward strand.
GGAAAAGGTTTTCAAACAATTTCCTTATTTTGCTTTCTTTGTTGCTTATAATTTTTCACATTATCAATAATCCTGTGGTATGCCCGGACTGGTTTGGCTCAGTGGGTAGAGCGTTGGCCAGCGGACTGAAAGGTCCCGGGTTCGATTCTGGTCAAGGGCATGTACCTTGGTTGCGGGCACATCCCCAGTAAGGGGTGTGCAAGAGGCAGCTGATCGATGATTCTCTCTCATCGATGTTTCTAACTCTCTATCCCTCTCTCTTCCTCTCTGTGAAAAATCAATAAAATATATTAAAAAAAAAATCCTGTGGTAAACATTAAAAAAAATGATCATTTTTTTTATTTCAGAGAAGTGAGAGAAAGAGCATTAGAAACATCAATGATGTGAGAGACTCATCAATCTGCTGCCCCCTGCATGCCCCCTACTGGGGATTGAGTCCTAAACCCTGGCATGTGCTCTGACCAGAACTAAATTGTGACCTCCTAATTCATAGTCTGACATACAACCGCTGAGCTACACCGGCCGGGAATTAACCCTTTGCAGTTAAATCTGCTGCATAACTATAATTATTTCCTCGGGATAAAATTCTAAAAATAGAATTGGTGGATCACAGGATATATACAATTTTAAGGTGTTCTGACAACAGGAAAATGTGTGACATTAAGTACTAGCTTTATTTTACATTGCAGAAAACTACCTTTTCTTGTTGCAGAAGCGAATCAATTTGCAACTCTTTTTGTTGTAGCTTTTCATGTTCTTGTTTTTCAAGAATTAACTTCTCTTTTAAGTCTTGTATCTCAGAATTCAGGTGTTCATCCCGTTCCCTGTGCCTGTTGATGAGGTCTTCTAGGAAAGAGAAACGCTGACAATGCTGTACACAGATAGGAATACTGACTTTGAACAACCCAGATCCCCACTGTATTTCATTATACATACGTTCCATTAACATACATAGAATGGTAACAGAGATCGAGTATTTTCAAAGGAAAAAAAGCACACACCCTCTTCATTTATATCATATTCTATATGTCATATAATGACCCCCCCACACCTACTTCTTTGTACCTACCAACTTTCAATGGCTACCAATATCGAGAAGTCAAATAATGCAAAATTATGTATGTTCACAAGATAAGCAACATATTAAATAGAATATACATTATATAAAAGACTAAGTTCTCATAAGTAGAACAGAATTTTTTTGTTGTTTACGTAATTATTTTAAGAAGTCGTTTTTAAACATAGCAGTGCTTTTCTTAGATGATGCATGTGGTACTTAGCTGAAGACAGTAACACTGCAAACACTTGGATACCTTTTTCTTTTTCAAGAAGCTGACATTTAGCAGTCAGGTCTTTTACTTGTTCAGACAACGTCACAATATTTTCTTCAAGAGACTGCTTAAGGCTTAAGACTTCACAATTCTTCTCTTTCAAATTTTCTTCTAGCTGGGCAATGTCTAGCTTGTATTTTTCCACTTGATCCGAGGCACAACTGCATTAAAACAAACTATTTTGAAGAGCACATCTATTTAAGCATAGGAAAAATTAACTGAAAAGAGATGAAAATGATTACATGCCAATAAAATGAGGCCTGATTTAAAAGTACTTTTGATATTACCTTATTTCTTCAATGTACTCCAAGAGTTTTTCTGTTTCAGATTTTTCATCAATCTTTTCTTTCTGTATGGAAACACTAAAAAAAGGGTGTGTATATTAATACATACAATGATCACCTATGATGCTTACTCTGTACCAGATACTGCTGCATCAGGCAGGTTGCTGCCAGAGTCTAAACTCTGAACTATTAATTTATGTGCCATCTCGGGTTGGCGATTTAATATATGCAAGTAGGAGAGCTAAATTATTTTTTAAGTGAGAAAGCTTTCTAAATATATACCGATAAAAGGGCCGTGATAATGAGAGTCATCATCTACAGCACTCCAAGTGGCAGAAATAATCTTTTCTGTAGCTTTCCTGGCTTTCCCACCCGCCACACATACAGAAGAGCATCTGTATGCCACAAAGCCTTTGTTCCAGGCTGCCTTAATGCAATTACGTATGTGTTTACCTCCCCCGAACACCTCAATTTAAGCAATGGGCAAAAGACTTAGAGACCTTACAAAAGAGTGTATACGCATGGTCAATAAAAATATCATTGACATTAATAGCATACATATTAAAACCACAAATGAGATACTACTTCACAGGTACTGCAAGAGCTGAAATCGCACTGACATCAAATGTTGGTGAGGGTGTGGGACCACTGAAACTACGATACGTTGCTAACTGGGAGTGTAAAATGGTTCATCTACTTTAAGGTTTTTTTTTTTATAATGTAGGTGTTTTTCTTTATATATATATAATTAATTTTCCACAGAGAGGAAGAGAGAAGGATAGAGAGCTAGAAACGTCGATGAGAGAGAAACATTGATCAGCTGCCTCTTGCATACCCCCCACTGGGAATGTGCTCGCAACCAAGGTACATGCCCTTGACCGGAATTGAATCTGGGACCTTTCAGTCCGCAAACCGACGCTCTATCCACTGAGCCAAACCGGTTTAGGCTACTTTGAGCTTTTGAAAATGTTATACATATACCCTGTGACCCAGGAATTCCATTCCTATTTACTCAAGAGAAATGAAACAACATATGTCCATAAAAGGGCATACATAGCCGTCTCATTCATAATAGTCAGAAACTGGAAACCCAAATGTTGGTCAACAGGAGAAGAGTAAACAGACGGGGGTTTATAGACACATGCCTGCCATAATAAATGTGCCCCCAAAGCCAAACCAACAATGGAAGTCAGACAGTGGTTGCGGGGTGGGGGCATTACCCCGGGAGGAGCAGGAGCAGCAGGCATGGGAGAACTTTGTGACGGGATGGCAGGATTCTCTGCCATGTTCGGGTGATGGTTATTAAGGTACATACAATTGCCAAGAGTCATCAAACTGACTACTCGTGATCTGTGTATGTTATTGTATGTCAGTGAGAGCTGAGTAGTAGAAACAAGGCTGAACTATGCATCCATCACAGCCTCCCATACCAGCGCTTCTCAACTCGGGTCAACTTGGCCTCTTCCACAAGATTGGGCTATTAGAAAGCTAATGAGATCTCTCCTCATCACTGACACAGAAGATGTACACAGTAATCATAGTCTTCTCTTTGCAGCCTAAACTGCTTAGGAATGAGTAAGCCTCAGTTATCACTTGGGAAAAGAAATAAGGCAGCGAGGGGAAGGCCGCGAGGTAAGTATTGCGGGAAGGTGAGCATCCAGGAAAAAAAGCAGGCGAGAGCAGTGAATCCGGAATGAACACTCTCCTTGGGGCACTCACAGTTTCCCCTCGAGCTGGGCTACTTTCCCTTGAGACTCTTCCAGGTTCTTCTGGGTGGCCTGCAGTTTCACCTCCATGCCTTGTTGTTTAGCCATCATGCCCTGCACAACAGAAATATGTCGCAGGGAATAAGAAACCGTTCAGCCGTGCAGAACCAGACACAGCACACTCACAAAGCCACCACTCACCCTCATCTTCGCTTCTCTCTTGTGTCTAAGCTTCATCAGCTCAAGGCTCAGAATTCTCAGGTTCTTCTGGCTGCTGTCTTCAGAGAACTAAGTGCAACACACATGGAAAAGATTCAGAAATATTTCCTGCTAATTATACAACAAATCACTGATGTGTTGATTACTATTGATTAGTACCAGTTACTGGGACTGCTATTTGCCTGCAGTATATTCTTTCAGAGCAAACAGCCTTTGACCAACCAGGATTACTATTTACACTGTTGTTCTCGTCCCTCCTTCTCCTTCATGTGACTTTCTGGTTTATTTCCGAAAGTAGTTTGGGTGGTCACTGCAAGGCTCTAAAATAAACTTTTTGGAGGGGATTTCAAGAAGGGTGCTTGCTGAACAAAATGCATTTAAATTGCCTGGTCTGCTTTGAAACATGTGAGGGGTACAGAGCCCATCCAAGGCCAAAAAAGGGTAAGCCAGATCTTCCTGGATGGGGCCCAGGAATCTGTGCCCATGGGTAATGCCTGTGCATCCTCACTCCCCATGTAAGCAAAGAGCCCAGCACCGAGGCCATGAAACTCAATAAAGGACTCTGAAACTCAACAGTGGATTACAGCCGCCTTCTGCTCCTGTAAAAAGCGAAATGACTACGCTAAGACCTATTAGTATTGATAAACACAATTCATTGATTGAACATATTGATTCATTTGGCACTTCATTCCCAAAAGGATTTGAGCCGGAAGCAGGCTGTCATACTCCTCATTATTTCAAAGGAAGATCTTTAGAGTGACTTCCAGATGTAAATGCTGCAACTTTGACTCACGTCCTTATTTATGGAGGTTACTTTGAAAGAGGGTGAGAACATGTCAGGCATTGACACAAAAAGTAACATGTTTGTTTATAAATTCTTATGTGCCAGGCAACTTAATAAAAAAGATACTATAATAATTCCTACTGGAAGCAGCTTAATATTTTTAAGGTACATTTAGAGAAGGAAAACAGACTAAACTAGAGTCTAAAATCCCCCCCAAAAAATAGTGTATGAGAAAAACCTGTTTATTATTTACCCAGCTGTCAATATCATCTTGTGGTCCAATACCTTGGCTTTGAGCAGCTCGTTAGCCCTGGTTAGCTCGGCGAGCTGCTTCTCCAGCGCGGCGCTGCTGGCAGAGAGGGAGGTTTTCTCCCTGACTGCGGCGCCCAGCTTCGCCTCCACCCTCTCCAGCTCGGCCTCCAGCTCCTGCAGCCGCCGGTCCTGGGCGCCGCGCTCCTGCAGGAGGACCCGGATCTGGGCGGAGAGGGTGAGGAATGGGTGACTCACGAACACAATGCCAGCGTACCTAGCTGCTACTGAGAGGCAAAACATCCAAGTTCTAGGAAAATCTCTTACTGTGACACCATGCTCTGCTTCAACAATCGTATTTAATTTATGAGACATCTTAAAAATCTGTACGCATTGCCTGGCCACTGTGGCTCAGTCGTTGAGTGTCAAACCATGAATCGATTCTCAGTTCGATGCAAGAGGCAGCCGATTGATGTTTCTCTCTCTCTCTCTCTCTCTCTCTCTCTCTCTCTCTATCTCTATCTCTCTTCCTTCCTCTTTTTGTATAAAATCACAAAAAATACTTTTTTTTTTAAAAAAAAGGTCATTTCAGGAAGAAGACATAGGCTTCAATTTGTTGTGCACTTATATAACTTTAAAATATAAACAGCAAATACTGACAGACGTAAAAGGGAAATAGATGAATTCACAGAACTAAAATTTTAAAAGTACCTCTCTTAGAAACTAATAGAATAATATCAGTATAAATATTTGAATGGGACTATTAAACCACCTTGAACTGACATATATGGACTACAATACCTAACAAATGCATACATATTTTTTCTAGTGCACAGACAACATTTACCAAACTAGACTATTTGCTTGGTATGAAAGTGACAAGAAAGCCTAGCTGTAGTAAGTCACATGAAAAGTATTTTATATTCTTACTGGCTTTGTATTTATTCTAATCTCAGTATTTTAAGCCAACACTGCTTATCTAAAAATATATTAACCACCACTTATGTGAACTAGAGGCTAAGGCAGCCGTGGGCAAACTACGGCCCGCGGGCCGAATCCGGCCCGTTCGGCTGTTCTATCCGGCCCGTGGAGCAGAAAGAGCGGAGGGTTCTCTTGCTCTCCCCTCCGCTCCTTCACCAGCAGCCCAAGATGAGAGCGCCAGCGTGGTCAGGTTGCTTTTGTTCCAGCCCTCCGGTCCAGTTTAAGAACCCATTGTGGCCCTCGAGTCAAAAAGTTTGCCCACCCCTGGGCTAGGGACTGTCTGGACTTTAAGAGTCCCTACCATAAGATTCGCTGTGCTTACATTATTGTTTATAACTGGTGTTTTTACCATAGTATTATATAGTCGAAAAATGAACACTGAGATAATCTACATCACACTTTTTGCAGCTAAAGAAGCTTAAGGAAAAAAAAAGGGGGTTTGTGGCTAAGCAGAAAATATAAACAAGTAAAGAGAGCCAGGTGAGGGCTGAAGAGCAAATGTGGTGGTCTACAGTGGCCAGGCAATGCTTACAGATTTTTAAGATGTGTCATAAATTAAATATGATTTAATGCACAGGCCAGGAAACAGTGTTTTCAGATCTGATTTTGCAACAGAAGGCGAAAATCTGAATTTGTTTTGCATGAAACTTTCCATTTAAATACTGACAACCAATTCAAGTTAAAAAAAAAAAACCAACAGCAAATATTTTGGGGCTTAACTAAAATAGAATTCTATGTGCTAAAAATCTCCCTTCTAAAAGATTATCTGACCCAAATGACCAGTTCTCATCCTGGAACTGCCACTTACCTGCTACATAACTGAGATTCACCTACCACTGCTCCCTCTCCTCCTTTCACCCCTGTCATGTTTCCTCAATAAAGTGACAGCTGCCAGGCCGGGGTGGCTCAGTGGTTGAGCGCTGACCTGTGAGCCTGGAGGTCACAGTTCGATTCCAGGTCAGGGCATGTGCCCTGGTTGCAGGATCGATCCCCAGTGGGGGCCGTGCAGGAGGCAGCCGATCAATGATATTCTCTCATCATTGATATTTCTATCTCTCCCTCTCCCTTCCTCTCTGAAATAAATAAACTTAAAAAATAAAATAATAAAAATAAATAAAATGATAGCCAATATTATTAAAAAATAAGTACAAAAGGATCAGATCAACCAGGGCAGAGATTTGCAAAGTTATCTTGACATATTCTTGGTCCTAAGCCAGTATTTTACTGTAATCAAGGAAAAGTTTTAATATGTCAAAAGAACATGTTCACCCGGAAGAGTCAGTAACGGAAACATGGATGAATTACTGCCAGACAAGCAGCGCTGGCAGTGCCCAGCTTAGGGAAGTAATGGGCTCTTTAGGCCGGCTCAGCGCCACAGGAATTTCCGCCCTGGTGGAGACGCACTGCCCAGCACAGTAGCCTCCCTCACACAGGGCTACTGGACACTTCAACTGTGACTAGTGCAACTTAAGAACTGAGTTCTTAATTTCTTTCAAATGGTCACATGTGGTAAGTAACTACTATGTAAAAGGGCCGCCCTAAATCATTTTATGCTCGAGGGAGGTCCATACCACTGGTGCGGAGGAGTGCTTCAGATTGCCGGCACTCCGCCACAATTCAATAACCTGCTAGGATTTTATGCTCACTAAGCAATTCCCTAGTTAGTCACTGTTTTAAAATGCCCAGTAGCATACAGGAAAAGTAAATGTAAATACCGCATCTACATATAATTGTAGGAAACCAACATATTGATTTTTCATTATCAGTTTGTCATTAAATGGGTTATCTTGACTCTGCCCCTCAGTAAGCTAACAACTTGGCTCTGCCAGCATCCCACCCGGACACCAGGTTCTGATATAGGGTGGCCAAGCCACCGGATGACTACCCTGCAGGCACTGGTCTGAATGCTGTATGTGCCATCCAGTGTGACTTCGCAAACGGCAACAGAATCCCTGTCTCTTCATTCTCTGTAACTCTCTTTCCGTTATACACGTCACATTTATTTTTCAAGAAGTTGAAAGCGTTGCTTACCTCTTTTTCCAACATCTTCAAGTCTTTATCATTCTTTTGAGTTTCCTTCTGTTTAAAAGTCAAAGAATAGTGATGATCAAATTTTAGTGTCACAAACATCATAGCTGAATTTTATTTTGAGTTGTCAGAAAAGATTAAGGATTTTTTTCTTCTTAAAAAGTCCAGTAAGCCCTAACCGGTTTGGCTCAGTGGATAGAGCATTGGCTTGCAGACAGAAGGGTCCCAGGTTTGATTAAGGGCATGTACCTTGGTTGTGGGTATATCCCCAGTAGGGGATATGATTGATGTTTCTCTTTCATTGATGTTTCTAACTCTCTATCCCTCTCCCTTCCTCTGTGAAAAATCAATATATATGTATATATATATATATATATATATATATCCAGTGAAAAGAACAGAGGAGCTTTATGAATAAAGCTACTGACTACTTCTTTCTAATGTTAAACAACAATACATTTTTAATTTTTAATTATGCTATCTCATAAAGAAAAGAAGTGTAGAAAGAGAAATCAACTTAAACTTACAGACCCAAAGAGGGGGAAAAATGCAAAGAAAGAAAGACAATCTGAAATGGTACAGTTCATAAAACAGACAGAGCATAAGGTCACCTTACCTTTAATCCCAACGTCTTAACTTTTCTTGCTGAAGCAGGCAAGGTAGTATCTTTGTCAACGGTAAGATTTTGTTGAGATTCTGCAATAAATTGTACCACAGACAAAACACAATTTCAAAATTTCTTATTGCAATTATTAATGAAGCAATATGATGTTATTCTTTTCTTAGCTGTATATTTCTAAATAATTAGCTGCACAATATATTTTACTCATCTAACATTTTTCTGATTTTTCTAATGTTGCCTGACAGAAGTCTAAGGTAATTAGCAAAAGGGAAACAAGCCCTAGCTGGTTTGGCTCAGTGGATAGAGCGCCAGCCTGTGGCCTGAAGGATCCCAGGTTCGATTCCCCTCAAGGGCACATGTCAGCGTTGCTGGTTTGATCCCCAGTAGAAGGCATGCAGAAGGCAGCCAATCAATGATTTTCTTTGATCATTGATGTCTCTATCTCTCTTTCCCTCTCTCTTCCTCTCTGAAATCAATAAAAATATATATTTTCTTAAAAAAGGGAAATGTCATATCTACGTTGAGTGTTTTGTATAATTTTCCTGATTATATACAATAGTGTAATGATAAAAGCATTATTCTGTAGTTGGCTCTCATAAATCCATCAAACACAAACTTATTTTTTTTCAAATACAAAAACTTAACCATTCCTGTAATTTCACATCTTTAGAAATACCATTACAGCTTTAAATGTATATACTATTATTCATAGCTTTAAAACTTAGGAGATCATATAACCATCATTTTAGTATTTTGGGATCCAGTACCTTTTTGTTTTTTAAACCTTTGTGATTTCTGAAAGGACACTGGTCCTTTCAATACTTCTGAAGTTTTCACATCGTAAGCACCTGGAGATGGGGCACAGCCTACAGGAAACAGAAAACATTAATGTTTCTTCTAATGTCACTTAGAATCCTAAGTTAAAACAGGCAAAGTAAAGCGAGTAATATAACTGTAAAAAATGCACTGGTGCATTTGGTTCTTTCAAATGTAAAAATAGCACCCATTTGATCGGAGCAACAATATCATCTTCCCAAATGCCCTTTATTTCAGTTGGGTCAAAGGAATGCAGGCAACTGAGCAAAACAGCAAAGACAGTCTTGGGATGAATGTTATGAAAGAGTAAGCAACATGGTTTTCTTTTTAAGGGTTGACTATAAGAAATAATATATTTGGAATCAATGCTGGTTAACTCTCATCAGAGTCACTGAGGTTAACTCTCATCAGATTCTAGAAATGAAGCAAATAAAAGTGTCAAGCCCTCAAGAGTTAGCCTGGGGGGAAAAAAGTAGAATGACTATTCATCTCTGCCTAATATCAATACATCAAAAAATTTATAATGCCATAGACTATATTTCTATGTCTCAGACATTTATATTTTATAACCTCATGTAAGTAAATGAAGTTCCAAATTAAAGGCATTTCAGAGTGCTTATGCATAGTAAATGTAAGATCTGGTTCTCAGGACTCACAACAACAAAAATGTCATTAGCACAAAGCTTGAGTTGAATGGAAATCAATGGAGTCATACTATTCTCTGAAAAGCTATTTACTTCAAAGTGTCATAAAAATAAACAGGAACAGCAAGGAGTTTGACAATCCCAAAGCAGCTCCATCTACCCCCTAACTGTTTTTCAAATGGGATGATAAAAGCTCATTCATCTTCGCTAGCATTTTTTAAAAAAGTGAAGCAATAGAACATATCAGTGTGACTCACACATAGCAAATTTTTCTCTGAAGCCAATAAAAATATATTTTAAAAAATCAAACCCCAAAATCGGAAGCCAACACAAGCAGTCAGGCAATGCTTTTGCATGCACATAAACATTCTATGCACTGCATTAAACAAATGCTTCAACCTTCCAGAACTTTTTCGTTCCTTTTTCTTCCACCTCGAATGGCTAGTTCACCTTCCATTTTGCCTGGCTAACTCACTTATCCTTCAGATCTCAGCCCGATGTCATCTTTTCCAGTTTTCTCTGAATCCTCCAATCAGGTTATAACCACCACATAGCAGCCTGTGTGTATAATTCCTACCATAGAACTTTCCAGTTTTGCAAAGGTGTATGTACTTACATAGCGTACTTATCCACTTCCCCACTTTAGACAGTGTACTTATCCATCTCCCACATTAGGCCAACTGCTTGGAGGTAGAGACTGTCTTAATCAGGCCTGTATCCCCAGTGTTTAGCTCAGGGTGGAGGTTAGCCGTGTGGCGAATACAAAGAAAGTCACTAGGGATGTGGCAAAAGGAATTGGATTTTGCCACCAGCCAGATTAGGATCAAATCCAGCTGTGCCTGCCAATCCATAGACATTACTATGTGCTAGATACAGTGTAGTCATTGGGAGAAGATGGTGAGTAAGAACACTTCCATCTACATATTGTCTTACAGAGATTGAAGAGAGTGACCATTAAATGTATGTTGTAATGGATAAATCATGGTTCAGCTCTACCGCTTACAGGCTGCTCAGTACAGTTACAAAAACCCTCAGTTTCCTCATCTGTAAAGTAAGGACAGCATCAGCACCTTTCTCATTTGGCTGTTGGAAAAAAAAATAAACCAGATCTAGGAGGAAAAGTCTTAGCACAGCCCCTGCATAATTTTCGCCTGTAATGAATGAAGGCCTTACTAACCACATGCAAGCTTTCCTGGTTATTGTACTTGGGCACTGCAGAGGTTCAGAGCACAGGGTGGAATTCAAGGAGGCCCAGTTTGGTTGTGTAACGCAGGAAATCTAAGTCTTGGCCATTTTATTAGTAAAATAATGAATAGGATCAGTTCTCCGGGATGTGGGGAATTAAAACAGAACTAATAATCTATATAAAGAGCGTCCATATTAACTGCCATCACTTCACTTAATAGTGTTTCTGACACTACCACAATTTTACCACCACAAACTGCCTTTACCAGCCTTCTTTCCTTTATGCCTGAATGGAATATCCAAAAGGAAATCCACAGGTACAGACAAAAAAGCATGGTCAAGTGTTTTTTGTTTGTTTGTTTGTTTTGTTTTGTTTTAACCGCAAGGCCTCCACGCTGGACCATCCAATAGCTACCCACGCTTTCTCACACCTATCCCTTCTCTCTGCTTTAGTGTCTACGCAGCCCTGTTTATAGGCCGTATTCTCTCCATCGGAGCGGAAGCTCCGTGGGGCAGACACCTTGCGCCGCTCACTGCTATATTCTTATCATCCTAAATTGTGCTTGGCATGTAGTAAATGCTTAACATGGATGTAAGAAAAAAAAAAAAAAGAATCAATTGAATGGACCCCAAGCCAGCCCTAAAATCGCCTCCAATTGCCCTCTGACAGGGGGACCGACAGGGGGGCAAGGGGCGTGAGAGCAACTCCGGCCCCCCAGCCCCTTCCCCAGTACGCACCGGAAGGGTCATTGAATCGTTTCAGGGGCGCCTTGGGAAAGGACATGATGACCACCAGCTCCACAAGCCCGGGGGAACCGGCGTTCCTCCGCCGCCTTCGGGTGCGGATCCTGGCAGTCCCGGCTTTCAAATTCAAATCTCCCGGCGCTTTACCCGCCCACCCCCGACGTGAGCCAATCGGAACACCGAATCCCTGGGCGCACCAATCCAGGCAAAGAACACGGAAGGAGCATGCGTACTCCGCTCTCGCCGCACCCAATCAGGTAGCTTGTGAGTCTCCAGGCCACCAGCCTATAGGAGACCAGTACTGTCTCCGCCGCCCCGCCCCCTCCCCTGCCCAATCACCGCTGGCGTTGCTCAATTGTACCCTACCCGCTGACAGCTTTTGCGCAAGCGCACTTCAAAAATCGGGGAAGCTGGAAAGGCGACCCGTGGCGGCGTCACAAAGGCGGCGGTCAGTCCCAGCTTCGCTGGTTCCCACCGTCTCCTGTCGCTCCCGGGAATGTAAACCTCCCCGGGTTTCATTTGTTTTAAAGTTGGCGTCCTAAGGAGCCAAGGAAAAGGGAAATCCGCGCCGAGGACTCAGTTTACTTCTCTGCGCATGAGCGGTGACCCGAGCGGAAGCCGGAGCCCGGAGGCCGGGGCGTGGCCCGGGCGCGGGGATTCCGCGCATGCGCCCAGCCCCGCTCGGCACCGCGGCGGCCGCCGGGAGCCGCCCGGACCATGTCGGCCCCGTTCGAGGAGCGCAGCGGCGTGGTGCCGTGCGGGACGCCGTGGGGCCAGTGGTATCAGACCCTGGAGGAGGTGTTCATTGAGGTGCAGGTGCCGCCCGGCACCCGCGCCCAGGACGTCCGCTGCGACCTGCAGAGCCGGCACGTGGCGCTGGCGGTGGGCGGCCGCGAGATCCTCAAGGTAGCGGCGGCCGGTCAGGCTGGCGCCCAGGTTCTCCCCGAAGTTCTCCCCAAAAATTCCCCGGGAGTCCCGGGGCTCCCGGTTTCCGCAGGGAGACTGTGGGAACACACACTCCGTCGGGCTTTTCTGATTGTGGTCTGATAGGAGCCCCCCACCTCCAGGACTGGTCCTGATTTGACGTGGAAATTCTAGGAGTCTATTTCCCCCCCCCCCCCCGGCTTTATTTCTAAATCTATTGGAATTGCTTCTGTTGTGCCTCTGCGGGTCTTCAGCGGAAACAACTCAGCTAGATCGTCTAAGGAAATAAATGTTTATATTCCGTACACACTCCTCCAGGCGCAGCCCTGGGGGCCCGCAGGGATGACCGCGTTGAATGAGACGGATAACGGGACTGGTTGTGGCCGGCAGGGAAGCATAACGAAAGTATTATTACAGACATGTAGGCAGTTACCGGAAAGTGAGGAGGACACTCAAGGATGAGGACATGGGCACGAGGGTTCAGAGGTGGCGTCAGGCGTTTTTATTTACCTAAAAATTACAAAAATTCTCTGCATGTTTCTGGAGTGGTTAAGCCCATGGTCAGGAGGTGTGTGAAGAAAATAATACCCCTCTTATTACCGGGGCCCTTTGGACCTGGGGGCCCACTTTTGCCCGGTTGTGCTTTGTCGTTAAAATCAATGAAGTCAAAGCCAGATTCCCGTCTCAGAGTAGCTGCTCCGGGTGTGTGGTGGCCGTGGGGAGGAAGGCTGGCAGACCTGGCTCTGCCACTTTTCTGGTTTTGACACCTCGGGCAAGGGGCCTTTCAGTGTCTCTAACTTCACCCATAAAGTACAGTGATTGTAGTGCCCTTTTTATAGGACTCTTTTGGGCATAACGTGGTTTCCACGTGAATGAGGAGCGTGGAGTAGTGCCCGGTATGTAATAAGCACAAAGGACATGTTAGCGCTTAATTTCCTTTCTTTTTCTTTTTTAAATATATTTTATTGATTTTTAAAAAAATGTATTTTATTGATATTTTACAGAGAGGAAGGGAGAGAGATAGAGAGCCAGAAACGTTGATGAGAGAGAAACATCAACCAGCTGCCTCCTGCACACCCCCCACCGGGGATGTGCCTGCAACCAATGTACATGCCCTTGGCCGGAATCGAACCCGGGACCCCTCAGTCCGCAGACCGATGTTCTACCACTTAGCCAAACCGACCTCGGCTATTTTATTGATTTTTTACAGAGAGGAAGGGAGAGAGATAGAAACATCGATGAGAGAGAATCATTGATCAGCTGTCTCCTGCACACCCCCTACCATGGATGTGCCCACAACCAAGGTACATGCCCTTGACCGGAATCGAACCCGGGACCCTTCAGTCCGCAGGCCAACGCTCTACCCACTGAGCCAAACCGGTTTCGGCTAGTGGTTAATTTTCTATTGAAGTGCTTTGAGTGCCTTTGAGAAAAGCACCAATGATTGGAAAGACTTTGATTTCTATCAACGTAGACCTAAAGGACCTTTCTGAATAGTTTTTCGATCCATCGTTTCTTCATCAGTGGTTTACGGTTACAATTCCAGTTTCCAATTACATGGGAATTGAGCAGTAACTCCCTAATTCCAGGATTTTAGGTGTATATTTAGAGCATTAGGATTTTCCCCCCATAAGTATTGACATGCAAAAGAAAATATGTACTTGTTAACATGATGTTTTCTAAAAACATTTGGCAAGCAACAAATGAATGGGTTCCAGCATATGCATTCTCTTAAATGTACATTTTGCTTTTTACTTAAAACCAGTTTCTGAAGAAAAACAGGAACTGCTAACCTTAGATCTGTAGTATGTGCTAAGGTAATTTGTTAATGCCAATTTGTGTTTTATTGATTTTTTAAAGAATGGGCCAGTTGTTAAAAGTTTATTTTAAAAGACATAATTCCTTCTTAATTTCATCAGGAGAGTTCTTATATTTTGATTGATAAAGCATTTCAGTTATTTGTTTTGTATTTGGCTAATCAGTGACCAGTAATATTTCTGAATCTTCTAAAAATTAAGGATCCCTGATCTTTAGAGATCACCACGCTTTCTGTCGTAGTAAATGTTTCAAGCAGTGTAAACCAGGTTTCATTTCACTTGCTAGGAGGAAACTTAGGTTTGAGCCCCTTTCAATGTGTTGAAATGGTATAAGAATGTATCTCCATATTCTAACCAAATTAGACAATTTTATGCGAATTAGGTAGGAAATTAGGTAAATCTTAAATCATGAAAGCTTTATAAAAATTAATGAATTTTCTATATTTTTAGTAACTTATCTGTTTATTTTTTCAGGGCAAACTTTTTGATTCTACAATAGCTGATGAGGGAACATGGACTTTGGGTAAGGGTTTTCTATTATAAATCCTAGGGTCTTTTCACAAGTTAATTTTGGCTTGGAACTTAGTATGTTTTCCTTATTGTATTCGGTGCTTTTTTTTTTTTTTTTTTAAGTTTTGAACACTATACTAATAGAAATGTATTTGAGAGTAAGTTTGTGTCAAGATTACCTAATGTTTTTTGAAAATAGAAAATTTAATGAACTTTAATTTGTGATTTCTGTTTGTTTATTTAGAGGACAGAAAAATGGTTCGTATTGTTCTGACAAAGACAAAGAGAGACGCAGCAAATTGTTGGACTTCTCTTCTAGAATCTGAATATGCAGCTGACCCTTGGGTGCAAGACCAAATGCAGAGAAAACTTACATTAGAGAGATTCCAGAAAGAAGTAAGTCAGATAAAAGTGTATGTGTATGTGTAGCTAAACATCTTAGAAACAATAATTATTTTTTTGAAATTAAAACTCATGAGGTTATAAAAATTATAAAAGTTCCGTAGAGGAATTTTAAAAGTTAAATGCTTAGAAAAATAACTGGCTTTTTAATGTATGGATTTTTTTAAAAATATTTTTTTGACAATTTATACTATCATGACTTCTAAGCTTAAAATTTATTTAATGTGTACAGTAATGGCTGAATAATCTCATAAAACTCAATATAGACTTACACAGTATAAAAAAGTGAAGGCCTCTTCATCAACATCTTTGGTTTCATGCTTCTGTCTTTTACTGTTCCTGAAACATGTCAGGCCATTCCTTTTCTGTCATTTTCTTTTGCTAAAGCTTGGCTAACTTCACAGTTTTAAAGTCATTGCTCAATGAGTATTCTTTGAGTTTTGACCATTCTATTTAAATACTGTAACCTCTTTATTTCTCTTATTCTGTCATACTTTTCTTTTTTTTCTAGAAGCTGATCTACTTGGGTATTTTTTTCTACATTGTCTTCTAGCTCACTGATGCGGTCCTCTGCTTCTTCTAGTCTACTCTTGATGCTCTCTATTGAGTTCTTTACAGCAGTGATGTCATTTTTCATTTTTCCTTGATTCTTCTTCATTTCCTCTTGGTTCTTACACATATTGTTGAATTTGTCTTCCATTCTTTTCATCCACCTTATGACCACTTCTCTGAATTCTTTCTCTGACAGTTAGCTTGCCTCCATTTCATTTACTTCCTTTTCTGACGATGCCTGCTTTTCTTTCATTGCGCCCCTTGGGAGCCGGGTTCTCAGGTCCGCAGCTGTTGGGTGGTTGCCGTGGTTGTAGATTCCCCGGCTTTTCAGGCTCCTGATGATACCCACTTTTCCTTCAAGATGGCCGGTCTCAGGTTCGAGCGGGTTGCTCCTGGAGGGAACCCAGCAGCAATGGGGGCTGCCTGGTCAGGGGAGCCCCGTCTGACAGTCCCCCACAGTCCCCTGGAGTATAGCTGTCCCTCAGCTCACCCACAAACATTCCCCGTGCGACCACCCACTCTCTGATTTCTCACTCACACACTGTCTGCGGTCTGCCTTCCCGTAGGCAGCCATCTACCTTCTCCTGTCCTATTTTTTTCCCCCTTTCTATAGTACTTACCAACTTTTAACAGACTAAATACCAACTCTTAATACACTAGACTAGAGGCCTGCAAACTGGCTCATAGGTCAAGCCCAGCTTGTTTTTGAGTAAAGTTTTATTGAAACACTATGCTCATTTGTTTGTGTATTGTCTTTCATAAGAGCAACAGTAAAATTGAGTAGTTATGACTGAGATTATATGGTCTTCAAAGCCTAACATAGTTACTACTTGGCTCTTTACAGGAAAGTTTGCTGACTTCTGCACTAGATAACTTAGTGGTTTGTTATCTGTGTCTTGTTAGAGTGTAGGCTCCACTGAGGCAGGGGTCTTTGTTCACTCTGGAATCCCACATGCCTCTCATAGTGTCTTGCAAACACTAGAAACTTTATACATGTTTGTTGAAAAGAAATGTCCTCCGAAAACTAAAGCCTGGGGTAATGTTTACTTCATAGGATTGTTATGAGGGTTAACACGTTAATATATATATATATATATATATATATAGCTCTTAGAACCCTGCCTGGCTTATAGCAAGGTCTCAAAGAATGCTATTAAAACCTGTTTGTACACTGATACTAAATTGTTTTAAAAAAAAGTGTTTTTTACCCTACTTATCTTCTTTTTGCTAAAAAGATATTTTGAACAATCTCAAATGTATGTGTTTGTCCATACACTTGTCAACATTGTAACATGCATATTGGATCATCTAAGTTTTTATAAGTCTGAACATTATAAAATTATAGTTTTAAGTTCCATTTTGGTGATTACAGTGAAGTTTGGTACATATGTACATGTTTATTGGCTATTCAGATTTCCTTTTTTTGTTACCTGCCAGTAAAGTCTTTTTATCATTTTCCTTTGAACTTACTTATAGTTTTCCTCATAAGTTTTGTCATATATTTTTGTTCATATCTTTTAGAATCCTGGTTTTGACTTCAGTGGAGCAGAAATCTCAGGAAACTACACTAAAGGCGGACCAGATTTCTCAAATCTGGAGAAATAACTGCTTTTTTTTTTTTGGCTGCATTTTTGTGGACCCCAGCAGATGCTACCAACGTGATCAAAGGAACAAATTATATGGTGGAAGAAAAATGTGTATGGCTACAGTTAACACATTGCAAAATATGTTTAAGGTTCTAAAAATTGCATACAAATATGACTTACATAGGAAACCTCTTAAATATTGCGGTAGCTATTAATATATGGTAACTTTTTTTGGTTTTGCTCAGCATTTTGCTAATTTCATATTAACCTATATTTTTAATACAAAAAAGTTAGGGAATAGATCATCATGAAAAGACAGGGTGCCTTCAGGAAAATTATTTTTTTTTTTCCTTCTAATAAGCGAGATGCAGGAGTTCAGTAAACTTTTAAAAAATAGGAATTGTGTACCCTTTTGGCTAAGTATACCAGTCTATATAAGGGAATTATATTAAAGAAAACAATTTTAGGAAAGAAAAAAAACCGCACAAGTGTATTTGAGTAAGTTAACTTTAAGAGTTAATGAAAATCTCTGAATTAGTATATTATTTCTTGAGAGATCACTTTATTCAAGAAACTTAAAAGTAGTTAACCTCAAAGTAGGAATGGGTTAATACGAAAAGAGATTTGGTGAAGTGTGATTATTGGGCAAGTATATTGTTAGCACCATAAATCAAATTATGGTCAATGATTGTAAATCAGTGACATAATTTTGATTTCCAGTGATCCAGACATAGAAGTAAGAATTGTCTTGAAATTTTATTTCATCCTTTTTATCTTTTTATATAAAAAAATTTAAACAATCTCAAGTATGTAGAATAGTTACAAATAAAGACCATAGAATTGTGTTTTTTTTCCTCAACCAATTTATGAAGGGTGATGACGTGATGCCCAATTACCTCTTTGTATCTTAGTCTGTATTTCCTTGAATACACACAGGTATGTATTTCCTTACATATTACAGTACAACCTTTAAAAGCAGGAAATAAGCATTGGCACATTACAACCATCCAATTCCCAGACCTTCATTCCTTTCAAGTTCAATTGTCCCAATATCTTTTATAGTCGAGGTGTACAGTCAGAATCGTGCTTTCCCTTTAAATGTCACATGACTTAACTGCTTAAATCTGGAACAAGTACTCATTCTTCCCTTGACTTTCACAACCTTGGCACTTTTGAAGATTACAGACTATTTTTTTCACAACATTCCTCAATTCGAATTTTGTCTGATATTTCTTCATTAGGATCAAGCTTTGGCAGGATTGTTAAAGAAGTGATGCTGTGTTTTTATTGCGTCCTACCATGAGTTAATTTTAATTTGTTTTTTTTCTGGCGGTGATTACTTAGATCACTGTTTAAGTGGTATCCGTTAGTCTTCCCCATTGGAAAGTCACTCTCTTTATGTGTATAACTGAGTACTTTGTGGAGGTTAGTTTTACATTATCTTGTTTCTTATCAAACCTTTACTGATATCTTTATGGACTCATCATTTCCTACTTTATTCAGCAGGTTAAATCTATTATTCCCATTACTTTGATTCTGAAAATTTTTCTAAATTTGGCCAGTGCCAGACCATTCTAGGTAGCTTCTATGTCCTTTTGACATGTTCCCATTATTATGTGAGCAATTTCTTAATCTGTCACAAGCGTATGAGGCTTATTATGCTTTCTCTGCCCTAGTCCGAGAATTAGAAATTTTCCCGTGGAATCTTGGTTTTCATTCATGGTTTTTAGAAGTGTGCAATTACTGTTGGTGTGTGTATAGTGCATACGTTTACATCTATATTTATATGTATTGAAAACCATGTGTTCATACTTGGTTTTTAGTATAGTCACTTTCATTTTTAATTTATGGTCATTTTTGTTTTCTCTCTTATAACTCCTTTCAACAACAGTGAGAAACCTGGTTCTATTATCCTTAATGTGTTTGGTTCCCTATTCTAGGGCATTTTGCTATGAATGAATGCCTTCTCTCACTGTATTTAGGCTCCAGCACCCTATGCCAAGCAATGATACCCTCACCCGGACCCTAACCCTCCACACTGGGCCACTGCAACCCAGCCACACCCTGTGTTCATGTTACCCAAGAACTTTAGGAATGAGATTATGGGGAAGAGGCTTTTTTCCTTTAATCGGCTTATTTTAACATTTTAAAAATGTTTTATAATTTGAATAAACATGAAGTAAAATGAACTTTTTTGTTTGTAGTTTTGTGAATTTTAACATGTAGAAATATGTACCTCCAAAATCAAGAGATTGGACAGTTCAATCACAAAAATGCCTTCATGCTAGATTTGTCTTTTTAACAAGATTATGTAAATGGAATCATGTGCTATCTTTTTAAAAAACAGCTATATTGAGATAAAATTTATTTTACCCATTTAAAGTGTATAATTCAATGGCTTTTAGTATACTCACATATTCAACCATCATTAGGTGCATTTTCATTTTCATTCCTGGAACTGAAACCCCTTGCCTTCCAGCTATCATCCTCCCCACAGTTCCTGGCCTAAGCAACCACTACCGTATTTGCCGGCGTATAAGACGATTTTTTGGCCCTGAAAAATACGTATTTGCCGGCGTATAAGACAACCCCCTAATATTTCCACTAAAAATACAGAGTTTGTTATATACTCGCCGTATAAGACTACCCCCCACTTGGAGGCATATTTTTCAGGGCCAAAAAATCGTCTTATACGCCGGCAAATACGGTAATTTACTTTCCATTTCATGGATTTCCCTGTTCTGAACATTTCATATTTATGAAATAACGAGAGGCCCAGTGCACGAATTCATGCACGGTGGGGTCCCTTGGCCTGGCTGGTGATTGGGGCCAATTGGGGTCATGGGAGGTTGGCTGGTGCCAGGAGGGGCCACAGAAGGTTGGCCAGCCACCCCAATTGGGGCTCATGGGGCTGGCCAGGTGTGGGGAGGGACCTTAGGAGGTATGGCTGGCTGGTTAGGGGAGGGGTAGAGGGAGGTTGGCAGACACAATCAGGGTCATTAGATTGGGTGGGGTTGCAGGGGACGAGCCACAGGAGGTTGGCTGTGGGAGTGCACAGACCACCGGTGGGCAGCTCCTGCATTGAGTGTCTGCCCCCTAGCGGTCAATGTGTCATAGCGACCAGTCAACCAATCATTTGGTGGCTTAGGCTTTTATATCTATACTAGTAGTAGTCCTGAGCAAGAATCCATGCACCAGTGGGTTGCTGCCGCCCTCCTATAGCTCTCCACCCACTGCCCTGCCCTCCTGTATCTCCCCTCAACCCCTTCATAGCTTGCTGCCCTGCCCTGTCCTGTAGCTCTCCACTGCCCACATGTAGTTCGCTACCCTACCCTCCTGCAGATCTGTGATGCGGTTGTTACGAGGTCGGTCTTTACACCTCATGGTGTAAAACATAATTAGCATATTCCTCTTATTATATAGGATATATAAAAGCCTAAGCGACCATTACAACCAAATGACCCGTTGACCAGTCACTATGACATGCACTGACCATCTGGGGCCAATGGTCAACACAGGAGTGGCCTCCTGGTGGTCAGTGAGCTGCCACAGCCACCTTCCCATGGCCCCCATCAGCTCCTGCTGCTAAACCATTTTTAGAGACCTGCTTCTGGGTTGGAGTGTCATACGTAGCAGGGCAGCGCCCTTGCTGTGAACTATTGAAAGGCAGCCCTCAACAAAAACGTTTGTCTCCCATCCTCTTCCCCCAGGGGCTGCAAGCCCACTAAGGTGGTAGCAGTGGAGAGAGGAGGGGGGTGAGGTGGGGCACTGCATCCTCTCCTGTCCCTGGGGGCCACCTGCCTGCCATGGCAGTGGTGAGGGAAGAGGTGGTAAGGCGGGGAACCATATGGTGGGGCACCGACAGCAGTGTCCAGCATCCGTTCCTTCTGCACCCGGCCTAGCGACCATCACCTCTTCTCCCAACCCCACTGGGGCCTTCGGGCTCAGGCTGGGACAGGGAACTGGGGGTGGCTGGTAGCGAACACAACCCCTTTCCTAGGGGGGCTGAGGGCTGGCTCCCTCCTTGGGGGCCAGTGGCCAACCTCCCATGGTTCCCCCTCCTCCATGCATGAATTCGTGCACTGGGCCTCTAGTATATAAATAATATGTGGTCTTTTTTTTTTTTTTACTGGCTTCTTATACTTAGCATAATGTTTTAGAGGATTTCTACATTATGTGCCAGTGCTTCATTTAAGAAAAAAGATATTCTTATTGAATGTTTTAGAGCAGTGTTTCCCAAAGTGTGGTGCGTGTACCCCCAGGGGTACAGGAAGAGTTTGGTGGGGGTACGCGTTGCACTGGAGTTTGGTGGGGATATGCACTGCATCATGCTTAGCTGCGTCTAATTCTACATTCTCATGAGTCAAGTCAAGACAGTCTTGTGAGGCGTGAGATGGTCCAGTGTGCAAATGAATGTTATTGATAATATAACTTTTATTTCTATTTTATTATGAATAGTTTTATTTTTTGTTTATTATTTTGTGTATGTACCAAAAAAAGAAAAAATAAATATATTTTGATTGTTATTAAAATACATCCTTTTTTTTTTTTGACGAAGGGTACTCAGCGTTATGAAAATTATAGAAGGGGTACACATATGTCAAAAGTTTGGGAAACACTGTTTTAGAGGATGGGAGAAAAACATAAGTGTGAGAGCAAAACATCAATCCGCTGCTTCCTCCACACACCCTACCAGTTCATTGTAAATTGTGATAACTTCATACATTTTAGAGGATTACATGAGATGATTCATATAAAATATCTGGCAGTGGTACCTGATAGTAAGAACTATTATCGCTAACCACAGATATTAGATCAGAAATGTCTATTGTTTAGATAGTATGTAGCTTAATTAGAAATACAGATAAGGTTCAAATAACCTTTTTAAAAATAACACTTGTGAAAAGAGAGCGTATTGAATATCTAATCTGAGTAGAGTGCAAAAGGGGACATTTAAGCTTTTCTTTCATCAGTAATCCCTTATAGTATCTACTTTGGTTTAATTAAACGTGAACAGTTTAAAATTACATATTTAGTTCAACAATAACCAGTTGACCTAACACAATATTTGGCAGTTTACTGCCACTATCTGGAATACTGTTTAATTAGGTAGAGAGGGTTTACACAAAACTTCAGGTGGGCTGAATCTAAGGGTGGAAGTTGTATTAAGGATATCCATAGTAGTGATTAATGCAAATGATAAAAATAACCAGTGCAAAAAAATCAATTTTTAAGCACGTGAAGCATATTTATCATCATGTCTACTTCAGAAAACCATTAGAGTAAAAGCTCCAAGTAAATAATGGCCATACTATTAAAGAGATTTTTTTTTTCCTGCTAACATACATCTTTAGTGCTAACTAAATAAACTGAGTAGAACCCTGGCTGGTGTTGATCAGTGGTTAGAGCATTGGCCCCAGGCACCACAGGGTCACGGGTTTGGTTCCTGGTCAAGGGCATGTGTGTAGGTTGCAGGTTCCACCCTGCCTGGTATTTATATGAGGAGGCAAGCAATCAACATGTCTCATGTTTCTCTTCTCCCTCCATTCCTTCCACTCTCTAAAAATCAATGGAGAAAGTATCCTCTGGTGAGGATTTTAAAAATAGACTGAGCAGAGCTAGCTTTTTATTGTGGTTCTGCCATCACAGTGCCAAAATACTTTGTTGAATCAGAAAAGACAAATTAGAAAACCACCCAGCAAAGCAATGCATTTCAATCACTTTATTGAAATGTATATCAATGCATTTCAATTGAAATGTATATCCTTAGTAGTAAAACATAATGGTAGTTGGTTAGGTTACCCCTGCAAACTCAGAATTAACATGGATGTAATTAAACTATTGAAATGTATCAGCCTTTTGGGAAAACTGAGAAGTTACCTACAAAACATACTCTTTACAAAAGAATGAGATATACTGTGGTTCTTTGGTTTATTTTCCAGTGCATGTTTTTCCATAACATGATGTCAACATTGGGCACAATCATCTTGGACGGACTCGGGCTACACATCGCACCGAGTGGCTTACAACACTTTCAACGTGTAGCTCTCCTTACATTCACGGACTCACTAGCAAGCCCCGAACACTACCTCAGTGACCTCATGATTATAAAGATGGGTGTTTACTCAAGACCTTCTGTTGGCACAGTAGGGAAAATGAGTGAAAGTATATTCCCTTCATTTTAAACAGAATTGTAAATTGAAGCAATGGCAGTTTTATAAAAACAGTCCTTAGTAAAAACTTCTGGAGTGTTAAATCAAGTTTTCAGAGTGCTGTTCATTTGAGTCACTAGTACAATAAAACAAATTTTCTCAATGTGACTCTATCGAAGCAGATTTTGCATAAAAACTTTTTTTCCCTGGGCAAAAACATTACCTGTCATGTAGTAAAAAATGGTAAAAGATAATACTCCAATATTAACAGGTATGTAGTTTTGCTTCATATAAAATGTGAATGTAATTCCCATGTGGCAATCAAGTCCACATCTAGATAATCTATTACTTGCATTATGGGTGTTAAGAAACCATATTCACTGCCTAAAATAGTGACCCTTATAATGTCTTAAAAGTGCATTTGTGAAATAATTGGTTTTGATGTAAACCTCATAATTTAAAATTTAAGTAGGTTTCCATTTTTAATACCTCCTAAAATATACTGACCCAATACAGAAAGTTGGATCAATGTTAGAAATGAGGATTCACAGTTTACCTTCGCAGACTCTTCTTGAACATTTCACATTATGGACTTGGCTTTGTTTGTATGCCTCAGCTGAATTCAAATTTAAGCATAATTCCACTATAGCATAATGTTAATTAGGCAGTTTTCCCAAATCTGAGAACATCAATGCTAATCCAGTTATGATGCTTTGAGGATTCACAGCTTAAATCCACTCTAGCAGTATGGAATCCATCCTTTAGGATTGTGGGGAAAGGCTTCAGAGAAGTTTTTGTTGCTGTAATAATCCTAGTTAAACAAACAAAAAAATCAAGTTATCAGAAGTTTGCCAAACATAAATACTACTGTTAAAAATGACTTCCTGCTCATACCTAAGATTCATAATCTTGCCACACGTAGGTGTGGTAAATGTTAACATTGAGTTTTGAATAGGAAAAAAATCACAGTGAGTTATATTGAGATGGCAAGAATATATGTCAGTTACAATCAGTCAGCTACTTTCCAGGATTCCAAATGCTATAGCAATTATACAAACTATAGTGTAGCCTGCTGGTTTCCAAACACCCAACGTGAAGACTATCTGGCATAACATTTTCTTTAAATACAACATCCAAGACCATGCTGATTTTGCATACAAGGTAATCTCAAACTAGTTCATAGATGGTTCGAACTTTTGGTCCTATTGTCCTACTCAGGCTTGTGTAACTTTAAATGAGCCAGAGTTTGAGTCAATATAAAGCAAAATGAATGATGTTTAATTAAAAATTACCATTTTAATGCTTTTTTAAAAAACTATTTTTAGCCGAAACCGGTTTGGCTCAGTGGTAGAGCATCGGTCTGCGGACTGAGAGGTCCCGGATTCGATTCCGGTCAAGGGCATGTACATTGGCTGCGGGCACATCCCCGGTGGGGGGTGTGCAAGAGGCAGCTGGTCGATGTTTCTCTCTCATTGACGTTTCTAGCTCTCTATCTCTCTCTCCCTTCCTCTCTGTAAAATATCAATAAAATATATTTTAAAACACACACACACACACAAAAAAAACTATTTTTAAAAAATAGATTTTTATAGACTTCAGAGAGGAAGGGAGAGGAACAGATAGAAACATCAATGATGAGAATCATTGATCGGCTGCCTCCTGCACTCCCCTCATTGGGGATTGAGCCCACAACCCGGGCATGTGCCCTGACTTGGAATCGAACCTAGGTCGATTGGTTCCTAGGTCGATGCTAACCCACTGTGCTATGCTGGCCGGGCTTAGTGCTACTTTTAAAATTCCAGTTATTCAACAGGATGCTGTTCTCTAAGCTGACAATTTAATGAAATGGCTAAGTTGCATACCAAAGGTTGGCTAGCTCCTTCTTATTAGGGTGTTGTGCCTTGAATGTAGTTAACGCCCTCAAATATTAGCCAACGAGATCAGTGAAGTCATTCTCCCCTGTTAGTCCAACTCCATTTTTGTTTGGAAAATAATTCCAATTTTAATGCTTGAGTTATAGAAGAAAATGGTAGCATTATTAGAAGATTTCTCTATATGGGAAATAACTATGGACCCGATTTACCAATTAAGGAACCGTTTCCGGAATTGTGGGGAGGTGGGTTATTCTGTAGTAGCTATGCTTCAGTTGCCGCGCAGTTCGCCCAGAGACAATCCATTTCAACTTCTGAACATTTGGCTTGGAGCACTTGTTTGATGAGTATTCGGTTAAACACTTGGATACGAGCTCTTGCCAGAAGGTCAAATCCCTGCCATTTATCTGTGTAAAAATTTTGAAAAATTATTAATTAAAAGTTCTATGGTATGTCACTACAGTAATACTTGTAATGTTATTAACATGTGTCTCTCCTTGGAAGATAAGCTACTTAAGTTTCAAACACATGAGATCTCATTTTAGTTCAGGAGGCAGTCCAAGTGGATTAGTTTCTCTGACAGCTGTTAACAGAAATGACCTTGACACACCTTGGAATGTTTCTGAAGACATTCTACGGCTTCTGTTAACTCTACACACTTCTGTGCTTGGATCTCCAAAGCAATGATAGACAATGCCAACACAGAAGGCTAAAAGACAAAAAGTTAAGGTAAATGTTGACTATAAAAACAAGTACCTAAGGAATTTTACTCTTTATATAAAATATTTACCCTTGCTTTAGAAAACAGGATCCTGCAGTGGCATGCCTTAAGTTGAGCTTCTAATCTTTCAAAATTAAGGCTATTCCTCCTTTAAAAAGAAGATAAGATTAATTGTAAGTAGATAATCTTACAACTAGTCAAAAGTTAAATTTTTAGAAAGGCACTGAAGTCAATTTTAAAGTTTTAAGTTTAAACACACAGAAAATAAATTATTTGAAGAAAACAATTCTTCTTTCAGAGATATGAACTCCTTAAGGATAACAACTATAAATCTTAAGTCATTTGAGCTAAAAAATTAAAAAGTATCATGCCATAACTAACAAAGTTTCTTTTTATTTTTTTTTTAACTTAAAAAAACCTTTATAGTTGAAAGTATTACAAATGTCCATGATTTCCCCCCATTAACCCTTCCTAGTCTACTGCCCCAGCACCTCACTATGGTTTCTTTGGATTTTAATCTATTTCTGTATCTACTGGAGTTCCTTTTTCCATTAATTTGTGTTGGATGCATACCTACTAGGTTCTATAAATTAACTAGTCTATACAGGGAAAATTAAATATAAGTAAAAGGTGAAATATCCTATAATCTCAAGAATTAGTCTTCACATATTTCCAGAGGCTACTGACAATTGAAAAGTTTCATTTCTACTGGCCAGTGAAGTGAAATTCAAGGAGCTGCAGGTCCTTTGATAGGAATTCTCCCGGGATACTGATTTTAAGCATCATCCAGACAATAACATTCGAATGTCCCAATAGCCTTGGTTTAAGACAAAGATTCCATACCTTTCAAATGGCACGCTCTCTTGAATGAGTGAATAGTAGAGTTGCAGAAATTGAAAGGCGGTAGTAGCTTTTACTTTCCAACACACTTTCTCCAACACAATCTTCTCCATCCTCATCAGGTCTGAAACTGTGAACCTGTACTGGCTTATTCGGATCAAGTCACTTGCCAATGGGACATTCCTTTCCTCCTCTATTGATTTTACAGCCAGGTAGAAGCAGCTTAGTCCAACACACCCAAGGTGCTTGGGCTGTACCTAAAAAGATACAAAGTCTGTATCTTTACCTTATTTCAATTAAAACAAGGAAGTCACCTGTGGCCTGCCAATACCTTGCACCCCACTTGGAACCAAATTTGGAGTAATCGGACTAAGGTGCAATGTAATGTTTGGGTTTAGCAAAAGAAATTTTTAAAAAATATATATTTTATTGATTTTTTACAGAGAGGAAGGAGAGAGGGATAGAGAGTTAGAAACATCGATGAGAGAGAGACATCGATCAGCTGCCTCTTGCACATCCCCTACAGGGGATGTGCCCGCAACCAAGGTACATGCCCTTGATCGGAATCGAACCCGGGACCTTTTAGTCCGCTGGCTGATGCTCTATCCACTGAGCCAAACCGGTTTCGGCAAAATAAAATTTTTTAAAATCACTATAGAACTAACTATAAGTGCTCTGTTCTAGTTGGACTAAATAACCGGTCAAAGGCTTAGATGAGAACTGAAACACCTTACAGCTTATACACAAGATTGCTTTCCAGAATGTTGTGTTTGTCCAAGCTGTGTCTCTAGTAGCACCTGTTTAAAACACTATAGCACATGACTTTCACTCCTCCTGTAAAGCTCTATCTGCTACCAAGCTCTCTTTATTTATTCATCACCTTCTGAATGTCTACAATGTGAGACAGTTAAGTTCTCTCCACTCTTAAGTTGTAGCTCAAAGACAATTTTAAGAAGCCTTTACCAGTGTTTGTAATCCGCCTCTTTTTGGAACCCCTTTAGCAATATCTTTTTTTTTTAATACTTCTTTAGCAGTATAATGTATTTACTTTACTTATTATGCCTTCTTCTGTATGATAGTGCAAGCATTCTCACACAAGACTATACTGTACTTAAGGGATAGGTGTATGTACTCATCTGTGCAGCATTTATAGACGCAAAGATATTGCTTGCACATGCTGTCTAAAGAGTTGCATAATTAACCTAGTCAACAAGTTTCTTGAGCCACCCAATTCAACAAATACATTAGTGAGTTCCTCCTCTATAGGATACATTGTGTTAGGTATCGAGAACTAAGAGATGAGTTTTATAGCCTTAAAGTTTGTCAGATTATCTCATTATCTACCAATGACCATGGGCACACAGGGAAGGCAGATATATTTTTAACAGCTAAGTTAGCTCTGAAAGAGACACCAATATCCTACTTATCCAAATATAGTGAAATAATTACGTAAATGCTGCTCCATCAGAAGATACTCTACTATATGTAAACAGTTGCTAGAAATGCCAAATATAAATAAGACGAATATGTCTAAGGCTAAAACAAGTATAACTTTCTATATGAGTGGAGATCAATATACTTTATTGACCAGGTGGTTGATAACATCAGAAAAAAACGAGAAAAAAACAAAAAAACAAAAACCAACCCACATCTCTAATTATTAACCACAACCTAGCATTCTGATGCTAGCACATTTTTAAAAAATAAAAAAATAAAAAAATAAGGGAAAACACCCAATCTATCAAGAAAGATTTTTATTTTATTTATTTATTTATTTTTAAAATATATTTTATTGATATTTTACAGAGGGGAAGGAGAGAGACAGAGAGCTAGAAACATTAATGAGAGAGAAACATCAACCAGCTGCCCCCTGCACACCCCCCACCAGGGAATGTAATGTGCCCGCAACCAAGGCACATGCCCTTGACCGGAATCGAACCCGGGACCTTTCAGTCCGCAGACCTACGCTCTACCACTGAGCCAAACCAGCTTCGGCAAGAAAGATTTTTAAAAACAACAGCCAACTCTCCTACTGGGAGACTGCAATTAATGATTTGATATTAGACTATGTTTCAGTGTCAGAAGTTAAATCTAGCCGAAACCGGTTTGGCTCAGTGGTAGAGCGTCGGCCTGCGGACTGAAGGGTCCCGGGTTCGATTCCGGTCAAGGGCATGTACATTGGTTGCGGGCACATCCCCGGTGGGGGTGTGCAGGAGGCGGCTGGTCGATGTTTCTCTCTCATCGACGTTTCTGGCTCTCTCTCTCTCCCTCCCTTCCTCTCTGTAAAATATCAATAAAATATATTTTTTTTTAAAAAAGAAGTTAAATCTAATAAATAATGCATTGCTCTTGATTATATATATATAAAGAGTATTCATCAATGCTGTATTACAGAGAATGCTCGGGCTACCTGCTGAAAATAAAAAAGGTCGTTTATGAATACCAGCCCAAAGCTAGCCATTCCATCTCTAAAACATTGAGCAAAACTAAGAAATACTCAGGGCGGCCCTGGTTGGGTGGCTCAGTTGGTTGGAACACTGTCCCATACGCCAGAAGGTTGCAGATTCAGTTCCTGATCAGGGCACATACCCAGCTTGTGGGTTTGATTTTTGGTCTAGGCATGTATGGGAGACAACTGATCCATGTTTCTCTCAAATCATTAAAACCTATCTTCGGGCGAGAATAAAAGAAAAATGAAACGCTCAGGGTAACGTGACGTCAAGCATACCTTCATTTTGGACAGGAACCTGTCCAGCAAATTGACAGCCAGAGAGAACGTCTCGGTGCCGAAGCCGAAGAACTGCGTGAGACTGAGGAGATCCTTCACCTCAAAGTCCCTCAGCCTCGCAGTCATCCTGAGGCCCTTGTCGTAGGCGGACTCGAGGAGTCTCAGGCCGCAGGCCTTTGGCTGGCATTTGGGCTCCTGCTCCAGCAGCGCGCTCAGCTGGGGCAGCAGGGTCTGGGAGTCACTTGTGGCGAGGACCTCGATCATCTATTTATAGAACAGAGCCCAGAAAGGATAAGAATAGCGCTTCCTGCGCTGCCAAGTGCTCCAGAACACACGTTTTTCCCCCTCCCCCCCGGGGCTGTTAGGGAATCTAAGTCAATTTTAAAATATGGCACACCTTCCAAGAAATCCTTACTCCAGGCAGTCACTGCCAAGGGACAACTATGAGTGAAGATCAAGCCTCTGACATTCTATACCACATGCTCACAACGGGAGCTGTTCATGCTGGATAATGTCTCTTAGTCCCTAGATCCTCGTCTGGAGAGCGGATGGAAGGTTATTGTCACCTACCTCCCCGGCTTATGCAGAACCACGTGAGGCCTCCTGGGTACAGAGCTCAGCAGGTGCAGTCGGTGCCTAATCCACACTGGACGCGATTGAAGTCTGTAAAATGAGGCGGTACTACGTCTCTCTGGCTGTGAAGAGTAAATAAGACCGTTCGTTGCAGAATTTAGCCCAGTCGCTGTGAACTTTTGTCGGTGTTAGGAAAGGAAGCTTTAAAAAGAGTGTTTTGGGGGCGCAGAGGGGGTGGGAGGCTGGTCTAGCCTGCAAGGGGAAACTGGCGGGGGTTTCCTAAATTAATACACTGCAGTGGACTGATACTTTTTTTTAAAAAAAATATTTTATTGATATTTTACAGAGAGGAAGGGAGAGGGATAGAGAGCTAGAAACGTCGATGAGAGAGAAACATCGACCGGCTGCCTCTTGCACACCCCCTACCGGGGATGTGCCCGCCACCAAGGTACATGCCCTTGGCCGGAATCGAACCCGGGACCTTTCAGTCCGCAGACCGACGCTCTACCACTGAGCCAAACCGGTTTCGGCTGGACTGCTACTTTTTATGGCTTTATGAATATTGCACATTTGGGTCCCAGCCATCAGGCTAAGTCTTGGACACACCTACGATCCTCTCCCACCCCCCCCCCCCAAACACACACACACAACGGAAAGACAGGAGGGAATGCAGGAGACCTTTAGCGTCGGGTTAGGGGCGCGGGGAGCGGATGAGGAGCCGCTAACTTTGTGGGTTCAACCCTTCCCTCTCCCCAGGCTGCTTCCTGGGTGACACTTGGGACCCCGCGGATCGGAGAGCGAGAGGGGCCCGGCGCCGCCCCTGCGGGCTGGGCGAGCCCGGACCTGTTGCTTCCAGCGGCGGACTAGCTAACCGAAGGGAGGGAAGGTCGCGGGCCGCGCTCCCCGCCCGCCCGCGGCGCCCGCTCACCTGGATCGCGAACGCGGCTCCTCGGCGGCGGTCTCCCCTCCCCGGGCCTGCCCGCGCCTCGGCCCGCGCTGTCCGATCCGGGGGGTCCTGGCGGCGAGGGGGCTCGCGGGCAGGCGGGGGCCGGCCCGGGGAGGGGGGAGCGGAGCTGGGGTGGGCGGAGGACTCCGCAGCGCCGGCGAGACGACACCGCCCTCCGCGGGGTCAGCGAGGAGCCGAAGGGACCGGGACGGGCCTCCCGAGGCGATATATGGGAGGGCGGGGCCGTCCCGCGGGGAGAGGGGAGCCTCGCCGCCGCTAATTGGTGCAGAGCCTTTGATGGATGGCCCGCGCGGCCCACAGAGGACTGGCCTGGAGGGAGGGGGCGGAGTCTCCGGCCCCAGGAGGCCACGCCCCCCGCCGCCCGGCGTCTCTCATTGGAGAATTGCCCCGCGTGTCCTCAGCGGGAGGAGGGCGGAGGGAAGGCTGCGCACCAATCCTGGCCCCGTCAGGTGTCGGCGGCCCGCCCTTCCAGAACCGACTGGGACTGGCTGGTCCTGGTGGTTTAGCAGAGCGGTCCTCCCCCCGCCCCTTCTGAAAGTACCTTGGCTGGTTACCAAAAAAAAAAAAAAAAAAAGTAAAGTCTGCATTTTCATTTCAAATGGTGGTTTTTTTAATGGGCTAGTTTATTCAAGTCCAGAAGTTTCTCTTTGGGAGCTTTGGAAATCAATGGATCCTTGTCTTGGTGAGCTTTTTTTGTAGCCTTGGTCAAAGAGTTGGAGTTGGGCTACATAAATTCTCAGTTGTCTACCGATTTTCTGAATTGGATGTTTTAGCCCAGTGTTCCCCAAACTTTTGACAGATGTGCACCCCTTCTATAATTTTTGTAACGCTGAGCACCCTTCGTAAAAAAAAAAATAAAATAAAAAGGTTGTATTTTAATAACAATCAAAATATATTTATTATTTTCTTTTTACAAAAGAATAATAAATGAAATAATAAATGAAAGAATAATAAATATACACAAATAACAATAAATGAAAAATAAAATTATTCATAATATAAATAAAAGTTATATTATAAATAACATTTATTTGCACATCGGACCATCTCACGCCTCACAAGACTGCCTTGACTCGACTCGTGAGAATGTAGAATTAGGCGCAGCTAAGCACGGTACAGTGCACATCCCCCCCAAACTCCAGTGCAAGGCATACCCCCACCAAACTCTTCCCGTACCCCTGGGGGTACTCGAACCACACTTTGGGAAACACTGTTTTAGCCAATTGAAATAGAAAAGTTGGAAGTTTTTCAACGGCTTAACATGAAAAGCCGTGGTTGGCTCTTACGAGGAATACATGGGCAAATTAATCGTAGTGACTGTGAATCTCAGTTCACAGGTCTGTGTGTGAAGCATTATTATTCTTTTTATTCACTGTAAATAAACTCAACCTCTGACGGTGAGTCTGTCCTGGGGTTAGTGGTGAAATAATGTTTGAAGCCTTTTTGGACTCCCTCTCTCTCTCTCCTCTCTCCCAGATTGTCACAAATGAGAAAGGTCTATATTAGAAGGACTCGTGAGCAAAGAGTCATTTACCAAGTTTCAGGGACTGTACTGGAATGTCTGTATTCTGATGGCTTCTTCCTAGTTAGTGGTTTTCACAAAGTAAAAATCTGAAAGACTTGCTGGCATCTCTGCTGTTTGCCCTATCTTGCACTACCCTGGGGCAATGCGAGGGAACCACATCCTAAAACGAGGACAGAATTGTAGGGAGCAGGGGGGAGGGACAGCTGGGGAGGAAAAGTTAAAGCTGCAGAATAATATTTCAACCACATAATCAGGTCAGTTTGACAAAGTGTGTCCTTGCAAATGGGGAAGTGGCCTTGGCTCTCTTTGAAAAGAAACTGTGTCATGAATATTAGTGGGCCATGTAAAACACTTACAAGTACTTATTAAAATAATTTGTGAGTTTACAAAAATATGTGTTTCTCTTTTTTGGCTTTTAATAACAGAATTAGAAATATATATTTATACACAGGCATTTGTTCACTAATATCTTTTGAACGCATAAAATGTGCCCGTGGAGAACAAAACACACTGGTCCTTGGCCTTGTGGAGCATGCAGTCTTTTGGACAGAATAAACATTAGACTTTGGAATAAAACTGACTTATTTTCAAATCACAGGCTACTGACTAGAAAAAAAATATTTCTCAAAAATAGGAAGTAAAAGTATTTTGTTCATACAGTTACTGAGATTAAATAATGCAAAGTAGTAAGTTGGTTGGCACCGTGCCCATAACACAGTAAGTACTTGAGAAATTATTAAGTTATTAACATTTCTTTTGAAATGTCTTGTTTGCACATACATTTGATTGTGTTTTCTCTATTGTATCACTTAGTATTCTATTCTCAGCTTAGAATCAGAGAATTAGAATTATTTATTTGACACTAAAAGTATCTAAATTGCATATGTTAATTTCTAGATCTTGTTTATACTGGAAATTTTCACGTGAGATTTTAGATAATAAAAATTTTATGTAATAAAATGTTTTTTCCCCCTCACATTAGGATTGTTATTACTTTGTTTTAAGATAGAAAAATTCCCTACATAAAAAAAAGTTTCAATAGCACTGAAGAAAAATGGATTAAATAGTCAAGTCAAATGGACACTCTTTACCTTTTCTCTTCCTCCCACCCCACCGTCATTGTTATCTACACTAATAAAAGAGAAATATGCAAATTGACCATTCCTCCATTATACCCATCAGCCAATCAGGAATAAGTATACAAATTAACCCAACAACTATGGCAAGTAATTTGCATATGCAGGCGCAGATCGAAGGCTGAAGACAGTGTAGAAGGAAGCCAAGTGCTACAGAAAGGAGCAAAGCTGTGGAGACGGGAGGAAGCGAGGCAGCGGAGAAGGGAGTGAAGCCCGCTGAGCCCTATTCTTGCAGGAACCTTCCTGTAGCAGGCCTCTAGATCTATAATATTAGAACACAGGCTATAATTTAAATAATTTAAAAGACCTAATTAGCAAAATGTGCAAATGTAAGACTCAACTATGTACCCTTGTAAAGGAGACAAATGAGTCCTTCATTAACTATGACTTTAAAGATGTACGGTAGTAATGAATTTCTCTGAGTCAAATGGCTGACTTCTAGGGTATTTCCCAGACTTAAGGATATATTCAGCTGCCATCTTCATACTTTTTTCTTCATCAACAACATTTAAATACAGGAGAACTGAAGCTCAGAAGAAATGGCCTTAGGAAAAATTATGGCCTGGAGATTGAGCAACAATTCTCTCTTTCTCTCTCTCTCTCCCCTCTCTTCATTTTCCCCTCCCTCCCGCTCTGTCTCAAATCTAAGGCCTCTATGACACTAAGACGATTTATACTTAATCAGCTTATTGTTCTAGAAGATTTTGGTCAAACACTCGCAGACTACAATGGAAATAGGCAGCGTAAAGGGACAGAAACTCTGTGTATTTAGCTTGCTTAACATTTTTAAAAAATAGATGTAAAGAATATTACCAAATCTTTTATGTGTTTGTTTCTACCTCAATTTTATATTCACAATTTTTAGTTTCAAATTATTCAAGGACTTTTTTTTCTTTTTTTAAATTTTTTTTTATTATTTTTTTTCTTCTTAAAATATCCTGTTCTACCAAGTTTAGGAGCTTTATTATCAGAGCTGACATAAGAATAACAAATAAACAAAAACGCATTTTTTGTACCTTTATGTAGTTAAAATATGGAACGAGGCATCAATTTGCTCAAGGCATCTTAAGATATCTAGCTTTTATCGGAAGTCACCCATGCACAGATGTAGCTCAAACAGAATAAATACTTTAAGGCACATTATGTAAGTTTCCATTTCCCAGGGAAATGTACATATATTTACATTACGAAGCCATAAATACAGTTTGTGTGAGCATGGAAATAGTTGCCTGTGATAAATAATACTGCCAAATTGCCCTGAAACAGTTGTGATTTTTAAAAAAATATATTTTATTGATTTTTTACAGAGAGGAAGAGAGAGTGGATAGAGAGTTAGAAACATCGATGAGAGAGAATCATCGACCAGCTGCTTCTTGCACACCCCCTACTGGGGATGTGCCCGCAACCAAGGTACATGCCCTTGACAGGAATCGAACCCGGGACCTTTCAGTCCGCAGACCAACGCTCCATCCACTGAGCCAAACAGTTGTGATTTTTAAGTGAGCAATCTCCCGCCAGCCTGGCCTGTGGGAGAAGGTTCACTGACGAAAAGCAGAGTCTGGTTGAGACCCGAAGGGCTGGGCTGCAGCGGGGACGCAGTGTTCTCAGTCACCAGCTCCGAACCTCAGTACTGGCTGCTCTGCCACGGCCGCCCGGCGGTCCCGCTGGCCGAGGGGTCAGCGAGCGGTCTGCAAACAGTAGACGGAGACGCGCAGGAGCAGCGCGTGTCACATGGCGCACTGTTCCGAGTGGCGCGATGAAATCTCGCGAGTCGCGCTCGGCTCTGTCCCAGACGTGAGTGCTGCCCACGTCAGTGTGCCCACGTCAGCGTGCCCACGTCAGCGTGCCCACGTCAGCGTACTCACGCTGCCCACGCGGTCCACGCTGCACACGTCAGCGTACCCACGCTGCCCACGCGGGCCACGCTGCCCACGTCAGCGTACACACGCTGCCCACGCGGTCCACGCTGCCCACGTCAGCGTACCCACGCTGCCCACGCTGCCCACGCGGCCCACGTCAGCGTACCCATGCGGCCCACGCGCCCTCAGGCCCTCGGGGCCAGGTCCCCATCTTCACTTAATAGCGGCCCCGATGTAAGGGGGGCGGCCACCCTGGCAGCTGGACTTGCCAAAGAGAAGCCGTGTAGGGCTTCCCGTCATTGAGAAGGCGGACGCTCTTTCCTTAAGGAGAAATGGGGACCAGTGGTGTGCCCAGGCTGCCGAACTTTAGGGAGAGGACTAACCTACGTGAGCTGTAAAATTGTGAGAAACAAGCAATGGGTTTGCTGGCGCGCCTCAAACTGCGGGAGTTCTGGTCACAGTCTGTGAAAAGGGCTCAGTGACGATGGAAAAGAAATGACCTTCGTGGGCTGAAGGGTCCTCCTCCTCCTCCTCCTCCTCTCCTTCTTTAAAAGACACACACACACACACACACACACACACACACATTTTATTGGCAAATATATTTTATTGGTAAATTACTAGAGGAAGGGAGAGGAATAGAGAGTTAGAAACATCGATCAGCTGCCTCCTACACACCTCCTGCTTGGGATGTGCCCGCAGCCAATGTACATGCCCTTGACCGGAATCGAACCTGGGACCCTTCAGTCCGCAGACCGATGCTCTATCCACTGAGCCAGACCAGTTTCAGTGAGGGACCTCCTTCTGACGATACAGCCATCGTGGCCTAAAGCTTTGCCACAATCTGCAGCAGTCCCTTCATCTCATCACGTGGGCATTGGTCATCTCAGCATCACAGGGAGCGGGTGAGTACAGCCAATAAGATACTCTGAGCGAGAGAGACCACACTCACATACATGTCACCGCAGCGTATTGTTATAATTGCTCTATTTTATTATTCTGTTAATCTCTTACCCGTACTTACTATATAAGTTAAATGTTATTATGCATATCCGTGTATAGGAAAAAACTTAGTATATGATTTTAGGCATCTGTGAGGGTCTTGAAACAAACCCCTGCAGATAGGGGTGACTGCAGGAGGCGGGAGATAATGACAGTACCACCTCAGAGTCAAAGATGGCTGTGAGAGTTAACCGAACAAATGCTTGAAAAGAGCACTTGTGAAGGCTCAATAATTGATAGATACTATTTTCTGTAGAAATAGTAATCTTCAAAGATAAATTATAACTTATGGCACTGCTGAAGTCAGTGACTAAATATATTATTATTTTTATTTTTTCAATTACAATTTACATTCTAGATTATTCTGTATTAGTTTCAGATGTACAGCAAAGTGGGTAGAAAATCATGTACTTTATTTTTTATTTTTTAAAAATATATTTTATTGATTTTTTACAGAGAGAAGGAGAGAGAAATAGAGAGTTAGAAACATCCATGAGAATCATTGATCAGCTGCCTCTTGCACACCCCCTACTGGGGATGTGCCCGCAACCAAGGTACATGCCCTTGACCGGAATCGAACCTGAGACCTTTCAGTCCGCAGGCCGACGCTCTATCCACTGCGGCTCGTGAGCCACATGCCTCAATCAGATTGAGGATGTCTTTAGCAAAGGCAAGGTTAGGAGCACCCTAATTAAGTTAATAACAGTGTACCTACCTATATAGTTTAAGTTTAAAAAATTAGGTTCTCAAAAGAAATTTCAATCATTGTACTGTTGATATTTGGTTCTGTTGACTAATGAGTTTGCCGACCCCTGGGTTAGGGCTCTTTGTACTTCTTAATCCCATCACATTTTCACCCAGCTCCCAACACCTCGCCCCTCTGACAACTGTCAGTCTGTTCTCTATAGTGTGAGTCTGTTCCTATTTTGTTATTTTGCTCTTTAGATTTCACACATACATACAAGCATGGGCAAAGGAGGTTTACAGCTGTGAGTCCATGAAACAGTTTATTCTGTCGCGCCTCAAACTGCAGAAGTTCTGGTCACCGTCTGTGCTAAGTGCTCAGTGAAGATGGAAAAGGCACTGCCTTCGTGGGCTTGAGGGTCCTCCTTCTATTTAAAAAATATATATTTTATTTAATCATGACCTGCATGCCTTTTTCCATAGGAACAACTGTAAATTCCCATAGGAACATTTGCTCATCCCAAAATAAACCCCATACCCATTATCAATCATTGTTCATTCTCCCCGCCCAGTATCCCAGCTCTGGGCTGTCAATGATTTGTGTTCTGTCTATAGATTTGCCTATTCTGGACATTTCATAGAAATGGAATCTTACAATGTACAGTCCCTTGAGATTGGCTTCTTTCACTTAGCATAATGTTGTCTAGGTTCATCCATGTTGTGGTATGTATCACTACTTTATTCCTTTTAAATAATGTTTCAGTGTATGCATATATCACATTTTATACATGCATTCATCACTTAATGGGCAAGTTGGGTTTGTCTTAGCTCAACTGCTATAACAAAATACCATAAACTGGGTGGTTTATTTTTTTATTTTTTATAATTTTTTAAAATATATTTTATTGATTTTTCCACAGAGAGGAAGGGAGAGGGATAGAGAGCTAGAAACATTGATGAGAGAGAAACATCCACCAGGTGCCTCCTATACACCCGCTACTGGGGATGTGCCCGCAACCAAGGTACATGCCCTTGACCAGAATCGAACCTGGGATCCTTCAGTCTGCAGACTGACGCTCTATCCACTGAGCCAAACTGGATTCGGCAAACTGGGTGGTTTAACAACAGACATTTATTTCTCACAGTTCTGGAGGCTGGGAAGTCCAAGATTAAGGTGCTGGCAGATTTGGTTCCTGGTCCAAAGTAGATGTACCATTGCACACTCCTACCAGCACTGTGTGAGGGTTCCAATTCCTCCACGTCTTCATCAGTGTTTCTTACCTGTTGTTTGATGATAGCCATCCTGGCGGCTATGAGGTGGTCTCTCACAGTTTGGGTTTGCATTTGCCTAATGACTTAAGATGTTGAGCGTCTTTGCATATGCTTATTGGTCATTTTAACATCTTCTCTTGAAAAATGTTCAAATCCTGTGCCCATTTAAAAAATCATGGTAAAATATACATAAGATAAAACTGATCGTTTTAATCATTTTTAAGTGCACAGCTCAGTGGGATTATGTACATCCACATTGTTGTATAACCATCACCACCACCTATCTCCCGAACTGTTTTGTTTTCCCAAACTGAAACTTGATCCCATTAAACAGTAACTACCGAGGTGCCCTCTTCCCTACCCCCTGGCAACCACCATTCTGCCGTTGTCTATGAATTTGACTATTCTAGGTGTTTTGTGTAAATGGGATCATATACAATATTTGTCTTTTTGTGGCTGTCTTAATTCATTTAGCATAATGTCCTCAAGGATCATCCATGTTGCAGCATGTATCAGAACTTCTTTCCTTTGTAAGGGTGAATAGTATTCCATTGCATGTATGTATCACGCTTGGCTATCCATTTATCCATCGGTGGACACTTGGGTTTGTTTCCATCTTTGGCTATTGTGAAAATGCTGCTGTGAATATTATTGTACAAATATTTATTTGAGACCCTATACTCATTTTTTTTTACAATCTCAATTCTTTTGGTTATAGTAAAGTGGGATTGCTGCATCATATGGTAACTTTATTTTTTAATTTTTTTGGTAACCACCATACTGTTTTCTATCGTGGCTATGTTGTCAGTGGAAAAAAGATTCTTCCACAGGTCACGGGAAATGAATTTTAGGGACAAATGCATGGGAGGATTTGAGGTATTGTGGTAAGATTTATTGGAGTGAAAACAAAGGAAGGGCTTAGCCAGGAGTGGGCAAACTTTTTGACTCGAGGGCCACAATAGGTTCTTAAACTGGACAGGAGGGCCGGAACAAAAGCAACCTGACCATGCTGGCACTCTCATCTTGGGCTGCTGGTGAAGGAGCGGAGGGGAGAGCAAGAGAACCCTCCGCTCTTTCGGCTCCTTGGGCCGGATAGAACAGCCGGATAGGCCGGATCCGGCCCACGGGCCGTAGTTTGCCCATGGGTGGTTCAGGTACACTGACTCATCCACACTCTTATTTATTTACTTTTTTTGCTCTCTTAAACATTTTATTTTATAATTAAATCCTTGATAAATTATAGGTAAACATTTGAGACATACAGAGGGAAATAGTACAAACAGTTGATTAAAATACAGTCTATTTTAACCTTGTTGCAACATTTATATGATCTGCGGAATGAGGTATATGATCGTTCTGTTGACTCCCCAGTACCCCAAGATTAACAGAATGTAAAGCCTCCATAAACTATTATATCTGCCTAGATAAAAAGGAGTTCTTTGTATAATGGACTGCATAGCATCTGCCTGAGAAATCTAAGTACAACCGCAGATGCTAAAAGAACCTATGTGCTTTCAAATGTCTGTGCACAACTCTTTTTAAAAAAGTACATATTTTTATTGATTTCAGAGAGGAGGAAAGAGGCAGAGAGAGATAGAGACATCAGTGATGAGAGAGAATCATTGATTGACTGCCTCCTGCATGTCCCCATTTGGGGATCGAGCCAGCAACCTCGGTATATGCCCTGATCAGGAACTGAACCGTGGCCTCCTGGTTTATAGGTTAATGCTCAACCCCTGAGCCATGCTCGCTGGGCCCCAACCCCATTTTTAAATTTTTTAAAAAAAATTTATTAAGGTATTATATGTGTACATAGCTTACCATAGCTTACCCACCTCCCATTCATGCCCTCCCTCCCCAGAGTTCTGTGTTCCTTGGTTGAACTTATATGCATGCATACCAGTCCTTCCATTGATCTCTTATCTCCCCCAGATCTCCCTACCGCCCCCCCCCCCCCTGTCATTTGACAGTCTGCTTGCACAACTCCTTTTTTTAACCAGGATTTTTGTTGTTGTGGAGTTGGAGGTATTCTTTATATATTATGGATATTACATCACCAGACTTTTTTGCCTTTCCTGTATCGCAGGATATGTTTATGAGATTTTGCTTTTCTTCTTTGGGTTTCCTTGTCTAACAGCTTACTTCCAACTCATCCTTCAAGGCTGTACTGGTTTCCTAGGCTTCTGTAACAAATTATCAGTTGATATATTACTTATTTACTTTTTTATTAAATTTGTTGGGGTGACATCTATATATATAAAAACCTAATATGCAAAATGTCCCCCTTGGGAGTTCAACTGACCAGGAGTTCCACCACTTGCTATGATGTGCACTGACCACCAGGGGGTGGTGCGGAAGGAAGGAAGGAAGGAAGGAAGGAAGGAAGGAAGGAAGGAAGAAAGCAAGGAAGGCAGGTAGGCCTCGGCCAGCAGCAGGCATCCAGGAAAGGGAGACCCTGGCCAGTAGCCAACAGCCGCTAGGGACCCTATCCGTGCACAGATTTCGTGCTCTGGGGTTCTAGTTGGTTAATAACATTTTCTCAGGTTTCAGGTATACAAGCACACAGTACAATATACAGATGATGTATTGTAAATGATAGGTGCTTTTGAAAGGATTCAGAGTTCTGGTTCTTAAATAGGAAAGGTTTGGTTTTCATTCGTTGAACCACTAGATGGCAGCCCTGTGCCACTTTTCAAGCGGCCAGAAAAGCCCAAGCTTAG
Organism: Vespertilio murinus; assembly: GCA_963924515.1. Classification (NCBI taxonomy): domain Eukaryota; kingdom Metazoa; phylum Chordata; class Mammalia; order Chiroptera; family Vespertilionidae; genus Vespertilio; species Vespertilio murinus. The sequence continues at coordinate 11,044,757 of OZ004708.1, forward strand.
GAGGAAAAGAAAGAGCCCAGGAGTTTGTAAGGATGCCAGTGCATTCATTTCTATCTTACGCGTGGTTTTGACATTCTGTTCTTTTGGATTTTTTCCCCATTAATTATGACCCTCAAAAGTTTTTTGTTCACTGAGAGGCAAAGAGCCAGAGCTTTAATTAAACCCGTGGGGGCACTGCTGCGGTAACTTCTGTGCGCCAGGCACTTTACATAAATTGTGTCATTTAATTCTCATAACATCCCCGTGAAATAAGTATTACTACCTCTTTCTTTATGATGGAGAAAACTGGCGGTCAGAGAGGTTTAGCAATGAGCCCAAGACTACCTGGCTGGAAAGTAGGGCTGAATTGGGAAACCAGGTTAACTAATCAGTAAACCACCTTCAATAAATCCTTGAAGTATATTCATTCAAATTAGTATTTTTTTTGAAATTTCAGTAACTGAAAAAAAATGCATTAGGCTTTAAAATAACTATTCTCCATATGCCAACATAGAAAATTTAAATGATTTCTTTTTTGCTAGGGTGGCATTTTAGCCTTTTCTAGATTTATTATAGAAGATAAATCAGTTTAATGAATGTTGAGAAATAACAGTATCTGATTTTTGCATCAAAGCTCATTGAAACTTAGGTCTGATTTTCTTACAGCATACATCATACATCGCTCTCTCCTTTGTAATATAAATTTGTGTTTCATGTGAATTCATGTACTTCCCAGTGAGTTCAGGAAGGCAGGATCCATGCCTGAATTATTTCTCTATAATCTTGCCTTTACTGAGTTTGTGTGTAATCACAGTGGTTGCAATCAGATAGAGAAGAAGAATAAATGCAAAATAATCCATATGAACAAAATATCAAAATTTTACACAAACACAGAATTCATAACAAGGCCACGCTGAGTCATATTGGAGCCTGGGGCCAAAGGAGGTTTTGATGCCCTTTAAATTTTGTTCTCAAGATGGAAGCTCTACTTGCCTGATCCTAGTCCCAGTCCTGGAAACACTCCTAGTTCACGTAAGTTTTCTCAACATGTAGCCAATAAAAATTTATTGAGTAACTACTAAGTGCAACCACAACGCTCAGTTTTCTAAACCAGTGTTTCCTAAAGTGTGGTACGTGCACCCCCAGGGGTACGGGAAGAGTTTGGTGGGGGTACGTGTTGCACCGGAGTTTGGTGGGGATATGCACTGCACCGTGCTTAGCTGCGCCTAATTCTACATTCTCATGAGTCAAGTCAAGACAGTCTTGTGAGGCGTGAGATGGTCCAGTGTGCAAATAAATGTTATTTATAATATAACTTTTATTTACATTTTATTATGAATAATTTTATTTTTCATTTATTATTATTTTGTGTATGTACCCAAAAAATAAAAAATAAATATATTTTGATTGTTATTAAAATACATCCTTTTTTTTTTGACGAGGGGTACTCAGCGTTACGAAAATTATAGAAGGGGTACACATATGTCAAAAGTTTGGGAAACACTGAAATGGGCCTAATTTTTGCTCTTATGGAGCTTAGGAGCAAATACTCACAGTTGGAAAGCATTATTATGTAGTAAATTAGTCACTCTTTTGTTATAAACAGGAAAAATAGGTGGAAACTGAGCTATGTGCTGCAATGGAACCTCATTTCTCTGATGAATTTTATAACTTCTGAGTACAGTTTGTAGATTGAGATAAAGAAGCATTCTGAAAGAAGTTTGGTCTGTTGAAATAAATTATAGTGCTTAGGTTGTCTTCTTTCATTAGTATTCTGACCTGGGAGATTGATACATTTGCATAGTTGGGGACACCGTGCATTATTTTCCAGTTTCACAGTGGTTAAGAAGTGGTTATGAGCATGGGTTTGGGGATGGTCAGACTTGAGTTTGTGCGTTATTAAGAAGACCTGGAATCATAATACTGGGGTTTGCTTTCCAGCTCTACCATCTTCTAGTTGGATAACTTTGGAGAATTTACTTAACATTTCTGTGCTGCTGTTTCCTAGTTGGCAAAAAGGAGGCAGTGAGTATGTAAGCTTATCTATGTAAGGTGCTTAGAACAATTTTTGGTACCTTATATTTATATTTATGTATATTTCTGCTAGTAATAGTGGCAGCAGTTCTGTGTAAATTACTTGGTTTATCTAAGCTGCAGTTACTTCCATTGATAAATGAAAGAAAAATAACATCTACACCACGAGGTTCTTGTGATGACTGAGAGAATAAATGGATATCACTTAGCTCAGCGTATAAGTGCTCAAGAAATAGCTCTCTCTCTTTAAAAAAATTAATGTTTGTCTTCTTAACTAAAGATCTTTTAGAATCTAATAGGAACGATAGATTATTCATTCTGTGTGTTGGTGTTGTTCATAGTGTTAGGGATTTAACAGATACTCAATAAACCTTTGATGAGAGCATGTTGAAATGAATGAAGATTAGAATTATAAAAGCCATTAAGTAGTGAAGTATGCATGCAGTTGTGTTGTGTGTGTGTGTGTGTGTGTGTGTGTGTGTGAGAGAGAGAGAGAGAGAGAGAGAGAGAGAGAGAGAGAGAGAGAGAGGTGGGGGTAAGAGGGAGAAAAAGAGACAGAGAATGAAAGAGATTATATGTATCTAGGAAAGTTCTATGGTCTGAATGCCTGTGTGCCCCTCAAATTCATACCTTGAAATTCTAACGCCCAATGTGATGGTATTAGGAAATGTGAATGTATTAGGAGGTGGGTCCAAAGGCTCTACCCTCAGGAATGAGATGAACACTTTTATAAAAGAAGCTCCAAAGCTAGCTCAACCCCTCCCAACAAGTGAAGACAGTGAGACTCAGCAGCCTGTGACCTGGAAGAGGGCCTTCACCAAAACCTAAAAACTGTGAAGAATAACTGTCTGTTGTTGCTAAGGAGCCAGCCTGTGGCATTCCGTTACAGCAGGCTGACTGGTCTAAGACTCAAGGTCAACGAGGAGCTCCAGTGGACCCAGTGAACCTTCCTGTGCTTTCCTTACTTATGTTTAACAAAGTCCAAAAAGAAGGTTTCAAGAAGACAGTGCAGAGTTTTGCAAGCAGGAGAAGATATTCCCAGACCCCATCAATTTCCCTGACAAATCACACAACTCAAGTGAAGTTATTGAGAAGATATCAGAGTAAATGTAGAGCCAAGGAACACAGAATAGTGGAGTTTTTATTTTCTTTCTTCTTGATCATCTTCTCAGCTTGGCTCACCTCTTTGTTCTCTTTCCACATCTTTTGCAGAAGTTAAAGGGGAAAAAACAGGTCAATCAATATTTACTCTGGCCCTAGCCAGTTTGGCTCAGTGGATAGAGGGTTGGCTTGCAGATGGAAGGGTCCCGGGTTCCATTCCGGTCAAGGGCATGTATCTCTGCCTTCTGCAGCTCCAGTGAGTCTCAGTGTGCTTTTCCCTTCCCTTCTAGTTGTAGCATTTCCACTTAGCCAGCCTTCCTGTGGTTCTGGATGATGTCCATTTTATCTTTCAGTTGTAGTTTTAAAAAAAAAATATTTTTAATTGATTTTTTACAGAGAGAAAGAGAGGGATAGAGAGTTAGAAACATTGATGAGAATCATCGATCAGCTGCCTCTTGCACACCCCCTACTTGGAATATGCCCGCAACCAAGGTACATGCCCTTGACCGGAATCGAACCTGGGACCTTTCAGTTCGCAGGCTGACTCTCTATCCCCTGAGCCAAACCAGTTTTGGCTCAGTTGTAGTTTTGAAGTGGTTGTGTGTGGCAGCAAGTTCAGGTGTTTACCTATGACACCATCTTGGTTTCTCACCCTACCACTCCCCATATTTAGAAAGGGTTTCCGTGTTCACTACCAATGAAATCATGAATAATAATTGATTGTAAGAAACAATCAGTTTAGTTGTTGGAGTGCAGGCTGTTGTGTTTTTGTCATCACAATGTCAGGTTTGTCAGTTTAGTAAAAAAAAAAAAATACCATGATCCTGTAGAATTTTGTCTGTACCCATTAAATAATAATTTAATTAAACTATCTACTTAAAAGAACTGGCCTAGTGGGTAAGAGTGTGTGTGACCCCTTTGGGTGAGACTGCTTGGGTGTGAATCCTGAATTACACTGTTTTCCAGCCAGGAGACTTTCAGGGTTTACTTAAACATTTTTAAACTATTTTTATTGTTGACACTATTACAAATGTCCCTATTTTCCTCCTCTTTGCCTATCTCTGCCCAGCTCCCATGCCTCACTCTTTCCCGCTGGCCATCACCTCACTGTTGTTTGTGTCCATGGGTTATGCATATATGTTCTTTGGCTATTCTCTTCACGTTCTTTCATCCAGTTGCCCCTCCCCTTTCCTTCCTTCTCTCTGACAGCTGTCAGTCTGTTCCATGTATCCATGCCTCTGGTTCTATTTTGTTTGTCAGTTTATTTTGTTCACTAGATTCCACATATAAGTGAGATTATATGGTGTCTGCCTTTCTCTGACTTTCTTATTCACTTAGCATAATAATATCTAAGCCCCCTCACATGTAGAATGGAGATACCCACCACATAGAATTATTAAATGAAGTGATATATGCACAGATTCAACACAGTGCTGGCTTCTATTACAGGTGCATGATAAATATTAATGATCATTATTGGTATTAAGCTGACTAGGCATCATATGGTTGCAGCCACTATTGAAGTCACTTCTGAGAGGGGAAGAGTCAGAGCATACATTTTTTCCAAGGTTGTTGTTTTGCAAACTTTAATATTAATGCACTCAACTGACGGGATGAGCTCCAGAAAAATTGGATAGCTGAAGAGGAAAATTACCTAATCACCAATGTGATTTTATAAAGGTTGCTTCAAATGACAACAAATGCTAATACTGAACTGTGAGGGAAGGAGAATATGGCTATCCAATGTCCTGGATTATTGATTATTTTATCTCCTCATTTGTACTCAGCATTTCCTTTCTCAAAAAAAAAAAAAAAAAAAAGAGTCGGTGTTTAAAAGCTGTTTCAGTGTACATATGAGACGGTATAGAAATACCAAACTATTTCTTTGAAACTGGATATAGCAACTTTTGAAAAAACAAATCTAGGATACAAGAAATTTCTAAACAGTTAGACACACACAGAAAACTCCATAATTTAAGGGTAAGATATTTTAATGAAGCCAAGTGAAGATGCATGGGTAATTGGTTTAGGCAGGAGAACTAGAGGTAGTTCTTGTCTACTCTGTAAAATAAATTCACATGAGTAAAAATATTGTGACTACCTCGCATTTGATAGATTCTGTATTGATCTGTCAAACATATCTCCACTAGTCTTTCTCTGAAGGCAGTCAGGAGCCTATACATTCCTCTATCTCAATTTCAGGATAATTCACCAGTGATTTTACTATAGAGGAATGATTATCTATTGAAAGCAATCAGTTCTAAGTCTGCTTTTTGTGTGAATTTTAGGCACATGAAAGGATCGTTTATTCACTATGAGATTAAGTCTATGGGCTTTTTAGAGGGCTGTGTGTAAGACCTGAAAAAAAATTCCTTTGATCGGCTCAAAAATGTAAGAAAAAGCTAAAAAAAAATAATGGAATGTTAAATTAAATATTACAAACCACAACACTTTGTTAATTTTAATAATTCCTAAATATATTTGTCATAAAATTTCATTCAATTTGAAAACATTTTTTAAAGATCAATTTTCTCACATCCTAGGAATTCCTAAGAATTTGTGATGATTACTGATATAAATAAAATGCTCTATTTAGAGCCAAATAATTCAACCAATGGAATTTGTAAAATGTTTAAGAATGCTTATCTAGCAAAATTATTTTAATGAGGCATTGAGGTACATTTTCCTATGAGTCATTAATATGTTGCGAGGGAGAAAACTCTAAATATAATAGTGGACATGGCCTTGTGATGCGCTCAGAATATGCTAGCCGGGCTTTTCTTTATAGCGTGGTATTCCTCCCCACATGGCCATTATGGTGGAGGTTAAGCACTGTGACAGGATTAGAGACTAAAAGCTATAACAGCAGCTCTGTTTGTGTCTGCTCCATTATTAAGTCAACAGAGAATAAGCAAGAGAGTTGCTTTTCCATCAATATTGTCAGGTGGGGACTCTATTGCTATGATGGCCTGTCAGCTCTGAGTCACTTGTGTGGGAGGATTTGGGGGCGGGAGGAGAATTCTGTTTTAATCATTGTACTGTGAACGGACCTGCTCTTTCTCTGTAACCAAAGAAGAAAAAATGCAGCGCAAGTGCTCATTTCTTGAATGGCAGGCGAGACTTCATCTTTAAAAGAAACACAAAACTAATGCCGTGATCCATCTTGATTTTGGAGGCCTTAACTAGTCACCTAGTGCCAAGCCGAAGCCTCAGGTGGAGTGTGAAGCCTTCAGAATCCACCAATGTGCTACACTTGCTCCCTGGAATAAATTTAATTGATTGATTAAAAAAAAAATAACAAAGAAGAAAGCAAACCAAGTATGCCGAGGCCATGTTTTCTGACCCTAACAGCAGAAAAATAGGAATCTGTTCATGGAATCCTAATGCTAGATCAGAAAGTCACTGTGGGTTCCTGTTTTGCATTTTTCTGCTCCTTTTCCCAGTGGATATTTGTTAAGCCTTTTCTAGCTGCCAGGAACAATGCTAGGCGCTCAGAATATAGCTGAGAACAAGTCAGATAAGCAATGTGTTCTCATTGCTTATGTAAAACTTTCCATCTGGTTGTTCTGATTGTGATGGGCACAATTTTTATTTTTATTTTTTTTAAGTTTTATTTATGTTTTGGGATGGACACAATTTAAGAAGCCTCCATGCCGAAACCTGTTTGGCTCTGCGGACTGAAAGGTCCCCGGGTTCGATTCCGGTCAAGGGCATGTACCTCGGTTGCGGGCACATCCCCGGTAGGGGGTGTGTAGGAGGCAGCTGGTCGGTGTTTCTCTCTCATCGACGTTTCTAGCTCTCTATCTCTCTCCCTTCCTCTCTGTAAAAAAATCAATAAAATATATTTAAAAAAATCATATCCTCAGGTGAGGGGTGAAAATAAATCTAGAAGTGGAATTGCTGGATCATATGATAGTTTAACAAAAAATAAAAAAGCCTCCAGGGTTGTAAGGTAGTAAGTAACTGGAGTTTACAAAGGATGGTCTAGGATGTCCTCCGGAAGGAAGTGTCACTTAAACCCAGAACTGAAGGAAGAGAATGAGCCAGATAATTGAGGAGATGGGTACAAGCATTTCAGACAGAGGAACAGCAGAGAGGGGAAGAACTACTCTGTTCTTTGTGAATGGCACAGTAAGGAAGGAGCCAGGGAAAAGTAGGAGAGTCCCCCCCCCCCCCACTCAAATGAGAGAATTACCCATGATTTATTTAGTCAATACTGATTAGGAGGCATTGTACCAAGTAATCTTAAGGATCCAAGGACAAGATTAAGTCTTTACTCTCAAAATTATATAGAAAAAGATTCTTTCCCTAGTAGAGATTTATTCTCTAAATCAATGAAAATGTGCTATAGCTTTGTGTATGCTTTAAATTGTACCTCAAATTAAATTTCTCTTAAACGTAGAAACAGACAAACCCACTGACAAGCAGAAAAAATCGTTTGTGGGCTGGAATTTTTAAAGACGTAGATTTGAGCCAGTCCAGGAAACAACAGTTGCCTCAAGACATGTAATTATTTTTATCTCAATCTCTATTATTTTTTCCACCATCATTTATCCCCTCTCGGCCTTCTTCCACCTCCATAGTCTCCTGCCATCACCACACCATTGTCCTTGTCCATGAGTTCTCTCTTTTTTACTCAATTCTCCCCCCCCCCCCCACCTCCCCTAGCTGCCTGCCTGCTCTCTAAATCTCACGGCTTAAAAACCTCTGATTTCCTCTGCTATGTGACTTCAGAAGGTGGCTTTGATTTTCTGGGCTTCAACCATTACAACCTGAAAAAAGGAAGTTTGGGGTGTAATCTAGCTTGATTCAAGCTGCTGCTGCTTCTTCTTCTTCTTCTTCTTCTTCTTCTTCTTCTTCTTCTTCTTCTTCGCATTTTCTTGGGGAACTAGGAAGAGTAGAATAGACATAACAACAATAAATATATTTGTGAATCTGCTACTTTTTTCCATATACTGTGGCCAGCACCTTCATACAGTTTATCTTTTGTAATTCCAAAAACTACCCTTCAATGTAGGTATCATGGTATCCACACTTGACAGATGAGGACACTGAAGCTTAGAAAACCCATGGTCATATATCTGGTAGACGGTGGAGCCAAATTTTGAATCTTAGCTTATGCTCTTCCAGCTTTACCCAGGGAAAGCCCAATTGTATGCAAATGTTTAGAGGACCTCTAGAGATTATATTTAAGGAAGAACTACCTAAATAGGATGCTTGTTATATCTGGAATGGTTGCTAACTGGAGATGTGAGGACTTAAACAACAGAACAGACACTTAGCCAGGAGGGAAAAAGAGAGAAATCAGGAAGAGCAAGACACTAGCATTTATTGAGTGTATACTTTGTGCTAGACTCTATACTAGTTATGTGCTTTCATTAAATCTTATTTAAGTCTCCCAACAAACCCTTAGAGGAAATTAGAATTATCCTTTCACAGATGAGGGTAACAGTCCAAATGAAGAAAGCAAAGCCTAGAGTTTAAGGAACTTGATGTTTGATAGATGGCTGGTAAGGAGCAGAGATGACATTCAAACTCCCATTTTTTTGGAACCCCAAACTAGGCTATTTCCACAAAGAGAAGCCAAATTTTAGGCGGGAAGATAGATGATTTCTAGATGTTTTTCTGGTTATTAGCATTTACCTTTTCCTTTGGCCATTTTTATTTTATTTTTTTATTTCTGCATCCATATTTTTCACATACACAAAGCATTGTTGACATATATTTTCCTTCCTTAACTTTTTGTTCAGCTCATTTTAATATTTCTTTTTTCCCTCTGTTTTTTCCTCCCCACTTTGCTGTCTTTGACCAAAAGCTAATTAATGAAAAGTTAACAATTCTCTAGCTATTTCATAGAACTTTATCCCTTCTTCCAGTGTTGAGCAACTAATTATCAGCCTCATTTGGGAGCAAGGGAAGTTGACCTCAGATAGACCAACAGAGCCCGACAAAGAAGTTGAAAGCTGGGGCCTCCCCATTCCTTCAGTCCGAGCCAATCTATACATATAAAAGGCTAATATGCTAAGTGTCTGACCTCCAACCGGTCACTATGACACACACTGGCCACCAGGGGGAAGACACTCATGCTTAGCTGCAGTGAGTTGGCAGCTGCAGTTCTCAGGTGACGCACCTTGAACCCAGAGAGCAGGGACCCCAATTCCTTGCAGGGCCCTGCAATTCCACCTGTGGCCGTGGGTTATGTTGTTGCTGGGGCACTGTCGGCCCTGAATCTGGCTTATTGAACACTTGCGTTTTCATTTCATACCCTGTACGACAACAACTTTTCAGAGTGGCCTCTCACACTCTGGAACCCCTGGGGGGATGGTGGAGAGCCGGTTTCCACCGATCCCCATAGGCCAGGCCAAGGGACCCCACCTTTTGGAGGGACCCTGCTCACTTCGCAGATGCCAGGGAGGGACTGCGGGAGGTTGGCACCAGGGCCTGTCTGGCCTGTCTCACTCAGTCCCGCCCCGCTGGCCATCTTCTCGTTAATTTCCTTTCAGTGTGCACAAATCCATGTACCAGGTCAGTAGTCTGATACAATTGCCTCAAAACAAAGACGCAGGTTCCTGGAGTCTTCACAGAGAGCCTAAAAAATAATCATTACAGCACATTAGGGCTCATGAATATGCGGCTTATTTCTGTTTAGAGACACTTGAGTTATCAAAATTAAAAATATAAAATTATGGATTGCTAAGAAAGCTGCAGCGATTTTTTTTTTTCAGAATTGGAAAATATCATTGGAAATGAAATCTTCCTGCCAACATGAATCACTTAATAATCATGCCAAGGAAATGATGCTTTTCTAAATACTTGTTTTAAATAGATTTTTCTTCCCAAATTCTGTGTAAAGATAGACTATGGAAGCTTTAACTCACATGACTTTTCTTTTTGTGGATTTCAGTTTGAAGGTTATTCATTTTGGGACAGAGTCTAATAGCATCTCATGCACAAGATGTTACTATAGTTACCTTCTATAACAAGGCAACTTGATTGTAATGCCTTCTTTCAGAGGTCTCTTTTTCTTTCAGAATCTCTTCAGATGTTCCTAAGTCTGGTTTGCCAGTGACCTTAATTCTTCTAGGCTTGACCTGCCAGACTCCAAACTGTGTGGGTTAAACAATAGAAATTTATTTTCTCACAATTATGAAGGAGAGATCAACTTGTTGTTGGAATTGGTTATTTCTAAATTTGTGAGGAAGAATCTGTTCCACGTCTTTGGCCTAGCTTTTGATGGTTTTCCTTAAGCATCACCCTGATCACTGCCTTCATTTTCACATTAGAGGCCTGGTGCATGAAATTTGTGCATGGGTCCCCCAGGGTCGGTGTCCCTCAGCCCACCCTGCACCCTCTCCAATCTGAGATCCCTCGAGGGATGTCCAGCTGCCCATTTAAACCAGCAGTCAGACATCCCTCTCAGAATCCAGGACTGCTGGCTCCCAACTGCTCACCTGCCTGCCTTCCTGATTGCCCCTAACCACTTCTGCCTGCCAGCCTGATCTCCCCCTAACCATTCCATGCCAGCCTGATTGGTGTCTAACTGTTCCCCTGCCAGCCTGTTTGCCCCAAACTTCCCTCCTCTGCCAGCCTGGTCACCCCTAACTGCCCTTACCTGCAGGGTTGATCTCCTCCAACTGCCCTCCCTTGCAGGCCAGGTGCCTCCCAAATGCCCTCCCCTGATGGCCATCTTATATCCACATAGGGGCAAGATCTTTGACCACATGGGAACAGCTATTATGTGTTGGAGTGATGGTCAATCTGCATATTACTCTTTTATTAGATAGGATAGAGGCCTGGTGCACGGGTGGGGCCCAACTGTTTTTCCCTGAAGGGTGTCCTGGATCAGGGTGGGGGTTCCCTTGGGGTGTGAGGTGGCTTGGACAAGGGGCCTGTGGTGGTTTTCAAGCCAGCCACGCCCCCCCTGGTGACCCAAGTGGAGGTCCTGGTATCTGGAATTTATTTACCTTCTACACTTGAAACTTTGTAACCTGGAGTGGAGCCAAGCTGCCTGCTCGCTCCATGGCTGCTGCCATTTCTGTTTGGATTTGTTTACCTTCTATAATTGAAACTTTATAGCCTTTAGTGGAGGCTTAGGCCGCTAGGGCAGGCAGAAAGCTTGGCTTCTTTGGTTGCCTGGGAAACTTAAGCCTCTCTCCTGCTCTCTGTGGCTGTAGCCATCTTGGTTAGGTTTATTTGCATACTTGCTCTGATTGGCCTGTGGGCATGGCTGGTGGGCATTGCTTGTGTAGCAGAGTGATGGTTAATTTGCATACTACCCTTTTATTAGGTAGAATATTTCTCTCATGTTTGTCTCCAAAATTACCCATTTTATTTTTTAAAATATATTTTTATTGATTTTAGAGAGGAAAGGAGAGGGAGAGATAGAAACATCAATGATGAGGGAGAATCAGTGATTGACTGCCTCTTGAGTGCCCCCTACTGGGGATTGAGCCTGCAACCCTGGCATGTGCCCTGAAGAGTAATCAAACCATGACATTCTGGTTCATATGTGGATGTTCAACCACTGAGCAATACTGGCAAGTTAACCCTTTTTATAAAAATGCCAGTCATATTAGACTAGAGCCCATGCTAATTATCCCATTTTATATATATTTTTATTGATTTTAGAGAAGATGGCAGAAGGAGAAAGAGAGAGAAACATCAATGATGAGAGAGAATCATTGACTGGCTATCTCTTGCACGCCCCCTACTGGGGACCAAGCCTGTAACCTGGGTATGTGCCCTGACTGGGAATCGAACCATGACCCCCTGGTTCATAGGTCGATGCTCAACCACTGAGACGAGCTGGCTGGGAAAATTACCCCATTTTCAATGGATTACCTCTGTAAAGACCCTATCTTCAAATAAGGTCACGTTCTGAGGTATGTGGGGTGGGGGTTAGGACTTCAACATATGAGTTTTTGGAGGGCACAATTATACTTATGATACTCAAATATACTGTGTAGATACTGATATACATACTGAATATATAACTATGAAACCATAATCATATGATCAAAATTCCATTGCCATCATTCACAGTGTCTACCTGAAAAAGCTTTGCAAATGTATTTTCCTCTTCCTAACTTGAAATGAGAAAGCCAGAATTTATCAATATCTATCCAGCGTTGTGTTGAAGCTTTGCAGTAATCCTTTTTTCTCTCTGGGAAATAGAACTGGATGGACAGCTGGCTTCAGAGTTTGTATGAAGAGAACATAATCCTCCTTATGTAACCCATCGTGCTTGCAGAATCTGCACTGCAGTTTTGGAGAGGGAAGGAGATGTTTGGAAATGAAGTGTACTGTGCAGGAGTGGAAAATTTATCCTTTTTTTTCCACGTTATTTTTGTTTGCATTTTGATTTTGTATTCTCAAAAGGCACACATCCTTGCTTGAGTGTTTTGTCTTTGCTGCACATGTCAGGAATTCAGAAAAGGAGAGTTATGTCTCTGGGTCTATTCGTTGACTTTCTTTATGATGTACACATTGTTTAACTTCTCAAAGATATAATCTATCCCTCCCTCCCTCCCTCCCTCCCTCTCTCTCTCCCTTCTTATTAATCCTCATCCAAGGATATTTTCCCATTGATTCTTAGAGAGAGTGGAAGGTAGAGGGAGGGACAGAGAGAAACATCAATGTGAGAGACACATTGATTGGTTGCCTCCCATAGCCAGGCTGATGCTCTATCCACTGAGCCAAATCAGCTAGGGCAGATTATGATTTCTTAAGGCCAGAGACGGACTAGTTTGAGGTGGGATAAGGAAAGAGTGCTTTAGGAAGGAATAATTATGCCAACCTTAAAAGTATGAGAGCTCATTTTTCAAATAGTAATTCTGTAAACAAAGTCATTTGTTATTCCAGATGCTATGCATCTGTCTTTTTAAAATCAGCCCAGCAACGCTTCACATTTCTTTTCTTTTTTTATAGGAACTGTTATTTCTTTACTTCAAGTGGTTCTGTTGGGGATGCCACTTCTTTGAGAATTGGCTAATCCTATCACCCTAACGAGTGGTGAACAATGATTGGACAAAGGGCAGGCATGTGAACAGGTGAGTCAATTAGGAACCTTCCTTGGGATTTATTTGTATTTAAAAAAAATCTTTTTTTGTTGAAAGTATTATATTTGTTCCATCCCCCCTCCCCAAATTGACCCCTTCTAGCCTGCCCCTGCCCTGCCTTCCCTGAGATTTTAAATACTAGCAAGGAGGAGTAGAGAATAAAAAAGTTCTCACTTTCCTCTGGGTTTACTAAACTGGGTGACTTAGTCTTATCTGAAGTCACAGCCTGCTCAACATCTTATGATAAGCCTCTGCATGATAGGAAAGAGTGAGACAGCACAGACAACACATAGGAAAGGAGAGAGAGAGGATGAAATTATCATTTGAATTCTTGGAAAAGGACAGATTCATGACTAAAGTTTTAAGTTGTTTGAGTCAATAAAGTTGTCCCATTACTTAAGCTGGTTTCTGTCAGTTGCAATAGAAGTAGTCTCTCATATAGTCTATAAAAAGAAAAAGCAGTTATATTTATATTACAAGTTCAGGTACTTTCTGTAGGCAGCAATTGTGTTTTTGAAAAATATTGGGAAATAATGTACTTCTCATGATCTTATTTTCAGAACTAAAGCTAATATTTTAAAAAATATTTTATTGATTTGAGAGAGAGGGAGAAAAAATATTGATTTGTTGTTCCAATTATTTATGCATTCATTGGTTAATTCTTGTGATGCTCTGACCAGGGATTGAACTGGCAACTTTGGCATATCATGATAATGCTCTAACCAACTGAGCTACCCAGCCAGGGTCAGTTCATCTTTGTGTCTTCCAGTAATTTGAGGGAACCTTCAGAGTAGCATCTAGGGCTGTCAACAGCCCTCTAAAAGAAATAAGGCAATGAAGGTAATTATCATATTTCTTTTTCTTTTAAGTAGCCTATTCAGCCCCCGGGCTTTCACTTGTAGTCTTTGAAGGCTGTTCTGGCTACACCATCTAGATTCTTATGATCTCTGGAGCCCAGATATTCGTTATAGTTCCCAGATAAAATGCAAGATGCCCAGTAAAATCTAAATTTCAGATACAACAAATACATTTTAACTAAAGACATGTATGAAACATTTCATAGATATTCATACTAAAAAAAAATCCCCCCATCAGCCCCTACCACCCCTGTTGGCCCCGGCCCCACCTCTAGCCAGCTCAGCCCCTATGCATACATGCATATAATATTTTTGTCCAATCTCTTCCCCTCCCCCCCATCAAATCGCATTCCCCCTGAGAATTGTCAGTCCACTCCATTGGCATTCCTCTGATACTATTCCATTCACGAGTTTTTTCTGTTCATCAGATTTTTTTATTCACTTGATTTTAGATTCACTTGTTGATAGATATACATTTGTTGTCACTTTGTTGTTTATAATTTTTATCTTTACCTTTTTCTTCTTCCTCTTCTAGTGTTGTATCTTGACTTTTCAGAATTAGTCACTGTTTTGGGAGGAACTTTTCTGCTTTGGAAGATGAACCAGGTCACATACCTGGATTGTGGGCTCAATCCCCAGTTCAGAAGGCAGCTGATCTATGATTCTCTGTCATCATTGATGTTTCTATCCCTTCTCCCTCTCTGAAATTAAAAAAAAAATGCTTGTGTGCGTGTGTGTGTATCTACTCTAATAATAGGCAAATATGTAAATTGACCATACCCCATGACACCCATAACCAATCAGGAGTGAGTATGCAAATTAACCCAACAAAGATGGTGGGCCTGTGGGCAGCACACACACACACACACACACACACACGCAGGTGCTGAGTGGCCAGGGGCAGGGTGAGATGCCCACCTGCCCTCTGTGTAGCTGAGGCAACACGGCAGGCATCCCCCAGACCTTATATCCGCTTCGAACCCTGTGGCCGGCATGTGTGTGCCAGTGCCAAGTGGCTGGGGTTCTGGGGATGCCATTGGAGTGTCCAGTCCTGTCAGCCTGGCTCAGGGGTGGCTGGAGTTTGCAGTCCTCTTGGTTTGTGGTGCCCCTGAGCCAGAGCGGAAACCAAGAGTGTGGGGAGCACCAGGAATTCTGGGAATCATAGTTCTGGTGGCATCCCCTGGACCAGAAGCAGAAGCACAGAGTGTGAGGAGCACCAGGAATGCTGGGAATCATAGTTCTGGGGTCTTCTAGACACTAGAGCAAAGTGAGCCTGGAGCAAGTTACTGTTGTAGGTGGGGGATGGAGGGAAAGCAAAGGTGAGAGACATGAGTAAAGTCAGAATGTTGCCAAAACCAGTTTGGCTCAGTGGATAGAGCGTCAGCTTGTGGACTAAAGGGTCCTGAGTTCAATTCCAGTCAAGGGCATGTACCTGGGTTGCAGGCATCTCCCCAATAGGGAGTGTGCAGGAGGCAGCTGATCGATGTTTCTCATCGATGTTTCTAGCACTCTATCCCTCTCCCTTCCTCTCTATAAAAAATTTAATAAAATATACTAAAAAAATAAATAAAGCCAGAAAGTTGAGGAAAAATGAAAGGGAAGATATCCTGCAACCTCTAGGAAATTTCCACCAATGGAGTAAAGAAAAAAAAAAAGACCTCTATTAATCTGTGAGCACCAAACCAAAGTGGGGGGGGGGTGTCTCAGACAATTCATGTGATTGCAAAGACAGATAGAAACTCCTGGATTGGAGAGGGCTTCCCTGAGGGCTCCCAGATTGGAGAGAGTGCAGGTCGGGCTGAGGGATCCACCCTCTGTGCACGAATCTTGTGCACCGGAACCCTAGTACACACACACACACACACACACACACACACACACACACACACTCAGCTCCATTTCACCCTTCCCCCATCTCTCCCACTCACGTATATAATCAATAACTCTCTTGACCCCTCTTTTATCCAACACAGTTATATCTAATTTTGGTTAGAAAATTTAGTGTTCAGCAATATGAGTGAGGTTTGTAAACATTATTTATTTTTGTTTTGTTTTCCTTTTTGTAAAGTATGACTTAGTCATGTGGTATACAATACTTATTTTTCTTTTTTCCCTTCCCCCCACAAGCTTTTTTATTTTCTGATGAAATTAATAATCTTGTTTTGTTGTTTTATTTTGATTTTTTTATGAATGTACCCAACCCAAAACTCACCTGAGAAGTGAAGCTTGAGATTTCACCTGCAGGCTGAGTAGATGAGAAGGGGACTCTGGCTCTGCTTCTAGCTTTACTGAAGGGATGTAATGGAAGGGTCTGAAGGAGAAAGGCATATATTAAGAGGGAAGAATATGTGCAAAGGTCCTGTGGCTAGAGGACAATGGTACAAGAGAGCCTGTGAGATCGTCAGTGTGGGTAGAATTCAGAGATTAAGGGAGAGAGAAATAAAATAAACTGCTGGAGAGACAGAAAGGGGCCAGGCTATGTACAATATTAGGCAATATTAATGATCTTAATTACTATTTAAAGAAATTCAGATAAGCATTTCTAGCAGGGGAGAGAAATGGCCAGATTTATAATTTCCTCTTCATTCCGCGCATTCCTTTATGTTTTCATAATAATGTTCTCCTTTGATTAAGTTAGCCAGGGTATTTTCTTATTGTTGGCAATCAATGAAGCTTAGCTAATGCATGAGTTCTTTTGCATGTGCTCTCTGGTGTTGGCACTCAGCTGGACTGGGTTTCTTTGTACTGGGCCTATTTTGTTTTGTTGCCTGAATATTGCCTAGAGCTGCAAATACTCTCTTCATAAGCTGCTTCTTCTTCTCCTTTTTTTTTTATTTTTTTTTTTTTGCATTTGCAGCAAATAGTTGTTTTGCATTCCCTTTAATAGTGGCGGTTGCATTCAGATCAACTCACAGCTGTTATTTTTCCGATATAGTTATCAAGTTAAATTCCTTTTTAGTTATATCTTTTACTATGTAAAAAACCCGCAAATCTTTAATTTTTTTTGTATATTATTTCATTTAAGTCCTAAGAATTCTGGGTATGGCATTGTCATTGCACGGTTCAGTTGCAATTCATTTGTTGTCTTGTTTCCATTATTAGAAATTTTAATTTATTTTAAAAGGGGTAAAACTTCATGATGTATAAATAACACATTCTTTGCTTTTTCACTACCTGAACCAGAAAATTTTGTTCTTATCCATACTATCTCTTCTCCCTTTACTACTAGACTGATCAGATCAATCAATGAACCAGGGATGGGGGCTGGAGCAGGTTTCAGAAAGGACTGAGAGGTTCTGCTAATGATAATATGCAAAAAAAAAAAAAAAAAAAGTCCTGGTATAAAAGAGAGTTTGGGAGGGGAACAAGGAATCAAGAGTATTTGTGAAGATGGGAATATTGCATAATTAAATAACTTTCTTTCAGAATATGAAGACTGGGGAATGGGGAGAACAGTTTTGGGCAGTTAATATGAAAGTTGGGGTGGAGAGAAATGGGAGAGAGAAATTTTCAGATGTGATGTGATGAGGTGCTTTTTTTCAATAGTTATTTAAAAAATAACTTGAAGTCAGAATCAGAATTATTTTTTTTCCTTTGAGTGCTACATTGTTGTAAAGTGGGATGGACATATGAGCCCCATTAATACTTGTGTAATATATTTGTACTATGATTGGGTAACAGCAAATGGAGCGTCAAGGCATTTTCTGTAAATTAGCATGCCAATGGCAGAGCTCTTTGAGAGTATGAGGAAAAAAGCTCTGATATAGTCTAGAAGGCGAGAGCAATAGATACAGTCATTTTTTCTTAGTTTAATGCCTAAGAACATTATGTGCATTTCATTTTTGAGAGGGTATCTCAAAGGATTAAGGAATCAGAACTTTGAGACAAAATATAGGCAATTAAAAAATTTCCAGTCGTGAAGAGAGCTTTAACATTTTTGTGAGTGGGGATGTGTCATAGTGTTATTGGATAAAAGCATGGTGGTCTAGTGGGAGTGGGATTCTTGGAGTGCCACTGTAATAAGCATTTCTGGAAGCCCCCGTGGGAGGACGAGATATGGTAGAAAGTTTTATTTCCATGGAATTAAATCCTTTCAGTAAAGCTAGAGGCAGAGCCAGAGTCCAGAAGTTTTCTTTCACGATGGAATTGGGTCCAGAGCACTAGGCTAGTTGTAGTCCATTAGTCCATTGTGTGTGGTCCATGTGGATGGATGCCGGGGAGCCAATAGAGCTTGCCCCCTGCAACCAAGTGTAGACAGCACCTGGGAAGGCACATGGGCATTTCTTTAATTATCACCAGCTGAACTCAGGGCGATAGGCAGAGCCACGCCCTGGGAACATGCTTCCCCAGTAAGGCTGGACATGTAACTGGCTTGGCCTTCATATCAGCCCAGGTGTCCCTGTAGTGAGCTTCGATATGTAAATCCAGTCAAGTACCAGGAATTCTAGGGCCTACTCAAGAATGCAAATAAGCTCCTTTGATCCTAAGTTTTGGTGTTGCTTCCTGGTATTTGGGGGTATAAAATAAATGCGCTGCTGCGTGGGCTCAAGGTCCTGTTCCTCCATCAGAGTGGCACCGTCCCACCCCACTCCCAGCTTTATAAATCTATTTCCGTGTCCTGCTTTCTTTCTTTCTATTATTTCTCAATCCCTGGCCGCCTCCTCTTAGAACCAGTTCCTTGATCTCTCCTTCCATGCTGGACGCGGAAAAGGGAGATCCCTGCCATATCTGGCCTCCGCAACCAAGAGAGCAAACTCCTTTATTTAGGGGGTTAAATGGTTCACATTTTCCTGCACTTGCAGTAGCTATGCCCACTCTGGCCAATGACCTGTTCCCAGGTATGACTGACAGACAAGTACTCTTCCTATATCACCCCGACTTTCCTGGGCATGTGTCTTTTCTCCCCCTGTCTACTCTCTTCCCCCCGTGATTTGTGGGGAATAGAACTGGTGGCTCTGGGGAGTGTTAAACTGCAGCTCCCTGGCAAAGCTGCACAAATGACTATATTTGGCCTTTCCTTAGCTCCTCTCCTATTAATTAATAACTGGGTTAATGATACTAGTAAAATTGTTAGATTTAGAACTGTATGCTCTGCTCTATAGGCTGTGATGGAGTCCTCCTTTGTCATTTCCATCCCTGCCTTTTGGAAGTCATACTTTGGGAGACGTTTGGTTTACAAAGGATGGACAGAAA
The DNA here is from genome assembly GCA_963924515.1 of Vespertilio murinus. Taxonomy (NCBI): domain Eukaryota; kingdom Metazoa; phylum Chordata; class Mammalia; order Chiroptera; family Vespertilionidae; genus Vespertilio; species Vespertilio murinus. Next base: position 11,063,979 of record OZ004708.1, read on the forward strand.
AAGATAGCCATAGAAGGTTAGCATGAATGAAAATGAAATGTTAACCAAAGAAACATTCAAACTTATAAAGAATTTTTGTGAGTTTATTTGAACCAAACAATCGACAATTGCTAGGAAGCAGAATCTCAAGGTATTGAGACAATACTCGGGAGAATGGTGGTGTTGGTTTTTTAACCTATTTTTTGTAGATTACCATCAAAGGAGGAGACATAAGTGGGTTACATGGAATCCTTTGGTGATAGATTAGAGAGGTTCGAGAAAGCAAAGAGCAAGTGGAGGGACATGAGGAATAGATGGGGTGGGGGCTGGACTTCTGGGATTGGCTACTGGATAAAATGATAGACACATGTTTCTTTCATATAGAGGGGTACGAGATAGTTAATAGTCAACAATTAACACAATAATAACAATGAGGGAACTTGCAGTCTCCACCCTGGCACATTGGTTGTGCCCTGAGGGGACTGGGAAAGGGAAGTTACAAGTTACTCTGACATTCCAAAGGTATGTTATCATAGATGCCTGTTACCAGACAGTCTAGTCTCTCCCCCAATAAGCCTGGAACTGAGGTTCAGTGCAGTTGGAAGTGGGGTTAAGAGCAATCTGGAGCTTATGTCTCCTTCCCGCTAGGGCAATCCAGCAGTTCAATCAACAGTCTGTCCTCTTTGCACAATGTGTGTGACTCAGGGGGTTCTGCCTTTTGCCACTCCCCTGAGCTTCTGCCTTACAGCCCACATTCCCTCTGTATGAGCCTGGGACCCCAGGGTCTCGCCCAGAACTGGGGTTCAGTGCAGTCAGAACTGGGGTTCAGCACAGTCCAGAGCTTTTATCTCCTTCCCGCTGGGGAACTTCAGCCAGGCACTCAGCCACCCCTCCTCTCCGGCTCCGTCCTCTCCCCATGTGCACACAGTGTCTCCATACCTTAGGCTTTAACAGCTCCTCTGATTTTCCTTCTGGTTTTCTCTTTTCTTCTAGTTGTAGAATTTCCAGTCAGTCAATTTTTCTGTAGTTCTGGATAATGTCCACTTGATGTTTTAGTTGTATTTTTGAAATTGTTGTGTAAGGCTGCAGTTAGGTGTTTACCTATGCCGCCATCTTGGTTTCTCTCTTGTTCCACTTCTAATAGCAAAGTTGACAAAAGCATAAGACACTTAATTCTATAGGGCTTCTGGGGCTCCTGGGAAACCAAGGACTAAATACCTTGGACAATTTGATAAGGATTCTGTGCTCTAAATGGCCTGTAGATTAGTGCAGCTGCAGGCAATTTGCAGGAGACAGGCAATGTGGTGAGTGGCCCCCATGGCACTGCATGCTAATCTGAGACTATCCACACCAACAGCTTTTGCCATTCATCATTCTCACATCCAGATGGCTCCCACTGTCTTTCTAGTCCTCTTTTTGTGCAAAGTGGCTGCTCTTAAATTGCAGTGTATTGGTGTTGGAAGCAATTTTATTATTCATCCAGTAGTCCAATTACCACTCTTTGTAGAAGAGGAAATGGAAGCCCAAAGAGGGGAAATATCATTGTCAAAACTAACCATTTACTAAGTGTCAAGCTGAGGCAAAACATTTATCTTTTGGATCTCAGCCTGGTGCTCATTCCAGTTCATCAGGATCTTGTATTTTTGGGAAAACATGTAGCAGAGGATTTGGAGTCCAATGTCACAGGTCCAAAACTCATCTCTGCTATTTAATAGCTACTTGACTTTGGACAGTTAATCTGGCGTAGTTTTCTCCTCTATAAAATGAGGTTGATTATGGAACCTCCATCCTAGGCTGTTATGACAACTAACTGATGCTGATACTAGGTGTACCAGTTAATAATGTGAATTTTTTTTCAATATATGGAGTTACACATATGTTTATATATATGTGATTTGATATGTATGCTATTTTGTTGTATTGACAGCAAGCTTCAAAAATTCATGTCAAGTTTGTTGAAGGTGTTAACATCATAGATATTTTTACCTTTAACAGTGTCAAATTTCATACCAAAAAAGAGCATTTGCGGGAAGTTTTAATTTATTACTTTAATTTGGAGAGAAGTACTGCTGAAAGTTATTTTATACTTTGGGAAGCTTATGGTGAACATGCTCCATCTCAAGATACTTGTGAACGCAGGTTTAAACACTTTAAAAGTGATGATTTCGATTTGAAAGACAAAGAATGTCCAGGTCAACCAAAAAAGTTTGAAGATCAACAATTACAAGCATTATTGGGTGAAGATGTTTGCCCAACTCAAAAACAACTTGCAGAAAGATTAAAAGTTGCTCAGCAAACAATTTCTGATCATTTACAAGCAATGGGAAAGATTTTAAAGGAAGGAAAATGGTTACCACATCAACTGAATGAAAGACAAATGGAAAACTGAAAAGTCATCAGTAAAATGTTTCAATGACAGGAAAGAAAGTCTGTTTTGCATAGAATTGTGACTGGCAATGAAAAGTGGATGTATTTTGAGAATCCCAAATGCACAAAATCATGGGTTGATCCAGGTCAACCATCAACATAAACTGTAAGGCCACATTGCTTTGGAAAGAAGATGATGCTCTGTATTTGGTGGGATTAGGAAGGTGTGGTGTATTATGAAATTCTAAAACCAGATGAAACTGTTAATACTGATTGCTACCGACAACAAATAATTACTTTGAACTACACTTTGATCATGAAATGACCAAATGTGCTAGAAAACATGACAAAGTTTATTTTTCTTCATGATAACATCCCATCACACACTTCAAAAACAGTTAAAGACATATTAAAAGATCTTGCCAGGGAAGTATTAACCCACCTGCATTATACACTAGACATTGCTCCTTTAGATTACCTCTTTTTCTGATCAATGGCATATGCACTTTCTGAGCAGCACTTCAAAACATACGAAGAAGTGGAAAATTGGGTCTCTGAATGGTTTGCCTCAAAACAAGAAAGGTTCTATTAGGACAGTATCGACAAATTACCTGAAAGATGGGGGAAATGTGTAGCTAGTGATGGACATTATTTTGAATAAAGCACTTTTGATGTTTCTTTTGAAATTATTGTATTTTCTTTGATTACAAATCTGCATTATTAACTGGTACATCTAGTATTTCAAGTGCTTAGTATAGTGTGTGGCATATAATAAATGCTCAGTTCACTAGCTTTTATCATTATAGCACTAAACCTTTTCACATGAAAGAGGGAAGAATTGGTTCTTTTTAGGAGAAAGATCAAAGGAGATGATATTTTGTTTATGTGCATTTGGGTAGGCATATTTTGACTTTGTACATGCTTATAATATATTTCAGTCTAGTGATCAACCTGATGGCAGAAAATGCCATCTGGAGGGAACATTTTCCTGGATAGTAGGAAGAATGAAAATGTTAAATTCTTAAATGCTGTACTTCCGGTTAGTGTCTGGTATATATTCATTGGTAATGATAATCAGTGGACCCTGTCATCAATTTGGGATACCAAATATTAATAAAAATACTCTTTGCATTCAAGATACTGTGAATATTTAAGAAACAGTTTGATTTTTCAAGATTATAAAATGGCTTAAAAATAAAACAATACTCAATCTTTCTGTTACTTCATAGGATACTTGGTGAATGTTCAAGCTTTCTAATTTTTAGAGACATAGTTAATGCATTGAGAAATCTAAAAGAGAAGGAAAAATGACATTAAGCAATACATAATCCTTTAAATTAATGTATTAATTTTCAATTGTAGAAAAAGAAAAAATGCCTTGAAATCTTGGGAGGTTATTAGTGTCTGGAAGATTTTCAAAAGATATATATCTACACTAATAAAAGAGAAACATGCAAATCACTCCACTGTGCCAAGCCATGCCCACCAGCCAATCAGTATCGAGTATGCAAATCATCCCAACCAAAATGGCAAGCCACAGAGCTGGAGCAAGCAGGAGGCTTGGGTTGCCCTAGTAATAGAGGAAGTCAAGCTTCTTGCCCACCCTGGCCTCCAATCAAGGCTACAAAGTTTCTATTATACAAGATAAATAAATTCCAACAAAAATGGTGGCAGCCACAGAGCTGGAGCAAGCAGGAGGCTTGGGTTGCCCTCAGCGATGGAGAAAGCCAAGTTTCCCACCTGTCTTGGCTGGTCCTGGCTTCCGCTTAAGGCTACAAAGTTTCAATTATAGAAGATAAATAAATCCTAGATACTTGCTTCCAGCCGGCCCTGGCCTCTGCTCCAGGAGGCGCTGAAAAAAAAAAAAAGGAAAGAAAAAAAGGAGATGGTACCTCACTGTCATTTTGGTTTGCATCTCTTAGATGATTAGTGACTTTGAGCATGTTTTCATATGTCTTTTGGTCTTCCCTATGTCCTATTTCAAATAGTGTCTATTTTTTTATTGGATTGCTTATCTTCCTTTTATTAAGTTGTATGAGTTCCCTGTAAATGTTGGAGATTAAACCCTTATTGGATATGTTATCCCATGCAACGGGATTTCTTATTGTCTTGTTGATTTCTCTTGCTGTGCATATAAGCTTTTTATTTTGATGTAGTCCCAGAGAGAGAAAATTTTAATTAAAAACCACACACATATATTTATTGATTTTGGAGTTGAAGGGAGAGGAAGAGAGATAGAAACATCAATGGTGAGAGAGAATCACTAATTAGCTGCCTCCTGCATGCTCCCCACTGGGGATTGAGCCCACAATCAACCCGGGCATGTGCCCTGGACCAGAATTGAACCAGGACCCTTCAGTCCACAGGCAGATGCTCTATCTACTGAGCAAAACCAGCTAGGGCAGAGAAGGGGGGTTTTAAAGAAGCTGCATTTATGAGTTTGTGTGGGGAAGGGTAGTGAGAGGTGAGCTGAGGATAGTGAAGTAGCCCAATTTTGCCAAGAGAATGAATTTGGATTTTATATTAAGTGCAGCGGGAAGCCTTTGAAGGAATCTAAGCACAGGAATCATGTGCTGCCTTTTGCCTTCCCACATGGTTAAGATTCAGTAACTTTTTGGCATAAGAGACATTGATAATACATACAGCAGAGGTCCCTTAATCAACTGAGGCCAGTGCCTCAGTTTTAGCCTTATAAATCATCTGCAAATCCTATTGCATTCACTGAAGACATTCTTCCAAAAACATCATGTTTCCTATTAATCTGGGACTGGATTGAGTCATCTAGATGGGGTTGTGTTTAAAGGACAGTTTGCTGCTCTGCAGAAACATTTCGGTACATCTTGCAGATTTTAGATACTCTAATGGTGAGGATTTTCTTCTTTCAGTGGGAAACCATAGCAACATGCCACTTAGAAGAAGGCACACTATATAATCTATCTGTTCTTCAGTTAGCATTTTGCAGTCCAGAAATAGTCATCATTGCCTAATGTGAGTATACAAAAGGTCAGGCAGATCTGAACCCCAGTGATTACAGTCCTCTCTGTAACCATGGTGTGGGATGGGAACTGCACCTTCTACCAGAGATGTCTGATTAGATGCAGTGGGTCCAGGAAGGAGGAAGGAATAGGGAAGGATAGCTCCGTGCTTCTGTACAAATTGCAAGCCAAACCGGAATCTCTTTAAGTACAAAGTATAGGACCATGATTCATAGAATTGCTCCTTTTCCAAAATGCCATACACACACAGACTCAATGCCCCTCGGAATAATTCTTATTAAACTACAAGATTTATAGTTAAGAGATTTTTATCTCCCAGCACCTTTTGCAATTCCACACACACACACACACACTCCCTGTCTTGATTTTGTTGCAAAATAATAATCCACAAGTTCTTGAATAGGTACACAGAGGATTTATTATCTTTTAAAAATATTTTTATGGATTTCAGAGAGGAAGGGAGAAACAGAAACATCAATGATGAGAGAATATCATTGCTCGGCTGCCTCCTGCATGCCCCCTACTGGGGACCGAGCCTGCAACCAGGGCATATGCTGTTGACCAGAATGGAACCCAGGACTCTTCAGTTCGCATGCTAACACTACCCACTGAGCAAAACCAGCTAGAGTGGATTCCTTATCTTAATTCAGACTTTGGAGAGCCAGAGCTGCCAGCTAGGAATCCATCAACGTATAGAAGTTAAAAGGGTCTTTTCTAAAGAACAGGCAGAAGTGGCAAGATCTGAAGAGAAGGGGATTTGAGATAGTTGATCACAGTATAAGTAGTGTCTTGTTGGTGAAAAATTGAGAGGCACAAGGGAAAAAAGGCAAGAGAAGTAGAAAGGACCTTTTGAAGTCTTCCGTGATGCTGGTAAGATGTATGGATATGTGTGCGGGTTTTTGAGGAGCAATCACATCTTAAAGTGCCATTTCCTTCTCTTTCCCTCCTCACTGGAATAGTTCCCCTTTTAATTCTCCTTGAGATCTCATTGGGGCTCACGTGGCCTTTTTAACTTTTCTTGCTTTGCCTTGACACCGACTTGTGAAGTGGCTCCCCAAGTAGCCCATCTCTCAGGGCTCCAGGGGGTCATATCCACCACCTTCTCCCCAATCCAAGCATCTTCAGAGTTGGCTGCTAAGAATATTTACTTCCTATCCTTGTTGATTCACATTCTCAGTTTGTCAAGGTCATACTAAGAAAGACTTTCAAAGAGATTGTATAACTTATACCATGGCAGAGGCCTAGGAGCAGAGGGGAACACCACCCCATGAAGAATAGGCATTTGCCCGGAGGTCTGCACCTATAGGGAGGGAGAAAGAAGTCAGAACTCCTTAACATGATGCCCAGTGGTCTTTAGTTCTCTTCATTTATTCATCTATTCCTTCATTATTTTATTCATTCAACAAAATTCCTTGAGCACCCATGTACCAGGTGTGGATACAACAGAGAACTGAATAGACATATTTCCTACCCAAAGATAGCTGCTCATCGTCTGCAATGAAAACAAGCAAATAGACGGGCACTTGCAATAGAGAGTGATAAGACAATGAGCCTTGGCTATGTGGATTTTGTGTGAGCGAGAAAGAAACTATTTTTTTGGATTAAGCTACTGAGATTTTATGGTTGTCACTGTGGTATGGCCTATTTTATAGCCAACAGATTCATCTGTATGAAGAGGAATTACACCTAACAAAGTCATTTCTCAAAACTTGTTTTTTCATGTTTTTGGAAGAAAGTTGTATCAGAGGCCAGGATTCATTCCACACATTGATCTCTAGCCACAATATTGTAGAAATTAGCCTTTCTCTTCTCCCTCTATCTTACCAAAAAAGAAAGTGGATATTCCTGCTACCTACCTTATGTTTAATGGAATCCTCCTGCAATTTGGATACATTTGGCATCTGAAGAAACCTTATACCAGCCATTCTCAGAAACTAAGAAGCAAGTTCTATTTCTTCCAGGCTGCAGTGCTCCTGTCTGATGCAAAGGCAGCTGAATTAATTTTCCCCCTACTTACTGCTTTTCCAGAGTACCAGAGTTGTATTCATTTTAACCTGTGTGAGTTATTCACCCAGTGTAACTATTTCCAGCAAGAAAAGTACCTATAGCTGCCTATTCACAGCACTGGGGCAAGGAGATTACAAAAGAGATTTTATTTAAAATGAGATTGAGCTAATTTCTTACAGCATGCAGGATGTCTCTTTTTGGCCATCTACCAGAAGAGGGCAATATAAGAACACAGTTTACATACTGTACCAACTCAGAAACATTCCAGAATATTTTTTATTAGGAATCACACCAAGTGTTTGGTGAAATCATTTTACATATATTTCTAGGGCTGAGAAATTCCAGAGTATTAAACCCCCCTCCAACAAGGATATAGGGGGAATAAATGGTGATGGAAGAAGACTTGACTTGGGGTGGTGTACACACAATACAGTGTACAGAGGATATTTTGTGGAATTGTGCACCTGAAACCTGTGCAATTTTGTTAATCAGTGTCATTCCCAATAAATTATTGAATTTAATAAAAAGGAAAATAAACACTCTAATATAGAGGAGAGATTTTTAATAAACTTGCTTTAAACTCTAGTTGACCAAAGTGAATTGTTTCTCCCTGAAAGAAGAGGTAAGAAGGAGGGAGACCAGGCAAGTGAGTTTAAGCCCACGGTGTCCTTGTTCAGCTCCTACCCTCGCAGAGTTGAAAACTTCTATTTGTAGCATGTGACTTTCTAATACCCTCCTTACTACCAGATTGAGGCATGTTGTTTACCTTTAGCTGCTTCCAGCTTCCTAGTTAGACAAGTAGTTTCTCTTTTTTAATCCATTCCCTTTGTTTTCTCTTTTTCAGTCATTCCTGCATTCTTTCATAAAGAAGAATCTATAATCAATTTGTGGGAAACCACTTAACAGTTCAATTCTACTCATAGCAATTGAGGGTCAAGGATCATCAACACTATTAAGAAAATGACCACATTACCTAAAGTAATAAAAAACATCTTACTCTGAAATAAGAAATAATGGCTATAGCCAGACAAGAGGTACTGAAGTCTTTTTCAGACTTGGGTGAGGAGTTCAGTCAGTGGGGGAACAGCAATTGGACATAGGCAGTTGCTAGAGCAACTAGCTAGAGGAAGAAGAGGCAGGCAGATGGGACCTGGTATTTATAGATTCTGATGGCAGGTGGTACGTGTTAGTCCTAGATTCTGTTTGAAAGAATGGATATCAGTTGGAAAGAATGATATACCAGGCAAAAGGTGCCTGTAAGGAGGTTTTTATTTATTTTATTTTTGCCTTGATATCCTTTGTACCTAGTAAATTGCTTATCATGTAGTAAAGTTTCAACGTTTCCTCAAAAAACTGAACAAAAGGTAATATTTATTTTTTTACTCTTATTCAAGAATTTTTTCCCCTATTTATTTTGAAAGAGAGAGAGAGAGAGAGAGAGAGAGAGAGAGAGAGAGAGAGAGAGAAAGAAAGGGAGAAGGAGAGACAGAAACACTGATGTGAGAGAGACACATGGATGGGTTGCCTTTTGCATACTTCCAACCAGGGCTGGAAGCTTGCAACTGAGAGGTACTAGCCCTTGACTGCATCAAACCTGGGACTCTTCAGTCCATAGGCCGATGCTCTCTATCCACTGAGCCAAACCAGCTGGGGCAAGAAAAGGCAATATTTAGAGATGCAGAAAGGCAGCTGGCGTCAGAAGGATTTGGTAGAAGGTAGAAAGGAGGTACATTTATAAAGCGGGTTTACCAGATGCAGGATTCTCAGAGCTTAAGCCAGGATGACCTGGGTACACCAGGATGAGTGATCACATGGCCTAGTCCACATGGCCAAAATCTAAAGGTTGAATTCTAGTGATTGTAGATGGCATCCCTTCCCAACTTCCCAGATGCCATACCTGATATGACCTAAGTTATATGACAGGCATGGAAACAGTTTACTTGACTCTGATCACCTCTAGTTGTGGCTTCTTAAGAATAAAAGGTGGGGTTTCACTTAAGTCTCAGATATTTTTTAGAAAAATCAGTGACAAAGGGTCATGACTAGAATGGCTGTAGGGTATATATAATATGGACTGATTCTCAGTCCCACCAAGCAGGAGTTAGAGGGGCCTGGGTTTCTACTCCTGACTTTAGATGGGGTCTCAGGTAAGTTTCTTAACTTCTTTCCATGTTATTTGTGAAATGTATATAATGGTCCCTAACATAAAAAGGCTGTTTTATTATAAAGCCTAAATGATATAACATACGTTAAGCACTTAGTACAGCATCAGCCTCAGAGCAGAGCAAAAATTACTAATTAGCGGTAGATAGATATTATTCTATTACGAGAAATAGACTGATGTGGCTTTAATGAAAACGACTTCAGTATTTTTTAAACATAACTTGGGGTCCAGAAGATAAATGAATTTGATTAAGAGATAAGACAAACATGTATTGAATATAGCATATAATTTACAAGTAGAGTGTTTTAAGCATTCACTAAAGTCAGATAGACATGCACATTGTATGATTTATTAAAAAAATAGCTAAAATTTGGAATGTTTATGTGATTCTGAGATTGTATTGGAAATAGCTATGAAATGTAAATTTATTATTATTATTATTATTTTTTAAAATTTTATTTTATTAAGGTATTTTCTGTGTACATAGTTTACCATTGCCCCCCCCCCCACCTCCCATTTATGCCCTCCCTCCCCAGAGTTCTGTGTTCACTGGTTGTACTTATGTTCATGCATACCAGTCCCTCGGTTGTTCTCCTATCTCCCCCCAGGTCTCCTTCCCCTCCCCGCTGTCATTTGGCAGTCTGCTTGTTTTATGGTGACTATCTCAGGACCATATGAATAGAGTCCGCTCCTCCTCTGGTTTTCACCTCCCCTTCCCCTGGGTCCCACTGCTTCCCCTGGGACACACGGCTCGCCCGGGGCACACTGCACCCTGGGACACTTGGCTCACCCGGGGCACTCGGCCCCATGGGACTCACGGCTCACCCGGGGCACTTGGCCCCCTGGGACACTCGGCTCACCCGGGGCACTCGGCCCCCTGGGACACTCGGCTCACCCGGGGCACTAGGCCCCCTGGGACATTTGGCTCACCCGGGGCACTCGGCCCCCTGGGACACTCGGCTCACCCGGGGCACTCGGCCCCCTGGGACACTCGGCTCACCCGGGGCACTCGGCCCCCTGGGACATTTGGCTCACCCGGGGCACTCGGCCCCCTGGGACACTTGGCTCACCCGGGGCACTCGGCCCACTGGGACACACGGCTCACCCGGGATCCCCTTCCCCTTTGGGGGGTACGGTTCACCCGGGGCACATGGCCCCCTGGGACACTCGGCTCACCCGGGGCACTCGGCCCCCTGGGACACTCGGCTCACCCGGGGCACACGGCCCCTCTAGGGTGTTGGGGTCGCATATTGGAGGCGCCGCACTAGCTCCTTGCTAGCATGGCGGGCAGGCTGGGACAGCTGCAGTTGGCCTGAGATGGTTGCAGGCGGGGGGACCACCTTCAAAGGTGTCTCGTTCAGTGTGGGAGCGGAGCAGCTGCAGACATGGAGGCTAAGTTCTGAGGTCGCCCACTCCCTGAGCCCAAGGCGTGGTGAGCTCTGTTCTTGGTGGATTTCCTTTATTCTCGGTGGCAGTGGCGGGTGGCGGTGCCAGGTGCAATATTGACGGTCGCTCCTGTGGTTCAATTACCACTGTAGTTTTAAAGTTCACATGGCGGTGGTGGTGAGAGCTTCGGCTTGGCCATGTGGCATCGGAGGATGGGCTCGTCTGGGTGGGTAATGGAAGGCACCGTGCCATTTCCTCACCAGCGCGCTCCATCTCCCTCCCAGCATGGTGGGTGTGCTGGGAAGATTGTGGGCGGGCTGTGATGGCTGCATGGGGAGAATCCGCCCTCAATGGTGTCCTCTTTGTTGCGGATGTGGAGCTGCTGTGGATGCAGAGGCTAATTTCTGAAGCCACACTCTCTATGAGCCCGGTGTGTAGTGAGCTCTGATTTTGGTGGATTCCCATTCTTGGGGGCGGCGGTGGGTGTGGCAGCGATGGTAGCTCCTGTGGGTCAATTTCCCCTGTAGTTTTAAAATCCGCATGGTGGTAGTGTCTGATGCTTTGGCCTGACCATGTGGCAGCGGAGAGAGGATTCTCCGGGTCTGCCAATGGAAGGCGCAGCGCCAGCACAGCGCGCGCGAAGGCCTGGCAGAGCAGGCCGCGGGCAGTGACGGAGAGTCCCCGCGATGTCTTAGTCTTTCAGACTTAGTGGAACGCTTCCCCTGAGCCAGGACAAGCAGTACCACCACAAATATTGGCCAGCTCAGTGCTGCCCCTCTACAGGTGACAGTAGGGGCATCCTCACCTTGGTAGGCCTTTGCTCTTGGAGGTCTTAACCAGTGGAAGGCAGCACGGTACAGAACTGCCCCACCTTCTCAGTCCTCCGCTAAATTTATTATTTTAAATAATTTGGTGTAAAAGCCTCACTAATATACCAGTATAGTTAGAAACGAAGCATTTGGTATAAAGGCTTTCTAAAGATTGGAGAAAACAATTCCATGCCTCAAATAATTTTTGTGAATTTAGTGTAGCTGTTTTTCCAGTTAATTGACATTAATTAATGTTAATTTTGATGGGAATATAATTACTGTATTCTTTCAAAGTGTACATATTCACATCTAGAAAAGCAGATCAGTCAGGTATTTATGAACCAAGAGTCTATCTATATATATAAAAGCTCAGCAACCAGAAAGGTGGAACAACCAGAACAACCACTGGCTATGATGTGCATTATGGCAGCCAATCGGCCTGATCTGGGGCCCTATTGGTCCTTTCCCCTGGCTCTTCCCCCTGCTGGCCCAGCCAGATGGGCTCCCCATTGGGCCAGGCTGGCAGGACTCTACCCATGCATAAATTCATGCACTGGGCCCCTAGTGTTAGCATAAAATCAGAAGTCTGTTTGCTGGATTTTGCTCTCCTTTCTACTCCATCATCCTATATAATAAAACCCTAATGTGCAAATCATTTGAATGCAGGGTGACTGGTTGCTATGATGTGCACTGACCACCAGGGGGCAGATGCTCAACACAGGAGCTGCTCCTTGATGGTCAGTGCATTCCCACCAGGAACACCACTCATTCAGAAGCTGGGCTCATGGCTGGTGAGCATAGCAGTAGTGGTGGGAGCCTCTCTTGCCTCCATAGCGCTAATGACCACTTGGGGGATGTCCATGGGTGGTGGGCCTAAGCCGGCAGGTGGACATCCCCAAATGGGTCCTGGACTGTGAGAGGCTGAGGGACCCACCAGCTCCCTAACCCCCAGTGCACGAATGTCATGCACCAGGCCTCTAGTATCAAATAAGAACCATAATCATGAAAGGAGTTGAAGACTTTTCTCTTTTTCCTATTGAGGAATTAGAGAAAATATTTACAAGTGTTTTCTGCTTTATGCAGTCCTAAAATGTATACATTTATTTGTAAACAGTATTTTAATGAACAGATTATGGAAGTCCTACTTCATTCTAGGCCTAATGCTGGGTGCTGGTATATGAATGTGATAAAGAACCAACTAGTTATGGTCTTTCTTTGTGTTCACACACTTTAGTCTTGTGGAGGAGTTAGGCTATGACTAGTGAGCAAATAAGGATATACTTTACAAAATTTAAGTTAAATGCCATGAAGGAGAACAATAGGGAACCATGAAGGGATGTTTTCATTATAGGTGGTGCTTTAGGAAGCCTCTCTGAAAGGTGATAGTTGAGCTGAGCCTTGAAGAATAAGGCAGTCCTAGTCTTTTTTTTATTTGCATATTTTTATTTTATTTTTTCATTTTTAAGTTATTATATGTGTACATACCTTACCAATCCCTCCCACTCCCATACATGTCCTCCCTCCCCAGAGTTTTGCGTCCATTGATTATGTTATATGCATGCATACAAGTCCTTCCGTTGATCTCTTATCTCCCCCATCTCTCCCTACCCTCCCTGCTGTAATTTGACAGTCTGTTTGTTTCTTTACTGTCTTCTGTATCAGTCCTAGTCTTTTAAAGGATGAGCAGAAGGATGTTCCAGGTAATGGGACTAATGATTTTACCGTTTGAGATGGGAAAGAACTTGGGGTGTTAGAGGAACTGAATAAAGCTAATGGGATTTGATGGAGCCTTGTTAGAGAGAGGGGGGGGGGCGGGTAGAATGAGGTTAGAAAGAATACAGAGATTGGCTCCCACCAGAGCATGTGAACTCTTGGAGACGCATTAAGGAGTCTGGATGATTTTGTAAAGATAAGGGAAAAGCATTGAATGCTTTCAAAAGGATCAGGCTAACTGTTGTAGGGAGAATGGATGGGATTGGGGCAAGATTAAAAGGAGGAGCTCAATTAGAAGTTGATTGTAATAGCTCAGGCAAGAGATGATCACATTCTGGACTTGGGTGGTGGCAGTGGAGCTGAAGCAAAGTCACAGGAGAACAGTAGAATATATACCATAAGGTTTGGAGATAAGGAAAGAGAAGAGTCAAGGATGACTTTTAGATTCCTCGGTTAGAAAAACTGGGTAGATCATGATGGTGCCATTTAGTTAGATGTCAGTGACAGAGGGCTGGGAAGGTTATAGGGACCCAACATTGAGAGTTCAGTTTTAGATATATTTTCTTTGAGGTGCTGTGAATCTTATAATTGGAGATTCCAAGCAAGCAATTGTAGAATACCTGTCAGAAACCCAGAAGAAAGGTCGTGCTGGAGGTGTAACCTGAAATCACCTGCAAAGAAGCTAATTAAGGCCCCAGGAATAGATGCAATCACTCCAGAAGGGGTACAGAGAAAGAACTATAGTTGGGGGGGGGGGCCCTGGGGAGCACAGACAGACTTCAATGTTTTGAAATCTGGACTAAAGAAATGCAAGACATTGTGTGCTCACATTTGCTAAGAATCCTATTCCATTTCCCCATCAACCCCTCCCACAAATGTCAAGTTCCACATTTTCAGTCCCGCTTCTTCTGCTCCCTGAGCTCCCTAATGGAATTCCAGGATTAGCCTTCAGACCGTAGCCTCTTTTAATTGCTGGAGCAAGAAATCTTAGTGCCACAAGGAGAAAAATTTCCACCTGCTCTTTAGCTGCAGAGAAGCAGGTTCTGTTTCACATTATAAAATTCTCCTTGCAGAGTATATTTTAGCAACAGCATTTGTGAGACGCTAGGATTTCACATATTGATAGAGCCTGTGAAACTAATCTTTAACCTGTAAAAGGTCTGTGTATCCTTCCGCCCCCATGTGACCAGGTGGGGTCCTTTGTATTCTTCTCCTCTCTGTGCCCTGGCTGTCCTGTCGGTATCTCCCCATTGGAATCCTGGATCCGGGAACTGAAGGTTCCAGTTTTGCCTTGGGAAGTCCTCACTTCTAACCAGGTCTCACCCTCAAGGCTGCTGCGAACCCTTGATCGTCTTCAGAGCCCCCCAAATTGCCTGTCTTCTTAATGAAGCAATTTAAAAAATGCCTTTAATTATGAAAAATTTTCATCATTTATGGAAGTGGAATCCACGCATATTTACGTGGAAGTAAAAAGAAACCGCATGGCACACACCAGCAGCTTCAGTAATTACCAGTCCCTGGCCAATTATCTTTTCACCTAAACCCCTAACCACCCTGGCCTGTATGCTCTTCTAGAAATTACCACGTATTATAGTAAGGAAGCTTTTCTTGTTTCATTTAAACCAGCAGAATTGCATATGCATGATTTATGTAAATTAAATGTATATGAATTCATTTTTTTCTTTGATAATATTTTTTCTTTTTAATAGACAGTACATTTTATATGGTTAAAATTCTAAAGATCCAAAGGGTCTTCCTCTCTTTCCTCTGTCTTTTTCTAGTGGCTGGCTTTTAATGTATTTATTCATGCATTTGTAAATGTTTGTGTTTGTGTAAGTGAGAGAGAAGGGAGGGAGAGAGAGGAAGGGAGGGAAGGAAAGGGGGGGGGAGAGGGAGAGAGAAAGGTAGAGGGAATGGTAGAGGGAAAGAGGAGAATTTCTGGTGTGGCTAGCTTTTTTTTCCACATAGCAATATCCCTTGGACATCTTTCCTTAACAGGACTTATAAAGCAAAGAGTTGCCTAATACCAATTTTAAAAGGCTGCATAACATTTCATTTTGTTTAATCCATTTCTGTTGCTGCACATTTAAGACATTTTTAATCTTTTGCTGTTATATGAATCTTGGCAAATTCCACATTTCCAGCATATTTAAAAAATTTGAACACCTTGAAACTAATGTTTTAGGTACATTCTGACTTTGCTATTCCAGTCCCTTTTACTGTCTTTTCATACCTACAGCCTCCTTCCATGTTCTTTTATGTGTGAAAATCAAGGTCCATGGATCTTGCTTTTAGGGTATGGGAACAGTGAAGTTTGGGAGGATGCATTTTCTGTGGCTCAGTGGAGTTAGTTAAAGCCTAGGAGCCCAACACACTACAGGGTATTGGAGCTGGATCGTTTAAGTTTAATCCTCTCATTTAAAGGTAAACGGAGGCCTAGGAGAATGAATTACTTTGCTCAGTTCCCCAGGATTCTTAATTTTTCTTATTACTTACAGGGAAGAGTCACAAAAAGACGTAAACAAATCTAAATATATTTATTGTAAAGTTGTTTTTAGGCTGTGTCTTTTGTATTTAAGGACTAAGAGGAGAGGATGTTTTGCTGACATCACTGGGAGAAAAGAAGGTTGATATGATATAATCTGGCCTTATTTACTAGCACATTCAGCAGGACAGGGAGACAGAACTCTTGTTCATGGAGTTCCTCTTAAGGTTCATAGTCATGAGATCTCCTTCCAAGCTTCTCCTTACATGTTCATAATACATGATTTCACCTGAAATACAGCCACAGCAACGACAACTCACACTTTTTGAGAACCTACTGTGTTCCAGTGCTTTCCATCCTATTTAATCCTTACAGCCCTCCTATGAGGAAGGTACTATTGTGACTGGAGAAACTCAGGGCAGAGAAGAAAAATAAATTGCCCCAGGTCACGGGTAGTAAGTGCTCATTCCAGATGTGGATTCTCCAGAATCTGAAGAACAGTATTTGGGAGAGGGGCACGCAGGTGACTTTGACCAGTTCACAGATGTCCAAATACTTGCCCTAATTGTGGTTTACCAGGTGTTGCATGAGCGTTGGGTTCTGTGAGTTTGAGCCAGATCTGGCTGTGATTGCGTTGCTCAAGGTCTCTCAAGGACACGCTGGAGGGTTACATAAAAAGGAAGCATCCAGGCAGGAAGCTGTAGTCAAGTCAGACACACAGTGCAGCCAGAGGATTAGAGAGGGGAGCTGGGCCGAGGCTGAGGGATGCGGCAGGAGGGAGACTGCAGGCATCAGGAAAGAGGAAATAGGTTCAGCATGGAGGAAAGAGGGTCCTCTCAGAGAGGTTTCCTGAATGCTGGAGCCCACATCAGGGGCTTTTCATAGAGGAGCGTGCAGCCTCCTTTGTGGGGGAAGAGATTTGATAGTGGGCCTATCACAAGTCTGTACAATTAACATCCATTTGTATTCTTGAGCCCTGGCCCCGAGGCTCGGAAGCAGGAGGTCTGAACTGGCCCCTGGGATCCAGCAAGCACCGTGGGTGGTTCTGAGGCAGGAGATCCTGGTCCTCACCCTGTGAGACTGTGGATCAGTGAAGAGAGCCAAATGGTTTTCTTTCTGTTGCCGTCAAATCCCATTTAATTAAATGTTGGAAAAGAATGGCGGTCAGGAATTGCACATTGGAGGCTAATCTGGATTTTAGGGAAAGAAGAAAAAATATTCTCCTGTTGGGACAGAGGGGTAGTGCCATCTTCTGTTCCCATTGGTGGGGTCCACATCCCAGAAACAGCTGAGGCAGGGATTTTTCCTGTGGTCATGTGCTTAATGCACGTGTTGGGAGTGTCCTGTTTTCTGTCCCCAATAAATTGGAAGATCAAGGGAATGAGAAAAAGTGGAAATTTCATTCATTTTTTTAATCATTTAATTAATTAAACATTTATTAGGCACTTACTTTGTGCCAGACCCTGTTTTAGGATTTCAGAGGTATACAAATAAAGAAGATAGATCAAGTCCTTGATCTCATGGGGCTTATCATCTAAAAAGTAATTGAGCCAAAACCGCTTTGGCTCAGTGGATAGAGCATCAGTCTGTGGACTGAAGGGTCCCAGGTTCGATTCCGGTCAAGGGCATGTACCTTGGTTGCGGGCACATACCCAGTAGGAGGCATGCAAGAAGCAGCTGATTGATGACTCTCTCTCATTGATGTTTCTAACTATCTCTCTCCCTTCCTCTCTGTAAAAAATCAATAAAATATATTTAAAAAAAAAGTAATTGAGAGGCATGAGCACAGTAGCTTAAAAAGCATTTTCTAGAGGTCAGACTGGTGAAAGCCCTGATTCCAACAATTACTTATTGTGGGACTGCTCTATGCTTAAATTCCTCTCTTATGGGTGATACTGATGCCTCTCTCATACTTATAAAGACTAAATGGGGGTAAGGGGAATACGTGCAAAGCATTTGCCATAGGCCTAGCA
The DNA here is from genome assembly GCA_963924515.1 of Vespertilio murinus. Taxonomy (NCBI): domain Eukaryota; kingdom Metazoa; phylum Chordata; class Mammalia; order Chiroptera; family Vespertilionidae; genus Vespertilio; species Vespertilio murinus. The sequence goes on from OZ004708.1 coordinate 11,081,858, forward strand.
TGTGTGCTAATACACAGCATAGTTTTTCCAAGGCTAGAGTCTTTAGTCTTCTGGAGTCTGGCTACGGCTCTTGGATTGTCTTCATTCGCTCACCAGCTGAGTGCAGCTGCTGGTCAGGAGAGCTTCCCACCTCGCCCCTACTTCACTCAGTAGGGAGCTCCTGTAAACGTCAGACCTGGCCATTTGTTAAAAAATATATATTTTATTGATATTTTACAGAGAGGAAGGGAGAGAGATAGAGAGCTAGAAATGTTGATGAGAGAGAAACATCAACCAGCTGCCTCCTGCACACCCCCCTACTGGGGATGTGCCCGCAACCAATGTACATGCCCTTGACCGGAATCGAACCCGGGACCTTTCAGTCCGCAGGCCTACGCTCTACCACTCAGCCAAACTGGCCTCGGCAAACCTGGCCATTTGTTAAAACACTGAAATTTACAAATTATGTAATTGGGGCGGTGCCCAGCCCAAAGTTTTAAATTATTCTAGCCAGAGTGGGAAAATGTTGGTGAAAGGAAAAAAGAAGCGATATTCACTTCATGTGGTTTTAAAAATGTGTTCTGCATGAATATTCAAACCCTCACCAGCACCCGTCACAGCAGAGACATTTGCTCCCTAAAGTATAGTCTTTTTTTTTCTCTCCAGACAATTTTATGTAAAATACAGATATTATAAAAAAGAAAATTGGAGTGAGATACTAGACAAGGGTCTGCAGAGCCCCTCTATGCTTTGATGATTGTGTCTGAGCAATTAACGACATATCGAATGCTTCCAGATCCTCAGAACTCTTTCTCAAGAAACTGCAGAATAATTCATTTCTCATACACACCGTTTTAAGAGCAAAATGGCTGTGATGGAGGATCCTTTGCAAAGGAGAACTACTTAAGGACGAGGCTCACTGAGAATGCTTCTATCGCAAGTGCAAAGCTTGAGGAGGATCTGGGAAATCAAAAAATGCGCTTAGTGGAAAAAAAGACGCCTTTTCCATTGGAACATGCTGGTGTTTAGATGGGAACCTTGTTTCTTGGTCTGAGCAGTGCCTCGTCCAGGCTCTAAGGACAGCTCAGAATTCTTTTTTTTTTCAAAACTCTTCCCAGATCCTATTTATTTCAAAAGGGAAGAGACAGGCTGATCTGCATTCTGCAACAGTCTGCCCCCGAGCCTCTGCAGTGTGAAGATTTGAAATTGACTTTCTCCCTGGAGGATGTGTCTTGGATGCAGGAGAGGAGGAAGAGTCAGCTAAGCCCAGGCATCTTTAAAGATCTTCTCTCAGGAAGCACTATACAAACTGTGCTCTTTACAATACATTGCCAATGTTCTAAGCCGTGACCTTTCCTACTTCAAAGGAATACCAATGAAAATCAATTCTTCCGTGAGAGAGAAACAGAATTTACAGGGGTTAGGAGGTAGGCAAGGAGGGAATTTGGTATGTGAAGAAAATAGCCATCTTTCTAGAGGTCCTGAGATCTGCTGAGCAAATTTTGCTTGGGGGGAAAAGAGCTGAATATTTACACTTCAGAGCGGCTAATGGGACATTTATCTTATTCTCAGGATTAAAAAAAAAAGATATGATTTTGTCACAAAGCATACACTGAGAGGCCTCTGAACAGAAAAGTACTTTTTTCTCAGTAGGAACAAGATAGTCTGATCATGTTTGTCATGACATTTATAATCATGATGTTGAGGAACATCAGTATTGCTTTGGGCAGATATGTGTTCAAATGCTGGCTCTGTCATTGACAGCATTGCATTCTAACCTATCCAAACCTCAGTTTCCTGATTTGTAAAAATAGAGATGACACCTTGCAGAGTTATTCTGATGACTAAATGTGATTATTATATAATTAATGCGGTACTGGCACTCACTTGGGTACCCAACATATGGTCTGAGGAAAGGATGAAGATAGGGAGTCACTGTAACCAGACTGCTGAAATGATTAACACTATGAAGGTTGAGGCATGGGGAAAGACACTGTTCTCTTTCTATCTAGCCTGGGAAGCTAAACTCTTTTGAACTTTGCTGTCCTGTGCCAGTGCCTGCACTCCAGGTAACCCTCTGGTTATGTCTCCTGACCCCCTGACTCATTATCTCCTGAAGGACTCATGTATGCGTTCACCTGACATCTACTCTTCAGATCACTGGACATGACTAGCCTTCCTGGTATTCATCTTCTGGACCACTTGGCATCCATCGTCCAGGCTGTCTGACATCTGATGATTACCATCTGGGACCAATCCTGGGGCAAAGAATGCAGGGCTGATCATTCCCAACAATGTGCTTTTAACTATAAGAAATTTAACCTTTCTTCTTTGGAACACTTCCGGTTTTTTGCTCAGGTGTGTTCACCTAGAGTTTGCAAACTCTAAGACCCTTGAATAAACTTTTATCGTTTATTTATAGCCAAAGCCTCCAGGCTATTTTTGCGTTCATTTGACAGCACCCCTTCTTCCGCCCTACACACACACACACACACACACAGACACACACACCCTTGACTTGCTCTGTGGATTGCTCTGTCTCCCCTTGCTTTCTCATTTGCTCATCCTTTAAGGCTCGGTTCCCATCTTTGTCTTTTCAGCCCTCTTTCTACAAGAATTGTTTTCACTTTTTCCAGTACTCATTGCTTAATCCATGACCCTCAGGGGTTTATTATTTAATTAATGTGGCAAAACCATAATTTTTAAATTCTCCATGACACCCACAATTTTGAAAGAGACACAACACATTTACAATAATTTTGTTTGTTTCAGGTAGTAAGCTCCTCAGTTTCTTCTTTTTCTTTTTGTTGATCTGAGGACACCATTAATGCTAATTATGGGATAACCATATGGTTTACATAGGTTAACTCAAAGCTGCTTAAGCACTCTGTGAGGCAGGCACTATTACCCTCATTTTGCCAATGAGCAAACGGGGCCAGAGCTTTTCAACAATGTGTCCAAACTGTATTCCAAGGGGTAGATAGTTAGGGTTTGAATTTAGGACTTTCCCATTCTAAAGCTTAAACTCATTCTGCTGTATTAAGTGATTTTTCCATTAAGTTTCAGATGAAAATATGTTCGGCTTCTAAGTCCTGGCTTTAGAGCAGAACAGAATTTCTCAGTGAATACTCTTCATTATGGAAACAGTCCATTCCTTGACCTTCTGATGTGATGTAGGGTCCTTGGGAGCAGTGGAAAGAGATTCTTGAGTCCCTCTTCTGCTCCGAGGTTTCAAGTCACAGTCAGCCCCCGGTCCATACCCCTACCCTTCTCACATGAGCATCAGTGCACAGCCAACACCTTCCTTAGAGTGGCTAGAGAAAGCACTGTAGACAGAGAGTAATTCTGTTAAATAAAGAGTTATATATGTGGCTGTGGCGTCTGCATGCAAAAAGAACCAAATAAAACACCCATATACAAATAACTTTCTTCTTAAACACACATCTTCCCTTGCTGTAAAACTTTGATAAATAGCTTGGGAAATGAGCTGAACACATCTGTCTGAATAAATCCACATAGCATCTTTCCCCCTTAAAATTAGTGAGAAGGAACACTGCTATTGCAAATAAATTCAGTTTTCCCCCACAACCGAGAAATATTTTCTGTAGTACAATGCTTTCCAATTATGTTGGATAGCTCCAGGCTGAATAACAACAGAGCTTCCAAACTGAATGCTTGTGGCCAGTTTCTGAAGTTTAATAATTTTAGTAGTAGATCTTTTTCCTGCTCAATGGCATACATAAACATCATATTGGAGGCTAGACCCTACTAGACCCTTTGGACAATGATCATTGATTTCCAATTATATTTTAAACTTTCCTATTTTTTATATTAAAAAAGGTACTAGAATAGTAGTTTCTATATTATTTTAGAGATAGCAAATTCATTAGATTGGGCAATTTAAGGGTTTAATGTTCTTTTTGCTATGGATTGTTATAAATTGTTGTAAAATTTTGGTGCATTTCTTTTTGCTGCGTTTTTTGCTGCATTTCTTAGAGGGCTGAAACAATATATTCTCTGGAATGAAGAAAGGGAGACACAGAAGAGTAGAGCAAGGCACTCTAGGGTCCGGTTTCATCCTTGAATGTAGTGTGGGACACATAATCAAACCAGATTCCTAATGTTTGGTGCAAATTAAACATGGGGACCAATTTTATTGCATGTCTTCCTTAATTAACTCCTAATTTTATCTTTCAGTTTGCTTGAGTGTATCTTTAAGTAGGATTTTGTGTGTGTTTCTTTTTGGATATCTTGCACACCTATCCATATCTTTATATATTTAAGACAAGTGTTTTTAATATCAAATTATTAGGTAATTGGATTTTTCCTGCAAAATATAATTTGATGTTAGATCTTAGGCCAGCCTAACTTTTATTCATTGTAGATAATATGTTGTCTTCTTTTAAATAAAATATTTTTACTGATTTCAGAGAGGAAAGGAGAGGGAGCGAGAAATAGAGACATCAATGATGAGAGATAGTCATTGATTGGCTGTCCCCTTGGGGATTGAGCCCAAAACCTGGGCATGTGGCCTGATCAGGAATGGAACCATAACTTCCCTCTTCATAGGTCAACCACCCCTAAGCTCCGTAGGCAGGTGAAAATCTGTTGTCTTTCTACCTCTTCTTCTCCCCTCCAATTTTCCTCCTTTTTTTTTTTAATAGTACCTTGTTCTTATTTCATGTATATTATAGTTTGTCTAATCTTTTAGTAAAGCAGAAATAGTTTACTTAAAGTTTTATTTTCCTTGCATAGACTCTGTTTTCTTTGAGGTGCTTTATTTCTTTTAAACCCTGCCTTTCATGTTTGAGGCTTTTTTATTGGTGTTGGTGACCCTTCAAGGGTGGGACAATAAGCGGCTGACAGGGAGCTCCAGAACCCAGTTGCAGGGGGTTCTAGACTGTGGGCACCTTTATAGTATGATCTTCATTGACCTTTCATTGAGGGAATTTCTGATGCAGAATCCCCTTTCTCTCCCCCCACCCCCATATAATAACTCCATCCTTCACTATGCTTTTTGTTCTCCTACATAGAGCGTAAACTTGTCTTATTTCCTCTGACTAGCCCCCTTTCCTTTGGGGCAGAGGTGATGCACAGACTGGCTGAATGGAGTAAGGAAGGTATCAGGGCTGCAGACGATTCTCTAACTACTTCTTTAATAGTTTTTCAAACAATCCTTTTGTTTTTAATTTCACTTCCATATCCATTCCCAGAGGACCTAATGTTGCCAATTCCAAAGCCTTTGTAGATTCTGCAAAGCATACTGAGTTTCTTCTTGGCTTCTTCCACTGCTGGTTTAACATTCAGCTGTCTTTAGGTCTTTTCTTTACCACATATCTTGCTTTCTGAATTTTGCTGCAGTTGTCTCCGTTCTTGTGGTTCTGTGTCCTTAATAAGATTCTCTTCTGGTGTTTTAGTGTAGTTTTGAGAGGAATAAAATAAATGGAAATGTATCTGAAGGATTCCTTGTTTTATTAAGAATTTTGTAAAAATTAGAACAATTACAAAATACATGAACTTTAGATGAAAACAGCTCATCACTCTATCTAAGAAAATGTGGCTATCCCCACCCTCACCCCCCTGGCCCTGGATTCCATATTTATCTCCCCAGAAATGAACAATAGCAACTATTTGATTATTTTTCCAGTCTTCTCGTGCATTAACACACACTTACACATGCATACATTTAAAAAAATAATTGGGATCATACCAAACATATGGTTTTTATGGGTTGTTTATTTGTCGTTTTTTTTTCTAACTTGATCTTTCCACATCTATAGCCTATATAATAAAAGGCTAATATGCAAATCAATTGCATGGTGGAATGACTGGTCGCTATGATGCACACTGACCACCAGGGGGCAGACACTCAATGCAGGAGCTGCCCCCTGGTGGTCAGTGTGCCAGAAGCTGGGCTCATGGCATCCCCTGAGGGCTCCTGGACTGTGAGAGGGTGTAGACTGGGCTGAGGGATCCCACCCCCAAGTGCATAAATTTTGTTCACCAGGCCTCTAGTATACATATAAAAAGCTTAAAGACTGCCCCACCAGTAGGTATGGTGCACACTGACCACCAGGAGGCAGATGCTCAATGCAGGAGCTGCTGAGCTGTGATGACTTGGCAGCTGCAGTTCTCGGGTGATGCACCCTGGAACCAGAGAGGAGGAAGGGAGCCCAATTCCAGGGTAAGTCACCACCCTCTCACAATCTGGGACCCCTTAGATGATGTCAGAGAGCTAATTTCACCCTGATCCCTGTAGGCCAGGCTGAGGGACCCCACCTGCTGGAGGGATACCGCTCACTGCAGACACCTTCCAGCCACAGTAGGGAGTATACAGGAGGCAGCTGATCAATGGTTCTCTCTTATCATTGATGTTTCTATTTCTCCCACTCCCTTCATCTCTGAAATCAATATAAATATATTGAAAAAGAAAATGAATGTCACTTGCTGTAAATACATGGTATCTGTGAAAGTAAATGCAAATTTAATAAAAAATAGTTTTATTGAATTCTAAGTGGATGTAATTCCCTCTCTTTTTGTTAAAAGGTATATTAACAAAGTGGTTAATATCAAACAAAAGATTTTCTCCCTCAAGTCTTCTAAAAATGAGAATTAACATAGAATACACTTTTACTGTATAATTTGATATTAATTAATCCCATGGTTATGCACCTCCTAAAATCATTTTCTCTATAATCAGTTGGTGAATTTCTCATCCAATAGGTATAACACTAACAGTATTACCTTTCATCAATGTTTCATCAGGTCATCTTTCTGCTCAAAGATTCTTTAGATCTTCATTGCCTAGAGAATAAAAAAAGTATCTAATGTTTAAGGCTCATCATCTAATCTCAACCAGTCTTAGTATGGCTGTTTCTGGGTCTTTATTCATCTTTGAGTTTCTATAGGATCACTGTTTATACCAATTTACTTTGTTGTAACATTCCAGCTTTATATATCCTCTTGAATTCTGGTTATTTTGTTTTCTCTACTATACCATTACTTTCTTTGGGCAAGACCTGTCTTTTATATTACTTTCTTTTGCCCTTAACCATGCCTACTAGCACAGTGTCTTGTATGTGATAGATTCTCCATCCATCAACATAAATTAATTACTTGTTTATATGATTTATCTGTTACCACAAATTAAGCATTCATTACACAAAAGCTTAGAAGAGATGATTCAGTTATGAAGCCATCTAAATTCTCATAACACAGTTATGAGATTCTTCTTTATAAAACTGCAACATTAGAAAACACAATTGAAGGAAGACTTGCTAGTGGCAATATTTTTTTTACTGAGTTTGAATTTATGTTCATTATATTTGTTTCCTTTATTTGAAAGTCTAAACTCCCATAACTTTTTATGAACTAGTTGATTTTCATGTATCTGAGTCACTTTTGGAATACATTTTATCTTAATAAGAATAACGCATCAAGCAGAAAGCCAGCAGGCTCCTCATTATCATGCTCCACATATAGGCGTTTATCTTTTGGCTGCCAAACTGGAATTCCACACTGTCCAACTTTAGAAAATGGATGGTTTTTAATGGGTAAGTTTGACTGACAAAAGCAGGGAACAAGCCAATGGCCTGTCCTCTCAGTTAATGGGATTAGATCTGAATGGATAAGACATGTGAGGGTCTGAGGACTTTAGGGGAAAGTCTTCAGTGCACACTGGCACTTCTGAGAAGCATTAACATTCTCTGTGTGCTGCACTAACTCTTTAAAATGCCATTTGCATTGACGATGGTATAATTGACATTGCTCCCAGAGGAGTTCACAGGATTATGGGAAGATGGAGTAAAAAATAAAAATTCATCTCTTCTCAAGGTTCTCTCCGAGCTACAAAATGCAGAGAGACAAGGACTCTGGTTAGTGGGTGATGTCATATTAATAACAATGATAAAAAAGACACAAAAACCTTTCCATCATCACAATTTTCCCAGTAGCCTTTTTATCTCATGATATCTTCCTAATTGGCATTCATCACCATTTGTTTGAATGCTTGATATTATTTATTTTTGCACTAAATATTTAGTTAGAGTCTTTATGATCCATTTGTTCACACTAATCTATCTTTAAAAGTTAATTTTGATAGTTGTAGCAATAGTTTAATGCCCCAAACACCCATGAAACCGTGTGAAAGAGGAAGCTTCTGTAGGGGACTCAGTATACAGTCTCTGCTATAACTGAACAGGTTTGAAATCACTATGGATGAACACGACCATTTAGAGGTCAAAGAACAACTGCAGCATGTAGAAACCATATATAGAAAGACATACACAGGTATGAATAAGGTTAAATGAAACTGTCAGATTTTCAGCAAGGTCAGTTGTGATGTATTTACTCCTAGCTTTGTGCAGGACCAGTGTATATTAGCAACATTTTGATATGTTTTTCTGAACAACGGGTTAATTGGGGGAAATAAGTGATTTGTAACTAGCATTTTTTTCATTAAATTAGGCAATGTTATTTTCTTGCCTCAAGTCATAGAAAAAAAATGTCTCTAAATATTGCCAAATCTTTTTTTGTCAGTTAAATCACCCTACTTGGAGAACTTGAGTAATAGGAAAGTAAATTTATGGATGTCAGATTGGCACCAAACTGCCAAACCATTTATCCAGTAAGGAGTGAAGAAAGTGTGGGAGCCTTTTGCCCAGCTCTTTCTAGAGAAAGCTGAAGTTTTGACCAAAGGCTCTATTATATGGCACAATGTGAGACTATTGGGGGAAAGAATGTAAGAAAATGTTTCTAGGAGAACATCCAAGATGGCGGCCTAGGCAGTCTCCTAAGCTGCCGCCTCATCAACAATTTAATTAAAAAAAACAACTAAAATCAAAAAGGACTTCACCAAAACGTCAGGAAAGCTGGCGGAGTGGAATAGCTACAACTAGAAAGAAAGAGAGAGGCTCACGGATCGGACTGGGAGCCGAAAAGCACTGAGGTAGGGAGACGCTCGCACACGCGGCCGCCGAATACCTGCCTGGCGGTGGGAGGGGAGGAATCCCCAATTGCACGGAACCCTTTCGGACTGTACTGAACCCCAGCCCTGGCTGAAATTCCGTGGTCCCAGGCTCATACGGGTGGAGAAAGGCACCCAGAGACTCAGAGACTCAGAGACTGGGAGACCGGGGACCGGAGCCGCAGCCGGCAGGGTCTACAGACTCGCGCGCACGAGCAAGTACGCGCTGAGGTCTGACCACCGCCCCTCCCGGAGCAGAGCCGAAGGAGTCAGAAGCTCCAGGTCTGACCGCGGAGGCTGCCGCTGCCTCTCTGTACAAGGAGGCGGCCTCTCCGTAGCGGAAGGAGTCAGAAGCTCCAGTTCTGGCCTCGGAGGCTGCCGCCGCCTCTCTGTACGAGGTGGCGGCCTCTCTGTAGCGGAAGGAGTCAGAAGCTCCAGACTACAGAGACCAGCCCAAGTCCGGGTGAGCCCCTGGGGCACCCACGCTCTTGCTTGGGGAAACTGGGCCGGTCAGGCGGAAACTCAGGCGAGCGCACCAGGGCAGGGCAGAAGCCAAGACTGTCAGTTCAGCCCTGAGACTCCGCCCCATCCAAGCTGAACAGAGGCTTCTGCAGTTTTTCAAGTCTGATCCTATAAGACTGTCTCCAATACAGAAGTTATCCCAGAGTAGACACAGCTGATACCCACATCCAATTGGCCTGAAGGTCAATTCACAACAATAGAGACTTAGCTACAACAAGGCTGTGCATGCAGTCCACAAAGGGGATCACCAAGAGTGTCTACCTCAGGTAACTGAGGAGGCTGACCCACTGTGCTATATAGGACACCAAACACACAAAGCCATCCTACCAACTCTGAAAAACAGCGAAAATGTCGAGACAAGGAAATAGATCTCAAACAAAAGAGATGGAGGATAGAGAGTTCAGAACTACGGTTCTAAGGTTATGCAACAATATCCTAGAAAAACTCGATAAACTTCATGAGACCCAACTAAAAAGTATAGATAAACTGACTAAATTGGAAAATATTATGCAGAGATCCAACAGCAGAATGGAAGAACACAAGAATCAGGTCAAAGAGCCAAAAGACACTCCGCTGGAGAAGGAAAAAGAAAAGAGGATCCAGAAAGTTGAAGATAGTGTAAGGAGCCTCTGGGACAACTGCAAGCGCACCAACATCAGAATTATGGGGGTGCCAGAAGAAGAGGGAGTGCAAAATACTGAAAACATATTTGAAGAAATAATATCAGAAAACTTCCCTCACCTGGTGAAAGAAATAGACTTACAAGTACAGGAAGCCTACAGAACCCCAAACAAGAGGAATCCAAAGAAAAATTCTTCTCGACACATCATCATCAATATGCCAAGGGTAAAAGACAAAAAGAGGATCTTACAAGCAGCAAGAGAAAAGCAGTTGGTTACCTATAAGGGAGCACCCATACGACTATCAGCTGATTTCTCAACAGAAACCATGCAGGCCAGAAGGGAGTGGCAAGAAATATTCAAAGTGATGAATAGGGAGAACCTACAACCAAGATTACTGTATCCAGCAAAGTTATCATTCAGAACTGAAGGGCAGATAAAGAGCTTCACAGATAAGAAAAAGCTAAAGGAGTTCATCACCACCAAACCAGTATTATATGAAATGCTGAAAGGTATTACTTAAGAAGAGGAAGAAGGTCAAGTGAATTAAAAATCTCAGGAATAGAATAAACTGGTGAATATAATAGAATTAGGGGCAAAGAAAGGGAGTGGATAGATAATTATCAGGTGAAAGGGGTGTGGGGTGCAGAAAGAGACTGGATTAAAATTGTATAACCTATGGATGAGGACAATGGTGGGGGGAGGGGGTAAGGGCAGAGGGTGGGGTGGGAATCAGGTAGAAGGGAGTTATGGGGGAGAAAAAGGAGAAACAATTGTAATAATCTGAGCAATAAAGATTTATTTAAAAAAAAAAAAGAAAATGTTTCTATAAGGCTTTAATGCATAATGTCTTTTCAAGTATGTTGAGGGATAGCTTATTGGTTTCCACCCAAATATGTGTTCAGTTAGGCTAATTTTTCCAAATTTACTTGTTAAAAGATTTAGATCTAAAACCCTGTGCTATTCATTTAAAGTATTAGATAAATATGGCAAACAAACTGTCAGCTTAAATGACAGTTTTTGTTAGTACAGGAATTTCTTTTCTCACTTAATTCTACTTTAATTGCAGAAGACATCTCTATTTTAAGAGATGCATGGTAAATGTGGAATTTAGGATTAGAAACCAACTCTACCCAGTATTCCATTCTTGTTTTGCTTGACTTATATTTTAGCCCTGGTAGGTGTTTACCCTTGGGTTGATGGAAAACAAAAACAAATGAAACCAAATCTAACATAGCTCCATGCTCAGTTTTCACAATATTGTCAATTCTATTGTTTAATATTTCCAGGGCTTCTTCTAATCTTTTTAAAAAAATAAATCTTTATTGTTCAGATTATTACAATTGTTTCTCCCCCCCTACATAGCTCCTCTCCACCTGATCCCCATCCCACCCTCTGCCCTTACTCCCTCATCCATAGGTATATGATTTTTGTCCAGTCTCTTCCCATACCCCCCACACAGACACCCCTTTCCCCCTGAGAATATTATCAGTCTCCTTCCATTTTATGCCCCTGATTCTATTATATTCACCAGTTTATTCTATTGACCAGATTTTTAATTTACTTGACTTTTAGATTCACTTGTTGATAGATATGTATTTGTTGTTCATAATTTTTATCTTTATTTTTTTCTTCTTTTTCCTCTTTTTAAAGAACCCCTTTTAGCATTTCATATAATACTGGTTTGGTGGTGATGTACTCCTTTTGCTTTTTCTGATCTGTGAAGCTCTTTTATCTGTTCTTCAATTCTGAATGATAACTTTGCTGGATAGAGTAATCTTGGTTGTAGGTTCTTGCTATTCATCACTTTGAATATTTCTTGCCACTCCCTTCTAGCCTGCATAGTTTCTGTTGAGAAATCAGCTGATAATCGTATGGGTGCTCTTTTGTAGGTAACTGTTTTTCTCTTGCTGCTTTTAAGATTCTCTGTCTTTTGCTTTTGGAATTTTAATTATGATGTGTCTTGGTGTGGTCCTCTTTGGATTCCTGTTGTTTGGGATTCTGTGCGGTTCCTCGACTTGTAAGTCTATTTCTTTCACCAGGTGGGGGAAGTTTTCTATCATTATTTCTTCAAATAGGTTTTCAGTCTCTTGCGCTTTCTCTTCTGGTACCCCCATAATTCTGATGTTGGTTTGCTTGAAGTTGTCCCAGAGGCTTCTTACACTATCTTCAACTTTCTGGATTTTCTTCTCTTTTTGCTTCTCTGGAAGAGTGTCCTTTGCCTCTTTGTATTCCAAATCTTTGACTTGATTCTTGCGTTCTTCTAGTCTGCTGTTGGGTCTCTGTATAATATTTTTTATTTCAGTCAGTTTATGCTTAATTTCTAGTTGGGTCTCAATAAATTTATTGGATTTTTCTAGGAAATTCTTGAAAAACCTTATAACTGTGGTTTTGAACTCTATATCCAGTTTTTTGTTCTCCATTTCTTTTGTTGAGATCTCCTTCCTTTTCTTGGCATTTTCGCTGCTTCCCTGAGTTGGTAGGGTAGCTTTGTGGGCCTGGGTTTCCTATATGGTTCAATGGGTCAGCCTCTCAGTTACCTGAGGTGGACACTCTTGGTGCACCCCTTTGTGGACTATGTGTACACCCTTGTTGTAGTTAAGTCTTAATTGTTGTTGGTGTCACTGGGAGGAATTGACCTCCTTGCCAATGGGCTGTGATGACCGCTGTGTCTGTAATGGAAGAATTGCTGTGCTGGAGACATGTTTATGGGGGGGAGACTTGTTCCCGTAGGGCTTTGGTGCTCTCTGAGTCTGTCTTTTGAATGTGTCCCTTATGAGAGTAGTTGAAATATGTTGTCATCTCACACTGACCACTAGATATACCGGTACTAGTTTCCAGATCTCCAATGGGGTGCAGTTCTGCTACTGTCTGAGGCCACCCAGCAGGAGCTACCATAAGAACTGCAGTTTTCTCTTCTTTGATTGGGATTTGGCGGTTTTGGAGCTGGAGCTGCAGTTTATTTCATTAAGCTGTCACAATATAGGCCATTTATATGCAAAAGCAGCTGTGTGGAGCCTGGGCAGGTTTGTAGAATGTGCAGGGTGGGGCTGGGGCCTCAGGGCAGGGTGGGGTCTCAGGACATCACTAGGCTGGGGTGTGGCAAACAGCGATGGCTGCTGTCAGCCCTCTCTGCCTTTCCATGTTTCCAAGTCCCCGTGTCCCCACGCTTTAATCTTTAATTTTAATTAGTTTCATTGTTTATTTTAGTCAATTATATTTTCACATCATTATGCTGTTTATTTTCTTCTCAGTCTGCTCTTTTATCATAAAGGTTAAGTATTCTAGCATCCTGTTGAGGAGTGCTATAAAACTTATGTTTTCTTTTTTGTTTTTATTAGTAAACTAGTGGCCCAGTGCACAAAATTCATGAGGGGTGGGTTGTCCCTCAGTCCGACCTGGACCCTCTCGCAATCCTGGACCACTGGCTCCTAACTGCTCACTTGCCTGCCTGATCGCCCCTAACCACTCTGTTTGCTGATCTGCTTGCCCCCAACTATCCCCCCCCCCCCACTGGCCTTCTGGACCCCAACTGCTCCCCTTGCTGGCCTGATAGCCTCCAACTGCCCCCCACTGCCATCCTGCTCACTCTCAACTGCCCCACCCTGCTGGCCTGCTGGCCCCCAACTGGCCCCCACTGCCGACCTGATTTCCCTCAACTGCCCTCCCCCCCTGGCCTGATTGCCCCTAACCACCTCTGCCTTGACTCTGCCACCATGGCTTTGTCTGGAAGGATCTCCGGAAGGTCTCCCAGTCTAATTAGTATATTATCCTTTTATTAGTATGGATAACCTTCAGAATGATGATCATCTAATTTTTCATTATTCCCTTCTTAATGTTTTTCATTGCTATAATTCTTTGAGGATTTCTGTCTGTTTGTCTGTCAGCCTATCTACCTACCTACCTAAGAAGAGATTTATCTAGATTTGGTGTTTACCAGCAGAAGGTCGTGTGCCTTTTCGATGTTGCTTTCCCCCCCCCCCCCGCTTGTTAAATTCTTGTATCAAATATCATAAGAAAGTAGTTCATTTTCCAATGCTATATAGATATAAATGTAGGGATTCTTAAACCCTGGATCCTTAACATGTTGAACCAATTCCATATACATACATTAGTATGTAGTTCTTTCAAGCTCTTTCTTTTTTAATTTTTTTCAGACTACATTTTTCAAAAAGTATATTTTTATTGATTTCAGAGAGGAAGGGACAGGAATAGAGAGATAGAAACATCAATGATGAGAAAAAATCATTGATTGGTTGCCTTCTGCATGCCCCTTTCTGGGGATCGAACCTGAAACCCAGGCATGTGCTCTTGATCAGAATAGAATTCTGGACACTTCAGTCCACAGGCCAATGCTCTATCCAATGAGCCAAACAAGCTAGGACTAAGATCACATTTTTTTTTTTTTTGCAGTGACTATATTTTCTAGGGGAGATGTATCTATGCCATTTCTCCTTCTATTTCTTCTATTTATAAATTTTAGAGTTGTTTTTTCCAAATAACAAACATAATTCTGGTTATTTTAAGCTAAAAGGGATTTAATATTTTGAAAAATTAGACAATTATAAAAGTATTGGGATGCCAGAAGATCATCATTGCTACATTAGGGAATGAAATTTAAATGTCTTTCTCCTTTATGTCACTTGTTCAAACTGTAATATATGAAGTGGGAGTATCTAGCTAGCTGAAATGTGCATGGGTAGAAAGTAAAATAATCTGATTCCTTTTCCTCCACTACAGGGCATGGCCTCACACAAGAACACGTGTGTTATAGGTTGAATTGTGTCCCCTCAAAAGCTATGTTAAAGTCCAACCTCCAGTATCTGTGAAGGTTATCTTAACTGGAAATAGATTCTGATGTAATCCAGTTAAGATGAGGTCATACTTGATTAGAGTGGACTACTCCAGTGCTGGGTGTTCTTATGAGAAGTGGGAAATTTAGACATAGATGCCAGGGAGAACACCATTTGATGATGGAAGCAGAGACTATACTATTGGAGTTTTGAACCAAGTAATATCAAGAATTGCCAATAAGAAGCTAGGAAGAGCAGACCCCTAACTGGTTTGGTTCAATGGATAGAGTGTTGGCCGGTTGACTGAAAGGTTTGATTCTGGTCAAGGGCACATACCTCAGTTGCAGGTTTGATCATCAGCCCTACTTGAGGCCTGTGTGGGAGGCATCCAATATGTCTCTCTCATGTTGATGTTTCTCACTGTCTTTCCCCTTCCCTTCCATTCTCTCTAGAAATCAATGGAAAAAATACCCTTGAAGAGGATTAGCAGCAACAACAAGAAGCTAGGAAGGATTGTCTTTTAACAAAATTAAAAAGACTTTATTGTGAAATACAAAGTATTTGAATACATCTAAAATGTGTGTAGCTACATGGCAATACTGCCCACATAACAGATTTTATTTTCTGAGTTGTAACTCAGCACTGTCCTTGCTATATGGGAAATGTGGGTACAACTCTGTGCTCTCAAAGAGTTCCCTCAACCTTTCTTTCTCCTCCCAGTGCTGTGCCTTTTAAAATAAGAAACCGATCTTGGGGAAAATCATTGTCATCTGGAAGCAATGTTAACCGCATCTACTTGTCATTGTGTGGACCAAGCATGTCAAACTCAGTTCACAATGAATATTTTGCAGCCCAGCCAATATAATGGTATGTAAGAAATGTTTTAATAAAAATTTCATAATTTAATTTTACAATATCCTGTTATACATAATTATTAATAATTCACTACAACATTCACTAATGACTGATTACCATAATCGTGTTGCATTCATTTCCCTTATGTGCCTTATGCGCATGCACAGCATTTCTCTCTACTAGTAGCGAATATTTTAGCAGCTGACGGCCATGTCATTAGTCTTGGACTGACTTGTTTGGTGTGCACAACAGGAAATATTTTGCTTTTGGAGAACAAGAAAAATAGATTTATTTGTGTTACACATATTAATTTGTGCAGTTATTCAGGGTCTGATAAGTTAATGTTCAAGAAAAAATGTTAATTTTTATTAAAATGTTCTATTATTTTATGCTAATGATTATTTATTTCAGTCCTTTGTATTCAGCATGTATCTATCGAAATAAACCTACGTTGCTATGAAAATTGAAGTTTTTGTTTTTTTGTGGCTCACATGAACTTAAACCTTGATTATTTGACCTGTGTTTGACATGCTTTGAGTTTGACATGCTTGGTGTAGACCATTATGAGGGCTAAGATTTACCTATAATATAAAATGGGAATACCTGGGAAAACTTCATTAGTGGAGAAATGAAACCAGGCTGACAACCATCAAAGACTTGTCACTGAAGAAATGAAACAACAAGAACACCCCAAACTATTGACCAGTTATTTCATCTACTTTAAGGCAAAATTGCCTTATGGCTAAATAGTTATGTGGAGAAAATGCTTGCAGCAGATATGATTTGGAGAAAATACTGACTTGACTCTGATCATTTCCAAGTGGCACTCTTAGTAGATATGAGCCCACCCAGTTTTCTTATTGGTACAGATCCTGGATCTGTTGGGCCTCTGACTAGAGAGGAAGAGAAATGAAACGTCTTTCCATCTTCTTTCAGTGTTGCTCTGTCTGATGAACCGAATCTTGGGTAAGAAATATTTTTTCTTTCTTTTTTTTAAAATTTATTAAGGTATTATATGTGCTCATAGCTTACCATTGCCCCCCCTCCCTCCTATACATGCCCTCCCTCCCCAGAGTTCTGTGTTTGTTGATTGTACTTATATTCATGCATACCAGTCCTTCGGTTGTTCTCTTATCTCCCCCCAGGTCTCCTTCCCCTCCCCGCTGTCATATGACAATCTGCTTGTTTTATGGTGACTATCTCAGGACCATATGAGTAGAATCCACTCTTCATTTGGCAGTCTGCTTGTTTTATGGTGACTATATCAGGACCACACGAATAGATTCCACTCCTCCTCTGGTTCACACCGCCCCTCCCCCGGGGTCCCACTGCTTCCCCAGGGCACACAGCTCTCCCGGGGCACAATGCTCTCCTGGGACACATGGTCCCCTGGGACACACGGCTCACCTGGGGCACACGGCCCCCTGGGACACAGAAATATTTTTTTCTTTATCCAGTTTCATAGCTCTAGCCTTGTGAGAAGTTTCTATAGATTTTGGAAATAATGCATGTTTTTATCTTTATTCTAAGTTTTTTCATAGTTATTATTATATGAGCATATTCATGAGAATATTTTTGTGTGTGAGAAGTTAGGATTTTCATTGAAATCACCTGTTGACTGCCCCCTCCACATTACCTTCCTCTGTCTTTTAAATTATGAGCCTAAGTGAGGACATTTAGGGAATAGGGAAAAATTTACACTAACTAAAACATGTCATATTATGATATCTAAAAGCTTTTGTTTTCTTTTTCCTATAATATGGAAAATTTGTCTATTCCTTGAGACTTCTAGATTATCCAGAGATATATTAGGAGAGTACTGCAGTCTTAATTAACAAATTATAAAGCTGAAAATTTCCCTTCCATATCTCGGTTTGTTAGTTTTTGAATTATGTAATATGTAAATAACATTCAGCCAATTTAAATAACTTTAAAAGTAAAATTACGCATTAAAGTTCAAAGTCAACAGAACCCGTTACGAGTCAAAAGAATGTAGTCACTTTTAAATAATAATTTGAATGCTTTAATGGAGATATATTCCTAAATAAGTGTAAGCCAATGAAGAAATAATCTTGGACTTTGAAATATTTTTGAAAGCATTATGACCAACAGTTTGTTAGCTTGGAAGGCTATTTCAAATGTCTTTCCCAGGAATGGTATTTGAAGAAAACCATCTAAGATTCTTAACCATTGAAGAAATTGACAAAAATAAGCATTTTAGGGCCATAAAAAACGTTTTGAAAAAAATCAGAAATCTTCCTCTCTTTTACTTATGTTGAAGATACGTTTTTTTGATTAAAAAGCAGAGAAAGCTAGTCTTCTTAGAAAATTTCAAGGCATCTGTTCTCATAGATAGGGTATTTACAGATGAAGACTAAGATAATTTAAAAGCAGTGAGACTTGATGAGGGAAAATAGGATTTTATTCTTGTACTATTACTGCTGTCAATCAACTCTGCAGAGAAAGACAGAGATGAAAGGAACAAGAGAAGGACAGTTATGTACCTTGAAATGCTCAGAAGGTGCAGGTGGTGTCTGTGCATTGGTTTGCAAATGAAAGGCCTTTTCTTCTTTCTATTCATTTTTTTAGACCTCCCTGAACAAAAGGAAAAAAGTAATTTAGATAAAATATTCACAGGCAATGAATATTGTGTGTGGGAGCTTGTAAATTAATTTCAGTTGTTAGGCTTTTTAATATCAGGGTGTGTCCTACGCCCTGTGACTTCTTAAATAATCCTTTTATGTTGCTCAGGACAGATATATTTTGAAAGTGACACTTATGTTAATCTTAGCTATATATTCAGGGGAAAAAATCATTGGAGTTACATTTTTGGATGCTATCCATGCTGAACAATCGCTACAGAACATTAGTTCAAAATCTAAATGGAGTCTTCACTACTCTTTTTACATAGGAGAGAAACAAGACAGTGAGTAAAAACAAAGATGCTTCTCACCCTGAATTTCTATTATGGCGTATGAGGTTCTAGAGAAAACAAGACATTTTTAAAGTGGGAGAGAATTATCTAAAGAAGTCACGGTGTCCTCCAACTAGCTGACAGTAACTAAAGTTTAATGAGTGCTTATAGGACACCAGCAGAGCACTAAATGCGTTACATGCTGCAGCTCATACTTTATCCTAACAACTCTATTGTTGCCATTCTAGTAAGACCCCTACGTATTATTAAGTCCTAATTTTGGAGCTGTAAACTGAGGCACATAGAAATTAAGATTCTTGGCTGAGTCAGGTCAGCATGGCTCAGTGGTTGAGCATCGAGCTCTAAACCAGGAGGTTGCAGTTGCATGCCTCGATTATGGGCTCAGTCCCCAGTGTGACTGAGGCATGAGGGAGGCAGCCCATCAATGATTTTCTCTCATCATTGATGTTTCATATCCCTCCCTCCCTCCCTCCCTCCCTCCCTCCCTCCCTCCCTCCCTCCCTCCCTCTCTCCCTTCCTCCCTCCCTCCCTCCTTTCTTCCCTTCCTCCCTTCCTCCCTTCCTCCCTCCCTTCTCTCAGAAATCAATTAAAATATATTTTAAAAAAAGAAACTTGACTGAATTATTACTGCTAGTACACAGAGGAACTAAGATTTGATCCTGCAGTTTGCCTCCCTAGGTCTTGCTCTTAATTTCTCAGCTCCCTGCCCTGCCTCCCTGCCTTGTAATGCCTCCTCCGTCTCATCCCATTCATGCGTGTGCAGGTGCAAATTACAATGAATAAGTGAAATGATTATTTACAAATTTCCAGATGCGTGATTCTATTTGTAGAAAAACTATAATAGACTTTGGTGGGCCTTTATTTGTTTTGTCTGCTTAGCATCTTCTCTCTTGTATGTGGCTATCAGCCTCCTGGCTTAGCTTAGGGTCAGTATCCTTCCCCATTGTGGTACCCTGTCTTTCTTTGGCTAAGGTGTAGATAAGTGTTGCAAGCTAGCTGGATCAGATGAGAAATGAGAAAGACCCAAAATAGCTGCAGCTTTTTCATCCTGATAAGGGCTCTGGAGGAGACTGATCTGAGTTCTTACAAGGAACCATGATTCTGGAGCTGCTCAGGCTGGGCCTTCTCAGAAGTCTGGGGTATGGCTGCTTTTCCTTCAGTTCTGTGAGCTATCTAGTGCTCCTCCAGTACATTCCTTTCTGCCCTTTGATAATGATTCTATTCATTTTATGCAGCCAAAGTATATTAATTGATCCACTGACAACTGTTTTTTAAAATATATATATTATTGATTTTTTACAGAGAGGAAGGGAGAGGGCTGGAGAATTAAAAACATAGATAAGAGAGAAACATTGATAAGCTATCTCCTGCACACCCCCTATTGGAGATGTGCCCACAATCAAGGTATATGCCCTTGACTGGAATCAAATCTTGGACCCTTCAGTCCGCAGGTCGACACTCTATCCACTGAGCCAAACTTGTTAGGGAAACTGTTTTTCATCAGACTGACACAGTGGTGGTGTGGGAGGACCTTGGTCAGTTCAGGTTGAATGTCATGACTATGTTTGCAGCTTAAAGGGAAGGTGTAAGGATACTTTGGGCCTGTTGCTTTCTTTCTGTCTTAATTGTTCTTCCTTACAAATAGCCATTTGTCATTTTGTATCATAAAAGTTAAAAAAAATGGGTAGAAATGAAGTTTCGGTAGAAACGAATTCTCCTATCACTCAGAATCTTCCAATGTCCAGTAGAAAGGACCATAGGCATAAAACTGAGTTTTGGTGTTAATTTGCTGTAATAAAAACTATATTATACTAGAGGCCTGGTGCATGAAATTCATGCACATAGGGGATAGGTATGTTCCTCAGCTCAGCCTGTACCATCTTCAATCTGGGACCCCTCAGATTGGGCCTGAAAGGGTAGTTGGATATTCCTCCACAATCTAGGACTCCTGGCTCCCAACCGCTCACCTGCCTGCCTGCCTGATCACCCCCTAACCACTCCCCTGTCAGCCTGATTGATGCCTAACTGCTCCCCCACTGGTCTGGTTGCCACCAACTGCACTCCCCTGAAGCCCTGGTCCCTTCCAAATTTCCTCCCCTGAAGGCCTGGGTTCACCCCTAACTGTCTTCCCCTGCAGGCCTGGTTGCCCCCAACTGTCCTCCTCTGTCAGCCCAGTCACCCCCAATTGCCCTCCCTTGCAGGCTTGGTCCCTCCCAAGTGCCCTCTCCTGCTGGCCTGATTTTCCACAATTGCTCTCCCCTGCTGGCCATCTTTGGTGGCCATCTTGTGTCCACTTGGGGTGGCCATCTTATGTGTTGGAATGATGGTCAGTTTGCATATTACCTATTTATTATATAGGATTTAATTTAAATTTTAAATTGTCTTAGTTGACAGATGTGAAATAGCTTTAAAATGGTTAAAATTATAATTACATTCAGGGGAAGAGTAGTAACATTTGTATGCTCTTTACCCTACTTCCTTCTCTTCTCTCCTTTCCTCTTAATAACCAGCATCATTTATTGCCTCACTCTTTCTGGAATTGACCAGACTTTCAGTATCTACATGTGATTTCCCTTGTTTGGAATGAGCTTTTCCAATATGTCCATCCAGCAAACATACCTTTTTTGTTTGTTTGTTTTTTTGTTAATCCTCACCCGAGGATATTTTCTCATTGATTTTTTAGAGAGAGTGGAAGGGAGGGGGAGAGATAAAGAAATGTCAATGTGAGAGAGACACATCTATTGGTTGTCTCACACACAGATCCAGCCTGCAACCACTGTATCATGCCCTTGACCAGAATCAAACCTGGGACCCTTCAGTCCACAGTTCAGTGCTCTATCCACTGAGCTAAACCATCTAGGGCCCAGCAAATATATCTTGATCCTCCAAGACGTTCAGCATCTTCTCTATGATATAACCTTCTCCTACTTTCTAAGCTAGATAAATAATCTATGTGATCTATCTTATGAGAACATGCCTCACACACTATTTCAATTATCGAACTACACGTTTGTTTCCATCACTTAACTGTGAAGGGCAGCCTCTTGAATTTTTGATCTCTAGTATATTTTGTGATATAGAAAATGCTTCAGAAATACTGAGTTCCCCTTGCCAAAATTCCCAAGAAAATTTTAAAATGTCTCTAAAACTCTGTTACTTATGTTCTGCACATTTGAAACATAATATTATAAGACCATCTCACAAATGGTACATTTTATAAGTATTTTTCTTTATTATCAATACAGTTTTACATTATATTAAGTGTTTTAGTTCATTTTGGCTACTGTAACAAAAATACCATAGACTGAGGGGCTTATGTAGGAATTTATTTCTCACAGTTCTGGAGGCTGGAACTCCAAAATAAAAGTGCCAGCATGATTGAGTTCTGATGAGGACCTACTTGTGGGTTGCCAACTATATCATCCTATTGTACCTTCACCTGGCACAGAACAGAGAGAGGAAGCAAGCTCTTTCTGACCATTATAAGGTCACTAATCCCATTCCTGAGGGGTCCTCTCATGATCTCTTCTATTCCTAATCACTTCTCAAAAGCCTCACTTCCTAATATCACCACAATGAGGTCTCAGTATACGAGTTTTTCGGGGACACAAACATTCAATCCATTACACTTCCTTTTTTTAAAAAAATATAGTATATATTTTATTGATTTTTCTTTTTACAGAGAGGAAGAGAAAGGGATAGAGAGTTAGAAACATCGATGAGAGAGAATCATCGATCAGATACCTCTTGCACACCCCCTACTGGGGATGTACCCGCAACCAAGGTACATGCCCTTGACCGAAATCGAACCCGGGACCTTTCAGTCCACAGGCCAACCCTCTATCCACTGAGCCAAACCAGTTTTGGCTGTTTTTTAATTGTAGCTCAGTTATGGGAAACCATGTCTGCAAACTGCACAGCTCATGTCTAGAGGACTTGATGACTGTCACATTTTCTGTAGGCCTTTCTGTACCTTCTACCTCTAAATGTCATTAGCAGTGTGTTTGAAAGAGACAGTGTCATACCAAGTTAGACAGCAAGGGAGAAAAAGAAATTGTCAGCATATTTTGTACAAAGCACCTGAAAAATGGACCAGGAGGTTGCTGGGGGCTATGTATCTATTAAAAGATATGATTGGCAATGGAAACTGTATTATTAAAGTTGTTAGAATTTCTAACTTTATTTCATTTTGGGGAGGACAATCAACTCTGTCAATCCTCCTTATGGTCTAACTTATCTTGATTTTAGGAGACACAGAGCTATCTCAAGTCGCAGAATGAAGGCAGCAATGAAAGAGTGCTCTATCAGAAAAGTTTTACATTTACATGTGGTTGGAGACTCACTAGTATGTGTCCATTCTTGGGGTAGATTTTCCCTTTTATCCACTTCCTATATCTGCTCTTTACACAAATGCTTTCCAAGGGCTGTGTTGGGGAATGTTGTTTTTTTCTAAGTATTACCTGGTGGTAGAGGAAGGAGGAAAAAGTTTTCTGAAGGTAATTAAGTCTGGAAAGCACTGGGTTAAGCAGGTGAAACTAGTTTTTTTCACTGTCACATATGTTAATTGCACAGGGAGATAAGACTTTCAGCCCAAATTTGCTTGACCATGGAGCCCTCCCAGAGAAGGTTCCATGGAGAACACAGAGGCAAACACTGGGATACAATGACCTGATTCTTTCTGTTATAAGAACAAATGCAGACTCATGACCGCTAAATATTTTGTAGCATTGCTAACATTTATTCATTTCTTTTCATCCCCCAGGGAGCCTTAAAAAACTAATTTGTTGTCTTCTGTTTCTTTGTGATGTATATAGGTTTTGTTCAATTTTTTGCTTGATTACCTTTTTCTAGATACTTAGGATGCTCTGCCTTTATATTTTTTCTGTGTTTTTTTTTGGTGTGTGTGTGTGTGTGTGTGTGTGTTTTGTGTGTGTGTGTTTAAATAGTGGATACCAATGCCAAAGCATTTACTCTACAGAACCAAACAAATAAAACAAAGAAACAAAATCTAAATGCCAATAGTTCTTCTTTAATGTCTACTGCGGGAAATTAGCCAAGTTTAGTGGGATAAGTTCTGTAGTTTTATCTCAGGTTTGGTGAGTTCTGGATTTAGTGCTGCTCTATTTTTGCCGCCTGGACAGATCTCATTGTCTATAAAATGAACATGAGGCTATTAGACAACATGAACAAGTTCATTTTTCATGAATTCAACACAATAATTCAATCCATATTTGTTAAGCATGTTCTACTGATGTTAGTGAATGAAATAGATGTGACCCTTATATGGAGGTTTGTATCTGATGGGATAGAGGGAAGAAAAGAGACAATCACAATACAGATGGACAGGTAACAATGGTGAATAAACTTTTTAGGGAATATACAGAAAGACCATCTGTTTTATCTGGAAGAGAAGATATTTACACAAAATAAAGTGGGAGAGGAAGGATATTCCAGCCATGGGAGAAAATATACGAATACAGTTTTCATTGGGCATTTATGTCTCACAGTTTCTGGCACTGGAGAAAGCACAGTCCCAATTTACATGGGAATATCTCTATATATCTATATCTATATCTATATCTATATCTATATCTATATCTATATCTATATCTATATATATCTATATCTATATATCTATATCTATATTTATATCTATATCATCTATATCTAATATATATCTATATCATCTATCTATAATCTATATAATCTATACCTCTATCTATCTATCTATCTATCTATCTATCTATCTATCACCTATCTATCATCATCTATCTAAAAGCCTAAGTGACTATTTGACTGACTGGTTGCTATGATGCACACTGATCATCAGAGGGCAGATGCTCAACATACAGGCATGGAAACATGGAACAGATTGATTTATCTCAGAGGGAAGAGGAGGATGGAGGGTGGGAAGAGATTAACCAAAGATCTTATATACATCCTAGAGACCCGGTGCACGGATTTGTGCACTGGTAGGGTCCCTGTGGAGACCTATCCTGTGGGGATTGGGCCAAATCCATGCACTGGGCCTCTAACCTCCACTGAGCGGTCCAGATTGTGAGAGGGCGCAGACCAGGCTGAGGGACCCCCCTGATGGACGAATCTGTGCACTGAGCATTTAGTACATAAATAAGTGGGTATTTACAGTCAATGTTGTGAAATGTTAAAAGAGGTTTAGAAAATATGTTTCTGTGGTAGTCTAAAGAGGGGAAAGATTTTGTGGCTAGAATATTATGAATTTGACTAACATATGGTAGCTGAGAATTATTTAGTTGTCAGGTGCTACCTTAAAGTATCTCTAAAACAGGCTGAGATATATTTCAAGGCAGGAATTTCTCCAGGAAATAATTATTGTCCCAACATTGCTGTGACATTCACCAGCCTACAGCTCAATTCTGAGGGGAGAAAATCTTGTTACTATTGTGTCATCTTGATGATTCTGTGCTCCCTTGTTCATTGACTAATTCAAAAACTTAGGAATGGTTGCTTGTTGCACTCCTATGGTTCCAGTTGGACCCATTTGCTAGTTGTATGTTCAACAGTGACCCTTTTCCCCTGAGCATTCTATTTCTGTCTCCTCCTCCTCAAATATGCCAGCCTTTACCCATTTCCCGGCTTTTTCACACATAGTTCGCTCCTCTTGAGGTGCTTACTGCTCTCTTTGCTCAGATAAGCCATCCTACTCATAGGTTAGGCCTTAGTTCAAAGGAGCTTTTCTTAGGATTTCCTCTGATGGACCTGCTCCTAGAATAGGTTAGGCCCTTCTGTATTTTTTTTTTAATGAACTTATTACCATAACATTAGCAGAAGATATAATTACTGATTTGATTAAAAAAAAAACCTCAACTAAAGGATTGATGAGGGCAGGCACTGTGCTTATATCTCTCCATTGCTTCTTGTTACATTTCCATTGCCTACCATAGACGCTGATTTCTTAGTAGGCGTCCAGTAAAATAATTTTTAAATGGGAATGAATTACTGAAGAGTTAAAGCCTATATTTTTTCTTAATTATACAGAGGATCAGAAATGATAAAATATTAAGATAGAATGAAATGTTAAATCTGGAATTCAGTTAATAACCACAACTTTTTTTTTTTTTTAATAACCACAACTTTTGGGGGAATGTGATGAGTTCATGAGTTGTCTTTTTTTCCCCCATTTAAAAAAATATACAACAAATCTTTATTGTTCAGATTATTATAGGTGTTCCTCCCCCCCCCTATAGCTCCCCTCCACCTGATAAAACCAACCCTTACCCCCTGTACTTACCCCCTGCCACTGTCTTCATCCATAGGTATAAGATTTTTGTCCAATCTCTTCCCCCTGAGAATTTTCAGTCCACTCCCTTTCTATGTCCCTGATTCTATTATAGTCACCATTCCATTCTGTTCTTCAGATTTTTTATTCTCTTGATTTTTAGAATCACTTGTTGGTAGATATGTATTTGATGTCTTTTTGTTGTTCATAGTTTTTACCTTTTCCTCTTTCTTCTTCCTCTTCTTAACGAATACCCTTCAGCATTGCATGTAATCCTGGTTTGGTGGTGATGAACTCCTTTAGCTTTTTAAATTTTTATTTGTGAAGCTCTTTATCTGGCCTTTGATTCTGAGTGATGACTTTGCTGGGTAGAGTATTTTTGGCTGTAGGTTCTTGCTTGTCATCACCTTGAATATTTCTTGCCACTCCCTTCTGGCCTGCATAGTTTCTGTTGAGAAATCAGCTGGCAGTAGTATGGGTACTCCCTTGTAGGTAATTAACTGTTTTTCTCTTGCTGCTTTCAAAATTCTCTCTTTGTCTTTTTAATTATGGCATTTTAATTATGATGTGTCTTGGAGTGGTCCTCTTTGGATTCCTGTTGTTTGGGGTTCTGTGCACTTCCTGGACTTGTAAGTCTATTTCTTTCACCAGGTAGGGAAAGTTTTCTGTCATTATTTCTTTCAGTAGGCTTTCAATATCCTGCTCTCTCTCTTATTCTGGCACCCCAAAAATCTGGATATTTGTACGCTTAAAGCCATCCCAGAGGCTTCTTACACTATCCTCACACTTTTGGATTCTTCTTTCTTTCTGCCTCTCTGGTTGGGTGTTTTTTTGTTTCCTCATATTTCAGATCTTTGTTTGATTCTTGGGATACATTGATATACAGTTGAGTTTCTGTATATTCTTTATTTCAGACAGTATATGCTTAATTTCTGACTGGTCCTTTTCCATTTTTTTGGTATTCTCATTAAGGTCCTTGAAGGTCTCTTCAAGTTTCTCAGTGGTTTTTAGAAGATTCTTGAGTAACCTTATAAATGTGATTCTGAACTCTGTGTTGTCCTTTAGTTTACTTTCTTCCATCTCTCCCATTTGTGACATGCTTCGGTGCCTCTGCATTTTGGTTGCCTCCCTGTGTTGATGGAGTGGCTTTGTGTGATAAGTGACCTATAGGTCACTTATCACACAAAGCTTCCCCAATGTCCCAAGGTGGTTGCTCTTGGTACACCCCTTTGTGGGCTGAGTGCAAAGTCTTGGTGTAGGTAAGCCTTGATTGCTGTTAGTACACTGGGAGGAATTGATCACCAGGCCAACTGGCTATGAGGACCCGCTGTGTCTAGACACACTTATGGTGCAGGTCTTGTTTCAGTGGGGCTTTGGTGCTCACTGAGTCTGCCTCCCGAATGTGTCACTTATGGATGTGAGGAGTTGAAATCTGGTGTCTCATACTGACCATTAGATACACTGGCTTCTAGATCTCCAATGGGTTGCAGTTCAGCTACTGTCTGGAGCTACAGCGAGAACCACAGTCCTCTCTTCCCTGCTTGGAGCCTGGAAGCTTTGAACTGTCTTCACCAGGTTGCAAGTTTGCTAGGTTAAACTGCAATAGAGAAGGCCATTCATATGCAAAAGCCGCTGCTGGGAGCTTGGGTATTTTGTAGGTTGTGCAGGGGGGAGTCTCAGGGGGTCACTAGGCTAGGGTGTGGCAAATAGCCATGGCTGCTAGTCAGCTGTCTCTGCCTCTCTGACTACATCCCTGCATCTCATGCCCCAGCACAACAAACAATTGTTCTTGCACGCAGCTCTGCAAGCAAGCCACCCTCACTTTCTGTCCCGATGGCAGACAGTCCAGCTTCTTTCCAGAAACTGGATTTCAGAGAGATTGGGAGCTTGTCTTTCTTCGGGTTGAAGAAAGCAACACCCTCCGCCAGTCGGGATCCACCGCCAGCCTGTATTGCATGCACACCCATACCTCAGTTTTCCAGTGCTTGTGCCCTGGATGTTTCTTTCTCTTTCAGTCTAGTTGCAGAGCTTCCACTCAGCCAGCTTTCCCGTGGTTCTGGGTGGTAGACGTTTTGTCTTTTAGTTGTAGTCTTGAAATTGTTATGCACAGCAGCAGTTTAGGTGTGTTTACCTAAGCCACCATCTTGGATCCTTTTTGTCTTTTTTTTAAATTTTAATTATTGTAAATCTAAATAATAGCTCTACAAGGATGAAACTGAAACTCAGAGAGGTTGAAAAGGCTTGCAAAGAGTCACACAGCCGCCTGTGGGCGAGCTGATGTGCATTTAGCAGTGTCTGACTCTACAGCTTCCTCCCTCTGTACCATGTAGCATTTCAGTGATAGGTATAGTGAGCCAAGGAGACTGAATGTGAGTTACAGAGAGGTAACCAATGGCTGGGGCATCAAGTTGGCACAATAACTCTGAATAAATAAGGGTAACATTCAGATACCAGAAAAGTCTGTGGGGGCAAAGATAAACATACTATGTCCTGAACCTACAGATGGGGTCTAGGGTGGTTGGGTAAATGAGAAGCAAGATAGGATTAGGGATCCAAATAGAGGTTCTTTTCAGAGAGATCCAGAGGGGGTAGAAATCTCTGGGTCATGATCCAGTCAAAGGGCCCCAAAGCAGAGGAATTCACAGAATGTGCCTCAGGCCTGTGTGACACATACTGTGCCTTGAAGACCATCCTCCTCACCCTCAACTTGGTAAGACCTAACTCAGGAGAGAAACTATGGTTCTACACATTAATACACATTTGTTATCACATGTATGCTTATAGTATGGCTTTCATCTGCTCTCTGCTTCCCCCTCCACTTTTTAAAAAAAATATTTTTATTGATTTCAGAGAGGAAGGGAGAAAGAGATAGAAACAACAGTGATGAGAGAGAATCATTGATCCGCTGCCTCCTGCACATGCTAAATGGGAATTGAGCCCACAACCCGGGCATGTGATCTCCTGGTTCATAGACCGACACTAAACCACTGAGCCATGCTGGCCAGGCTCTCCCTCTCTTTTTTGGTGAAATTCCTGGACTCAGTAACTTCATTTCTGTTTTACTTTCCCTTTGACATATAGGGTGGGGCAAAAGTAGGTTTATAATTGTATATGAAGCACAGCTTATTCTTGTATCATTATTTATTAATTATTTTCCATGGGAACAACTGTAAACCTACTTTTCCTCCCTCAATTTTTAATCCTCATCCAAAGATATGTTTTATCTGTTTTTACAGAGAGGGAGGGAGGGAGAGAGAAAGAGAGAGAGATATATATGTGAGAGAAATATTGATGGGTTGCCTCCCTTATTCACTCTGACTAGGAATTGAACCTGCCACCTTTTAGTATAAGGGATGATGCACGAACCAATTGAGCCACTTGGCCAGGGCTGCTTCTATTTTATAGAGGGTCTTAGAATACTTGCATACATATACACACACATATACAGTATATATCCTATATAATAAAACCCTAATATTCAAATAGACTGAACGGTGGAATGACTGGTGGAACGACCAGTCACTATGACGTGCACTGACCACCAGGGAGCAGACACTAGATGCAGGAGCTATCACCAATGGGGGCTGGTGAGCGGATAGTGCTAGGCCACCAACCAAGGCAGGTGCCAGCGGTACCCCCCCATTTGCCTTACTGGTCACCCCACAGATTGGCCCTGATTGCAGGCCAGGCCTAGAGAATTACCCTATATATTGGGAAGAGTCTATTAGATTTAAAAATTAAAACCTGGCAAGGCTACTCTAACACTGAGAAAACAAAATGACGCAGCGATGACATGCATGGACTCTGGCTTATACATTTTGTGGTCAGCCCTGATTCTGATGCTTATAGCTGTATGATAAAGCCAGTTACTTAAATTCTCTCTGTTTCAGTTTTATCCACCCATAAGATGGGAAAAATAGTACTACCTCATAAGGATCATGTTATGAACTACTTTTTATAATCAGGGCAAAAAAATGTGGCTGCCCATACAACAGCAAGATGCTTTTCACCTGTATGAAAATATGGTCCCTGGTACATGCAGCATCCTGGATTGCAAGAGGGATGTCTGACTGCTGGTTTAGATCGGGCCTAAACCAGCAGTGGGATATCCCCCCAGGAGTCCCAGATTGCCATAGGGCACAGGCCAGGCTGAAGATCCCCCACCCATGCACAAATTTCGTGCACCGGGTCTCTAGTATATACTAGAGACCCGGTGCACGAAATTTGTGAATGGAGGGTTGTCTCTTAGCCCAGCCTGCACCCTTTCTAATCTAGGACCCCTTGAGGCATGTCTGACTGTCTGTTTTGGCCTGAGACTGATAGGATTGGGCCTAAAAGGGGCAGTCAGACATTCCTCTCACAATCCAGGACTGCTGGCTCCTAACTGCTGGCCTGCTGCCTTCCTGATTGCTCCCAACTGCTTCTGCCTGCCAGCCTGATTACCCTCTAACCATTCCCATGCCAGCCTGATTAATGTCTAACTTCTCCCCTGCCAGCCTGATTTCCCCTAACTGCCCTCCCCTGCTGGCCTAGTCAACCCTAACTGCCCTCCCCTGCAGACCTGGTCCCCCCCAACTGCTCTCCCTTCCTGGCCATGTTGTTCTAGCCATCTTGTGTCCACATGGGGGTAACCATCTTGTGTGTTGGAGTGACAGTCAATTTATATATTACACTTCTATTAGATAGGATATGTGTATGTATGTACATACACATTCTATTCATATATATATATATATATATATATATATATATATATATTCTATATATATTCTAGAAATCACAGGATGTTAGTATGCCATATATATACGGCATACTAACATCCTGTGTAAAACAATATATACAATTTATAATGTATGCCAAATTTTTATATAAGTAAATAAATAGAATATATATATATATATATATATATATATATATATATATATATATATATTTTTTTACATAGGATGTCAGTTGTTTTAAATTGATCTCCATGGATTTCTTCCAGACCCACTAGTTTGATTTACTGTCCATTTATTTTTATTTATTCTTATGCTATTTAAAAAAATATTTTACAGTAAGATTGTCATTTATCCAAAAATAAAAATCAGTGCTATCTGACTTGCTTGTTTGTTTTTTCTCACAGGAAAATTGATTGCCCTTGGGCTGTAGCCTTCAGGTTTGCTTTATGCTGTGAGGTTCAGAACGCTGCTGTCTGCTTCCCCAGACTTTCCTATCTTGTCTTATTCCCAGGCTCCTGTTGATCTGGGTGCAGTGAGACTTATTAAATCACAGGCTACACTTTCCTGTTTATTTTCTATGATTTTCAAACTGATAATCTAAAATGGAATCTTACTTTAATTTTCTCCCAAAGCAGAGACATTCTAGGATGATGCTTTATAGTGAAAATCAACCACAAAGTAAGACAAAGCAATAACAACAAATACCATCCAAATTACAAATCATGAAATCAAATAATTTAGAAATTTTTGCATCTGCAATGTTTTTTATGTGTAAGCAAAGTTATATGTCTTGGTTAAAATTCTTTTTGATTAAAATGGAAGTTGGATGATGTTTTAATTCCCTATATCTCTTCAGCACTTTTTTAGAGATGAAAAAAACAACAACTACTGATTATTTTTTTTCTTAAATTTGAATAATAGCTTATATTTTGCAAGGCTGTGTGTAAATCTTTCAGGTCAGTTCCTTTTCATTAGCTTTCTTCTCTATAGAGAATGTTTATATTAAGATAGTATGACATTAATATTGTCATCATCTTCACCATCATCATTGTCACCATTCCTTTTGTACTTTTAACTAAAGCCATACTTAAAAGCCAGCCTTAATTTGTCAAAGATTACTATCCATAAATTTTGTATTTAATTTTTCTCTGCAGGAAAAGTATAGTCCAACTTTTTAACTATTTGACTTTCAAGAAAACTTCCAAAATAAATTTATACCCCCTCAGAGAATGACTCTAAAAAATTGACCATGTTGTAGCAAAAAGAGCTAAAGACTAATAATTCAGAGTAAAAAACTATGATTCAAACTCTGACACTAACTATCCTTTGGGTTACTTTGGGTGAATAAATCCTCCCACCATCCTCTCTCCCTCTTCCCTGCTTCCCTTCCTTTCTTTCTTCCTCCATTTCCCTCTCCTTTCTTTTCAAGATTTTTTGAGGGTTAGTGAATGGAAGACTTCTGTGTAAATTTTCTAACTTGAGTGACAAAATGCTAGCTACTGCAAGAACTAGACCACTCAGTATGCTCCACCTCTCCGCATCTGCATCCATCAGCTACTGAGTGAATACTATTGAGTATCTGTAATGTACCTAGCACTCAGTTAGTAAAAAGGGAATGTTAGAAGAACAGTGAGAAGGGAGATGGTTCTATAAGTGTCTCCACATCTACTTAGAGACACAATATAAACCTAAAAAATTATAAATGAATATATCAGTGCATGATTATCATGCTTGATCACAAAATAAAATTCAAAACAACTGCAAAAGATAATCTTGGATGTTGGTTGGACAGATCTGATAATATATACAAAAGGAGTTAGGACCCTAGCCTGTTTTGTTCAGTGGTTAGAGTGTCAGCCTGTGCATCAAAGGGTCCTGGATTTGATTTCAGTCAAGGGCACAGGTGAGAGCATGTACCATGGTTGCAGTCTCTTCCCTGGCCTGGGCCCTGGTCAAGGCGTGTGCAGGAGGCAACCAGTCAATGTTTTTCTCTCACATTGATGTTTCTCTTTCCCTTTCTCCTCCACTCTTCCCTAAAAATCAATGAAAAAAATATCCCTGTATGAGGATTAACAAAAACAGAAGAAAAAAAAAAAGAAAAAAAAGGGGAATTAGGAATTGCTGTGGCTGGAATCATCATGAAAATAGCCTTATGATAGTTCTATATTTTTCCTACTATAATTACTTCACACATGTATCTCTCAAAGGTCCAGGGACATCATATATTTATTCAGTCTTTACTAGGCACTTAATGAGAACCCGGAGCTGCCCTGGTAAGATGCCCTAGATAAAAGGATGAGTAATACAGGCTCCAGGACAAGTCAATGGCCTTACCAAAGCTTCAACACTTCTTTCTCTTTATTTCCCCCCAGAAAATTTTACATTTATGCTTTTCTGAATATCACTAATGTATTTTTTATTAGCCTTTGCTTTTTCTCTAGGAAAAAGTCCTAAGAGAAGGCAATAACCAAGAAACAAAAGTTTTCTAAGAAATGGTTCTTTCCCATCATCGGCCAGTGCTGAATGGGCCAGATCTTATTTAAGAGAAATCTTAGGGAAAGCAAGCAAGGTTATGGGGGAGAAGGCAGTTAAAGATCTGTCTTAAAACTACATTTGTTTAGCAGGCATACTAATTTTATTTAGATTCTAGGAATCAGTTGGAGGGACTAGGGAGAGAAAAAGATGGATGGGTAATATTGGGAAAAATCTTCAATTTTCTGAAGCCACCCCTCGTCGTTGTTTGTAGGCCTGTGGCGTTCTATTTCTATAGCCGAGTGTCTTACAAGTGGAGAGAGCCACCTTCCAAGCTTAAGGAAAGTAGTTTCTATAGCAACACTCAAACCATTTGAAAGAAGCCTGAAGAATCCTCTCTTATAACCGAGGAAGCAGAGATGGGAATTTATTAAAGGTATATTTCATATACTCAGAATGATATATATTTAAGGCAAGTGTATTTCTTTAGAGTCATGTCATGCATCTGACCTCAATTCTAGAATATTAAGTTCTGATGAATCTCAATGGCTTAATTAGTTTTCCAAGACATATTTAGACTGTTAGGAGCATTAGTATCAATATTAAGGACACATTGTGGAGCCTGACTGCTAGATTCATATTCTGGCATGGACAGTTATTACCGGCTTATCTGCTCCTCAGTGTCTCATCTCTGAAATGGAAACAAACACAATATAGACTCTTAGGATTTTTTTTGTAATCCTTAAAGAAATGGATATGGCCAAAACCGGTTTGGCTCAGTGGATAGAGCGTCGGCCTGCGGACTGAAAGGTTCCAGGTTCGATTCTGGTCAAGGGTATGTACCTTGGTTGTGGGCACATTCCCAGTGGGGGGTGTGCAAGAGGCAGCTGATCGATGTCTCTCTCTCTCTCATCGATGTTTCTAGCTCTCTGTCTGTCTCTCTTCCTCTGTAAAAAAATCAATAAAATATATATTTTTAAAAAAGAAATGGATATGTATAGGTACTTAGTTTTTGATAAATAACAACAATTCAGTAAATATTAACTATTATAACAAGTTTTTCAGAAGCTAAGCAACTTAGTATTTCACAGATAGAATTGGAGATCATAGTCCTTGTAAATACATACAAGTAAATTCAACTCACATTTTTTGGACCTCCTCCTTTGTAAAGGCATCATCACACTTGACACTGTGGATAATAAAAAACAAATGCTGTATTATTTCTGCCCTTAAGTTGTTTATTATCCAGTAGAAAGAGGGGAAGGAGACACACAGACAGCCATCTATAACCCAGGTCCCATCGGCTGCAGGGCTTACCAGAGGGTCATATTCTCAGCCTCGGGCCTCTGCCCCAGGTGCTCTAGCCTACTGTTGGTTTCTGGAATGCACTGAACTCATTCCTGCCCCAGGGCCTTTGTGTTTGCTGTTCCTTTGCTGGATCATTCTGCCTTAGTTCATAGAGGGACTGGTTCCTTCTGGTTTTCAGGCCTTCCCTGATCACCCTTTCAAAGTTGGTTCCTCCTGGTCATTTTCTATCAGAGCAGGGCCGTCTTTGTTTTATTTCCAGCATTTTAACAATTCATAATGATCAACTTTAATTAACTTGTTTAATTGCCTGTCTCATCGACTAGATGGAAGTTTACATGAGACAAGGGACTATCTGTTTTATTCTCAGGTTTATTCTCAGGGCCTTTCACAGAGTCTGGGGTCTAGTAGGTACTACCCTGTTTCCCCCCAAATAAGTCAGTGTCTTATATTAATTTTTGCTCCCAAAGATGTGCTAGGTCTTATTTTCAGGGCATATCTTATTTTTTTCCATGAAGAAGAATATGGTACACATTTATTGTTAAATGAAAATAAAGGAAATTTATTACCTGTATACGGTATGGTAGTACGGTAGTTGTCAACACAAACCAGACAAACTGTGAATCCTACAGTATCAAGAATTTACTCATTTATCCAATGACAATCATGTCATCATCTTCTGGAACATCATCATAACAATCCAATTCCTGGATTTCCTGGTGAATTTCTTGTGACTCCATTTCTTTTAGAATCAGTGGACCAAATCTCTCATGTTTAGCAATAGCACTGTCTTTAAATGAGTATTTCTTGTCAAAGTAGCCTGCTCGCAGTGCATTTGCAATGCAACTGTCAGTGATTTTCTCCCATGAATTCTTCACCCAAGTCACAACTTCTTGCAGTTTAGGTTTCACAAAGTTTCCACGCTGATTTCTTTCCATTCACACAGCAGTGACGTCAGGACTCCGCGTAACGGCACTGGTTGCTAGACGCCAGTCGGGGCGGCCCTAGTGACCAGTTTATGGTAAATTAATTTTCACTCTGAGACAGAGCCTGGGGGCCTTATTTTCGGGGGGATGCCTTATATTTCACTCAGAAGGAAACCTGCAAGTAGGTCTTATTTTCGGGAAAACACGGTACTAGAATGAATGAATGAATGTGAATGAATGAAGAAAGAAAGGAAGATTATAGTAAATGAGAACATAGAAGAGAAAATAATAGTTTTTATTAAGAACTCCACACAGTTAAAAGAGAGATGGAAAATTTAGGATAAGCATTGTGAAGCTGTAGAACACTGAGGAAAGATATGGAGAATTTGATAACTTTATCTGTTTTGAAAATAGAATGCATCTTCTGACCTTCAGCACGTAACTGCAAGGTCATGTTTCAAGTTTCCTGGGTATCCTAAAAGGCTTTTTCTTCCTCCCTCAGTCCTGTTATTGTGTGGCTTTTCCTTTCACTACTTTGTCTTTCCAATCTTGTTACCCATCCACTTAAACTTAAAGAAATGTAGCAGAATAGAGTGCTATCTTGTTGCTCCCAAGCAGGAGATTTTGCTGAAACATTCACTCCCACGCTCATTATGCAGGCACCAGGGGCTGCACAGATAGTGCAATCATGTTTATGCAGCTGAGAGCAAAAGCAGATCAGGTGAATGGTGGAGATCACTTACCTAAGAGCTGTGGGCTTCCATTAACGATGATAACCACAGACTAATTTCACTGCTGAACGAAGGCTGTAAGATAATTAGGAAAAGTGCATGCCAGAATGCCAATGCATCTTAATTCTAAATTAATACAGCCTCGTCAAATAGGTTATATTGAAAGCAGACACTTTGTGATACAAGATCATTGATTGGCTTAATAAGAATCAACAGGCAGAAGTTAGGGCTTGCATTAACCTTGGCAGCAGTTGGGGGTTGGGGAACGGTAACTGAACAAGAATTATCTGCCAGGAAGTAAATCTGTGCTCACAAAATAGCTTCTAAAATGGAGCCTGGCTGTGCACTGATGCAGCATTTTTGTTCCAAAAGATCTCCCCTGGGCCTACCCACTAAGGTGGCATTCCCGAGCAAGATAGGAGCCTGCCTGTGGAGAGGCAGATGTATAATTCAACCCCAACTGGTGGAGATTTGGCGAACACTTACTTCCTAGATCAGGGAGAAACTTTTGCTCTAGTTGAGTGATATTCCTGGAAATGCCCAGTTATTTCAACTGTATTTGTTTTCCAGTTGACAGATTTAGGAGAGAAAAAAAGAAGATGTCCAGGTAAAATTTTCTTAAATCTTTATTGTTGAAAGTATTACATATGTTCCCCTTTCTCCCCAATGACCCTTCAAGCCCACCCCTGCCCCCTACCCTAGACCTTCACCACCCTATTGTCTGTGTCCATGTGTTATGCACATGAGCAGACAAGTTCTTTGGTTGATCTCTTCCCACTACTGCATTCCCTCTGTGTTCTTAATATTTAAGGATTTGACTCTTTTTTTTTTTTTTTTTTAATATTTTATTGATATTTTTCAGAGAGGAAGGGAGAAAGATAGAGAGCTAGAAATGTCGATGAGAGAGAAACATCGACCAGCTGCCTCCTGCACACCCCCCACTGGGGATGTGCCCGCAACCAAGGTACATGCCCTTGACCGGAATCGAACCCGGGACCTTTCAGTCCGCAGACCGACGCTCTACCACTGAGCCAAACCGGTTCCGGCAAGGATTTGACTCTTGACTCTTAAAGAATTTTTTGGAGATTTGACCTGGCACCATTAATGCCCCATGGAACTAATTTTTCTTGTCCTATTGAAGTAAAAGATATGCATATTCATTGTCATTCAAGATGACTAATAGTTGTTGAAAAAAATGATGTGATGATGATTTAGCAATAAGGATAAGTGCAGAATTTTTATAATAGTTAAACAAGAGGGGGGGGGAAACTAAATAAGCAGTGGTATATTGGAACGTTGCTCTATGCCAATGGTCGGCAAACTCATTAGTCAACAGAGCCAAATGTCAACAGTAACGAGTGAAATTTCTTTTGAGAGCCAAATTTTTAAAATTTAAACTTCTTCTAATGCCACTTCTTCAAAATAGACTCGCCCAGGCCGTGGTATTTTGTGGAAGAGCCACACTCAAGGGGCTAAAGAGTCTCATGTGGCTGTGAGTCGCAGTTTGCCGACCATGGCTCTATGCCAAATTAGCTAACTGGCTAGGGACCTTGTAATTTATTTAAAATTTGTTTTTCTCAATGATAAAACAAAGGGTAATAAGAAAACTGAGTTTTTAGGTCAGTAAGAGGCTTACAAAACATTAAAAAATATTTATCAGGAAGTTAGGCACTGTAATTGCTCTACAAATTTCAACTGTTCACTATTACAAAGGAAATTTTAGATGGGCAAGGTCTTAGGAAATTTGGATGTTTTAAAAAAATCAGAAGTTTGGGCTTGGTTTCAATCCTCACTCTGATAGTATGGTAATTCTATTTCAGGGTCCCTGGGACACAAAAATTCACATTTCTCGGTGGTGACTTCTGGTTCCAGTCTTGTAAACATCCTAAAAGCAAAAAAAAAAAAAAAAAAAAAAAAAAAAAGAATTTAGGACATCATTAGAAAGCATGTACAAACTTCCTAGGGCAGTGGTCGGCAAACTCATTAGTCAACAGAGCCAAATATCAACAGTACAACGATTGAAATTTCTTTTGAGAGCCAAATTTTTAAAATTTAAACTTCTAACGTCACTTCAAAATAGACTGGTCCAGGCCATGGTATTTTGTGGAAGAGCCACACTCAAGGGGCCAAAGAGCCACATGTGGCTCGCAAGCCACAGTTTGCCGACCACAGTCCTAGGGTATAACACTTAAGTTTAATTTTATGGTTTTCCTTACCTAGACAAAATTTAGTAACCTTGAATGTCTATGATTTCCTTTTACTGAGAATCAGAAATATGAGGATTGGCTAAGCCAAGAAGGAAACAATAGGGAGAAAATCAGTGATAAATTTACTCTTATGATTAGATTTGGAAAGATTCACTGTCTGTTTGTGTATTTATTTGCTTATGACCCACATCTACTGATCTCTTTTAATGTAGAAAAGTGA
Source organism: Vespertilio murinus (assembly GCA_963924515.1). NCBI lineage: Eukaryota > Metazoa > Chordata > Mammalia > Chiroptera > Vespertilionidae > Vespertilio > Vespertilio murinus. The sequence continues at coordinate 11,120,367 of OZ004708.1, forward strand.
CTAATTTCTCTCCTACATGTCACAGTTTGTAGAGAAAAGGGCACTCTGTGATCTTTAATAAATTTACTATAAAATATGTAATGGAAGGAAGATTGGTTCACTCTGTTATGCGATTATGTAAACTGCTTTAGAATTCTTAGATTTGGGAGTTTCATTCTGTGGAATTATGGGTCTATCTTTTGGTAATCTGCTGTTTGTTTTTTTAAACTAATATTCTTTACCATTACCATTGGTAGATACCAGTTTTCAAGGCCCAAACAATGCTCCTTTCTAGAACTGAATTTTACTTCTCTGTCCAGATGAAAATTTCCTCTGCGAACTGGCTTATATTTAGTGGCATATTCAAAACATGCTGGTAATTTATGAATAGTCCTCTGGGGCAAGAATTTACCTTTTCCTTTAATATAAGACCATAAGTCCAATGGAGTGAAAGCAGAGGAAAATTAGAATGAAAGAGCTTATAAGACTCTACTGCAGCTATAGAGAAAATAACTAAAACATTTCAAGAAAATATAATGTATTTCTGAATCTTGTCTATTTAATATCAATATAGCATATGGCAGGACTCTTATATTTCATTTTACCCACAGATAGTGGATAAATACTCTGGACTGAAATATTATGAAAAGAGATTCTATTTCAGATCTGCTCCTTGAGGACTCAGAAGCATTTTTGAAAAATTCCTCTTTCGTCCGTGAGCTGAAGATGGAGCCCTTGAGCCGTTTCCTAGAGGCATTCTCAGCAGCTTCTCTTCCAAACTTGTTTATGCAGTTTCAGAAAGGACACGGACCAGCAAAAATATTGGGATTGTTTTTTTAACTCCTGAATTGCCACTTTGGATAGTGTGTGGAGGAGACTGGGAATTTCACGGGTAGAGAGAAAAGCAGCCAAAAGCCTGTTGCGGTTGGGAGCTTGAGGTTTAGGTAGTAACTGGTTTCTGGAGGTTGGAAGGAAACTGTCCTTGTTCATCACATCTTCATGGGTTGGTCCTCTGGCTATGGCCCTGTAGGGTCTCAGTTTTTCTATTTGTAAGACGAATGGCTTCTGTTAGCTGTTTCCTGTGCCTTTTCTCTTACAACTTTCGGTGAATTTAAGGTGTTTATTTATATTTTAATTTTATTTTATTATTTTTGTGAATTTTCACTCAAAGGATATTTCCCCCCACTGATTTTAACAGAGTGGGAAGGAAGAAGGGAAGGAGGGAGGGAGGGAGGAAGGGAGGGAAGGAAGGAGAGGGAGAAAGAAGATGGGGAGAGAGAGACTACCCAGGTCCTGTATCGAACCTGCAACCCTGGTACGTGCCCTTGACCAGTAAGTAATCAAGTCCACCACCCTTCAGTGCATGGTCTGATGTTCTAACCACTGGAACACACCAGCCAGGGCAAGCCTAAAGTCTTTCCCCAACCAGATCAGTTTGTCTTTTGAAGAAATGTAGCTGCAGTAGGCGTGAGGGCAAGGAAAGGACAGAGGTAAACATGGTAATACCTACCTGCCCAGAACTTCACAAAGGTGGTCCCATTTTCTTTCTAACAAGAACCCTGTGAAATAGATATTACTGGCACTTCTTCTTACAGATGGAGAAACACAAGCTCAGTAACAAGTAATTTATGCAAAAATACATATTGGAGAAGTGACAGAGCTGAGTTTTGGACTTAGCCTAGTTTGACTCCAATTTTGGGGGTATTTTTACTACAATCAAAGCCTGTATACACCTGCTACAGAAAATATGGAAAGTAGTTGTTGTTTTTAAAGTGAACATGGAGTTTAAATTTAAAAATGCATAGCATGACTATAGCCTGTGTATCGGTTTATTGGCTGTTGTTCCGTGCACTAAATGATTTCCAGTTTGATTCATGGTCAGGTCACATGCCTGGGTTGTGGGCTTGATGTCTAGTAGACTGCGTGCAGGAGACAGCCCATTGATGTTTCACTCTCACATTGATGTTTTTCTCCCTTCCTTTCTCTCTAAAAATCAATTTTACAAAATATGTAAAATGCATAGCATGAACTTAAATTATGTAATAATTACGTTTCACCTACCAGTATGGAAAAAATAGCACAGTGTTTTGACAAAGGTGTTACAGAAGAGACACTTTCATACTATAGCTGGACTCTGTGTTTCATTTATTTGAAAGATATTTAGGCATTCTTTATAATATTAGTTGTAAATATCTTTGCCTAGTTTCTCTTTTATCAAGCTTTCTTTGTGTCATAGCTAGTCATAGCTTCCCCAGTTTGAGGTCCTAAAAGGATTTGCAAATGGTTTCTCTAACACTTTTATGTTTCATAAAATCTTTCATCTTTTTTTGCATTTTATATAGGTATAAGATGGAGCTAATTTTCCAAATTGCTATCCATTTGTTCTGAGTGTACAAATCTCTCTTTTCATGACTGACCTAAGATACTCTTTAACATGTACTCAATTTCTATATTCGTTTGGGTCCATTTTGTACTTCCTCTTCTAATCCTTTGATTATCTCTTTATGTGCTGCCCCCACACTTCTTTAGTTGTAGTTTTATAATATTCTGATGCCTCTGTTGGTACTGTGATTTGTTATTTTAGATTTTTTTTCTGGCTACTCTTATTTATTGTTCCATGTAAGTTATAGAGTTAAGGTTGGCCTACATTGGTAAATTAATTTAAGAAGAAATAGCATTTCTATGATGTTTAATCTTCCTACCTTAAAACATAGCGTGCTTTTATTTGTTCATCTTTTTGGATACCTCAGGAGCATTTAAAACTTTTCTTTCTTTAGATCTTATGAATTTCTTGTAATGTTTGTTCTTAGATATTGAATACTTTTTGCTATGGATTTATATTATTTTATCTCATTATTTTTCCCAAGTGATTATTGTTTGCAAATATGAAAGCCATTAACTATTGTATATAAGTGTTATTGTAGCCTTCATATTTGTATTTTTTATTGGTAACAGTTGAAGCTTTGGGTTTTTCTGATATGCAGTCAATCATATTCACATATTAAACAACTTTATATTTTATTTACACTATAACTAGAACATTCAGAATAATGTTAAATAATTAAAGTAAGAGGGAATATTCTTTTTTGAAATATACATAATTTTTAATGTTTAACTACCTCTGTATTTTTGGATCCAACACAATTGGTTATTATTAATTAATCAATTAATTAATTAATTTTTAAATTTCTTTATTGATTAAGGTATTACATATGTGGGTTATTATTTTAAGTTACTACAATATATTGCTGGATTTATTTTTTAATCATTTTTTAAAATATTTTTTATTGAGCTTTTAGAGAGGAAGGGAGAGGGATAGAGAGTAGAAACATCAATGAGAGCGAAACATCAATCAGCTGCCTCCTGCACACCCCCCCCCCCCAACTGGGGATATGCCAGCAACCAAGGTACATGCCCTTGACTGGAATCGAACCTGGGACCTTTCAGTCCGCAGGCCAATGCTCTATCCACTGAGCCAAACCGGTTTCAGCTATTGCTGGATTTATTTTGCTAATAATTAAAAAAAATCTTTTAATGAAACTGATTTATAATTTTCTTTTCATTATACTCTTATTGGGTTTCATATTAAAATGATTATTGCTTCATAAAATGAACTGTGAAGTTTTAAATCTTTTGGGTCTGACAGGCAATTTTCAGCAAGTGAAGAATACAGGGGAACACATTAATTGACACTACAGGATGTAATAAACAAAATCCAGATTTTGGACAAACAACAGGACAAAAGACAGTTTTTTTTCCAATAGAAATATTACAGGGAAAAAGATAAAAAGAGAAGGGAAACATGTATTAAAAGAATCAGAAAAGACCAACTAATAGCAGAATATGGATCTTATTTGGATTCTGGTTCACACAAACTGAAATTTATAAAATGACTGGGAAATAGAAAAACAATATGAATGTTGAAAGTATAATGAGAATATAGTGCCTATCTTTAAAAGAGACACTACCTTTTAGTTCCACCTACTGATTATTTCCAGATGAAATCATTTGATATTTATGAGATTTGCTTCATAATCATATGGCCTGGGGGGAGTGGACAAAGGTTGGAGATGAAACAAAATTAGCTATGAATTTGTAACTTAAGTTGGCTAAAAGGTACATTGAGATTCATTATTCCATTTTTTAAAAACTTTGGTATATATTTGAAAAATTTTACCTCCCCCATCTTTGTATTTCTAATTATGTTCCCCCTTTTATGACTTATACTGGTTATTATTTTTCTTTATTTTTTTCTTGATAAAGCTGTCCAGAAGTTTGTCTATTACATTATTTTTTCCAAATGACCAGTCTTTTTGTTTAAAGTATATATCTTTAAAATTTGTTCTATTTTATAATAACATATGATTTCTTTTTTCTGATTCATCCTATTCTTCTTTCTTCAGCTTTACTCTAGCCATACCCTTAGATGCTATCTGAGAGAGGCGTAAGGTCTGGGTCTTTTTCCTGCAGCACTTCAGTCCATAGCACTAAACTGGTCACTCTCCACTAACAGACAGTGAGGGTTAATCGCATCATGCTACATGTTCCTATTTATCTCAATGACCTCTAGAAGATAAAATTGTCTTGAACATTATTCATTATGACCCCACTTTTTGTCATCTATATTTCCCTAATTCCTGGACTTCCAAAGCCTCCACTGTGTCCCCAGTGACCTGCAATGTTGATTAGTAAACTACTTTGTCTCTCCTCTCTTCATCTTGTTCTCTTGTTATTGTAAATGGAATGGAGGTGTATTCTATGGCTTGAACTTCTGAAAAATACTGTATTTTTCCTTCTCTCATGCTCCATGTACCTCAAGAGCAGAGTTACAGTTCTCTATTTTCCTTTTTGATCAGGACTCTCTCCTTTAAAAAAACTTTGCTGCGTCTACAAAGGAATAATCTTTCTCCATGATCTCCCTTCCACATTCCTTGGTGTTCCTTGTGACTTCAAAGCCTATTATCATTCTTGGCAAACCCAGTTGCCACCCTCCAATATCTGGCTTCTTCGTTCCTGGAACTTATTATTATTTTTAAAAATTTATATTTTTTATTGATTTTAGAGAGGAAGAGAGAGGGAGAGAAAGATAGAAAATCAATGATGAGAGAGAATCACTGATCAGCCATCTCCTGCACAGTCCCTACTGGGGTTCGAGCCCACAGCATGGGCATTTGCCTTGACTGGTAATCAAGCTGGCAACTTCTCAGTGCATGGGACCATAATCAACTAACTGAGCCACACCAGCCATGGCTCTGGAACTATTCTTAATGATCTTTTCCTTTATTCCACCAGCCTTTCAATTCCATGGGCACACAAGAACCACTTAAATAATGCCACCTCATCTGTAATCTTAAGGTCAGCATATGACCTTGAACACACCTGGTATCTCAACCTGCTTTCTCAGGTACAAATGTTTTCCAGTTTCTCAAATATTTCCTCCCAATATAACAGTTTTTTGATTACATCATCACCTCAAACTATTATTATCATACATTTTATCTTACAGTTTTTGATATTTAATATAGTTAAATTCTAAATTGTCCTTAATTTTGGTTTTTCTTATATTTTGTTATGAACATTCGGCAATTTTGAAATAATTTTGGAGTGAAGACCCATATGCCTATCACCTAGATCTACCATTACTCTTATATTCTACTGCTTACCCACATCTATTAATCTAACATTACTATCTATGCAGTAAACCATTGTCTTCTTATGGATACATTTCAAAGTAAACTATAGACTTCAGTATATTTTCTTCTACATGCTTTGCCTACAGGCATGTTTAATTAGAGTTCATTGCTCATTTACAGGGTATTTTATTGAGTTTAGATATTATACACAAGGAAATACACAGATCTAAAGTGTGCATTTCAACACATAGAACATTACCACAATTCCAGATAGTTCCCTCAGGTTTTGTCCCACTCAGTCTCTGCCCCACACTTCCAGAGACAACAGGTGTTCTGATTTTTTTTCATCATAGGTTAGTTTTTCCTTTCCAGAATTTCCTATGAATCAAATCAAATTGGTGTTCCTATGTGTAAGATTTATTTCATACTACGTACATAATATTTTTTCAGGTTTCAATAATTTATTAATTTTTATTGCTAAATAATATTCTATTGTATGGCTATACCACAGTGTGTTTATCCAATTTCCTACTGATGAACACCTGGGCTATTTCCAGTTCTTACTATTATCTTCTCGTGTATTAATTGGTATTTGCATATCTTTTTTGGGGTGAAGTTTCTGTTCAAATTGCTAATTGGGTTACTTATCCTAATATATATAAACCCAGCATCTGTAATGACCAAATGGACGGCTGGTCCATCCTCTGGGCCTCAGGCTCCATTGCTCCGGGGACGGCTAACGGGGAACCGGGGACCCTCAGGCTTCAAGGAATCCATGGTGGCTGCAGCGACTGGTGAGTGGGCAGAAGGCAGACCACTAGGTCCCTCCCCTGGCCCGCAGGCTCCCATTGGTCACTGGAGCTAGTGGTACAGGGACTGGCGTGAGGACTGTTGAGCAGCTAGCAGCAGGCCTCTTGTTCCCTCCTCCTGGCCCTCAGACTCCAACCAGTTGGTGGTGGAGGCAGTGCAGAACTGGCTTCCTTAGTAGTCTCATTGGTGCAATCTCCAGAGGACGGGCCAGGCACCAACGGACCAGTACCTCTGGCAAAATCTCAACCGCGCTGCTGGCCTCCTGGAACTCAGCCTTAGACACTGCAGCTGCTTTCCCCCCCTAGAGGCTCCCTAAGGAAAAAGGGATACTGCCAATAGCTCACGGGCGACCAGCGGTGATCGACTGCTCTCCCTGTGCTTCCTCCAGGTCACTTGAGCCGGCCCCTGCCCACCCGCTCCAAATGAAGTGTGATCACTGCACACGGAAGGAATGAGGTAAAAAAACAAAAACTGATGACCGAGAGAATGCCACAGTCAATGTCTGGAGTCCAGCTCAGGAGAACGGAGAGAAGGGAGAATTCCATAAGTTGGCTGCTGCCAAGATATTTTGGAGTGACTGCTTGGCGTGTGACAGTTGTGTGACCGCAGAGGAAGGAGTCCAAGTTTCTCAACAGAACACCAAGGACTTCTTCCGTGTTCTGAACCTTAATAAGAAACGTGATACCTCATAGCACAAGGTGCTGGCAGTGTCTGTGTGTCCTTAGGCTCAGTCTTATTTTGCAGCTAAAGTCATCCTTAGTGTTACTGATGCATCCAGAAGGCTCTGAGGCTTTCTCAAAAGCCTTGGGGCGCACTGTCTTTGATATGAAGATAGCTGCAGACTTCAGCATCCTGGAGACTCGGAGGGAATTTGTGCATAGGTACTGCCAGCACCGTGAGAAAGAGCTCCTGCTACCCATGCTGACCTCCTGCCCCGGCTGGGACCTATTTGCAGAGCGTGTGCTGGGTCACCCCATCACCCCCACCTCTGCACAGCCAAGTCTCCCCAGCAGATCATGGCTCTCTGGTGAAGCATTACTTCACCAGATGGCAGAACCTGTCCCCAGACAAGATTTTTCCACCTCATTGTTGTCCTGAGTTATGACAAGAAACTGGAGGCCCTTTGAGAAGGTGTTCCCACAGCTTTACATAGTTCCTAGGGTGCTGACTGTGTGTTAGCCTCAGATGAAATTGTCCAGATGATGGAGCAAAGTGACCTCTCCTCGAATGACGCCGCCATGGATACTCTGCTTGGAGACATGAAGGAGAAGGAGGTGAGGCTCCCAAGGGTGCCAGCTCCAACAGGTACCTGGCACACATCTTCAGGCACATGGCCAAGAAGTTGTTCAACAAGGATATGGGGGTGCTCACCTACCACACCATGAGGAACAGAGACTTCCAGGAGGTCACCCTTGAAAGGGACAGAGAGGTTCTGCTACGCTTTGGGGTTGCTTACGGCTTTTGGAACATTCAGAATGTGGTCCTGAAGCTGTGGAGGGGGCCAAGTTCCCCTGCCACTTTGTGGAGGTCCTGGCCTGCGCCGGGCATGCCTAAGGGTACGACAGGTGAGCAGATGGCACTGCGGTGGCAGATGGAGGGCATCCACACTGCCATCCCAGTGTGGTCTCCAGAGCCCAGAGCCCATGTGCAGGAGCTGGGGCTGGGGGGCGTCTCCCTCCAGGCTCAGCGGCCCTGCACACCGCTTAGCAGGGCCCAGGCCAGCCTGCCAGGACATCAAGTGGTAAAGGCCCAGCAGACGCCCGGCCTGCAGGCCAGCTGAAGAGGGTTGTCAGACGCGTGAAGGAAAGGCTTAGCATCTCTGTCATCGCTTTGGTTTTCAGGATTCCCTGCTCCCCATCTGTCGGCTCCCTCCCTCTGAGGGGCGCTGTCGGCCCTAACATGGGTGCAACTGGAATATTGTATCTCGAGAGGATTGCTTCAATGTACACATCATTTTATCAGACGACAAAACACACACACAAAAAAACCCCCAAAGAACAAGAATGGAGACAGGCTACTGTCATTTAGGCTTAAACAACAGCAACAACAACAACAACAACAACCATCACTGAAGTATCCTATGAAGAGCTGAGACTTGGTTCTGTCCACACGCCTCAGAGAGACTGGATGAGGAAATGACCTAGTTTGGCCTTGACTTTACCCACTTATGTTACTCTTGAAGGTGTCTTTGCCACAATGTGAATAAATTGCTACCTTTTGGAATGGGGGCTCGTATGAAAGTCTGCATTCCCAACTTTCCTTGAAACAGATCTATGTTCTGCAGCTGTGGCCACCGTCCTGAGATGAGGTCCTGCCGACCAGGTCCTGTTGCTGAGAATCTGGGGGACACTGGAATGGACCTTCACTGCCCCCCAACCCCCGTGTCCTTTTACATTCAGGGATTGAGCTGAACTCATTTTGGGGGAGGCCTGGCAAGGGTGACAGGTGTCACAGATGGAAGGATGGAGAATGGACAGGCAGACACCCTGCTTGGTCTCTCCCTGGGAGGGGTCAGGCAGATGAAGGCCAGCCAGCCTGCCCTACAATTGGGTGAGATAGCGTCCTCTGTGTCCACCTCTCACCCCGTGGCCTGGCCACTCCCCCTCAGCTCCGGGCAGCCCTCTGTGTTCCACGAAAGTGCATTCTGTTTTCACATGCTGCTTGCCCTAAATGAGAAGGAAGAGAGCAGTTGGCCCGCAGACAACTACACGGAAAGATAGGGCTCATGGCTGGTGAGCGGAGTGACAGTGGTGGGAGCCTCTCCTGCCTCTGTAGCAGCGCTAAGGAGCAGCGAGCTGAGTGGTAAGGAGCAGCGAGCTGAGTGGTAAGGAGCAGTGAGCAGGCAGGCGGTAAGGAGCAAGGGGTCCTGTACTGCAAGAGGGATTTCCAACAGTCAGCTTAGGCCCACTCCTCATGGGGAATGGGCCTAAGCTGGCAGACGGATATCCGCTGAGGGGTCCTGGACTGTGAGAAGGTGCAGGCCGGATTGGGTCATACCCCCTCCAGTGCACAAATTTTGTGCACTGGGCCTCTAGTATTTATATTTAACACTCCTTTGTCAAATATGTTTTGTAAATAATTCTGTCTTTCCTAGTCATTTTCTAATAGTATCTTTTGATGAACAGAAGTTTAAATTTTTGATGAAACTTAATATCAATTCTTAATGCTTTTTACTTTCTGTGACTTGCACAATAAATATTTGTATAACCAAAGTCATGAAGATCTTCTCCTATGTTTCCTCTAATATCTTTATGGTTTTAGCTTATATTTTGATTCTTTGTAAATGGACTTTTATTTTACTTATTTATTTTTAATTTTTTTATTCATTTCAGAGAGGAAAAGAGAGGGGGAGAGAGAGATAGGAACATCAATGATGAGAGACAATCATTAATCAGTTGCCTCCTGCATTCCCACACTGAGGACTGAGCCCAAAACCTGGGCATGTGCCCTGACTGTGAATTGAACCATGACCTCTTGGTTCATAGGTTGTCAACCACTGAGCCATGGTGGCCAGGCTGTAAGTGGAATTTAAAAATATATTGGTGCCGAGGTCGATTTGGCTCAGCGGTAGAGCGTCGGTCTGTGGACTGAAAGGTCCAGGGTTCGATTCCGGCCAAGGGCATGTACATTGGTTGCGGGCACATCCCCGGTGGGGGGGTGTGCAGGAGGCAGCTGGTCGATGTTTCTCTCTCATCGACATTTCTGGCTCTCTATCTCTCTCCCTTCCTCTCTGTAAAATATCAATAAAGTATATTTTAAAAAAATATATTGGTGAGATTTGGCACTTCTATTCCTTATGTAATGAGGAAGTATACTCATTATTTCACAATTAAGTATGATCTCAGTTATTTTTTTTTTATGGATTCTCTTTAATCAGATGAAGAATGTTCTCTTCTGTTCCTAGTTCACTGATGGTTTTAATCAGGAGTGGGTGTTATATTATGCCAAAAGCTTATTCTTCATCCATTGATATTGTAATATAGCTTTTCACTTTTGGTCCGAACATGATGAATGTTGATTTTTGTATATTGATTTTCAAATGTTAAAGCAACTTTGCATACCTTGATAACCTTACTTTCTAATGATGTGTTGTTCTTGGTATGTTTTGCTGAAAATGTCAAATGTCAGCATGTATCTCTTAAGGGATACCAGTACTTCTGAATTCCAATACGAAATTATAAGGCTGCATAGAAGAAAGTATCATAGAGCCTGTTACTCATAAAACATTTTAAAGAAATATTATTTCAAAGTAGAAGGAAGAGGGAGAGAACTATAGAAACATGAGTGATGAGAATCATTGATTGGCTGCCTCCTGTATGCCTCCTACTGGGGATTGAGCCTACCACCCAGGCCTGTGCCCTATCTGGGAATTGAACCATGACCTCCTGGTTCATGAGTCAAAAGCTCAACTGCTGACCCACACCAATAAGACTCATAAAATATTTTGAAATGAGGATATTGAGTGTTCAAGATGTTTTAAACCTTTATTAAGTAAGTTTATAGTGTCATGATCATACCATTTTTGGTGTGGGTGGTAGCGAGTAACTCTACTTTTGAATCATAGTATAACAATGAAGGCTTTTAAAGAAAAGGAATGAGAGTAGTTGGGTGCTATTTTGGCTCTGAACAAAAATACCCAGTGAACTCTGCCTGCTGCCATCACAAAGGCACCTGGTGAAAACGCCTGCTGCTCCTCTTTTCTATCATTAAAGAACTTGATGTCAGGACAGAAATACTTCCAGTGACACCTTCTGAAACTCTTATGTACTTGAAAGCTTATATAGATTTTGAGATGATGGCTTATGTCAGCTGTGCTTCTCCTCAGGATGATAATGGTGTAGATATTTTTAAAGACATTGGTAATGAAGTATTCTTTCATAGGAACTCCTTACCACTCTTCAGGAATAAATAGTATTAATATTTTGATTGATAATCTTCAAAATATTTTCTATGCCTGAACAGTGCTGTAACCATACTAAACATTTTTTTCATCTTATTAAATACTGGTAGCCCATTGCACAATATCACGTTCAATAGCCCACCCACTGCTTCCACGGGAGCTGTGTGGCTTCCGTGGGAGGCAGAAGTGAGCCACCAGCACCCATAGGAGCTGGGAGGGAGCCGTGCTGATTCCTGATTCTGTGGGAGGCGGGAGGCGGGAGGGAGCTGTGCTGCTTCTGAGGGAGTTGGGTCTACCGTCTCCTCTCTGGGCCTGCACCCCTGCCCCAAGAGACCCTCCTAGGCTGGGACTGGATGCTTGCTTTGTTGCCACGGAGACAAAGCAAGCATTTCTCCAGGCTGCTTACACTAACCACTCTCAGCAGCCACCCCCAGGACTGGGGGATTCTGGCGGGGCTGAGGGGACTGGGCATTGCCATTTTGTGGCTATGGGCACCACCATCTTTGTGAGAGAGTGATGGTTAATTTGCTTATTACCCTTTTATTAGATAGGATCTACTGCAAAATTCTACTACATTTTCAACGGCTATTGTGTTTCAATGAATAGATGCACTGGTATTTAATGCAACTCATATTATTGAACGGTCACCAACAGTGTGATGAACGCTTCTTTTTGCTATTGTTGTTAATCCTCACCCATGGACATTTTCCCATTAATTTCTAGAGAGAATGGAAGTGAGGGGGTGAGATAGAAACATCGATGTGAGAGAGGGACATTGATTGGTTGCCTCCCCCACGGGGCTGGGGCTTAGCCTGCAACCGAGGTACATGCCCTTGACCGGAATCGAACTCATGACCCTTTAGTTCATGGCTGTTGCTCTCTCCATTAAGCAAAAGTGGCTAGGACTGTGACGAATATATCCTGATAGTTATCTTTGACATATTCCTTAGAAAAAAGTTTCTCAAGCTTGGCACCATTGGGCACCATTGACATTATGGGAACAGGGGACTGTCCTGTGCACTTTAGGATGTTCAGCAGCATCTGGTCTCTTTCCACTGATGCCAGTAGCTCCTCCACTCCTAGTGGTGATGACCCAACATTTCCCCAGACATTGCCCGATGTCCCCTGGGAGTCAAAATTTCTCCCTTATGGAGAATCACTGGCTATGACTGAGTCCTCTGAACAGTTTGCTACATCATTGGTATGCACAACTTAAAGGTTGTTTTTAAAAAATCTATGTGGGTTTTTATTTTCAGTTTGAAGAAAATTTGCATAAGAATATAAAGAGATAACTTAGAATTCATTTAAAATTTTCTTGTAAAACCTTCCTATCAAGTTCTTAGAGTTTCGTTTGCCCAGTGATAAATACGGGGTTCTATTTTATTTTTAGCTACTGGAAAATCTCTCTGTGTGGCAACAGAGTGATAGAGCTCAAAGATAATAAGAGAGAAGACCCAGACCTCAAACTGCTTCTCATCTTATTAATTATATGCTATTTTGTGGTTTTATATTTCATAACCACATTTACACATTTTAGACCTCTAATGTTTTCCTTTTACAGGCAGTACATAGAACTGATTGAGTGTTTAGATTTTGGAATCAGTCCAACTAGATTCTGATATTGTGTCTTATCAGATTCTAACTATCTTATCTGGGGCCACGTTAATCCTCAGTTTCTGTATCTGTAAAATGGGAAAAATAATACCTACAATACCAAGTTTTTGGAAGGTGTTTATATTTTTATTATTGTTTAAAGTATTATAAATAGTAATACCGTACATATGTCTTCTTTTTCCCCATTATCTCCCCCCAACCCTCCCACCCTCTGACATATGCTCTCGCCCTCTCTCCCTCTCCCCCCCTGGCCTGGCACATGCTTTTAGCCCCTAGTGTCTGTGTCCATTGGTTATGCTTATATGCATGCATACAGGTCCTTTGGTTGATCTCTTCCCCCTGCAACCCTCCCCTGCCTTTCCATTGAAGTTTGACATTCTGCTCAATACTTCTTTATCTCTGTATCTATTTTTATTCATCAGTTTATGATGTTCTTTATATTCCACAAATGAGTGAGATCATGTGATATTTATCTTTCTCTGACTGGCTTATTTTGCTTAGCATCATGCCCTCCAATTCTATCCATGCTGTTGCAAATGTTAAGAATTACTTCTTTTTTACCGCAGCATAGTATTCCACGGTGTAGATGTACCACGGTTTTCTAATCCACTCATCTGCTGATGTGCACTTAGGCTGTTTCCAAATCCTAACTATTGTAAATTGTACTGCTATGAACATAGGGGTGCATATATCCTTTCTGATTGGTGTTTCTGGTTTCTTGGGATATATTCCTAGAAGTGGATTACTGGGTCAAATGGGAGTTCCATTTTTAGTTTTTTGAGGAGGCTCCATACTGTTCTCCACAGTGGCTGTCACCAGTCTGCATTCCCACCAGCAGTGCACAAGGATTCCTTTTTCTCTGCATTCTTGCCAGCACTTGTCGTTTGTTGATTTGTTGATGATAGCCATTCTGACAGTGTGAGGTGGTATCTCATTGTTGTTTTGATTTGCATCTCTTGGATGATTAGTGACTTTCAGCATGTTTTTATATGTCTTTTGGCCTTTTGTATGTCTTCTTTCGAACAGTGTCTATTTAGGTCTGTTGTCCATTTTTTGATTGGATTATTTATTTTCCTTTTGTTAATTTGTATGTAAATTTTGGACATTAAACCCTTATCTAAGATTACATTGGCAAATGTGTTCTCCCTTGCGTTGTTGTTTTGTTGATGGTTTATTTTGCTGTGCAAAAGCTTTTTATTTTGATGTAGTCCTATTTGTTTATTTTCTCCTTAGTTTCCATTGCTCTAGGAGCTGTATTGCTAAAGATATTGCAAAGGCAAATGTCTGCTATTTTGCTGCCTATGGCTTCTTCTAAGCTCTTTATAGTTTTCCATCTTACATTTAAGTCCTTTATCCACTTTGAGTTTATTTTTGTGAATAGTGTAAGTTGGTGGTCTAGTTTCATTTTTCTGCATTTATTTGTCCAATTTTCCCAACACCATTTATTGAAGAGACTGCCTTGACTCCATTGTATGCTATTGCCTCCTTTGTCAAATACTAATTGAGCATAATAGCTTGCATTGTTTTCTGTGTTCTCTGTTCTGTTCCACTGGTCAATATGTCTTGTGGCAGTACCAGGCTGTTTTGAGAACAGTGGCTTTGTAGTATAACTTGATATCTGGTATTTGATCCCTCCAATTTTGTCCTTTTTTCTCTCAAGATTGCTGTAGCTATTTGGGGCCTTTTTTATTCCAGATGAATATTTGGAGAGTTTGTTCTAGGTCTTTGAAGTATGCCTTTGGTATTTTAATGGAGATTGCATTTAATTTATAGATTGCTTTAGGGACTATGGAGATTTTAATGATGTTGATTGTACCAATCTATGAACATGGTATGTTTTTTCATTTGTTTATGTCTTCCTGTATCTCCTTTTTCAGTGTTCTGTAATTTTCTGGGTATAGGTCTTTTACCTCCTTGGTTAAATTTATTCCTAGGTATCCTAATTTTTTTTATTGCAGTGGTAAATGGGATTGTTTTTTCAGTTTCTTGTTCTATGAATTCATTATTGGTGAATAAAAAAGCCATAGCATTCTGGGTGTTAATTTTGTGTCCTGCTTTAGTGCCAAATTTATTTATTAATTCTAGTAGTTTTTTTTTTTTTATGAAATCTTTTTTTGATGGGTTTTCTATGTATAATACCATGTCATCTGTGAATAATTACAATTTTACTTATTGTTTTCCAATTTGGATACTTTTTATTTCTTCTTATTTTCTGATTTCCATGGCTAATACTTCCAGTATTTCATAGTGGTAAGAGTACACATCCATGTTTTGTTCCTGTTTTTAAGGGAAATGGTTTCAATTTTTGCCCATTGAGTATGTTGGCTGTAGGTGTAATATATGGCTTTTATTATGTTGAGATACAATCCTTCTATTCCAACCTTGCTGAGAGTTTTTATCAAGAAAGGTTGGATTTTGTCAAATTCTTTTTCTGCATCACTCATATGATTATATGGTTTTTATCTCTCAATTTATTTATGTGGTGTATCACATTTATTGATTTGTGGATATTGTACCATCCTTGCACCCCTGGAATAAATCCCACTTGGTCATGGTGTATGATCTTTCTATTGTTTGCTGGATCCAATTTGCTAGAATTTTGTTTAGAATTTTGGCATCTATGTTCATGAGGGATATTGGCCTGTAATACTCTTTCTTTGTATTGTTTTTATCTGGTTTGGGGATTAGCTGGCTCGGAAGTGTCCCTTCCTCTTGAATTTTTTGGAATAGTCTGAGGAGTATAGGTTTTAGTTCTTCTTTGAATGTTTGATTAAACTCCCTTGTGAAGTTGTCTGGTCAGGGATTTTGTTTGTTGGAAGTTTTTTGATTACTGCTTCAATTTCCTCAATAGTTGTCAGCCTATTCAGAATTTTTGATTCTTTCTGATTGAGTTTTGGAAGGTCGTATTTTTCTAGAAATACATCCATTTCTTTAGGCTGGCCATTTTGTTGGAATAGAGTTGCTCATAGTATTTTTTTTATGAGTCTTCATATTTCTGTGGAGTCTTGCTATTATACCTCTTTTATTTCTTATTTTGTTTATATGGGTCTTCTCTCTTTGCTTCTTGGTTGAGCCTGGCTAGAGGTTCATCAATCTTGTTTATCCCTCCAACAAACCATCTCTTGGTTTCATTCATCTTTTGTATTGTTTTTTTTTTTTTTTTTTTTTTTTGGTCTCTATGTCATTTATTTCCATTTATGTCATTATTATTTTCTTCCTTCTGCTCACTCTGGTAGTGATAAAATCCCTTAGCCTTTTTTTTTGTCTGTGAAGCTCCTGATTTCCCCTTTAATTTTGATTGATATCCTTGCTACATAGAGTATTCTTGGATTCAGTCCCTTGCTTTGCATCACTATGTATACTTCATTCCGTTCCCTTTTGGCCTGATGTATTTTTGTTGAGAAATCATTCAATAATCTGATAAGAGATCTTTTGTAGGTAGCTCTTTGTCTCTCTCTTGCAACCTTTAAGGTTCTCTCTTTGTCGTTAATGTTTGCCATTGTAATTATGTTGTGTCTTACTGTGAGCCTTTTTTGGTTCTTCTTGTTTGGAATCCTCTGTGCTTGTGTGACCTTTTTCTTCCCCATATCAGGGAAGTTTTCTATCATTATTTCTTCAACTTGGTTGCTCTTCTTGTTCTTCTAGAGGGCCAGCAGGAGGGGGAAGCACTCTGTGACTCACAGGAATCTGTGGCTGGAATGGCTGGAGTCTCAGTGTCTGTGGATCTGCAATTGTGGTAGCAGGTCTTTGGCTATTGTGGCTGTTGGGTCCCGGTTTGTATCTAATGCCAGTCTGGGTGGTTCTGAGTCACACCATTGACTAAGAGTCTCAAAACATTCTCTAATATGTTTTGAGACTCTTAGCATTGCTTGGTATAAGGAAGTATTCATTAAATATTATCCCTTCCATAACTAAAAAAAGAACAAGTTATTTTCTCAATTTAATTGTATAAGCTATCTATTGAGGTATTTCAGTAGCAAGAGTTGTCCTGAAACTTTTTCATTGGTATGATAACTCCAGTTATGATATTTTAAGGTTGTGAATATTATAATTATGCATTAGACATTGATGGTTGCTATTTGAGTTATTTGGAACAAAATCCCACTGAGTGAGTGTGGGGAAAAAATACTAGAATCTTTGTCAGCTGTTTAAATTTCATCTATTTTAATTTCTATTTTCATATTAGCTAATGTTCATGATATGTCAGTACAGTGGTATGACAATATCTAATTTGTAAGTAAATAAAAATATGTTGAGGACACTTGACCAAGATTTCCTCACTGCCTGGGTATGAGATCAACATCTCTTCTGGAGATCAGATCAGGAAGGTAGCTTTTTACTGTTTCTATGATTTGGGATGGAGGAACGGAGTCATAAATCTATGGCTGTCAGAATCCCCACAATTTACCGAGGGTTATTTCAACATCATTATGCATGAGGTTTCATCATTCTTGTGGCTTTCAATTACAGTAGAGGTATATTTTAAATGTTCTCACTCCATTCTTTCTTTTAAGATTGATTGAAGTAGGGAGCAAGATGAATCATTTTCCTATGTCACTGATGGCACCTTGGAAGATTTTTATCTCCCTGTTTTAAAAATGGAAAATAAAATATAAGATTCAAACTTTCTTTTTGAAAACTAAAGATAGATATTCAGGGACAGCAACTTTCAAGCTAATCCTTCTTCTGTTCGTCCCTCTGTTCTCCCTTGAAATAATGATATCTAGAAGATAATGGAAATGAACCGTAAGATTGGAAACATGTAAATGACATCAGGGTTCAGAAGATGTTGGGAGTGGTGTGTCTATGTGTATGTGTGCTCCCCATCCCCCCAGTGTTTGAATAGGAGAAGCAAGATTGTTTGGATTCTTGATGTCTGAGAGGCTTTTTATATCAGGCATTTATATCATTCATGTTTATCCTCATACAAGGTAGAGAGTGGAAAAAAGAATTTATTTCTCCTTCCATGGTAAAAATGTTTAACAAGAAAAGATAAAGTAGGAAATTAAGGTTTTGTTGTATTTCACATTGGTCTTTTCACTCCACAGACTATCAGTATTTTGTGGGTGCTTCCAGAAATTTCTGTGAATATAAGGGGAAAATAAGTATACTCTCTTTTCATAGATGAGAATCATATTGTAGATATTAGTATCTAAACTGTTTTCCCTTAATTTGTAATATAATTGGGATATTTTAAACATCAGTATATATAGATTTATCTCATTCTTCCCAGAGGCTTCATGGCGTTGTATTGCATGACTTACTATAATAAATTTAGCTACTTCCTTATTCAACACTGTAATATCGCTATGTTTCTTTGAATACTTCTCTAGAGAAACATTTATAGAAATGGAATTTCTGTTTCAAAATGTGTGCATGTTTAAAATTTAGATCCAACAAGAGTACATCAATTTATCCTCTCACAAATGAGAAATTTTCCTTTAAAAAATTTATATTGTTTAAATTTTATGGGCAAAAAAAAAAAAGACATTTAGTTTTTTTTTTCTCTTACTATTTTTCTTTTAAATAATGGGTGATATTAAACATCCTAGATAGGTCATTTTATAAACATTGCTGAGGTCATTTTATAAACAGTTGCTGAGGTGAAGGTTCTTTCCATTGTACCAGTGTCATTCTAAACTGTTTCTATGCTTAGGGTCATCAAGGCAGCCAGACTGGAGATTGTGGGCTGTTTGGCTGCTCTATCAAGCAGGCTGATTACTGAGGGAACATCAAAAGCTTTACCCGAGTGACTCATCCCCAAATCCAACAGAGGTAATGGAATAACTTACATTGCACAGCCTTATGGGCATTTAGTTGTCTGTGTGAGATCAACAGTGCCTACTTTCTTTGCAGGATTTTGCTTTGGAAAAGAGATTTATTGATTAGCCCTCACATTACAATGCAGTCAGGGGCTTTGGGTCCTGATTCCCTAGGTTCAGAAGCCTACAGAAAAATTATTTAACATATTGGCCTCAGGTAACAATATCTACTTTATGGAGTTGGGTCAGGCATCAGAGTCTATAGGGATATGCTATTGTCCACTGCATTAACCATTCTTCATTTCATTGCATTATTTTTGGGGGCTTTACTTTGTATTGGATTATGAAAAGCTTATGGCCAGAAAGAAACCACGGTAGATGTTTTGAGACATGTGAAAAAATGTGACTGGTCATGCATGTGGATTATTAGATGTTAAATGTATAGTATAACTTTTTAGCTTATGCGTGATAATTATGATTTTTTAAAAGAATATATTTTATTGATTTTTCACAGAGAGGAAGAGAGAGGGATAGAGAGTTAGAAACATTGATGAGAGAGAAACATCGATCAGCTGCCTCTTGCACACCCCTACTGGGGAAGTGCCCACAACCAAGGTGCATTCCCTTGACTGGAATCGAACCTGGGACCTTTCAGTTTGCAGGCCAATGCTCTAACCTCTGAACCAAACCAGTTTCGGCGATAATTATGATTTTAAAATGTATTAGCATGTTTTCATGAAGCCTAGATAGTATGACTAGTCTACTAGTATATTCTTTAAACATTTCTTGTTTTACTCTTACATCAAATTCCCTACTTAAAATTTACTGCATGGTATCTACAGTCAAAGAGCAAAGGCTTTGTACTGCTTCAGCCATTTATTTGTATTTATTTTTTTAAAAAATACGTTTTTATTGATTAAAGGGAGAGAGAGAAAGAAACATCAATAATGAGAGAGAATCACTGATTGGCTACCTGCTGCATGCCCCATACTGGGGTTTGAGCCTGCAACCCAGGCATGTGCCCTGACCAGGAATCACAGTGCAACCCCCTGTGGGTTGATACTCAACCACTGAACCACACCGAACAGACTACTGTGGCCTTTTAGATGTAAGAAAATCCGCACTTCCTCTCCTTTCACCCTGAGACTGCCAGTGCTTTATAGTTTCCCACACACTTTACTTCTCTCAAAGACATTTTCATGCTTAATAATACATTTTTAAAAAGTCATATAATTTTCAAATAATAAAATTCTGGTACTGTGCAGACTTTAAAAGAAATACAATGAATGAGAACAACCCCTCCTATACAGAGGCATTTACCACATCTATCTAAACATTACAGCTAAACATTTGCTAGTTATATTTTTGCTAGAGGCCTGGTGCACAAAATTTGTGCACTTGGGGAAGAGGAAGGGTCCCCCAGTCCAACCTGTGCCCTCTCACAGTCTGAGAGCCCTTGGGGGATGTTTGACTGACAGCTTAGGCCCGCTCCCTATGGGGATATCCTTAGTGCTGCTGTCGAGGTGGGTAATGTCAGTCAGACATTCTTAGCATCGCTGCAGAGGACATCCCTAGTGCTGCTGTGGAGGTGGGTGAGGCTCCCACCACCGCTGCTGCGCTCGCTAGCTATGAGCCCAGCTTCTGGTGCACTGACCACCAAGGAGCAGCTCTTGCATTGAGCGTCTGTCCCCTGGTGGTCAGTGCATCATAGCGACTGATCACTCTGCCTTTCAGTTGATTTGCATATTAGCCTTTTATTATATAGGATAGAATTGCTAATATTACCTACTTTTCAAAAGCATTAAAATAAACTTGGTTAAAAGGAATGTTATTTCCACACACAAAAAAGGGGCAGGAAAAGTCATATATCTTTATACATTGGTTTAAAATGGCAGTATATTTTATGGAAAATAGGATGTTTTAAAGGTTAATCTTAATAGAAGTCTTTTCTTGCATAAGTATCTTGTAACTTCACACCATGCACTATTGTTGGAGTTTCCCCTGATAATTTGTGTTTTTGAGAACTGTAGAGCTAGGCAAAATGTACTGATGTGAAGATTTTCTCGCTTTCATTGTGAGGGTACACAGACCAAAAAAATAAATAAAATCATGTGCCCCATAATATTCTTTCTAGTGCATCTAGTCTGATCAAATGGAATTACCCACTTCAAAAGTTATTGTGAAAGAAACCTAAAAAGAAAGAACAAATTGCATGTAATTGTGGTAAAGAATAAGCTTTTATTGATTAGTTAGAAATTACCAAAGACATATTTGCTTTCTGTACCTTTGTAATCAATAGTGGATTAGTCATTTTATTGTAAATAAAAAAGAATATTTTAAAAATGTATTACATTGTTCTTATTGGGCAATTAAATGCATTACATTGCAAAAAAATGTATTACATTGCATAATTTTGTAATTCTTGCTAGAGAGAGACTGTCACTGGCTGGAGCTATTTTTGTATTCAACCAGCATTTACTGAAGCTGTGCTCTTGTGCACTCGGCTAGATACAGAGCTTGGGTTGGGCCCTGCTAGAAGTGAAAAGGTCAGGAAAGCATGGGCCTTTGGATTTTACAGGCTTGAGGATGGGAGAACATAGAGAGGTAACCCTGTAAATATGAAGAGATAACACACAGAAGAATGAGAAGTAGCCAACAAAGGGAAAATGACAATAGTAAGTGATAATACTGGTACTGTTGTCACTAATTGCCCATTATTGGCTAAGGACTTAATTGCCCACCATGGGTGTTAGGTTATCTCCTTAACATCTGTTCCCCTCTCTTTCCCCATCTCATACTTACTATTCAGTTTATGGGCAGAAAGATATCTTCCAGCATTTGTAAAATCAAGAAAAATGACCTAAATTTTGGATAATAACAGTGGGAATCTGTCAGGTTTTCACAGGAGTTGCTTCCAACTCTTCAACGAGCACCATCAGCCTCACAGCTCTACTAGGGTAGGGCAAGCTGTGAAAAACGGCAGTTTTACCCCAGGAGAGGAATCTCTTGATTTGAAAGAATGGTCAGAAAAGTACTTGCAGAAAGAGAACCATCCTATTGTTAAAAGAGTGAAGAACAAGGCCTTAGCATGCCTGACGTACTGATCCTGGCTGGGTCTAGTAATACTCTGGCAGACTAGCTAGAAATTTGGAAGAGAGCAGGAGACCTACAGAGAGGGCCTTGATATGCAACTACTTATCCTGGGAGTCTGAGAGGTTATGTGTAAGTACAAGGGCAGATGAGAATGCAATTCACACAGCCCTGGCTGAATATGAGGTCATGCAAATATGCAGAGGTCAAATAAGAGCTGAACAGCAAGTAAAAGTCAGGGAAAACCTGTAAACTGATGAAACTTTTAAAGCATTTCCTACCACCACACATATATCCATTGATAATAGGTGGAAATATTACCAACTTGAGCCGTTTGAACATGAAGGAAATCAAAACTTATGCCACCCTAAAATATGTTACTTTGGCCCAAGGATCATTTTGGACTGAAAGAACTTGAGAATCATATATTAGAAAAGCTCCTTGACTGCTTACTATTTGCCTAAAAACAGGACACACATTTTCAAAGGTGCCCATCCTCCCCTCTCTACCAAGAAGGATAAAAGTTAATCATTAGAGACAATGTTAGACCCTATCAGCAAGGCAGATTTTATCTACCATTAGTTTCTCATATATTTACCTTCTCATAGTTTGCTGCTCTCAGAAGCCTAAAATTACTTTCCTTTGTCCTGTCATTTCTTCACAAATTACTATTTTTTGTTGAAGATGCTATATAAACCTCAATTCTAAACCACCTCCTTGAGTGTTTGCTTTGGCAGCACATATACTAAAATTGGAATGATATAGAGAAAATTATCATGGCCCCTGCACAATGATGACTTGCAAATTCACAAAGCATTTCATATTAATAAGATAATAGACCACCTCTTTAAGTTACTCTTGTTGAGTTACTCATATATACACATTTTAATAAACTTCTGTTTGTCTTTTGTCTCTTTCTTGTTAATCTGTTTTTTGTTGTTTTTGTTTGTTTTTATTATGGAACCCCAGCCAAGTACCTAAGAGGAATAGAAAATAATTTTTTCCCCCTCCACTACAAACACAACCTCTAACCAATCATTGGCCAAATACCAAATCATGCTGATTCAATGGTGACCTCTGGGAAGCCAGATTTTAACAAAAAACAATTTAAAAAAGTACTGAATAGAAATATCAGTGTTTACACATCAGGGAAGAGATAGACTCCACAGAATTAGGTCAGGGAACTTACTAAACAAAAAAAAATGGCAGCAACAAAAACTCCAGGAGGGGAAAAAATCAGAACCCAGAATAGCTACAATATATTAAAAATGTCCAGTTTTTAATAATAAAACTAATGAGATGAAAATAAATAGGTATGTTTGCTTCCTAAAGGTAAAAGGAAAAACAGGCAATTGGAACTATTTCTAAGGGTGCCCAGATATTGGATTTAGCAGAAAAAGACTACAAAACAACTGCCATCAATATATTCAAAGTAGTAGAAAAAATTTTTCATGAATTAAAGGAAATTATGATGATAATGACATATTAAAAAGAATTTCAATATAAATAATTTATTTTAATGGAAATTCTGGAGTTGGAAAGCATGACTAACTCAATTACTAACTCTGACTCTAGAAAAAATGAAATAATATTCTTTCATTAACTCTTTTATGAAATTTATTCCATGAGATTAGTATTAACAAACCCAGCAAAGACACACAGAAAATAAATTACAGACCAATATCTCTCATAAACATAGATGTGAAAATTTCTATACAGAATATTAGGAAACCAAATCCAGTACTAGTAGTGATGATTATACACCATGACCAAGTGGGATTCATCCCAGAATTACAAAGTTGCTTTAATATGTCAATATCAATGTAATATGCTTATTAAACTAAGAGACAGAAAACACATGCCCATCTCAATAAATTCAGAGAAGACATCTGAAAAAACTCAACATATTCATTGTATAAGACTCTCTTTCACAGCCCGCGTAGAAAGAGTTCCAATTCTGAGTTCAGGTTCTGAAGAAGGGCCGCACACAAATGAAGAGACTTCAAGAAATTCAATTTGGCGATATGGGGGGCCAGGCGGTTGTCCAGCTCTAGTGGGAGAACTACTCCTGCTCTGGCCCTGCCATCCCCTTTAATTGAGGCTTTGGGGAAAACATTTTAGGCAACATAAACAGAAATTTACAGGCAGGAAAATAACAGAAACTTACAAGGGACAAAATAAGGTGGAGGCTGCTTCAGCTTAACAATATCTTAACAGAAGGTTAGAGCAATTAAGGTTGTTGACCAGCCTTCCTGGCTTCCTGTCAACATCTCTTTTTTAGTGAAACTGATTTGTTTTCTGGCAATTCATGATTTAAATTCTCAACCAAGTTGGAAAAGAAGGGAACTTTCTCCAACTTGATAAACGGCATTCAAGAAAATCTACAGCTAACGTCAGACTAGACTTTGCTTTCCCCCTATGTTTGGGAACAAGGTCAGACTGTCACTGTCTGTTTGCTTCTCTTCAACATTGTACTAAAGGTTCAAGCCAGTGCAAGAAAGCTAGTAATAATAATAAGTAATAATAAGGAAAAATAATAAATAGAAAGGAAGAAGTAAACAAGAAAGAAAACTATAAATTTTCATCTACAGAAAATAAAATCTTTTAGAAAATTCTAAGAAATCCACAAAAATACTGCGAGTACAAAGTAGACTAGCAAGTTCACAAAATATAAGATTAAATAGTAATTCATTGTATACAATACAATAACAGTGAGTAACCAGAAAAGATTATTAGGAAATGCATTATAGCCTGGCAGGCATGGCTCAGTGGTTGAGAGGCAACTTTTAGTCCAAGAGGTCACTGTTTGATTCCTGGTAAAAGCACTTGCCTGGGTTGTGGGCTGGATCTTTAGTGTGGAGCTTGCAGGAGGCAGCCGATCAATGATTCTCATAATTGATATTTCTATCTCTCCCTCTCCCTTCCTCTCTGAAATCAATTAAACAAATTTTTTAAGTGAAGATTTGACTGATGCCATTTAACATGAAAAGTTTGTATTCTACTCCCCACCTACGTATGTACTCACTTCTATCCAGAGCTACCTGGGAAGCAACCCATTACCTTTATACTGTTCCCATTTATAGGTTCTAGCCCCTGGCCCAGTCATCTGTGTTAATCTAATACCTGGTCCCGAACCCTGGCCCAGTCATCTGCGTTAATTTAACAAATACTCTAGCTCCCTAATGGAGTCTTTTGCAAGGATGGCGGACTGAGGCAGAAAATTAAACAGGAATAAGAACATAAGGAGTCCACTCTATTTGCTTGGGTTTCCTATGTATGAAGCCCTCACTATCAATAACTTCTTCCAAATTAAAAAAAAATCTAACCAACTATATGTTGTAGTTTTACTTTAAACCTGTAAAATAAAATAAAAAACATCCTTACCCAAAGCAAGATGAAGCAAAACAGGCAATTAAAGCAGGGTCTTAGATTTTATGCACTCATCTTCAAACTTTTCCACTCATCTTCAGACTTTTCACACTTCTGGTAAATACGTTGTGCTAAGAACCCTTTTTCCCCCTGCTTTAACAATCAGGACAGAGCAATGTACATGTCCATAGACCTATTTGTCAGAAAATAAAAGTAATGAATGCGAGTCAGATTTGAATAAGAAGAGTGGACTAGACGTGAGAGAATAAAACAGGCCTAAGCAGCTTCAATTCTCCATCTTAAAATTGCTTACTATTGTTGGGAATCATAGAACATCAAAAGGACAAATTCAAAACTCAAATTAGTTCCTGTTCTCCCAGGAGAGACCGCCTGCCTGATTCGGATCTCTCTTTCATGTGCCATTCTCACTCAAACTTACCATTTCAAGGACTAGAATGTCATTCAATATGCAGAGGCCTGCTAGAATTAATGAGAGTTATATTTAGAAATTCTTTTACTGTGAGATAGAATATAACATTAAACTTTTCAGGTCATGACAAGGACCTATTGACAAGGGAGAGTTTCAAAAATATGTAAATTAGCGACTTGGGTAATCACAGGCTGTGCAAATTAAAAGGGACACATTTATTCATTCTTTTCACAACTAAGGATCTGTCAGAATAGATTGTGTTATTTTCTGCTACAAACAATCCCCAAATCTCACTGACATAAAAATAAAGGTCTGTTTCTCCTTCATACCATATTATTTCCATTCCTGGTCTTCTCACTCCCAGAGTCTCCATCTCAAATGTTGCTGGTCACTCTGCCAATGGGAAAAATTAGTTCTAACGTGTGTTTCACTAGTGGTTAGCTGTTTCTGCCTCAAGTGGCTTTCTCATTTCTTTCATATCTCTTTAAAACAGGCCATATAACCCCATCATAATTGGCAGGAAAATGCAATCTCTCCAGATATCTAAATAAAAAGATTATTACCAGAGCCGTACTCCCAACAACAAAAGTCTCTGCTCTTAGAAACTTATTAGTGAAGGGAGTCATACAAATACAAAGTATACAAATAACTAAAGAGATAATTTCCCGTTGTAATAAACGATGTGGAAGAGATAACCAATGATGTGATAAAGAGTGACATGAGGAAAGAGAGAGGAAGAAGGTCCGTTTTAGATTATGTGGTTGGGTATAGAAGAAAGTAGACAACAGGTACATTTTGTTATCTTTGCCCTTCTAAGTCCACTCTTCTTCCATTTCCATCTTGTTTTGTGTCTTTAGAAGTTGACCTTGGAAAGGCCAAAAAATATATGCCACCTCCAAACGTAACTATAGATGTTCAAGACATGCCATTCCAAAATATGCCACTTTGGTATATTAATGATGTTGAACTATAGGTACTTGAAAAACAGCAAATAGGGGGAAAGGTGTTCTCTGAATTCCCCTTCTTTGCCTAAAGACAGATAATCCAAAAGGAACTCAACTGTCATAAGTCCCCTCCCTGAAGTTTCATCAGCCAGGGAAGATTGACTTTTATCACAGAAGAAACTAGAAGTCAACACTACATCCTGACAAACTGTCACAAACCGTCATTCCTCCCATCCATTCTTCTAAGGGCCCATTAGTCTTTCCTCAAAAGCATTTACTCTCCCAAGAGGCCTACATCCTCCCTTCCCTTTCCCTATTAAGATATATTTAAGTCTAAATTTTAAGACACCTATGGGAGTTCCTCATAACCCCATAGGTATCTTCCACGGATACATGAGACAAACATGCTAATAAACTTCTCATCGTTTCTCTTTTTATTAATATACTAGAGGGCTAGCGAGTGAGGAGGCACCCCGCCTCCCACTGTGCAAGGAGGCGGACCCGCACCTGACTTGCATTGTCCCCGGCCACCCTGCCTGTGTCTGCTCTGGGGCCGCCCAAGCCACCACTCTGGCTCAGGCAGGCCCCCTTGCCTCTCTGTTTCCGCTCCGGGCCTCACCTGCGCACACAACCTCCTCCTGTCCAGTTGTGACCCGTTATGGCATCCTGGCCTAATTTGCATATTACCCCTCCCCCCCCCTCTCTATATGGAAAATGACATTCATGGACTCCATCAATGGATTTCTCTCCTTCTGGCTTCCAGTTAGGTTCCCTGAGAAGCACAAGACAAAATCCAAGGGAGGCAGGAGAGTGAAGTCCTCACTCCTTCTGGGCTGGCTGCATTCCACAAGGAGGGTTACAATTCCTGTCCGGTGGCCCTCACCACATCCATTTTCTCTCTGCCCAGAGTAGTGGCCAAACCCTCGTCAGCTCCTTCTGGCTTAAGTGTGATAAATCCCTAAAGTTTCTAGCCTCAGGGTAATACTCTATCCATTATTGTTTTCCTAAATGCTCTAGAGTGAATTGTGTCCTCCTAAAAGTCATATAGGAGGACCTAGCCCCCCCATAACCAGACCATGCTAGTAACCTGACCCCAGACTTCCACCCTGTGAGAAAATGAATTTCTGTTCTTTAAGTCATCCAGTCTATGGCATTTTGTTATGAAAGCCCGGGAAGACCAAGGCACTAAGCTTTACTCCTCTAATAATACCCTTATTAAACTCTTTTCAAATTGCCTAATGTGAGTATACCATCTTTTTCCTGCTGAGATCCTCACTAATGTAAAATATGTTCTTTTGATTCTCATTAGTTTGCATCTACAATTTCTCTCCAACTTGTAATTTCCTATATACATGATGGCTTAATTATGACTTATAAAATTAGAACAAACTTTTGTTTAAAAAGGCTAAATATTTAAGTAAATATTTTATTTATGCTTTATGTAAAGAAAAGAAGGCATAATATGGTATAATAATTCAGAGAATGGGACTAGAGACTTAGGCCAGCTTGGGGTTCATTCCCATCTCTGCACATAGCAGCAGAGTTACGTGGCCAGGTTACTTCTTTAATATTCATGTTCCTCCCCTGTCAAATAAGAATCACCATTTCATTTATAACCAATGCGATTATTACAAGATTACAGTAACAGCCCAAAATGAAATGGTGAAAACTATTATTTCTACTGTTAATTATTACCTTTTCTCTCTTATCAAAAGTCCTTTTGTGATGCTATTTTTGGAAGCTTCTTGAAACTTGAGCATATCCACAGGCTAGTCCTCACAGCCCTCACAGCCTAGGGGCTTTTTACATTAAGGAGATGGATTAGTAGCCATCCATAGGCTCCCAAAGCAACAGGAGCTAAGGCCAAGAGGCGTTCGGCATTTTGTCTACAGCATATTCTCTTTAGAAGGCAAGCTAATCAAAGCCTTACTACCTTTAAGGATGTGTTCATATGAATTGCAGGACACAATATACCTTATTCTAGTTAGTTACTCTTTTGTGCTTAGAATAAGTTGTTTGACAAACTATTTCTTCTGTCTGTACATTTTATCATTATGCTTGCCTGCTGCCACATCAGATAGAGATGACTTATACAGAGAGCTGAAAAATACTAACAAGCATTAGCCCCTACCTCAGCAACTAACATGGGCTTATTCACACACCACCTCACTTAAGTTTTCTTTGATAACACTGAATTTTCTATAGCTCAGTCTGTAGTATCTTACCGGGAAGTCAAGCCAGGCTCTGAAGTCTGCACGTATTATGAGCCTTTGCAATAGGAAAAAAGATATCTCAGCAGGCAGATTCAATCATGAAAGGTCCGAAAACCAACAATTTATGCAACAGGGTTATATAACAAAGGATTCTTAGCTTTTTAAATTCAATGTTGAAATTTTTTTCTAGTAAATTGCTACTTACACATGACCTTGAAAAACAACTAATCTGCCCATACTTCCAAGATGAGAGTTTAAACAAGTGAGTTACATGACATTGATCAACTTCCTTAACTGCTCTAATGTTTGATGCCTTATTTAAATGGGAGAACTAATAATACATAGGGCAAGGGCTGCTGAGAGAAAATGAAATGAAATAAGGCATACAAAGTATTTTTCTTAATATATTAAAGCACTCAATAATTATTTGATGCTCTATTATATCTCACATCCATTTTAGCTATAAAATATTATGACCCACTGCCATTTCAAACATTTGATTCCTCCCACAATAGAAATTCTTATGGTCATATCACTACTCTTATTTTTAAATTTTATTTGTCAATTATAATTTATATTCAATATTATTTTATATTAGTTTCAGGTATACAGCATAGTAGTTAGACAATCATATACAATACCAAGTGGTTCCCCCGATATTTCAAGTACTCATTTGGCAGTGTACATAGTTATTACAATATTATTGACTCTATTTCTATGCTGCACTTTACACCCACACTCTTTTAATTT
Organism: Vespertilio murinus; assembly: GCA_963924515.1. Lineage (NCBI taxonomy): Eukaryota > Metazoa > Chordata > Mammalia > Chiroptera > Vespertilionidae > Vespertilio > Vespertilio murinus. The sequence goes on from OZ004708.1 coordinate 11,149,861, forward strand.
AATGTTTTCCTATAAGCATTTTTATCCCCAAAACAGTTGAAAGTTTTCAAGGTTATACCATGTGGATGTGCCCATGAAGATCATGGCTTATTAAGTAATTCCATACTAATAAGCAGAAAAGATTTTTCTGATGTTTGTCTCATTACAGTCTAGAATAAAAGTCGGGTGAATTTTGCCTTAGAAAAACCAGGAAACCAGGTTGTAAATATTAGACATTTACAAATTTGCTTCAAGGGTTCATTTTAACTGTAGAGTTTATAACTTTTTAAAAAGATTAGGGGCAGAGTGAACAGTGATAAATTCCTTTTTTTTATTTTTATTATTGAATGTCCATTTTATTAAATTTGTGCGCATCCGGAGCTTAGAAAATTACCAGCCTTCAACATTAAGACGTTCTTATTCATATTTTGAGGTTTCTGAGTTTTCTATCATAAGCAGAAAGTACATTTGTAAATGGGAAGAGGTACAATCCCAAACAGCCCACCAGGTGAGGCCATGTTTCTGAGGCGCATTCATGCCAGAGCGTTGGCCGTAGCACTGGATGGGCTCATCTAAAGGAAAGTGTGCTTATGCAGTCAGTCATCTCCCAGATCCCTCGTATTTTCCCCAGCCAGGACCCAACATGTAAGGAACTAAGTAAATAAACATGCAGTTGTAAAATGGTATAACCACTTTGGAAAATAGGTTAGCAATTTCTTAAAAGGCCAAATATGCAGCTATTATATGATTAGGCTATTCCAATTCTAAAAACATACCCAAGATTTAAAGAAAAAGTAGATGTCCATATAGAACCTTTATTTGTAATAGAAAAGAATAGGAAAAATTAGAAACAACCCAAATGTCCATGAACTAGTAAATGAATGAACAAATTGTGATACGGCCACAAAAAAGGAGTGCTGTGCAGCAATAATCCATGAATTTTTAATGTATATAAAACATGAAGGAATCTCAAATAATGATGCTGAAGAAAAGATGTTAGATGCAAAATAGCACACACTGACCAGTTCCATTTATATAAAACTAGAGGCCCAATGCATGAATTCATGCACAGGGCAGGGCCATGGGTAGTTGGCAGGCTGGCTCTGCCCCGTTTGAACTCCCATCCCAACTCCTGGTCAAGGGGACAATTTGCTTATTAGCCTTTTATCATATAGGATGCTAGAAAATGCAAAGTTATCTCCATTGACAGAGAGATCATCAGTTGGGGTTGGAGGACAAAGAGGAGGCAGAAGGGAAGATCAGAGGACTGACAAAGCTTCAGGGGTGATGGGTTGTTGTGATTGTGACAGTTTCATGGTATATTCATGTCTAAACAAATTAAATTATACTTTAAATATATGTAGTTTTCATGTCAATTATGCCTCAATTTTTTAAAAAAATGGATTTCAGTAGTTTAAAAAAGACTAAAAATTCATTACAATGTGTGATCATTTATAATACTCTTCTTTTAAAAATCATATAAGATAATTGTAGGAAAGTAAAGGAAATGAACATTGGAATCCAAGAGATATATGGAATTCTCTTTTTTTTCTTTAAGTATAACAGAGTCTTATAGAGAAATGTTGCTTTTTTAGAAGATGCACCTGAAAGGTTTCAGGATGAAGGGTTAATTTCTGTAAATTAAATTTTAAAAAAAACTGAGAGAGAATAACAATGACTATTTTTTTTAGAAAAATTAAAAAAAATATATTTTATTGATATTTTACAGAGAGGAAGGGAGAGAGAAACATCAACCAGCTGCCTCTTGCACACCCCCCACCGGGGATGTGCCTGGAACCAATGTACATGCCCTTGTCCGGAATCGAACCCGGGACCTTTCAGTCTGCAGACCGACGCTCTACTACTGAGCCAAACTGGTTTCGGCAACAATGACTCTTTTTGAGTCTAGGTTGAGGTAATACAGTATTTTTTGGCTATCTTTTTATGCATTTTGAAATATTTTATAATAAAAGGTCAATATGTTACTTATTTCCTTTCATTTCACTCCATTTTCATTCAGTAAGCAGTAACAATATATTTTCAAAATGTTGTCCTATGTAACGGGAAACAACAGTCAAAATAGTCTTCAATCATTTAATTGGTAAACATTGTTCTCTCTATGATTTTCTGAGATCACATGTAATAGCCCAGACTATTGATGAAGCAACTAACTCAGCTGATCTGACAACAATAATGATCATAGCACCAAACTACCATAGGTACTAACCATGATTTATAGCCTTTATATGTATTTAATTATCACCTCTCTTAATGTAACTCTTAATAATTCAAAGATGCAGATGTTATTATCATTATCTCTGTTTTACAGCTAAGGAAACAACACGAAGAGGATTAACTGTCTCGTCGAGATTTACATGGGGTAAATGGAAAAGTGGTTGTCATGTCCAGGCTGTTTGAGCCTAGATCTGTGCTCTCAAGTTTGAGGTCAGAAACCCTGGTGCCTCTGAAGTCCAAGCCGAGTGGAAATGACCAGGTAGATCTATGACAAATTAGTGAAGTGACAAAGCATTAGGGGTGATGATTTTGCTTTCTGCTTCTTGGCTGATACTTGGATTAAAAAAAAAAGCCAGAAATACGGATTTTTATGTGAACTATTCTGGTTGTTTTTGTTTGATTACTTGTTTGCATTTTGTTTGACTACTTGTTCCTTTTTTAAAAATGTGTTGTTAAAAAGTAAACATTTTAAAAAGGTGAAATGGGTCGAAACCAGTTTGGCTCAGTGGTAGAGCGTTGGTCTGCGGACTGAAAAGTCCTGGGTTCAATTCCGGTCAAGGGCATGTACATTGGTTGTGGGCACATCCCCAGGAGGGGGTGTGCAAGAGGTGGCTGGTCGATGTTTCTCTCTTATCGACGTTTCTAGCTCTCTATCCCTCTCTCTTCCTCTCTATAAAATAAAAGGCTTTAAAAAAACACGAGAAAACAAAAAAACAAAAAACAAAGATACCAAAGCTTGCTATGGGATGAATAAATTTTATTCAATTTGTTAAAAAAAATAAAAACAATAAAAAGGTGAAATGGGCCCATAGATTCCAGTTTGCAATCTATAACAAAACTATCAAAGCCCCCTGGTATTGTTGCATTAAGAGCCACATTAAGAATTTCCAAGAAATTATTATTTTTGGATCCATAATCCAAGCTATTAGTTTAAAAACTGGTCCCAGTACACAGAGGTCAAGGAACGATGGAAGAAAGACACAGACCTCTTTAGATTGGTGGGTGGCTATTTGAATAAGCAAGGGACCTTGACAACAAGGCTTGTTCTGGCAGCCACAAGGTGAATAGATCTATGTACTCACCTGCCAGAATCTTAGAAAGTTTATATATGTCCAGATGGTCTCAACAACACATTGCTCTCCCAAGGTTGCGTCCTTGAAACAGGATGTGAGAATTGTGGGCCGTAGGAAATTCCAAGGATAAGGGAGGGGGTGGGAAACTTCTGATTGCCCTGGTCCAGCTCCAGGGTTAACTATCAGCCACATCCTCTCCATGACCTTCTCCAACACACACCAAGAGTTAAAATATTTACCCCTATCCAAGGATCCCTGTTCAATGATAATTCTGAAAATAGAAACTCCTATTAGAAAGAAGTTTTGTGGCACGCACAGCAGTACACACAGAACTTAGAACATGCCTTAACTCTCAACCACTTCGCCAGGTTTCTGTGTCAATTGTGCACAGAGGAGACACTGAACACCGAAGGGGTGCCATGAACAAAAACATCGTTTCTAACCTCCATCCCCCTCTGCCTCACCTTGTCGGCTTTCAAGAAGAAAAGGCAGATATGAAACAGGTAACAGTGTTTACTTTGCCTGCTCAGTGCCCCCAACAGACAACACAAATGCATGTAGACAAGCGCCATTTCTTTATGCCGTCCTGTGCCTTTCCTAAGAGCGCCTTATGTTTCTGAGAACCTCTCTGTCTGCCTGGGCTTTGCTCTCAGTCTAGCAGCACTCCCCTTCTTCACCTTCCGACTGGGCTCAGCTCCTCACCAACAGATCTTCATTCAGAGCCAAAGGAAAAGGAGCAACGGTTTGTGGTGAAGAGGAAGGAAATGAGGATTAGAAAAAAGATGTAAAATAACTTGCAGAGCAGGGGTGGATACCTCCCCCTCCTGAGCTCCCACCCCCAGCCCACCAAGAAGACTTGAGCGATTCCTCACAACCTTACCTAGTATTCTAGCATCAGAATCACCCAGGGAGAGCATTTAAAATGCCAATTCCTGGGCCCGGGTCCAGTTCTAATGAACCCACAGCTCTAAGGTAGGGACCAGAAATTTTCCATTTTAATTGCACCCACACAGTGAATTTTAACCAGTTCTTCAGGCAAACCACTGAATTTGATTATTCCAAAAAGCAGCACGGCATAGTTCAAAATAATTGCTAGCACATATTCAGATTAAAAAAAAAAAGACATTTTAAAGTAATCCAATCAGGAGCTTTTGCTCTAAGATTCATACATTTAAAATTTTTAAAAAAATAACAATTATTATCAACAAATGTCTGAAGGAAATATAATCCATTTATTTTACTTGTTTTGACATCTGCAGATAATGACAAGCTAGAGGGAAGAACAGGTTTAAGAATTATAGCAATTAGTTAATTTGTGACTGATTATTAAAAAGTAATATATGCAGCTCTGTGCTTCTCCAGGGGGGACAGTTACAAATTACTATGGTTGTTGGTTTGCTGCTGCCACTGTTGACGCTACTGTTGTTTTGAAAGGATTGCGGCCTCCACATGTTTGTGAACGTTAACATTGTGTAATTGTCAGATTGCCAGAGCTACGTTAGTTCCCTTCCATCCGCAGGACACGATGCACAGGGAGTCAGAATTGTGAAGGAGCCCACATATGTAAATGAAAGCTGTTACATTCACAAGACCATCTCTTCCTTTCCCATGATTCCCTGCTTTTGTCCCATTGACCAAAACCACCCCTTTGCCCTCTTGCATTGTTCTCTCCGGCTCCATCCTCCTCCCCAATCTCCCTTGATTCCCTCAGTACCCTTCACTGTGCTCTCTCGAACCCTTGGTCATACATGCTCGCTCAAGATTTCTGGCAACATTTTATCTATCTTCTCTAATGGAAACCTGGCTTTTCCCTGATGAATGGTAATACTGAACTCTCAAGTGTACAAAGATCCTGGTGATGCCATCCTTTTATTTTCCTGACCCAGCCCCAGTCCCTTCATCCCAGGATTTTGGGAACTAGAGGTGGGTCAGTGTTAATCTCACTGTGTCCTCTCAGGGACTCTTCCCTCCTTTTAACCTCTTCCATCTAGTTATGCCAGCTCTTCTGATCTTGCTCTTTGTTTTCTAACCTTTGGAGGAAACCCAAGCTTTCTTATTGATCCTGGCCCTTCTCTTCCCTCCGAGAGGCTCTCTGCATAGACTGGACCCCAGCCCTACTACTTGCTCTCCTCTATTCCAAAGCTCTTCATGTCTGGCCTTGTCCTTCAAGCTCTGGACTTTGCCCTTCAGGAAGGGCTTAAGCTGTTCTGCTCTGGGCTGGGCTATTCGGAGGTAGGCTCTGCCCTTAGGGACTGGCTAAGGCTATTTGTGCCCCTGCTTGACTCTGTGTCTAGGCTCCGCCCTTAGGGATTGCCCTAAAGGGAAGGACCCCTAAGTGAGCATACTTGGCCCGGGAGTCAGGGGTTGAGAGGGCTGCTGACTCTTGCGGGAGAGGTGTCTGTGCAAGTCACACCCAAGCACCGAGGCTGGCTCCTTTGGTCCTGCTGGAAGGACAGGTATTGTTTGTGGGTTTTGACCAGCCAGTTCTGCAAAAATAGTCTAAGTTCTTGATTCGAGATGGCTAAAGATGGTCTTCTTCAGAGGAAGAGCAAGTTGTGGGAGACAAATGCAGGATAATGCACAAACCAGTCACACAGGGAAACTGAGGAGTGTAGAGGCAAGAGCTGCTAGATAGGACCGCAGGTGTGCTCACCTAATGTCCACCAGCAAAAGAAAGACAGAAGGCTCTCTGAAGGTGAGGCTGCCCCTGCAATTCCCCGCATGTTCAGGAAACAGGGCTCCTAGGGGCTGTGTCCAAAGCCTGGAACACTAGGGTAGACATGGCTGTTGGAACTCCAGAAGCAAACAAAAATGGTCCTTCTCCTGTGGCCACACTGCCAGGAGTATATGGGGGCCACCCTCTCTCCCGAGACCCAGGATTCCCTCTGTAAGGCTGGGGCACCCAGTGACCTCTGTGGTTATTGGTTACTGGACTGTGGGCCTTGCAAGTTCTGATCCCCAGATAGCATGTGACTGGGAGTTAGGGGCACTGCACTTAAATCCCATCTCTGGCCGTGTGACTCAGGTCCATGCCTGCCTGGATCTCAGGCTCCCATTGGTTCAAAGCTGGGGTGGAAACAGGTAACCTGTCCACCACTTCCTGCTGGAATATTCTAGGATCCTAAGCTTGCTTTTTGTCCCTATGTTTGTGCTAGTCGCACTGTCATCGCTTCTGATGGCTTCTTGATTCCAAACGTGTGCTGCTTGTGTGGTCGGATACATTGCTTAGGAATGTGGTGTGAAGTCCTGGCTTTGCCACTTACTGCTTCTGAGGTTCAACCTTTTTAGGCCTCAGTTTCTTCATCTATAGAATGATGACAGTAAGATCGCCTGTTTCATAAGGCTGCTGTGGGATTGAAACAAACAAACGAATGAACGAGCAAACAACTCCTGGGTATAATGGTTGAAGGTAAGAAGAAACCCAACTCAGACTGGCAAAAACCCCAAGAGTGTCTTATTGGCTCACTTGTCTTACATTCCACAGGAAAGGTAGGCTTCCGGTTAGGTTTAATTCAGTGGTTAATTTACAGGATCAAGGATCTGTTTCCTGGTCTCTCCCTCTGCTCTGCCTTTTAATGTGTCAGATTGTGTTTAATGCCGATTTTTCCTCATGGTTATGAGAGCTTATCATTGGGTTATAGGCTTCCTCACACAAAAAGGGTGAACAAAATGATTACTTCAAAAATAATACTTTTTATTTATACACTTTTCCAGAGGTTCTCAGAAAATCTATCGTGTTCCATTGTCCAGATGTGGTTAATACGCCCATTCCATTGTTTATAAATCAACACTTCTCAATTCAATGTATGCCTTGGATCTATTTCCAATGAAATTATACCTTTGGTCCATTCAAAAATTCTGAAAGACTAGTTTTTCACAACTTTGTTCAGTTTTATCATTGCTTTTGGGAAAAAGGATCTGTTGAGAGCCCTACTCCAGCTTTCTGAAAATCCTGGTCATACCACTTTTGTTTTCAAGGCCATAAAGATATATTTATAAAAACTTGAGATTTAAAAGAAATTTTTTATTTTACACAGTTGACTTGTTGACTTTCTAGGCATTGGGCACATACTGCTTGCTAATAATAATCCTCTCTTTCTTTAGAATTTGCTTGTAGTTCCTCAAAACAGTTGTCTGGCATGATGACATTTTATTTAACATTTTCCTGATCAACTCTGCAGTTAGTAGACTTACATTGGTCAGTAAAATGAACTTTTTCATTGTATTCTGGTATTTAATTTGCTCTCTGACATGCACCTACTTGACTCTTTATTTTGTAGATAGTCATGTGCTGGCTTTATGGGGCATGGAAATTATGTGAAAATTTCCAGAGACTTTCATTCTTCTTCTACTCTTTCATTCTCTCCATGGTTAATGGCTTCCCGAGTCTCCCATTCAGGGCATCTTATCTTTTTAATCAGTTTCAGACACCACTTTGGATCATCTATGCTCAGTCCTTCTTCTTACATCTTTCTTTTTTCTTATTTCTATTCTTCTCTTTGCATAACCTCTGAGAATATAATACTCCCTTAAAAAAACCTTTAAGTGTTTAAAAATCTCTTGCTTACATGGAATGGTAGAACAGAGGTTCAAGCCTAGAAAATATGAACATGGTTTTGATTCTTCTCATCTACAAACTGAAGAGTTTGGACTAGTTCAGTTCAAGGATTACCTCTGGCTCTATAGATCTGTGATTCCGTGGATTTGAATTCCTGTATTAATTATGAAATATGCCTCTTTAATGGAGTTGGTCTTACACATTAAAAGCCAATTAATATATATGTGCAACTAATAAGAAAGAGGAATGTATTAATTAATTGCTCATTTAATAAAACTGTCTTGGGAGATGAGGTGAAATGTAAGGCTCTAAAGAAACCTTTTTCCTTTTTCATGCTATGTTCTCAAACACAGACTACCTTTTGGAGGCAATTAGTGCCCATCACCTTTCTCTTTCGCATATAAGAGAAGTTAATGGGCTGGCAGACAAGGTCACAGAGAAGCTGAGTGTAAGAACCAGAAATGGAATTTCAACTCTAAATAGCCTGCCCTTTCCTAATCATCCATAAGCCTTTTCTGCTGCCTTTTCCTAGTTGTTTTTTTGAAACACATTTAGTCCATTTTGAATTGTGTTACTTATGTAGTACATATTAAATACCAGTGTGAGCATTGAGAAGGAAAAATTTTGTCAGCCTGGCTTATGTGATTCAGTAGTTGAGCATCAGCCAATGACCCAGGAGGTCACGGTTGGTTTCCCAGTCATGGCACACGCCCGGGTTGCAGGCTTGATCCCCAATGGGGGCATGCAGGAGGCAGCTGATCAATGATTCTCTCTCATCATCGATGTTTCCATCTCTCTCTCCTCCTTTCCTCTCTGAAATCAATAAAAATACATTTTTTTTAAAAATTTGTCACATACTTATTGCAACTACACACTATGAGCATACTTTTGGTTTATAAATGAGTCGCTGTATACTTCACCCTGTAGACATTTACACTTAAATTCAATTGTTATTTTGTAAGTTTATGCATATTTTTTGTTATAGTTAATCCTCACCCAAGGATATATTTTACATTGATTTTTAGAGAGTGGAAGTGGGGAGTGAGTGGGGAAGGGAGAGAGAGAGAAAGCTAGATCTGAAAGAGACACATTGATTGGTTGACTGCTGAATGTGCCCTGAATTAGGGCCCTGGGGCTGGAAAACAATCCTGCAACCCAGATATGTGCCTTTGATCATGAAGAGAACCTGTGATCCTTTGGTGTGTGAGACAGTGCTCTACCACTGAGCCACACTGCCCAGGGCTATGCTAATTTTTATTTAAAATATTTCAAAGCATATATGGTTATTTATTTACTCTCTGTTAGAGTAAGCTTTATATTTTTTTCATATCTTTTCAACTCTGCTTTTTTTTTTATTTTTGGTTGAGATTTAGAATTAATTTCAGCTCTTTGGCCTCATCCAAATAAAAACTACCCTTTTCTGAACATATGTTACCGGGCAGTATCCTTGCTAGGTGCTTTACAGAGATAATATCTAATCCTTGAAATAATCTTGCAAGCTGGGACTTGCTTTGTAGGAGGAAAAACAGACTTAGAGAAATGGTTGACTTAGCCACTCACTGTGTGTAGGTGGTGGGTACAGTTTTCAAAGATAAAACTTTTGCTCCACATTTGCATTCTTTTTATTACCCCAGCTGTCTCCTCCCAGTCTGCCACTCCCACTGGCTCTCTGAAGGATATTTATAGATGTTGGCTATTTATTTTTTTTACCATATACCATGTAATCCAAAAAAGTTCTCAGTTATTTGCCTCTGAGTTCCCTGCCAATTGCATGGACATGTCACCCACACAGGGAAGGGACAATCAAGAGGCTGACATGGACATGCAAGGGTACTTTTTTCCTTCTTCTATGAATTTGCATTTGCACAGTGAGGGCTCTCTTAGAGAGCAGAAATTAGGCAAGGAGCAAGAGACATTGTTTGAACCCTCAAATCATCCATGCCTGAAGCCAGCCCACTCCCCTGTAACATCCAGGTGAAGTATCACAATATATTCCCGCAGTTGCTTTAACCAACTCCAATTGGGTTTCTGATACTTGCAACCAAACAATGCTAATTGAGAGTTCCTAACACATACTTATTCCTATAGGACTTGAATTAGTATTGTGAGGCTTGTCAGTGATATAACCTTATCTCATGCAATACTGACTCTTTGGTGACTGCATGGCTGTTACAGGTGGCCACCCACGCTTCTTACACGGGAGCCCCAGTGAAGGCAACCATTTGCCTCCTCACTCAGATATGCAGAACTGATGCTGACTGGGTAGAGATGCGCTGTCATCTTCCACAGCCGGGAAGGGAAGTCTGAGGGGGGAAGATGCAAATGACTTAAGAAGTGATAAGCTCTTCTTAAGGTTCCATTTAATTTGATGTGCAGAAGCCTCCGTCCTTGGTGCTGAATATTCATGTTTTGCGAGGAGTCCCAGAGGCTTCACAGCGGCGTCATTTTCTACAATTTCAGAGTGAAGAGAAATGTGCTTTCTGCTGATAATGAACCTGAGGAGTGATGCAGGGGAGCTGTGGAACATTTATTTTTTAGGCATTTACGTTCTGACAAGTCATTTTCATAAAAAGCCTACAATTTGGAAAATATTAAGAGCACTATGAGGGCTTTTGCTTAATTCCTAGTAAGCTTGTTTTCAAATGAAGAAACATGAAGGGCAAAAAGGCATAAGTAACCCATCATTTAATAAACCCCGATTAAGCTCACTATGGGGTGCATGCATTATTTCAAAGTTATTAACTTGACTCAGTTTAAATTGCCATACATTACATCTGCACGAAGGACTTAGCCAACCTCTCCCCCCAGTAGGGCAAAATGTCACAAGATAACGGGACTGGAAGGAAACTGAAGCCAGGATAGAATCTTAATTCATGCAGATTGATAGGATTCCTTATCACTACTCATTGTTAGAATGCAAAACTTGCTATCTTTTTACGTGGCAGCATTTTTTGGTCATACTAGGGATATTTCTTAAAAATACTATTCTTGAAGGAAGCAAAGTGAAAAACACAAAGTGAAATGTAGTTAGAATTAGAAAAATAGAAGCAGATCTCTTACCCAAGGCAACTACCCTGTTTCCCCGAAAATAAGACAGTGTCTTATATTAATTTTGCTCCCAAAGATGCGCTAGGTCTTATTTTCAGGGGATGTATTATGTTTCCATGAAGTAGGTCTTATTTTCGGAGAAACATGGTAGGAACAATGCGGGGGTCATTGAAAAAGTCATTAAGAGAAGGAATCATAACAAATGAAATACACATGCTTCACTATTTATTTATTTTAAATATATATTTTATTGAATTCAGTGAAGAAGAGAGAGGGAGAAAGATACAGAAACATCAATGATGAGAGAGAATAATTGATCTGCTGCCTCCTGCATGCCCCCACTGGGGATCAAGCCTGCAACCCAGGCATGTGCCCTTGACTGGAATTAAACCCGGGACATTTCAATGCACAGGCCGACACTCTGTCCACTGAGCCAAATCAGCCAGGCCATTTATTTATTTAATAATCCTCACCCAAGGATATTTTTTCCATTGATTCAAAAAATATATTTTATTGATTTTTTATAGAAAGGAAGGGAGAGGGATAGAGAGTTAGAAACATAGATGAGATAGAAACATCGATCAGCTGCCTCCTGCACACCCCCTATGTTATGGAGAGACCCCAGAAAGACCACCAAGACACCAGATCAAAATTTATGCCTTTATTAATGAATTCGAATCCGGGCTCTCCCCCTACTGTCGCAGCAGTAAGAAAAAGAAAGAGAGCCCCGAACACACAGGAAAGCCTGCTTTTATCCTTTGAGGAGTTTGTTTTGAGACCTTGGCTTAGGCTAGCTGGCAGTTGTTTTGCAACGGTGGGGGGAGGTACAGCTGACTAGGCAGAGTTCTTTGTCTGTCCTAGGGTCATGATAACCTATCACACTATGAGCTATGAAAAATTCCACTAGTACAGTAACATGGTTAAAAGTTTGCACAACACCTGGGGCAGGGGGCTTATTTTCAGTTTAAGCGGTTTCTGTCTGACCTGGTCTGTTCTGTTTGTGCTGCCTTGCGATTACTTGGAACAGGACATACCCAGGGGTCGGGGATTGCAGACAGAGTCAGCTTAGACTAACATGGGTCTGAGAGCTCATTCCTCCCCTGGGCTGGAGTCCTGCCTCGACAGGGTCCTGCCAGCCATGACACCTACTGGGGATGTGCCCAGAACCAAGGTACATGCCCTTGACTGGAATCGAACCTGGAACCTTCCAATCCACAGGCCAATGCTCTATCCAATGAGTGAAACCAGTCAGGGCTTTATTCATTTTATAGACAGTGGAAGGGAGGGAGAAGGGAGAGAGAGAAAGAGATATCAATGTGAGAGAGATACATTGATTGGCTACCTTCAGCCAGGTCCTTCACTGGGGCTGGGGATTGAGCCTTCAACCCAGGGACATGCCCTTGACTGGGAATTGAACCCATGACCCTTTGGTGCTCAGGCTGATGCTCTAACCACTGAATAACCCCTGTCAGGACTAAATATTTTATTTCAATGTCAACTGTTTTAAAACATATTTATTTGCCAGTCTTACTAACATAATCTGAGGTCTTCTGATTAGAATTCTGTATCACTTTTCTTGGCTAAACTGCATTCATGAGGCTGTGTCTCTCTCATATCCTATTTCCAGGTTCTGTTTCTTTAAAAATAGTCAGAATTTTAGAATATTTATAAAGTTGCTTACTTCTGACTCTATGTAGACTTTTCTGATTCATCCATCTCATTCACACCTAATTTTTTTTTTTAGAGCATTCGACGTGAATTTCATAGAAAAACACCTTTTATTCTTCTTGAACTCAGATCTTAGTGGTTTACAGAATAGTTCATCAAATGCCTTGACAAATTTAGTTGATATAAACAGAGTAGGAACAAACAGACACAATAGACACTTAGTAAAAGTACAATTCAACTGGTGGGCCCAGAATTGGGTAGAGTGCCTGAAAGACACCCGTACGTTTACCACACCATGTATATTAGTCAGTTTAGTGACTTTATCAGAAGGAATGGAACATGTCTATTAATCTAGTGAATACACTAAATGAAGGATAATTAGAGACTTTCTATCATTAAATGTTCTCAGAGAAGGAACTGCATTGGATGGACCTTGTACTCGTGAACAGGTTGTCTTTTTTATTTTTTAATTGCTGAGTTTTGCCTCAATGAACAAAGAAAAACAAAACAAAACAAAACAAAACAAAAAAACCCATATACCATCTAAAGTACACTTTCCTTCTATTTTTTTGTTTTTTGTTTTCTTTTCCCCGAGTGAGTAAGCCAGTTAGATGCGCACTCTGGTTTCCAGTGTAGCCACCATGAGTGGGATAGAAAAATGAAAGATGGGTTCTTGCTTCTGCTGGAACTAACGCAGAATCCTGGACTGCTGGGCTACAGGCTGTTTCAGTTCTGCTCTGAGGCCTGACTCCATCCCCAAGACAATCTCTCGTGAGCTTATTGCCTCACAGATGCCATTGCCTTGTTCCCTGTGGCCTTATGGGGAGGAGTGTCATAGTGACAGACTGGAAAGTTTTTGCTGCCCTTGACCATGTGCTTGAAATCACGTTTCCAGCATTTTCTCACCCAAATTCCAGTAGCAATTGTTTGTTATCCATCCTCATGTCCTAGCAAAGGAGCCTAAAAATGACAAAATTGATATTTTAATGCATTACTGAATAATGAGGATACAATACAGTCTTAGTTTTTCAAAAAAAATATTGCCTGGGTGAACTTGTATATACAGAATTATGGAATACACCATCTACTCAATACCTACAGGCTTTAACCTTAAAGGATAAAAGAATAGAAAGCAAGAGGAGAAGGGATTATGTTACATTTTGGTAGATGCTGAGAGGCATCTTGCTGCTCTAATTTAGGCATGTGGACAATCACCAGGGCTCACTACAATGGACATTTCAAGCTGCTGTTAGTATTCATACCACAAATGAAAACTCAAAAGGATTTCCATTTATCCTGCTTTCCTTTATGGGAACATGAGTAATAAATAATGAAACCTATGCCACGCAGTCCTCAGGAGTGATGGGAAAGGTAGGCTCCAGGTAAAGAGGCCTTATTCTGATGTATGGTCATTGCATTCTCCATGCACTCCTCAAACACAAATAGAACATGAGGAATGAGGAAAGGAGGTCTGAGCCAGAAGTAAAGCTTCTAGAATTAGTGAAAGGCTTTTGACTTATATTATTAGCTTTGCATTTATAGTATTAGGCAACATTATGTTGACAGAACTATTTTCTATTAATATGGATAAGAAAATTAGGTATTTTTATAGCGCCCTCCCATACTTCCTGATTCATTTCCATCCTCACTTTTTTAAGTTTTAGCTCTGACTCACCGATGAAATTTCTACTTAGGAAAAGAGTGAGAAAAGCTAGATTTGGTCCCATAGGTACAAAACTATGATTAGAAACATTGATGTATTGATATTACTACATTTTAGATGTGTAATTATGTATGAGCTAATTCTATTGGGGGCATAATTATATTTTCAATTATTTTTGTTGAAGTTCCTTATGACAGGCATTTTAAAATTCTGAGCTTGGCCAGTGTTGCTCAGTAGTTGAGTGTTGACCTATAAACCACAAGGTCATGGTTCGATTCCTGGTCATGGCAAATGCCCAGGTTGTGGGCTCAATCCCCAGTGTGGGGCATGCAGGAGGCAGCCAATCAATGATTCGATCTCATCATTGAAGTTTCTATCTCTGTCTCCCTCCTTCTCTGAAATAAATTAAAAAAATGCTGAAATGTGTACTTCTGATATGGGGATTAATAAAAATAAAAAGTTTAATGTTACAAAACCTATTGCACTGTCTGTGCCTTTAGTGTTTAGTACTGGAGTGGTGTGGGCACATATATAAAAAAAGATACATTCTTTTAAAATTATTTTATTTTTAAATTGAATTTATTGGAGTGACATTGGTTAATAAAATTATATAGATTTTATGTATAGATAGTTCATAATACATCACTTAGATATTGTCTTATGTGTTCACCCAAAGTCAAGTCTCCTTCCATCCCATTTTTCCCTTTTTACCCTCTTTTACCTCCCCCTACACCCTTTCAAAACAAGAAATACTCTTAGGTAAACAGAAGTGGTATTGTAATCACTAAAAAGACTATTATAAATCTTCTCAAAATACCGTCAGTGAAAAATAAAAATTGTGTCTTAAATAATTGAGGAAATATTAATGATTCATGCAGATTAGATCACTTGGAAAGGTCAACTTGTCCTTTGAAACGCACTCTCTCCTGACTGTCAAGTGCTTGCATTTCTTTCAGATATTTACTGTGCTTTTCCAATGACATGTACTTTGTGCAGATTTGTGTAGTTATTAATGACTCAGCATGTAATGTACCAAAAGGTGACAATGTCGCATATTACATAATGACATTTCTTCTTTTCAGAGCTAAGTATTTTATATTTTCATGTAGTCATGGCGAAGGATAGTGAATTCTATGATGGGTAAAGTTTAGGTTTGATTTATAAGAGCTTTCAATATATGTAAGTTAATTTAATTTTGTATAGCGAAAAAGAAAAGATCTACTCTTATGGTAAATCTGGGCCTGCTAATTTGGAAAGAGACAGAAGGGATATAACATATAACAGAAACAGAATGACCAATTCCTCACAACTAATATAAATAAAGTAAGTGTAGGTCTTGGCTCAGCCATGGTTTTTGGATCAAATGTGAAAAATTTCTGGTTATATATGTAAATATTAGGTATTTTTAAATAGAGTTAAGATGTTTCACATTTAGAGGTGCTATTCTTAAGCTATTGAGTATTGAGAATATGCCGTCTATACTCTATGTGGTCTATGGAAAGATCAACTTGCAGTTTAAGACTGAGTAGTTTCATTTTTCTACATTTTTTGTTAGCTCATCAGAATGAGAAATGCAAACATCAGTTGTTCCCCAGGGCTTAATGTCCAGTTTTGTCCAATTTTTCCTATAACATTGATTTATTTTGGATGTTGATTAAGTCTGACCCTGACCCAAGAACTGACGCTTCAGCACTCTAGGGCATGAAGGGGACACATAGCAGGTGAAGCTAATCAACTTTTGGAGTCCATCCAAATGTGCACATTTCAGTGTATTATATATTTCTACAAATTTTAAAAATATCATTTTAATATCAAATTTACCATAATCCAGGGACTCCTAAATCAAATTATATGGAAAAGTTGAAAGAAGATAAAGCATTGTTGACTTAAGGTCACAATCAATTGCCTCATTGTAAGCTAGGACCAACTATAGTTAGAAGACAATAATACATTGTCGAGTAATGTTATTTGTCATATGGTTAACATTAAAAATAGTAAGGGTAGCTTCCCTGGCTAGTGTAGCTCAGTTGCTTCAGTGTCGTCCTGTGCACTGAAATGTTGCTGGTTATATTCCAGGTCAGGGCACATGCCCAGATTGCAGCTTGATTCTTGCAGCTTATTCCTGGTAGGGGGCATGTAGGAGGCAGCCCATTGATGTTTTGCTTTCACATCTCTTGTGTTTTTTTTTCTCTCTCTCTTCTCTTCTTTCATCTCTTGCTAAAAATCAATAAAAAATATTTTAAAAATAGTAAGGGGAGTATGCTTAAGTAGAAAAATGATTTCAAATGTTGTTCCCTACTTTGTTAATTACCAGGGGAACTGGAAAATAATTTTGATTGACTACATAACTGAATATTGCTTTTTTTTTGTACTTTTCCTTTCCAGCTCATTGAGGTAGCACATCTCTGTAAAACTATGTTCATTAAGAACTTGGATCCAATTAAGATCCTCTAGTAAAGACTTTCTGTGGAAAAACAAAAGGATGACACATCTTTCCTTCCTCTCCCCCTCCCATTAAAAAATATACTTTACTTATTTTTAATTCTTTATTGTCGGAAGTATTGCATATGTCTCCTTTACCTCCCCCCCACCATTGACTTCTCCCAGCTTGCTCCTGCCCCTTCCCCCCAGCACAGGCCCTCACCTATTGTCTGTGTTCACTGGTTGTAGTTATATGCATGCATATGAGTCATCTTTCCTTCTTGTCAAATGGAGAGTAGATTTTTAGAGTATTTGAGGTCTGGCATGGGGTACCATTCAATGCTAACACCTGTGTATGCCTAGATGCATTTCCATCCACTTGTCCTGATTTCCCTTTTGTTACGATAGAAAAACTATCTGTTCTATTTAATACCAACATTTCCCTTGATCTATTGGTTCCCACTTTCCTGTGCTTTTTCAAGAACACCATTCTAGCAATTCTCCTCTCTCCTGTAATCAACTTCGCCATAGTTTTTTTTTTTTACCATCATAATGATATGATGGAATATTATCTACTAAAAATAAATCTCTTGATTGTACTTTCTCCGCTAGCTACCATCAGTCATTTATTAGCTCTGTGTCTTTGGAACAACTGTTTTTTCAGCAATATACCTTTTTTTCCTTTCTTTCTTTCTGTGCCTTACTTTTCCTTAGCTGCAGTATTCCAGGTTTATTTCCTTAAAGCCCCGAGTCCTGTTGTCTATGATATTTTCCCCCCTTAGATGAGACAGGAAGGCTCAAGGATACTAGAGAGAGGAATGACCTCCCCCAGCTAGGGTAAGGCTCTGAAACAGTCTTTATCTCCTGAGAGAAGGGCTTTGTCTGGAGATGGCTCTGGGCATATTTACATTGATCACTCTTCCTCTTCCTTGGTGGAACTAAGAGAGGTTCCTCCTACTCCTCCTCCTCTCCCTCCTCCTCTTCTTCCTCCTCCTCCTTCTCTTCTCCTCTTCTTCCTCCTCCCTTTTCTTCTTTTTTGAGAGGATCTTTCTTAGATATTGCTGTGAGTACTTGGTGGGATTCCTGGCAGGAAAGCCCATGAAAGCATCTTGTTCTCTTGACTGCAGCCTCCGGGTCTTCTTACTCTCACACTGGACCATACTTAGTCTCCAGTTAAAACTACCACTTAGAGTGGATTGAATTGTGTCCCCTCCCAAAATGTGTGTTTGAGTCCTTGAGGCATCCAGATCCTGATAAAAAAACAAAACAAAACAAAACAACTCATGTGGTTTTTCAGGCCCAAACACAGGCAATTACAAAGGTTTTACCTGCCAAGCTTCACACAGAAACAGCGATTTCTCCATGCCAGATCTGGTGCACAGTCTTAAGAGGGAGCTGCAGGCAAGGATTCAGACCCTTTTGCCAACCATCTCCTCACCAGTAGTCTCATTATTAGCCTCAGCTTCTGCATTTGAGGGCCCAATCCTCGGACACACCTGCTCAAACCTCCTTACTTGGGGGAGGGTCCCTTGAAAACACCTTTTGCCACTGTGACTCAGTACTTTTCCATTTCTAGCCCTTTCCTCATCCTCCCTCTAGACCTGAGAGCCAGAAATCTGTAAGAATTCTTTGTTGTGGGGCTCTCTCCACAGTGAGAAAACTCCCTATATCTGTGCTGACCCACCTGGTCCTTCACAAGAACTATTTCCCAAAGAAAAATAGAACAGAGGGCAGTCTTTGATTTAGGCTCTTGCCTTCAGTATCAGAGGAAGTGATTAAAGATTGACCGTTACTGCATTTGGCTTGCTGTTTTAATTGGCTACTCCAAAACTTGGCAGCTCACCTCTCTGCATCTCACCTCAAGTCTGGCCAGTCTGAATCTCCGTAGTTGTGAATGAGATTGTATTTGGAAATAGGATGTAATCAAGTTAGGATGAGGTTATTCTGGATTAGGATGGGTCTTAAATCCAGTGACTGGTCTCCTTGTAAGAGAAAAGAGAGGGAGATTTCTGATTTTATTTTATTATTTTTAAATATATTTTTTATTGATTTCAGAGAGAAAGGGAGAGGGAGAGAGAGATAGAAACATCAATGATGATAGAGAATATTTGATCAGCTGCCTCCTGTATGCCCTGCACTCAGAATCAAGCCCATAACCCAGGCATGTGCCCTGACCGGAAATCGAACTGTGACCTCCTGGTTCATAGGTCAATGCTCAACCACTGAGCCACACCAGCCAGGTGAGATTTCTGATTTTAGTACAATGTGAGAGGAAAGAGATAAATTGAGGAAAGAAATGTGAAGCAACAGGGAACCAATACATGATGATTTGGAAAAAAATCTGTCTACATTGCATAGAGAACCAACACACAAAGGGATGTCCCAGAGACTCAGAGTAATACAGACATGTGAAGACAGAGGATTTAAGTCACCCGGTTATTTGTTCCAGCAGCCCAGTGAAATAATACACCATTTAAACTTATGGCAGCCTCTCTTAGGAAGATAAAGCAGGTTTAGACTTTTTCTCTCTAGACGATCCTATCTCTTGAGATTTCAGGCTGGCTGTTTGCCCTGCAGACTCAGTTCTCTGATAAGTCCAAGAGAAGTCACTGGTTTTCAGTTTGTCTACATCTAGTTTTTATTTTTATTTGTAAGGATGAGTATGACGACTTCCAAACTCTTTACATGTCAGAGCTGACCCTTAAGTTCTATTAAGCTAGTTTTGAGTTATATTCTATTATTTCCTCCTGTTTGGGCATTTCTTTCTGTCATTTGATGGATGTTCTGTGGACGACGTAAGTTTGTTTACGGAAGGCCTCTACCACAGAATACGCTCTTACTATCTCAGCTTCTGAAATATTGTACTTATTCTTTAAGTCCTAGATCAGATGTCAGATTTTCCATGTAATCTCAGGTGTCCTCTCTCTGTGTAGTTAGAAAAATCTTTCTCTCTACCATCTTTGTTCATGAAACACTTTGATATAGTGCTCATCAAATTATATTATAGATATTTTTTTATTTTTAGATAAATATTCTTAGTGTCTTTTATGTATTTGATACTATTTAAATTATAATTGGACAGTTGTTTTTAATTTGTTTAAGCTTTGTTTTTCACTTTAGAATGTTATTTCCATAGGTGAAATAAATATGTTCTTATTGTTCCAAACTGTATCTCCCTTTATGTATTGAACAAATGTTTTGAATATTTACTAAGTGCTAGGCATTAAATAAGAAACTGTTCTATTAGTCATAAGAACAATGTGTTCTCAGCCCTCTTAGAGTCTAGGAGTGGAGGAAAATTAACTTTCTCTCTCTCTCTCTCTCTCTCATCACACACGTACATGCACACACGCACATGCACATGTGCACATTGATTATATAAATAGTAATAAGCACCAAGAAGGAAATAAGTGGAATATTGGAAGGTAAAAGTAATTGTATGTGTTAGGACTAGTGAGGATATACTCCTCTTTGGAAGTGACCTTGATCTGAAGGATGAGAAGAAAAAGAGACACCTGAAGGTAGTACAATTGTGTCCAGCTTTTCAGGCTAAAAAATCCTATGCATGGCACTCAGATCAGAAGGACCTTAAAATTTTTCACACTGTCTACCCCTGAGTCAAAAACTGTATCCCACTTTCTTGTGTTTATAATATGTAGCAGCACATAATAAGATAGGTTGGCTTCAGGAAAGGAAGAGGGGCTTATGAGTAGGTTGACAATTGCTAATTGTCTAGTGCCTGCTCAAACACTGTATTGGATCCAGTGTTATTTAATTTAATTTAATTCCATAGCAGCTTTAAAGGGCATTCTCATTTTTATGTAGAAAAGGAAATAGAGCCTCAGAAGAGCCTGATTTCTTTTCTTTTCTTTTCTTTCTTTCTTTTTTTTTTTTTTTTTAATAATCCTTACACAAGGATATTTACCCATTGATTTTTGGAGAAAGGGCAAGAGAGAGGGAAAGACAGAGAGAAATACTGTTGTGAGAGAAACACATTGATTGCTTGCCTCCTGCACAAGCTCTGACCAGAGCCCAGGCTGGGAAGAGCCTACCACTGAGGTATGTGCCTTTGACTGGAATGGAGTCAGTCCACAGGCCCATGCTCTATCCACTGAGCCAAACCCGATAGGGCAGAAGAGCCGGATTTATAATCCAAGGCCATAGAATTAATAAGAGGGAGAGGCAAATATGAGCTCAGGATTATATGATACCAAATTGCTTTCCCCATTCACCATATCATGTTGCTTCCTAACAACAAATGACTATTGAGCAAATAAGTAAATGAGAGCTGGAAAACCTGGTGAAAACAGATATTAAAATCACAATTATATCATAATGGATTTAGAATTGTATTTTAAATATGCGTGATTGGATATTGTAAGTTATATAAAATTTTTAAAATATATTTTATTGATTTTTTACAGAGAGGAAGAGAGAGGGATAGAGAGTTAGAAACATCAATGAGAGAGAATCATCGACCAGCTGCCTCTTGCACACCTCCTACTGGGGATGTGCCCGCAACCAAGGTACATGCCCTTGACCGGAATCGAACCCTGGACCCTTCAGTCTGCAGGCCGATGCTCTATCTACTGAGCCAAACCGGTTCCGGCAAGTTATTTAAATTTTATATGGATGTATCATTCTATCTCACTTTTGCAGTACTCTGCTTATTGATGTGACAGCCATTTATAATGAACCAATGTTTATCAGGGCTAGGGTGGTTAGAAACTCAGGTTTTTCAATCTGGATATTTATATCTGAGGAGCTGGAGTGAAAATATCAACCTATGAACAATCACTAATCAGTGGAGTTTATAACCTAATCCAATACAGGAATGGACAGCATTTAAATAAAACCAAAAAACAAAACCACACACACACACACAAAAACCCACCAAAAAACCCACAGTGCATTTTGGGAAAAGTTGGAGACATTTTATAGTCAATGGATTCTAAAATGTAAGACCATTTTTACCTCTAGCCTCTGTACCTGATAGCGTTCTGTTCACCAGCATGGAAAAATATGTTTCATATTAAGTGATGGTAGAAGCATCTGTTTCTGTCATTTCCACTGCACATCAATTTCATTTCACATATGCAAATGATGCAAGCTCTTCAAAAGGGGCCCTCTGGGGTAACTGACTTTGTATTAAGGAATATAAAATTTGTTTTTCTTCCAGACCAGCGGTCAGCAAACTGCGGCTCGTGAGCCACATGTGGCTCATGAGCTGTGGTTTGCCGCTCTATTGACTACTGAGTTTGCCAACCACTGTCCTAGACCTTGATTTGCAAATTCTGAATGCAGTTCATGGCCAGAGCCTTGAATATGTGATCACTTTAAGAAAGGCCAAAGCCAGATTACAGGTGTGCAGAAAGATGATAGGTATAGTTTTGATGTTAGTTGGTGGAGATGGTTATTTAAGTGGACACAGGCCTGGGCTAGGATAAGAAAATCTGACTCCAGGTTTTAGTTCAACTATTGAACCTGGGCAAGCCTCTTTTGTGTTTTAATCTTTATTGAGATTATTACAGATGTCCCTCTTTTTCCACCCATAACTCCCCACCACCCAGTTCCCACACCACCCCAGGCCCTTGCCACCCTATTGTCTGTGTACATAGGTACTGCATACATGCGTATAAGATCTTTTTCTAATCTCTTCCCGCACCCCTCAAACTCCCTTCCCTCTGAAAATCATCAGTCTGTTCCATTTCTATGCCCCTGATTCTATTCCATTCATCAGTTTATTCTGTTCAACAGATTTTTTTATTCATTTGATTTTTAGTTTCACTTGTTGATAGATATGTATTTGTTGTCACTTTGTTGTTCATATTTTTTTATCTTTATCTTTTTCTTCTTCCTTTTCTTAAAAAATATCCTTCAGCATTTCATGTAATCCTGGTTTGGTGATGATGAACTCCTTTAGCTTTTTCTTATCTGTGAAGCTCATTATCTGACCTTCAATTCTAAATGATAGCTTTGCTGGGCAGAGTATTCTTGGTTTAGGTTATTGCTATTCATCACTTTGAATATTTCTTGCCACTCCCTTCTGGCCTGCATAGTTTCTGTTGAGAAATCAGATCAATTCCTCCCAGTGATACCAACAGTAATCAAAGGCTCAACTACAATAAGACGGTGCA
Organism: Vespertilio murinus; assembly: GCA_963924515.1. Classification (NCBI taxonomy): domain Eukaryota; kingdom Metazoa; phylum Chordata; class Mammalia; order Chiroptera; family Vespertilionidae; genus Vespertilio; species Vespertilio murinus. The sequence goes on from OZ004708.1 coordinate 11,172,643, forward strand.
CACAGCCCACAAAGGGGTACACCAAGAGTGTCAACTCAGATGACTGGGGAGGCTGAGCCACTGGGCCCTAGAGGACACCTACTACACAAGGCCCCCTCTATCAACTCAAGGAGACTTAGCAGCTACCCAATAAATAGGAACAAACACAGGGAAGCAGCCAAAATGCGGAGACAAAGAAACATGTCACAAATGAAAGAAATGGAAGAAAGTAAACTACGGGATATAGAGTTCAACACCACAGTTATAAGGTTACTCAAGAATTTTCTAGAAACCTCTGAGGAACTTAGTGAGACCTTCAAGAATCTTATTGAAAATGCCTCTCAAAATGGAAAAGGGCCAGTTAGAAATTAAACATACACTAACTGACATAAAGAATGATATATAGAGATTCAACAATAGACTAGAGGATCCCAAGAATCAAGTCAATGATTTGAAATACCAGGAAGCAAAGAATACCCAACCAGAAGTGCAAAAATAAAAAAGAATCCAAAAATATGAAGACAATGTAAGGAGCCTCTGGGACAACTTCAAACTTAACAACACTCAAATTATGGGGGTGCCAGAAAAATAGAGAGAACAAGATATTAAAAACCTATTTGAAGCAATAATGACTGAAAACTTCCCCTACTTGGTGAAAGAAATAGACTTATAACTCCAGGAAGCACAGAGAATCCCAAACAAAATGAATCCAAAGGTGACCATACCAAGCCACATCATAATTAAAATGCCCAGGGCAAAAGACAAAGAGAGAATCTTACAAGGAGCAAGAGAAAAACAGTTACCTGTAAGTTTTTCTTCATCTGCCAAGCCATGTGCCCACAGGATTGATTTTCTAAATCTCACAGATGTTTCCATTTCGCATCCAACTATATGCATGCCCAAAGTGGGTACCTTTAAAAACTTTGCACAATGCCAATTTATACCAGTAGCATCCCTACTAGGGTTGTGGTGATGGATGTGGTGAGAAGAGAATTGTTTCAGGATAAGTGTGAAAGTTTAATCGATAGGAGTCTCTAATAGATTAAGTGTATGAGTTGAAGAAAAGAGAGAAGCTGACAATGTCTCCAAGGCTCAAAATCTAAAGACTGGGTGAGCAGTGTTGCAACTTACTAAGATGGGGAAGCATAAGAGAAGAGGAAATCAGAAGTTTTATTGGGGAAAATTCCTAAAAAACTGATTGTTTTTAAGTCAGAGTAGGCGACTGAGGTGATAGTAAGAGGAACTAATGAAGGAGAGAAAAGATCAGAGGAGATGTTCAGTTCAGTTTGAATTATAGTCAAGTATAAAACAGTAAGTGGTCAAGAGACATTTGGAAACATAAGTGTAGAGCTCACATAAATGGGAGGAATAAGAGAATTTCATGAGGCCATCCCATAAAAGTGTTTGTTTAATCTGTGATAATATAATTAGTACAAGAGTTCTCCTGGATAATGGAAGAACAAGGGCTCAAAACAGGTTTATCGAGAATATACACACTCTAATTTCTTTGAGCTTCCACTTCTACTCTCAACTGTGGTTAATATTACCCACTCCACATTCCATATTCACAGTGGTTGTGAGGTTTTCATAGTGTGAAACTACAATGACAAATCACATGACTAAATAGGACAGCATTTCAAGTTATCTAAAAAATAATGAGTTTGGGAACACTTAAAATTATACATAAGTAAAAGTGGCTTTAAGATGTGGAGAATGGTTGTTGGGTCTTATAGCAAATGAGTTACCAAATTTCAATTCCAAACTTGAGCTTGAAAATGTAAAACAACTGTTAAAGAAGAACATTTTTCTAAATTCAAATTGAGAGAAAGCAAGTTGTATAACTGTTGCTTTAAAGAAGCAGCTGGTAGCATATGTCAGGACAATTTGCAGCTATTATCACCCCTTTAAGATACTGAGAAAATTGAATTGCTGACTAATATAGTTGGGGTGAAGGTCACCTTTTAAGAACCCAGTGACTGCAGTATGATCCTACTTTAAAAACTCATCTTGCAAACTTGCATTTGGAAAAGAGCTTTTCTCTTACAAGTTCCATTTTATTTTAAGACTAGAGGCCTGGTGCATGAAATTTGTGCATGGGGGTGTGTGTCCCTCAGCCCAGCCTGCACCTTCTCCAATCTGGGACCCCTCGAGGGATGTCTGACAGCCTGTTTAACGGGAAGTCAGACATCCCTCTCACAATCCAGGACTTCTGATTCCCAATTGCTCGCCTGCCTACCTTCCTCATGGCCCTTAACCACTTTTGCTTGCCAGCTGATCACTCCCTAACCACTCCTCTGCCAGCCCGATTGTCCCTAACTGCCCTCCAACTCCTCTTCCCTGCAGGCCTGGGTCCCCTCCCAACTGCCCTTGCCTGGAGGCCTGGTCGCTCCCCAACTTCCCTCCTCTGCTGGCCTGGTCACCCCTAACTGCCCCCTTTTGCAGACTTGATCATCCCCAACTACCCTTCCTGTTGGCCATCTTGTGACAGCTATCTTGTGTCACATGGGGGCAGCCATCTTGTGTGTTGGAGTGATGGCCAATTTGCATATTACTCTTTTATTAGATAGGATAGAGGCCTGGTGCATGGATGGGGGCTGGCTGGTTTGCCTTGAAGGGTGTCCCAGTTCCAGGTGGGGATTCCCTTGGGGTGTGTGGTGGTCTGGGAGAGTAGCCTGTGTCCGTTTTTCAGGCCAGCCATGCCCCCACAGTGACCCAAGTGGAGGCCCTATATCTGAGATTTATTTATATTCTATAATTGAAACTTTGTAGCCTTGAGCAGAGGCAAGGCAGCCCAGGAAGCTTGGCTTCCTCCATCATCAGGGGCAATCCAAGTCTCCTGCTCTCTCCAGCTCTGTGCCTGCTTTAATTTTTGTTGGGATTTATTTATCTACTATAATTGAAACTTTGTAGCCTTGAGTGGAGGCCTGGGCCAGCCAGGGTATGTGGGAAGCTTACAATGCATCTTCCATTGCCGGGGAAACCCAAGCCTCCTATTCTCTCTGTGGCCGCAGCCATCTTGGTTGGGTTAATTTGCATACTCACTCCTGATTGGCTTGTGGTCATGGCTTTGTGGGTGTATCAGAGGTATGGTCAATTTGCATATTACTCTTTTATTAGATAGGACTAGAAGCTTGGTGCAGGAAATTTGTGCACAGGGGGGAGGGGTTGTCCCTCAGCCCAGCCTGCACCCTCTTCAATCTGGGACCCCTTGAGGGATGTTCCACTATCCTCTCACAATCCAGGACTGCTGGCTCACCTGCCTGCCAACCTGATTACCCCCTAACCACTCCCCTGCCAGCCTGATTGATGCCTAACTGCTCCCCTGCCAGCCTGTTTGCCCCTAACTGCCCTCCCCTAAAGGCATGGTCACTCCTAACTGCTCTTTCTTACAGGTCTGCGTCCCCCCCAATTGCCCTTCTCTGTAGGCCCGGTTGCTCCCAACTTCCCTCCTCTGCCGTCCTGGTCACTTCTAACTTCCCTTCCCTGCTGGCCAGATCACCCACAACTGCCTGCCCTTGCAGGCCTGGCCCCTCCCAACTGTACTCCCCTGCTAGCCATCTTATGGTGGCCATCTTATGTCCACAGGGGTACAGGATCTTTGACAACATGAGGTGTGTTGGAGTGATGATCAATTTGCATATTACTCTTTTATTAGATAGGATAGAGGCCTGGTACATGGGAGGGGGCCGGCTGGTTTGCCCTGAAGGGTGTCCCGGATCAGGTGGGGGTTCTCTTGGGGCATGGGGTGGCTTGGGCAAGGGGCCTTTGGTGTTTTCAGGTTGGCCATGCCCCCTGGCGATCCAAGTGGAGGTTCTGGTATCTGGGATTTATTTGTCTTCTACAATTGAAACTTTGTAGCCTGGGGTGAAGCCAAGCCTCCTGCTTCCTCCATGGCAACAGCCATTTTTATTGCTATTTAGTTATCTTCTATCATTGAAACTTTGTAGTCTTAAGTGGAGGCTTGGGCCAGCCAGGGTGTGTGGAAAGCTTAGCTTCCTCCACTGAGGGGGGCAACACTAGCCTCCTGCTCTTTTAAACTCCATGGCTGCCACCATTTCTGTTTGGATTTATGTATCTTCTATCATTGAAACTTTGTAGCCTGTAGTGGAGGCCTAGGCTGGCCAGGGTGTGCAGAAAGCTTGGCTTCTTTCATTGCCAGAGAAACCCAAGCTTCCCTCCTGTTCTCTGTGACCGCAGCCATCTTGGTTGGGTTAATTTGCATAATCACTCCTGATTGGCTGATGGGCATGGTTTTTTTGTTGTAGTGGAGTGATGGTTAATTTGCATATTACTTTTATTAGATAGGATACATAATTCGGCTATGTAAATATATATAATATATTTGAATAACTGTAAGAAAAAGTATACCCTCCTTAGGCCTTTTGCTCCCCATCTGCCTATAAAAACCAGTTGTGGAGAGTAGGAGTGGAGGAATTTGAGTGATGGTAATGGAAAAACAAAACAAAACACACAAACAAATTATAATTCCAAGTATTTATTTTTTAAAGTCCTTTTGCACCTAGGGGTGATGATGTGAGGCAAATGTGTGTATTGCTTGCACACACACTTTTGTCTGCTAGTTTCTTAGACAAAGACAGAGCCTGAGTTCACATGAGCAAAAGAGTGCATATAGAGGAAGTAAAACTCTGCATGAAAATGTAAAATTCTGTCTGTACTGTGAGTGGGAGAAACTTTTGAGAGAGAGAGAGAGAGAGAGAGAGAGAGAGAGAGAGAGAGAGAGAGTTGTGTTGTGACCATTAAAACATGAAAGAGCATATCTTCACTTTACACGGGTGATGACCCTTCAAAATGCATAGTGCTTGACATGTAGTGGGGACACAATAGATATTGTGTGCTTGGTATCTTACAGCGATTTGGGCTGCTGTAACAAAAGAAGACTGGTGCCTTATCAACAACAGAAATATATTTCTAACAGTCTGGAGGCTGAAAGTGTGAGGTCAGGTGTGCATCTTGGCACATGGCTTCCTCACATGGCAAAGAATAGAGAAATAAATTCAGTTCTCTTGTGTGTTCTTATAGGGTCACTAATCATATTCATGAAAGCTCAACCCTCATGACTTAATTACCTTGTAAAGGCCACATCCACTAGCATCATCACACTGGGGTTAAGATTTTGGCATGTGAATTTTGAAAGGGCATATTCAATCCACACATTAATTTGGAAAATTTAAAAACCACTGAGATAAACTAGATTCAGTGCCGAAACTCTCTTCCGTTGAGCAGTGTTTTGCTGGAGCTCTCCACTGACTTTAACTGAGAATCAACAATCGCCAGAAAATGTGCTGAAGTACATGATTGTGTTTTAATGTGAGCTGTTGATGGGGAAAGGCAATGGATCCTGTGACAAGGTTGAACATTTTTTTTTTCCAAATGAGGGTAAGGACTTTCTCTTTGAAGGGTTGTTGAGCACTCATCTTTGAGGATGGAAAGAGAGGAAGAATTTACAGAGAAAACAAAGCCAGAGACTAGATCATAGTTTAAGAGAATCCTAGTAAATATCTAACTTTTTATTGTATTCAGTATCCAGGCCTATTTTTCCCCTTTACTATAATTTGGTTATTTCCAGAACTTCAGGAAAATCTGATATAAATAGAGACTTTGTGTTAGAGTTGTTGGACATGTGTATGAGGTGGAACTGTGGATATAGACAGAACCGACAGGCCATCTATCATAATTATTAGTTCTATCATATTCTTGACTTTATTATTTTTGGAATAAAATATAGCTTAGTGGCTAGGGAAAAAATCATAAACAGAATTGTCCAGTAACATGTCAGACAAACTGACTTTGCTAAAACTCTTTTTGTGTTAGGATTTTGGCTTTGTCTCTGATATTTTGGAGACACAAGGACATTTAATGTCCAATAAAAAGCCAAACCCATGGCACCATTTGGCTGGCATAAGGGTTACTTTCATGTGCCAACTTGACTGAGTCACAGTGTGCCCAGATATTTGGTCAAACATTATCCTGGGTGCTTCTGTGAGGGCGTTTTTGGATGAGATTAAATGTTTAAATTAGTAGACTAAGTAAAGCAGATTGCCTTCTGTAATGTGGGTGGGCCTCATCCAATCAGTTGAAGGCCTAAATAGGATGAATATAAAAGCTGACCTTCCCCCAAGAAAGAGCCTTTGAACTAGAGATTTGGCTTCTCTGGTTCTTAGATCTTCGGGCTTGGACTGGAATTAAACCATCAGCTCTCCTGGGTCTCAACCTTGCTGATTCACCCTGCAGATCCTGGGACTTGCCAACCTCATAATCACAGGAGCCAATGCCTCATTACACATCTAAGACTCTCTCTCACCCTCCCCCCTACCATTAGTTATGTTTCTCTGGAGAACCCTGACTAATACAACTGCCATCTTTAATTGATCTTTTTAATATAGTTACTTCGTTCATTAGTGAGTTCTCCAAAACTACTATATTATGTCCATGCTATATTCCAGACTGATGCTAGCTGCTGAACATTAGGTAGACAACCTTACAGACATTGCCTCTGCTGCAAAGCTCACAGACTAGTTAGGGAGAGATTGATGATACACAAAGAATGTATAAAGAATCTTATTGGATAGAAAATGGAGACGGAAACTGAGAGACACACGTAACCTCTCCAGGACTTGGAGAAGGCTTCCCAGAGAGAATAGAATTTAAGTTAGGTCTTGAGAGATGAGTAGTTGTTTCCCTTTGAAGGTGTTTGAGGGTCAGGGTGGAAACAAGTGTTTGCAGAGGCCCTGCACTCAGGTGAGACTTTGCATGTTTACTGCACTGGTGTGTCTGGGCTGTGGGTAGGGAGAGGAAAAGTGGTCAGTACAAGCATCCACATTATGCTGACCTTTTAGGCTATATTAAGAATTTGAGATTAGATTCTAAGTACAAAGCTAAACCACGTAAAACCTTTCCTCAGGAATGTGACACCATCAAACCCTGCTCCTTGAAAGGAAAAAGAAACCACCTGGCCACGGAATGGAGCATGGATGGCAGGAGGACACCGTTAGCTGGGGAAACCATTTGGAGTGACAGAGTTGTAAGACAAGATAGGAAAACAGAAGGAAGTAGATAGTGGCGTCATTTACTAAGACAAGAAAAACTGGAGTGAAGCCGATATTGCGGGACGATCAAGCTCAGAGATGATGCAGGCTGGTGTTTGAGATACCCTCACTGAAATGTGCAGCTTAGGAGATAAAAAATTGGAGTCATCAGGGTATTCAGTTAATTGAAGGGATGTAGCTAGACAAGGTTGGTAAGGCAGGAGGGCTAAGGAGGAGAAAGAAAAGGGCTCAGGACTGAGTCTAAGGGACTCCCAACATTGTCAGTCTGAGCACTGGAGCGTGTCTCAAATAGGGCACTCACTTTTTCAAGAGTAGGAGCTTTTCTAAATGTGTGACTTGGGGGGATTTGCAGTGGTTGATTAGGTCACAAAGGTGAACTTTCCCTCCTGCTTTGTCCTCCCCTTCCCTTACCTTCCTCAGTATTACAAATTCATCTCATCACCCTCTTTTTCACCCCTAGATCAGAATAAACAGGCAGGTAGTAGGTTCTCTGACTGTTATTCAGACCTCTCTCCACTCTGTAAGGAACACCCGAAGTCAACGTTTGCTAAACTTTATCTGGGCCTGGTAAGACCTGAGGCACCACCAGGAACCGGTGGGAGGTGCTCAGCCAGGTCTAACTAAGATTCCTTCCTTTAGTCTGCTGATTAACGGTCCTGGAGTTGAGTCAGGATCCAAAGGAGAGAAATGCTAATAACCCTTTTGTCACCTGCAAGTACAAGCGGTCTATGAAATATCCATGAACATAGCTTTAAAAGTGGCTCCGTGCATTCTCCCACCACTGGAAAAAGTACATTTTCAAGGGGAAAAAGAATGAGGGCTGTTTCTTACCACAATCAGAGTCCTATTATCAAGGAGAAGCCAGTTTTAAAATATAAGGATTTTTAGATACAGTAACCCCTGAGCATTTTTTATTTTTAACTTTTCTGTTCCTCACTCTTCTGGCTTTGAAGATAACCTTCACAATGTAAATTGATGCGGCAAGGGTTGAAGCCCAGAACCAAAAATTCCGATGCATTATCTCAAAGAATGTCGCAGCCTCTTTTCTTCTATACAGATTGCTAAGAACACTGTCAGTGCTTCAAGTGAAATGACATTAACTCAGTACTTGCCTTGAGAGTTGAAGCTCCTCTTCCAGTTAAAAAGCTCTGCTTTTCCGTGAACAGCTGCCTCTTTTACTCTGGCATTGGACTGAGGATCTCAGAGGGCAATATATCATACGCACTTCAAGTATATAAAGTAGAACAAAGAGCTATGTAGTTCTGAATCCTAGAAGGAATCAGAGACTTGCAGGAATTTTTACATTCAGTTCCATTTACCAGCAGTTGTTTAATCTATAGTAATAGAAGGGTAATATGATAATTAGACTGGGAGACCGGAGATCTTCCTACCATCCAACCTCCTTCTGGACAAAGCCATGATGGTGGGGGCAGAGGCAGAGCTGGTTAGGGGTAATCAGGCCTGCAGGGAAGGGCATTTGGAAGCCATGAGGCTGGCAGGGGAGCAGTTAGGCATCAATCAGGCCAGCAGGGAGTACACGAGAAATTAACCAGGAAATTCAGGAATTGCATTGTTATGATGATGTTCCAGAAGATGATGACATGACTGTCATTGAATAAATGAATAAATTCTTGATACTGTAAGATTCACAGTTTGTCTGGTTTGTATTGACAACTACCGTACTACCGTACCGTATACAGGTAATAAATTTCCTTTATTTTCATTTAACAATAAATGTGTACCATATTCTTTTTCATGGAAAAATAAGACCTCCCCTGAATATAAGACCTAGCACATCTTTGCAGGCAAAATTTAATATAAGACACTGTTTTATTTTTGGGGAAACAGGGTACTGGTTTGGTGGTGATGAACTCCTGAATTCCTTCAACTTTTTCTTATCTGTGAAGCTCTTTATCTGCCCTTCAATTCTGAATGATAACTTTGTTGGATACAGTAATCTTGGTTGTAGGTTTTCACTATTCATCACTTTGAATATTTCTTGCCACTCCCTTCTGGCCTGCATAGTTTCTGTTGAGAAATCAGCTAATAGTATGGGTGCTCCCTTATAGGTAACCAACTGCTTTTCTCTTGCTGCTTGTAAGATCCACTTTTTGTCTTTTGCCCTTGGCATTTTAATTATGATGTGTCTTGGTGTGTTCCTCTTTGTATTCCTCTTGTTTGGGGTTCTGTGTGCTTCCTGGACTTGTAAGTCTATTTCTTTCACCAGGTGGGGGAAGTTTTCTGTCATTATTTCTTCAAATAGGTTTTCAGTATTTTGCACTCCCGCTTCTTCTGGCACCCCCATAATTCTGATATTGGTACGCTTGAAGTTGTCCCAGAGGCTCCTTACAGTATCTTCAACTTTCTGGATTCTCTTTTCTTCTTGCTTCTCCAGAGGAGTGTCCTTTGGCTCTTAGTATCCCAAATCTTTGACTTGATTCATGTGATCCTCCAGTCTGCTGTTGGATCTCTGTATAATATTTTTTATTTCAGTCAGTTTATGTTTAATTTTTAGATGTGTCTCAATAAATTTATCGGCCTTTTCTAGGAAATTCTTGAAAAACCTTATAATTGTGGTTTTGAACTCTATATCTAGTCTTTTGTTCTCCTCCATCTCTTTCGTTTGAAAGATCTATTTTCTTGTCTCGGCATTTTCGCTGCTTCCCAGAGTTGGTAGGATGGCTTTGTGTGTTTGGTGTCCTATATGGCCTGGTGGGTCAGGCTCCTCAGTTACCTGAGGTAGACACTCTTGGTGCTCCCCTTTGTGGACTGCGTGTACAGCCTTGTTGTAGCTAAGTCTTTATTGTTGTTTGTATCCCTGGGAGGAATTGACCTTCAGGCCAATTGGATGTGGGTATCAGCTGTGTCTACTCTGGGATACCTTCTGTATTGGAGACAGTCCTATAGGTTCAGACTTGAAAAATTGCAGGAGCTTCTATGCTCAGCTTAGATGGGGCGGAGTCTCAGGGCTGAGCTGACAGTCTTGGCTTCCCATCAGCCTTGCCCTTGTGCGCTCGCCTGAGTTTCCTCCTGACCTCTGCCTTCCGAGGCTCCCCTGAGTTTCCACCTGATTGTCCCAGATTCCCTGTGCAAGAGCATGGGTGCCCCAGGGGCTTGCCAGGGATTGGGTTGGGTCTCTGGAGTCTGGAGCTTCTGACTTCTTCCGCTACTAAGAGGCCGCGGCAACCTCCAAGGTCAGACCTCATTCGCAAGTAACTGCAGACCCTGCCTGATGCGGCTCCTGGCTCCCCCAGTCTCCCAGTCTTCGGGTGTCTTTCTCTAGTCCAGACTCCACCCATATGAGCCTAGGTCCACGGGGTTTTGGCCAGGGTTGAGGTTCAGTACAGTCGGAAAGGGTTCAGTGCAATTGGGAATTCCTTTTCCCTCCCGCCAGCCAGGCATTCGGCTGCACTTCCTCTCTGTGTACACATGGAAGTGTCTCCCTACCTCAGCGCTTTGTGGCTTCCAGTATGATCCGTGAGCCTCTCTCCTTCTTTCTAGTTGTAGATTTCCCACTCTGCCAGCTTTCCTGTGTTTTTGGATGAAGTCCTTTTTGATTTTAGTTGTTGTTTTTTTAAATTGTTGTGTGAGGCAGCAGCTTAGGTGCTTACCTAGGCCACCATCTTGGTTCCTCCCCCCAGGGTTTCCTTATCTTCTGCAGATATGAAGGCACAGCACCTGGAGCATAACACAAGATCAAAAGGCAATTTGAAGATAAGTCAGAAAAGCATCTGCATTTTACATTAGACAAAATAAATATACTGAGAAATCATAAGAAAAACAAGCAAGCAAACACATCCACTAATATCAACCAGTAAAGCAGAAACCTACTCATACAAAATAAAAATAAACTGGAGAGAGGAGATATGCTTTTAAAATTGGTTATGTTAAATCCCAGCCAGTTTGGCTAAGTGGATAGAGCTTTAGTCTGTGGACTGAAGAGTCCCCAGTTAGGTTCTGGCCAAGAGCACATACCCAGGCTGTGTCTCAATCCCCAGTAAGGGGTGTGCAGGAGGCAGCTGATCAATGATTCTCTGTCATTATTAATGTTTCTATCTCTCTCTTCCTCTCCCTTCCTATATGAAATCAATAAAAATATATTAAAATGTTTTATGTTAAGGTGTCCCTTGATACTTAATTGCCACTTAGAATTCTCTCATGTATTTTATTGTCTACCATCTCTGACCTAGCAACAAATGAATTTTAATTCTCATGAAGGCCAACTTACTCTATCTATTGGAATGTACATAAGTAGGCTGGTGTAGCAGATGTGGGAAACAGAATAGAAAGCCCCATTGAGTCCAGGGTGTTCTAAGAGGTCCATGAATGGGTTTCAAAGGCATCTGTGATTCTCTAAGAATTGTCAAAAATTGTGTAAATGTGTATATTTTTGGCTCCAAAAAATCTATATCTTTCATCAGTTTATCGTAATGATGTATGACCTACAAAATGTTATAATTTCTTGTTAACTAGGACCATTTATAAGACACTATCTTAGCTACATATTAACAAATACTATCATATTAAGGTTATATTGGCATTTTGAAGTAAACTATGGGCAATGATAAACTTCTAAATAAATTTTAGAATGGAATACATTTCTCCACATAAAATATACCCATGCATGCCTCAGTCTATCAATCATGTAGTAATTGTCTCAGAATATTTAGCTTAAAAATGTGTAGCAGTTATTGGTCAGTTCATATTTATTAACTATTTTTTTTGCTCCTTTGTGGATTTAGCTTTATTCTGTTTGATTGTTTTCCTCCATTTTCAAAGACCAAGCCTTTACCTGCCTTCTGACCTTGACATTTCTCAGCTTTTCACTAGTATAGGTCTCTTTTTAACATTGCCAGTTTAAAAAATTCCAGGGCATATATTTAGTTGGTTTCCCATACTCACTCTGGTTTTTCTGTGGCTTAGGGAGCGAATTTAATGGTGAGCATGTTTGGAGGGAGTAATGGGGATAAAAAAGCAACCCCCCCTTCCTAGGAGATATGAGGGATAATGGGAAAATAAAATAATAAATATTGGCTGAGATGTATGTCCAGGATGTACTGGAAAATATGGCACAGATAATTAAAAAAGTGTGGGAGTCTGTGAGTTGAACTAGAACAGTAGCATTCCCTCTGGGATGTAAGAAGTAAAGATTATAGAAATAGGCACAGAACAGATTAGAACTGCGAAAACTGTGGTAAGGAATTGGAATTTTATCCCCACAGGCCAGTGTGTTGTATATTGCACAGGCGCCACAGTGGGTTTTGTTAAAATGCAGGTTCACAAATTCACTGGGGCCCGAGAACCAGCATTTTACAAAAGCACTACAGGTAATTCTTATGCCTACAATACTGAGATCCACTGCAGAGGAGAATAGAAAACTAGTGAAGAGACAAAACATCACAAACGGAAACATGTTCATATGGCTTCCAGACTCAGATTAATTCAGCGCTGTGCTCGGTGGCAATGGGTGTGTTGGGGGCATGGGGGAGTGCCTCTCCTGGGTGTACATGTCACAATGATTTTGTTCTAGCTGAACATTTCAAGGAAAACACTATGCAGTAGCAGAGTTTCAAAAATGAAGATGACTGTGAAATATCCCTACTTTGAATTACTCAAAGAAAGCTTTAAAACCCCAGGAAAACTTGGATCCCTGTGAACATGAAATATTCTGTGACCTTCTAAGAGGATGCAGACACTCTAAAAAGACACATTAGTGAAGGGCACCAGAACCTGAGATGACAGATGAGAGGTGCTATTAAATCAGTGTACTGTCTTTCATCAGGAAAATTTAAATGTGTGTGTGTGTGTGTGTGTGTGTGTGTGTGTGTGTGTGTGTATGTGTGTATTCAATTTGTAGTTTCTAGCTAGAGCGTTTTAGATACATTTTATTGGCTGGAATGTCACAAAATGAATTCTGCATTTGGAATAAGAAGCACTAGGTTCAAATTCCAGCTCGAATACTCTGTACCAGTAAGACCATAGACGGGCCACCCCTCTCCATCTCAGTTCTCATTGGTAAAATGAAAATAATAGTCTTATTTATTAGTTGGAAGACTTGGGTTGCAGCCAACAGAAATTATGGGTAAATCAATAAAGGAAAGTCTACCTAGAGGTGTGGAAATTAAAGAAAATGTTGAGGAATAGCTTGGAACAAAGCATAGCTAGTAGTAGGGACATGCAACAAGGATGGATAACATTCAACCACCATTTTAGTCTACTCTTGCAATAAAGATTAAAATTTCTGTGAGAAAGCATTTGTTAACCAAGTATAGGCTATATGTTCAACTGCTGATGTACTAGGGCAGTGGTCGGCAAACTAATTAGTCAACAGAGCCAAATATCAACAGTACAATGATTGAAATTCCTTTTGAGAGCCAAATTTTTAAAAATTAGACTTTTCCTAACACCACTTCTTAAAAATAGACTCGCCCGGGCTGTGGTATTTTGTGGAAGAGCTACACTCAAGGGGTCAAAGAGCTGCATGTGTTTCACGAGCTTCAGTTTGCCCACCACACTACTAGAACAGTGCAGAATAATCCAGTCAATTTAAATTCTAGTGGCAGACAGTCACCTGGATTTAAAATTCCATGGAGACTACAAACAATGGAGACAGATAATTCCCTATTAGGAAATAAGGGCATGGTTAGGAAGGTGGAAATGAGCCAGGATATCCTCCAAATGATATATATCTAGTTTAATGAGGCAATGTATTTGAATGTAATCTGTGAAGTGTAAAATGTTAAATGGTGTTAAAAATGTTAAATGGTGTTAAACATTTTCTAAGGTTTATAGACCTAGAACAGTTGGTTATAGTGCCACTTAGTCATCAGAAGAGGTTAGGGCAAGGCAGAGAGTGAATGAAGCTAGGAATTTAAGATAAATATATGTATATATATTTAATAGCATGTTATCTCTTAGCCAGGTCACTCTCTGTGATATTTATATTTATATGTTATAGCTCTTTCATAAAAAGAACCATCCTTAGAAACATTCTTATTTATTTGTTTATATTTTTGTTAGCTATCTTCTTTATCTTTAATATATATATATATATATATATATATATATATATATATATATATATATATCTTTATTGATTCAGAGAGGAAGGAAGAGGGTTAGAGAGATACAACATCAATGATGAGAGAAAATCATTGATTGGCTGCCTCCTGCACACCTCCTACTGGGGATCAAGCCCATAACCCAGACATGCGCCCTTGGCCGAAATCTAACCTGTGACTCTTCTAACTTTCTATCCACTGAGCCAAACCAGCTAGGGAAGATCTTTATCTTGTTCACGCCTCTGTTCTTTGAGTCAAGGACATTGCCTAGAATATTGTAAGAGTTCAGTTAATGCTTTTTATTCGTTTGTTTGTTTTGATTTTTAGAGAGAGAAAGGGAGAGGGAGAGAGAAAAACTTTGGTGAGAGAGCAAGGAACATGAATCGGCAGTGTCCTCCTTGCCCCCTATCGGGGATTGGGGATTGAGCCCACAACCTGGACATGTCCATTGATTGGGAATCAAAGTGGCAAGCTTTTAGTAAATGGGATGATACTCAACCAACTGAGCCACACTGGCCATGGCTCAGTTAATATTTCTTGAATAAATAAATATTAAATAGTTATGACCCAATTTTGGTCCAGTATTTGTGTGTAGGGAAGGCTCCCTAGGATGAACAGATATAGAAATTAACCCAGTCTCTTTCTAACGCAGCAGGACCTACTGATTTGCACTGACTTTACTCACCTTTCCTTCCTCCTGGTTGAATGGCTAAGCACTGGCATTTCATTTAGACATTTCACTAATTTATGTACATGTTGAGGTCCAGGAAAAGAATGCCCAGAAAAACATTTGATCCATCTATTCCTTTGGATTCTTCAATCTTGTGCTTATTATGTTTAGACACTTACATTTTTTCCTGGGAGATGGTAACACTCTCACTATCTAAGCAAGGTGTTCAGGTATTCTATCCCTCTAAGAGTGCCTCCAAATGGTATTTTTGTTTTTAAGATGTTTACTTTATTTTGGAGAATAATATATGAAGTCTCATTGAACAGAAAATGGCATATTGAAGTAATCATCTAATGGACTTAACTAGCTAATACTACATAGAAAATTTTTGATGGATTCAGTTGATGGACACATTAACCTTGTTTTTGAAAAGTTCTTTACTTGGTCATATTAATAAGACTTAAAATTGACTAGAAACAGAATTTTCAAAGAAGTGAGGACAAATCCATTATTTGGGTCGCAGGGTCACAATCTCAAAGGACAATAGAGGTCAGCTGGTATAAGGAGTTAGTGCTAAGCTTCTTGTATTTTTTCCATGTTTGACATCTATTCAGTTATATGTCTACCTCAGTCTACTGAGGCTGCCGTGACAGAATGCCATAGACTGTGTGGCTTATATTACAAACATTTATTTTTTTATAATTTTGGAATCTATAAGTCTAAGATCAGAGTGCCAGCATGGTCCCATGGTCATATTTGGGTGAGAGCCCTGTTTTTGGATATGCCATCACTTGTCCTTCCTTAGTACATGCACTAAGAGAAATCCCATGTTTTATCCTCTTTTAACAAGAGTATTAATCCCATGACGAGGGATTTACCTACCGTGACGACCTAAACTTAACACTAATTACCTCAAAAGGAACCCATACCCAAATACCATCATATTGGGGTTTAGGGTTTCAACATATGAATTTTGGGGCCATACAAAAATTCAGTTATAGCAATAAACTTTGCTTTATTTTATATTTACGTAAGTTATTCAATAGGCTATTGTAATTAGAAATTCAACATACCCCCAATCAAAGTGAATTAATTCCACAAAGATACTATCTGTCAGCTATTTTATTAATCTGTTACACTGCCCTTTATAACAGTATCTAGACTAAACAAGTGATCTCAAGATTTTGCTCGTGGATTCCTAGTGTTTTACCCTGAATTTAGGCTGGATAGACTTAAGAGGATTATATGGGAATGCTTACAGTTTTTTTTTTTCTTCTTTTAGAATAAATGAATCTGAAATTTGATTCATTCTTAAATCAGAAGATTTGGGTTCTTACCTCAACCCTCCTGCTGAATAGTTTTGTGTTTTTGAGAAACTATGCATTCTTTTAAAGCTTTATCTGTAAAATCAGGATAATGCCATCCTGCCCATTCCCACGTGACAATGAATGCCACACAAAATCATATAATGGAAAAACTACAGAAATATAAAATTCTGATTATAAAGGCAATTCATTATTATTTAAAACAAAGTACAACTGGTTATATAAAATTAGTGGAAGATCTGTCATTGCCTCTAGGAGTTTAAAATCTAAGACAATATATTGGCAAGAAAAAAGCACTCCCTGCAAATACCATTGTATCTGGGAAAATATTGTGAAATCTGGACATAAAATAACTGCCAAATTTCTGGAAATGTGCCATTGTTGACATGAAATAGAATAATGATTCTGTGTAAAATTCTAATAACTGCAATTATCTGTCCTTTTTTTTTATTTTGGAGAATATTTTGTTTTCTGCCCTTACTACTCTTTCATACAAGACAGATAGCAAAAAATTTTAAAAAATATTATATCTTATTGATTTTACAGAGAGGAAGGGAGAGGGATAGAGGGATCAGTGAGAACATTGATCAGCTGTCTCCTGCACACTGCCCCCTCTTCCCCCAACTGGGGATGAGCCCACAACCAAGGAACATGCCCTTGACCAGAATCCAAGCTGAGACCCTTCAGTCTGCTGTCTGATGCTCTATCCACTGAGCCAATCCGATTAGAGCAGATAGCAAAAGTTAAAAGTGGGTATGAGTGTGCCTGAATACTGAAATTAATTAAAGCCCGCAGAAGGACATCCACTCTTTCAAAGCCTTCCTTAGGGTTTTTCTGATGCAGCCTGATCTTCATGTTCAGAGCTTGCTCCCAGCAAGGCCTTGCCTCTGGTTTCCTGGCCTCTGCTGTGCGGCCTTATTCTGCTCGTCAGTCAGTTTTGTTGCTTCTCGCTGCCATTGCATCCATCTTGTTTGGCAGTTTCATTATTCTTATCCTTGAGTGACTGAGTCCTTTGCATACAAGCCTGTCTGGATAGACTTATTCCTCCTTGAGCAGAGTTATTTGGCCTGCTCTTCCTAAAATTGAGTGAAATAGTAAAGAAACAAATAAAACAGCGTCTCTGGCATGAGGACTTCTTTTCAGAAGATTATCAATGTTTAGGACACAATTGCCACCTCTCCTCCTTGGGTTAAGGCTACCTAATGAGGGTATGAGCCAGGCTGCTCACCTGAACTGGCTGGCATTTGGAATTTCTGAATCAGGCTCCATGGACCAGATCACTCATAGTTCTAGTTTTCAAAGGCTGATTTAATAATTTCAGTTTAATACAAGTCTGGATACTCTTGTCTGCCTTACTCCAGACTCCCAGTGTTGGCACTCGCATAGAGAAGCTAGATTATGGAGACAGGGAAGGAGAAGACCTTTCCTGATATAGCTTGGATAAGCATCTTGAGCAACAGAGCATTTATTGTCTGTGATCTCTACAAAAAACTCATTCTCAGCCTATATTATTCCTCACTAGAGTTGCTACAGAAGCCAGCCTTTATTTTATTTATTTTTAATTATTATTATTTTAAATATATTTTATTGATTTTTTTACAGAGAGGAAGGGAGAGGGATAGAGAGTTAGAAACATCAATGAGAGAAAATCATCGATCAGCTGCCTCCTGCACACCCCCCACTAGGGATGTGCCCGCAACTAAGGTACATGCCCTTGACCAGAATCGAACCCGGGACCTTTCAGTCCGCAGGCCGACACTCTATCCATTGAGTCAAACTGATTTTGGCCAGAAGCCAACTTTTAAAGGTTTCTCATTCCAACTCAACTGGGCATGCGTCATGGGGGCTGGAGCTGAATCTTACTAACCTTTGCATACTCCATGCCTGAAAAAACAGAAGGCACTCAAACGCTTGTTAAAAAAACAGTCTACAGGGAAGAAGGACCAGAAAGGCTGCAAGATTCTGTGTTTCACTGATAACTAATATTTTGTGACTAAGGCTGCCAAAGCATAGGCTACTTGGCCAATCTCACCTTTCCTAACAAATAAAGTGTAGGCTAATAGGACACTGCATTTGCACTTTCTTTACATTTTAAGCAGATGGAGTAAATAGAACTTGTTGTGCATTTCTTTTATTTTTCCCTCAGTCCTCATTGAACTAGGAGTTTGCTCAGTGCCTGCTCAGCCCAGTCAGGGATCTCAATAGAATCAATGGCTGCTCTCACCACAGTTTCCTTGCCTCATATTAAGAGGTTACAGGCTTTAAAAGAAGATTTAATTTTGAGACCAGAAAGTTGAGTAAGTGTGAAACTGGCTGACTGTATTGTGGTATTTCTGCCTCTAGTTTTGTCTAAAGATACTTAAGGAAAATAAGATTAAATATCAAGATGATAATCAAGCTAATTAAATAGCAATCATTTATGGAGCATCTACACCAAGAACTGTACCAACATCTGTACCAAGCGCTTAACAGAAGTTACATATTTAGTCTGTAACTTCCTTGTGAGTTAGAGCTAGACTCTTGAGACTCAAACATGGAAAATAAATTATCCCAGGTATATAAGTTTGTAAATGTCCATCTGGCTTTAAAGTCAGATTTCTTACAAAAACAAAATATGGGACTGCAGTGTTTTCAATTGCCTTCATAATTCAAAATCCCCCAGGAAATAATTCTAGTGGCTCCAGAGTTCTCTAAATTAGGAGCAGTTTTAGGGTGACAGCACCCCTAACGATAAAAAGATGAAGGCAAGTCCTGCTCCTAGGAAATACGCTCTCCTAAAGACCTCTGTTTTATAGTTTAATATCACTCTTGGTCTCTGTGCCTTTATATCTGTCTTCTGGCCAAATGCAAAATAAACCTTTTGGCAATTGCAACTATTAATTCTGCTGTTGATTTCAGACACAACCAGCAACTTCCATTCACTTGGAACCTAGGATAAGATTGGTGTTGGGACATATTGGAGAGATTACTGATGCAATTACTTCAATATCGAGTAAAGGGAGAGAGGCTATATTGGGCTTGCTTACAAACATGGGATTTGATAACAAGCATACATACAAAGCAACTCTCCAGACATAAGGACTCTTGGTATATGTATATGGTAGATGAATAAATACAAAGTGTGCCGCCTATGTTGGGCATTTCTTTATTTAATCATTTGCATTTTTAATTCTATTTTTAATAATATAGGCATTTGAAAGCCCTATCCTTGAAGGAAGAAAATTCTTTCAGGTATTTTTAGAGGTAAATTAGTCTAGACAAAAGGAAAAATAGTATCTATTGGGATAAATTCTACATAGAGTAATGTGCCATATCAATCTATGTTGCCAAAGATTCCTAGATGCAGAATGGTGTATCTATTGCATGGATCCATTGGAAAACTTTGCCCTATATATAAGCACCTCAGCCTGGCCAGTGCAGCTCAGTTGGTTGAACCTTGCCCCATGCTCCAAGATGTCGCTGGTTAGATTCCCAGTCAGGGCACACGCCTGTGTTGTGGGCTGGATCTCCAGTAGGGGGCGTGTAGGAGGCAGTCAATTGATGTTTTTCTATCATCAATGTTTCTATCTCTCTTTTTCTTCCTACCTCTCTCTCTGAAATTAATAAAAAACATACTTTAAAAGAAGTAGCACCTCAGATATGTGAATTTTTCAGAATTGTTTAAATATTTGTTTGCAATTACAAAAAAAAAAAAGAGTCAGTTACTATTAGAAATGTTATTGCCTTGAACTTTTTAAAAAAAAATTTGGAAAATTGTCTTACATAAGCAGATGCTTACTCTGGCAAACACAGAACCTCACATTTTGCACTGAAGACGTAGGTGAAGTATTTTCCTAAGGCAACATGAGTTTCCAAGCATTTACATATGCTTCTGACCCACACTTAACTAACTTATTCTAATCTTGCCATTATAAAGTGGAAAAGTCCAGAACAAAATTTTGACATAAAAAAATTAAAGTTAAACACAAAAGGGAATAACAGGGAAGAACCATGGCAATTATTCTCTAAGATGTAAAGAAAATGCAAATGAGCTCTCTTGGTAGGCTTATGAAAGATACATGAAACAGGATAAGACAGCCATCTGTTAAAATGTAAAAGCAACATTTTGGTTAGTTATTGGCTAGTCTTAATAAGCTTGAATGTTGTTAGTTCACATGCAGAGAATTTCAATCTAAAGTCAACTCTTCATTATTTTTCAATCAACATTTCATGATCAATGTTAGATCACTGTAGCTCATGCATAACAGAAGGTGGACCAGATGCTGAACATTAAATTAGCAAAATAACAAGGCAAAATTCTCCTTGAAAGTTCTGATTCACTCCTTGCCTTCCTCCCACACACAAAAAAACTGGAGAATGTAATAAAAGAGAGAGAAGGGGAACATTGGAGAGTGCAAAAAAGAGGGTTAAGGGGAGAGAGAGATTGGAACAGCCTGCAGTAGTCATATGGTACTGGGTCCTTGTTTATGTATTTAACCTTGTTTTGTTTATGCATTGTGTAGGTGGCAAATAGCTGGTAGAAGATTTCTATATTCTCTAAAGATTATTTAGAATTTCTCAAGACTAGTTCACTTGGCAAATAAACTGAATTCATAACTCAAATGTTCCTGCCTCTATTTAAAAGAGAATTTCCTGGGTTCTCTCTTTTCTTTTTTTAAAAAAATGTGTTTTTATTGATTTCAGAGAGAGGAAGGGAGAGGGAGGAAGAGATAGAAACATTGATTGGCTGCCTCCTGCATGCTCCCTACTGGGGATTGAGCCCACAACCCAAACCGATGACCCCTTGGTGCATGGGACAGAGCTCAATAAACTGAGCCACATCAACTGGGCTGGGTTCTCTCTGTTCTCTTCTAGCTTTGCCACATTCCGTGCATATGTATCTCCTTTTCAGTGGCTCTTGGCCTAGTTACAGACATGGACAGGAAAGAAAGTTGTTAGTCTTTTATGCATGGCAAATAGCTTATGTGCACACATATTGATAATTAAGTCTTTCATTCCAATTCAGTCATCCTAACTTTAAAAAGTAATCAATCTGATCCTTATGCTAAATCAGGGGTGGGGAATATCTGGCCCACGGGCCGCATACCTAAGGTCCTCGAAATCATTTGGGTCTGGCCCAGCCAAGGCATTAGGAGTAAGCTAATTAAATTTTGACCAAATAAAGCAGGCTAATTTTTAACTTGGTAATTTTGTATGGCCTGAGAATGATGTTATAAATATGCAAATGGCAGAAAAAAAGTGCCCCACCTCGGTGTTAAATGATGAAGTTCAGATACCTTCCCATTTTTAATAGTATACTCTTTGTTGAATATAACAAAAAAGAGGCAGAACTATGCATGTTACGGTTCCCAGAGCAGCCATTCCATTGTTTGACAAAGTAGACCGAGACTCTGGGTTCAGAGTTGATGTGCTGGATTCCTAAATGTCTTTTGGAAACCTTGTTAGATGCGTAATGCATATGATTTGTCCTCCGAATTTATTTTTTTTAATTGAAATGTATTCAGAATCTTCTCAACTCTGAACTGCCATATTATACTGCAGTCTGTTGATCAAGATTGATTCTGAGCACGTGGGACACATTTTAAACAAGAAAGACTCTTGTTTGTTGTTTGTAATGTGATGGCTAATGCACTGGAAACAGACTGCGCAGACATTAAACTTCTGTCCACACATCTATGTTCAACAGCCCAAATAGCAAATGTTTGCCTTGATGATTGCTTTTGCTGAAGAGGTACAAACAGCCATGGCTTCAATTTTTTTTTTTTTGGCATTCTTGTTCTTTTTAAAAAGCACTCTGACTTGAATATAAACACTGTCACAAAAATTATATCCTTTAGTAGACATTTTTAGAGACTGGTTTGGTGCTGTGTTTCTGGAAGAAACACTAGAATAAAATCATTCTGCCTAATAGGAGCCGAAAGTCATTTCTTAAACGGATCCTACAGCCATCTCATTAATGCTCAGGATGAACTGAACAGACTGATTTGATCGCCTCTCTTTCCACAAGGGCTCTCAGTGCATGAAACGGCTTGCATGTGTGATTTAGTTTCCATGTTTTCCAGTTACCTAATGATGCACAGAAAGCTGGAATAAAATCCCCACATCCCTGCCTCCCCAGATAGAAGATGCACGTTCTCACTCTTTAAACATCTGTCTGTTAAAGACAAAAAGGTATTGTGGTTGATGGAGAGATGATAGCTTAGTGCCTCTTCAGTGGTTTGTTTTTCTAATAAATTATTTCAAAATCATTCTGCTAGTGCTCTGGGGACCCATCGCCATCATTGTATGCAGCTTCAGGATAGGAAGGGGGTTGGAGAGGCAGCTTAGCCTGGCATTAACAGATGATATTTACTCCGTCCTGCTCTACGCTAAGCTTATGCCGCCAGACAAGTGTTTAGTGTTTTATATTTGAATCACAGCTCTGTAATTCGGCAGCATTTTATTTTATTTATTTTAAAAAAATATATTTTATTGATTTTTTTACAGAGAAGAAGAGAGAGGGATAGAGAGTTAGAAACATAGATGAGAGAGAATCATCGACCAGCTGCCTCCTGCACACCCCTTACTGGAGATGTGCCCGCAACCAAGGTACATGCCCTTAACTGGATTCAAACGCGGAACCCTTCAGTCCACAGGCCGACGTTCTATCACTGAGCCAAACCGGTTTTGGCTCAGCAGCATTTTATAAAATCCCATTTTCTCTCTCAATTTTTCACCATAGTGATGTCTGACCCATCATTCCCCCCCCCCCCTTTGCTTCCTAACTTACCAAGCCGCAAGTCATGATGTCCAATGTTGCTTGAAGCATCCCTTTCCTCCAATTAGACATCACTGCACTTATTCTGTAAATTCAGAAAGATAAAACCTTGGAGACTGGGCTTACCAGGAAAATTCACATTAGAAGAGAGCAGACAAGAGGGAAAAGAAAGAATATGAGCACAAGACCAAATTCTTTATAACTGGAGGTGATGTAAGAAGGCTAGATTACTCCTACATTAAATTTATTTTGTCTTCATCAGAATAATTTTTATCTTGAAGGAGGCCTATTAATATGAGTGGCACCATATTGGTTAAGCCAGTTAAAAACACTATGCCAGAACAACATAAACTGACAAAACAGACCCAGAAACACTGACGCATGCAACAAACTGAGGTATTTCAAAGGGAAGGAGGGGGGAATGTTGAGGTTTTTCTCTCTTTTCCTCATCCATCACGGAAAGGGAGAAAGGTCAGGTTCCTGAGTGGAGGAGCTGGGGATTAAGAAATTAAAGAAAGAAAGAGATAAGACATAGAAATAGATTTATAAAGCTGGGAACTAGGTGGGCGCCATTCTCTCTGATGGAGAGGCAGCCAGCACCCTGAGCCACACAACAGCTTTAGTTTATAGGGTCAAAGCAGCTTGTTTGCATTCTTAAGTAGGCCCTAGCATTACTGGGTTTATATATCTAGACCAGCCGTGGGCAAACTACGGCCCACGGGCCTGATCCAGCCCATTCGGCTGTCCCATCCGGCCCACAGAGCCGAAAGAGTGGAGGGTTCTCTTGCTCTCCCCTCCGCTCCTTCATGAGTAGCCCAAGATGAGAGTGCCAGCATGGTCAGGTTGCTTTGGTTCCAGCCCTCCAGTCCAGTTTAAGAATCCATTGTGGCCTCGAGTCAAAAAGTTTGCCCACCCCTAATCTAGACCCACCCCTGCTGACACCTGAACAAAGATAAGAAGTCAGAACTGAATACCACCCCCCCACCTTCTTGTGTGTGGGGGGGTGTAACCTGGGACATGACTCTCCCAGTGCCTCAGGCTCAGCTGACAAAGAAATGTCCATATGCCTTCCCAGGGGGCCCTCTACAGGGGGAGGGTAGGAGTGGGAAGAGATTAACCAAAGAACTTATATGCCTATGTAAATTGTTATGGCTGGCAGGACCATGTCGAGGCAGGACGCCAGCACAGGGGAGGAATGAGCTCTCAGGCCCATGTTACTCTAAGCTGACTCTGTCTGCAATCCCCAACCCCCAGGTATATCCTGCTCCAAGTAATCGCAAGGCAGCACAAACAGAACAGACCAGGTCAAACAGAAACCACTGAAACTGAAAATAAGCCCCCCGCCCCAGGTGTTGTGCAAACTTTTAACGATGTTACTGTACTAGTGGAATTTTTCATAGCTCTTAGTGTGATAGGTTATCATGACCCAAGGACAGATGAAGAACTCAGCCTAATCAGCTGTACCTCCCCCCACCGTTGCAAAACAACTGCCAGCTAGCCTAAGCCAAGGTCTCAAAACGAACTCCTCAAAGGATAAAAGCAGGCTTTCCTGTGTGCTCGGGGCTCTCTCTTTCTTTTTCTTACTGCTGCGACAGTAGGGGGAGAGCCCGGATTCAAATTCATTAATAAAGGCATAAATTTTGATCTGGCGTCTTGGTGGTCTTTTCTGGAGGTCTCTCTATAACATAAGTGTCCATAGACACAGACAATAGAGCCCTGAAGTCCTGGGGAGGGGGTGGGAATGGGGTGAAGGAGGTCAATGGGAGGAAAAGGGGACATCTGTAATAATTTCAACAATAAATTAAAAAAAACAAACACAAACAAAAACAACAAAAAACACCACCATGTCTGTAATCCATAGTTTGACTTTCGCATATAAGAATCAAGATACTACAACAGTCATTATTTAGTCACTCTGAAGGTAAAATAGACAGTTTACCTTTGGTTTGGATTTTTTATGGAGGTGATGGATGTTTCCATTTCTTTTGGAGAAACCTTGCCCTCCTTTCTATTTATCCCCCAGCTTCTGAAAGACAGTACACATGAACTTTCTGAACAGTCCTCTGTCCTAATTTGGTGGGCTGAACTGTATGACTTAGAAGAAACATCAAAGTTTCTTTCAACTTTTCTTCCTAGAGACATTAGTAGGGGCAGAAATAGAATATTGGGGACCAGCTGTAAATGTAAGAAATATTAATCATTTAACTATGATTGCTTTGTTCTGATTAAAGAAGGCAAGTTCTAACCTGGCTGGGAGTTGTAAGGGACCTGGGAGCTCACCTGGAAACGCAGCCCATCCTCCCCATTGGGGAGCTGCCTATTATCATGGAAAGACTAACAACCTTGTTGCAGAATCCAGAACTGCCTGCCCTTTGAAGACCCCCAGGCATGTGCATATCCCAAACCCTTTGAAGACCCCCCCAGCCTTTGCATACCCACAGGCCTTTGCAAATCTCCAGCGGGCATCACCTGTGGACTGTCCATTTGGCATCCCCTTTTGCCTGCTCTCCCATGTAATCTTTGTCCTACCCTATATAAGCACCTGGCTTGTGGGGGGATCCAGGGAAGATTTTTGTGGATGACCTGCTACTCTCCCATACTGCTGGCAGTATTGGAATAAATGCACATATATGATTCAACCTGTCTCAGCTTAATTGGCTCAAGTAGTGACTGGCAGTGCAGACCCATTGGTTACAACTTGACCTTGTTAGAGAGGGTTAACTTCCTATTTCTTAGCCTCTAATTCCTGCTGATATGTCTTGGTTCTTACTTTCTATTTACAGATATTATGTTCCAACCACTCTACTAGGTTAAGCTTATATCCATGATGTATCTCTGCCAGGATTCTGCTTTTAGACTAAGAATCAGTGTTAGTTCCCTCACACCTATCCTGATAAAATAGTCTGTCTAAGTCTCTCTCTCTCTCTCTATATATATATATACTTATTTTTTTCAGAGAGGAAGGGAGACGGGGAGAGAGAAACATCACTGATGAGAGAGAATCATCTATCAACTACCTCCTGCCAACTGGGGATTGAGCCCACAATCCAGGCATGTACCCCTGACTAGAATCGAATTTGGGCCCCTTCAGTCCATAGGCCAATGCTCCAACCACTGAGCCAAATCAGCCAAGGCTAAGTCTTTATCTTTGAGATTCTGAGAGCAGGAAAAATAGCTACATACCCCTCTTCCCTATACCTCCTTCATGTAATTTCTTCATTTGTGAAAACAGTTTCTGTTATGTTCTTTGCTTCCAGGGTGAGTGTTAAATTTTACCTCCATATTTATTTTTCTCTTGTAAGTGGATATTGCTTTCTTGATAGCAAATACAAGATTCCTGTCAAGTTTGTTTCCAATTTTGGGTAAGATAGTGTGAGTGTGTGTATAAGCAGGGTGGTGGAGAACCAAATGAACCACCACTGGCCCATGGACCACCAGTTGGCAACCGCTGCTCCAAAGGTTTCCTTAAACCAGCAGTTGCTAACCTTTCATAACTTATTTGAAGATTCCCTTGCATGACAAGATCATTCTGTTCCTAGTAGTCAGTTTATGTTTCCCCAGAAGTAGGTCCTGAGACAAGATGAGGACTTGAGTGCAAATAACTTGTTAGGCAGGCTCAGGACACAGGAGTGGGGAATTAGGGGAGAGACCCAGAAAAGGTAAGGTAGCCACTGCTGTTAGTGATTTGATCTTAACATCTTTGTGAAATTATGAAAAAGGGTGTAAAACACACACACAACTGTCTTGCATGGGAGGCGGACCACTGGGCATGTATATAACAACTCCATTTAGCTACTGGTTTAGGCCAGCGGTCACCAACCTCTCAGACCTCATGAACCACCACTGGCCCATGGACCACCAGTTGGCTCCAAAGGTTTCCTTAAACCAGCAGTTGCTAACCTTTCAGAAGTCACGGACCACCAGTGGTCCACGGTGGCGATCGCTGGTTTAGGCTATCCCTTGGGGTGTAGGTGTTAGTTCTGTAGCAACACAGGCTTGCTGGATGCGAGCATGGCAGTTTCCCAAGGCTTCAGAGTCTCCTGGGCAAACAGAAGTAGACACTGGCAGGTATACAGCAGCAAAATGAAATGATGAGACTGAGGGACCTGGGCAGGGAACCAACAGCATCTGTTACAGATAGTTCACAGTTTTATTTTCATGATTTCCAGGTACCTGGTACATGTAAAACACACACATTTCTGGGCTCATTGCAGGTCCTCAGAAATGGACTTCCTTCTTATTCCTTTCAGTAAGTAAAATTTCTATATCATGAAATAACCTTTGACTTGATTAATCTCCACACCCGAAGACTTACCAATGACAGGGTTATTTCAAAACTAGTCTTGCCAAGTAATACTTTAGGGTGATCTGTATTTGATCAAGATCATTTTAGTAAGATCTATTGGAGTCCTGCTATTTGTGATTGGAATTTTATTTTATGTTTTGTTTTTTTCTTTTGATCCTTACCCGAGAATATGTTTTCATGGACTTTTAGAGAGAAAGTAAGAGAGGAAGGGTGGGAGGGAAGAAGAGAGAGAGAGAGAGAGATTGAGAGAGAGAGAGAGATTGAGAGAGAGAGAGAGAGGAACATTGATTGATGTGAAAGAGAAACATTAATTTATTGCCTCTAGTATATGTCCAGACCAGGGATCAAACCCACAACCTTCTGGTATACTGGGACGATGCTCCATCCAATAGAACCACATGGCCAGGGCTCATTTTATGGTTTTGATGCTTAGACTAGACATATGTGAACCATCCTATCTATACAAATAAAAGGGTAATATGCTAATTAGACCAGGTAGACAAGACATTTTTCTGGATACAGCAGTGGCTGCGAGGGCCTAGAAAGCTGCCACGGCTGAGAGGGCCCATCGCAGAGTCCCAGCCGGGCCGGCAGGGCCTCCCTTACTCAGATGGTTTACTTAAAAAAATTTTTTTAAAAAATTGATTTCAGAGAGGCAGAGATAGAAACATCAATGATGAGAGAGAATTATTGATTGGCTGCCTCCTGCACTGGGGATGGAGCCCACAATCTGGGCATGTGCCCCAATAAGGAATCGATCTCCTGACTCATATGTCGATGCTCAACCACTGAGCCACATCAGCTAGGTGGTTTACTTTTTACTTTTAGCATAGGATTGAGTTTAATCATCTGTATCTTTCTTGCCCTCAGTCTGTTGGCCCCATTTGCCATTCAACACTCTTTTTGATGCTTTAGTTCTTAAGTTTACTTCCAGAAAATTTATTGACTGCCTTCTATTATAAAGACTTATTGAAACTGAGAGGAGTAAAGTGTATAAACAAGTGGGAATAAGTTCTTCCTGTCCTAATTCTAAATAGGTATTTAAAATTTATTTCAAAGCAATACAGATTGAATTTCCAGATATTCAAATATGGACTTTCTTTTTTATTTTACTCATTGTTCCATGCTTCTCAGCATTGAGGCCACAGAGCTTGTGAAAGAGTTTTTGGAAATTCTTAAAAGTCTATTAGAATTATTAGATTAAAATGTTTCCTTAGGGTGTGTGTGTGTGTGTGTGTATGTGTGTAGACAATACTTTCTGTGTCTTTGATAGATATATATATATATATATCTATATATATATATATATATATATATATCTATCAAAGACACAGAAAGTATTGTGATGATAGTTAGAGGTAAAGGGGCAGTAGGGGTCAGCGGGAGGTGGAGGTGGGCAAAGGGAAATGGGGGTGGAATAAGGATGGAAAGAGACTGCTTGGGGCAATGGATGCATAATGTAGTGTGCAAGATGATGTTTTATTGAATTGTATGCTTGAAACCCATATGATTTTACGAGCCAATATCATCCTAATTAATTAGATAGAAAAAAGTTTTCATTGTATGGAAAAAAATGAATAAAAACTTTCCTTAGATGATGATGAATTTTTAACCATTAACAAAAAATCTCTTTTGCAAGGATGACTCTATATAAAAAGTTATGAATTTTCAAGCAAAGAGAGTAATCCAAAAATTAAAAGATGATCAAGAAGAATCTCAACTTCATGGAATTTAAAAAATTCACTCCCAGATTATTCTTGAATTCCAGAGAAGATAATTAACATTGCAAACTTATTAAAAAACAGGGAAATAAGACACATTATACCCAGTCTGGACAGGGTATAGTACAAGCTATAATCAAAGTCCTAATGCTTACATGAAAGAGATGGAAAAAATAAAGGAGTTAAGAAGGTAGGAAAAAGAAAAACAAAGGAAGCAAGAAGAGAAAAATGGAGATAAAAGATGTTATTTATGAGAAAAAAAGTAAAATTGTAAAAAAGTAGTAGAGAAGATTAATCTAATCTAAGCTAGTTCTTGGAAAATGATGGAGTAAATAGTAAAACAACCAAAAAAGGAGCACATATGTATTTATTGATTAATGAGTTTATAAGTGGGAAATGTGTGCTGCATTACACTAAGCACTTTATTTAAATTTTACAAAAACCCTTTGAGATGGGCACTACTCTCATCCTCATTTCTCATGTGAATAATGTGAGGCTTAGGGAGATTAGAGAGAGTAAGGAATGTGTGCAAGATGGCACAGCTGGAGCTCAAACCCAGGCATCTTCATTCCTAATCATTGGTTGGAGATGGTGGTTCATATTTCCTTTATTTTAGTTCTTATGGGAAATTCTAGTATCAGTTTTATAACTCTCCCTTCTAAGAATTCTAGTGTGAAGTTTAAAGTACTTTTGAGTTAACAAACATTTCCAGGAAAACCCCTACTGAATGGCATCAAGCTTTTAAAAGAAGTTTATTGTTGCAAATGCATGGAAGCACCTCCTACAAATATAGGAAATTTAGTATCTGCAGGGGGTGGTGAACTTGAACTCTCAGTCCCAAGGTTCTGTGGTTTTCTGGTTCACAGGAGGAACGTTGTAGGAGTAATATAATCTTCAAATTGTGTCCATATCTCTGGAGGCACGTGAACAACTAGTGGGAATTTCAAGTATCCTGAACCCTTTACAACTGCGTTTTCCCCTCCCTCCACTGAGCAGTCTTGTTAGGACAAACGAATAGACTAAGAGTCAGTGGGGAAAAAAAATCCCATGGCCATGAAGAAAAGTTTAAACCAGAAAGACTTTTTTCTAAAACCACATTACTTTCCACACTGAATATGTTCATTGCCTTGAACATGTAAATTTTTAAATCTATTCACCTGTTTGCCTTTTTTCTTGTTAATGCAGACCACAAATATGATATCTGAACCCAATTTAACACTTTTAACTTCCTTAACACCACAAATAAAGTTGATGAAATTTCTCAGCACAACATATAACTCCTTTCAGGGTAAGGTATTATGGTTTAAATTATGCAGGCACAAATTCCCAATTTTTAAATATATTTTTGTTGATTTCAGCATTTCAGAATACTCTTTCATAAAAGATAGAGTTTTACATTATAGAAAGAAAGTCAAATAATTTTGCAGGGAACATAGATTATGTTCCTTGGTTGGGTGCCACTGACCGTCTGGCCTCAATGAAGGGAAATCTCCAAAGTAACAGTGTAGAAGGTGGTAAAACATTTAGAACAAAAGAGTAAAATGGATTAATCAGTTATTAATAGGGTAGGAAGTAACATCGATTTAAGTCAAGCATCTGATTAAGTAATTATTGAGTTAGCAAAAAATATTTAAGGAATCATTGTAGAGATGTAAGCTACTAATATAAGCTACTAAATTAAAAGGTACAAACTCTCAAATACAGTAGTCCCAAAATTAAAAGATGTAATGTAAGCTACTAATTCTTGTCTTGATTTTCCGTATGCTCTTAAAGAGGTTGGCAAGAACTGGCACACTGTAGGTTTTCAGATATATACTCAAAGGAAGAAAAGAGTATTTACTTGCATTATGAAGTATGTTAATGCAGAGCAAATATTGCAACACTAAGGCAGAAAGGGTTTTCTCTGTTTATTGGTGTCTGCTGAGAATGAAAGCATGTAGTAATAAAATTTCTACAGCGTCAACTTGGTATCACTCCAAGTCCACACTGTAGAAAGGCCCAGATGTAATCATGGGTTAAATATTCTTTGCAACACAAATGAAGCCAATATACTTGGAAGATTAAAAGAGATTCACTTCTAAAGATTACAGCGGACTTCATTAATTAAATTATATGTTCACTATATATTAAGTCTAGTAGCAAGAGGCTTCTTTTTGAATTAGAAAATTTTCATTTAGATCACCATGACATAACTTATGGAAGTATTTTTCCCCCTCAGGCTTGGGGGTATTTTAAATCTAGATTCCTTTCAGTGGGATATAGATTTTTTTTTTTTAAGGGCAAGTAAATATTTCTCTTACTTTCCTGGCAGTATGAAAAAAGTCAAATGGCTTATGCAATAGTTATTAGAGATTCATTTCAGTTATAACCCTAGAGCTGTGCCATGGAAAAAGAATGGGGGAAGGAGGGAACTAAAGTTTTAGAATTCCAAATGTCACATAGCAGGTGATTATTAATTCAAAATATTTTTAGCTGAGGTCTCCATAATCAGAGCTAATCAGACTATTGACTATATTCAAGAGCTAAGTAATTAAAAGGAAGAACTCAACATCAAATTTACCTAATCTCTGTGATTATTCTTGCCATGTTGTTAGCTTTTATGACTTGCTGGAATGTAACTTTTATACTTGTTGACTTGCTGTATCTTTTAAAATAAAATTTATTTTTCTAATAAGCTTCAAATATTGAAAAGATCAATCTAAAGTAACAGTATTAGACTATTTTGTCCTTGATTGGAAATACTTAGCCCCCAAAAAGTAACATTTCAACATTTAATTTAATTTGATTTTAAATTGGTATTTCAATAAATGATTAAGGTTTTAAATAAGAAAGCATTGTTTCTACACATTTCAAATTTAAGGCACAGTGGAAAGTGATAGATCTTCCTTCCTCCAACTGGTGGGTGGAGTATGACGTAACCTGTGTCTGCATTTGGGATATCCCTGAGACATTGAGCCACCAATCAGCGCATGCTGAGTGCCCTGGGCCCCACCCCTTCTCGTTCCTCCCCTTAAAAGGCGTGTTCACCTCTGCACGTGTTGTTGCTCTCCCCAATCTGTGAGACAGCCTAGCGGGTCCTCCTCCTTCTCTTCCTCCTCTAAATCTGGTTTTTCTATCTCGCTCCCTAGTGCAGAATAAACTTCCTCTTTTAATATGTCTTGGTCTTCCACTCCCGTTTCCTATGCCTATCTACATGTTTGGTATATCATTACAGAAAGAGTGGTTGGGATAAAGTGCCAATGGGCAAAATTTCCACATTCAGTAAACTAATCATAAAGGAAATTTAATTTTTCCTTAAACAATATGAATAGTTTTCTCAAGACAATGGACATAGAACTAATCATGCTTCAGAAACTCCAGGAGCCGAAACCCAAGTAAGGAGTCAACTCTGAACAGAGAAGGAAGAGCATTTCATGTAGAGGAAAGTGAGTTCAGAGTCAGAAAAGACTAAAGTTTTGAGGCACAATTATAGGATTTGAGTCAACTCTGAACAGAGAAGGAAGAGCATTTCATGTAAAGGAAAGTGAGTTCAGAGTCAGAAAAGACTAAAGTTTTGAGGCACAATTATAGGATTTGAGCCTTAATCAATAAGCAAGTCTAGTTCGTAGTCTAGAAGATGCTAAGGAGATTATACTTGATTCTTAGCATAATCTATCTACTTTAGGATAGTCCTCTCTTGTATTTACAATAGAGATGACAGTATTACCAACCAAGCAGCCTAATATTGTTTCTATAAGGGTTGTCAGGTTATATTTTTAACTGAGAAAGTCAGAAACATCTACATGTT
Source organism: Vespertilio murinus (assembly GCA_963924515.1). Taxonomy (NCBI): domain Eukaryota; kingdom Metazoa; phylum Chordata; class Mammalia; order Chiroptera; family Vespertilionidae; genus Vespertilio; species Vespertilio murinus. The sequence goes on from OZ004708.1 coordinate 11,205,316, forward strand.
TGGTATATCATTAGTCCTAGCTGTCAAAGTTACATCTAATTATATCCTAAATCACATCACTGTGGTACTATGCCATTATAGTATTGGTGACTCAACTAAAGCATCATTCAAAAGCTATCAATTGTTTATATTGACTGACATTATTTAACTTTTTCAGACTTTTAACCATTCCTCCATAGTCACTTAAGACTGGCATATGGAGGCTAACTCAAGGGACTTTGGGAGAACTTTCTACTCCTCTACAGATTTGGGGAAAATTTAGTTTTTGTAAATTTCTGAAAATTTTCTCAAAATTATTTTTATTTCCATATTTTATTTCAGGTTCCCCTGCATCCCCCTAACTTTTAATGATGATAAATTAGAACTGCTTTGAACTCCCTTTGATTTTACTTCTGCTAAACTGCGGATAGTTTTATTTTATTATAGGATTGAAATGTAAGAGAGGGAAACCTAAGATTCCTTTCCAAGAGTCTGCAGAAAAGCCAACCCAGGTACTCTTTCTTTCTGAATGCCATGTTTTCCAACATCTAGTCCCAGCATAGATCTTGTGGATATAAAGTATGAGTGAATCACAAATTCTGATGTCTTCCACATCCCTTTAAGGATGTAAAACCAACCAATCAACACCCTTTGTAATCTTTCTTTAGGTGCTTAGTTTGAGGAAATCAAAACCTGACCATTGTTAACATGCTCTTTTGAAGTGATGATTTAAGTGGTGTATTAGGGTTTGAATGCTCAAGGGTAATGGACTTTCTTTCCTCTCCCTCCCTCACTCCCTCCTTCCCTTCCTTTTTATCCTCTTTGAAGGATAAAATTGGTGTTGACTGCATGGCTTGAACTGCTCACCCCCTAGGAAGAATTTAAATGTTTAAAGTCTTAGATTGGTTGGTAGTGCTTTTAAAATTTGGGTATGGACTCTGCCTCTTTCTCAGGGATTAGCAGCTGACTTTTAATGAAAAGTCTATTGCTTTTTTTTGGTCAAATGCTGTAACATCCCATAAAAATCCTCATTAGTCTCTTTGACAGGGCCTTTCATGCCATTCAGTGTGCTCTGGACTTGGTCTATTGCCCTATTTGCCAGGCTGGAAAGATGACCATCCTGTGTCTGGGATCCTAAGATTTCCACACAAAGGTTTGCAAGTGCTCCTCATGTGCTGTGCTGATAACAGGAGGATGAAAGTGAGCTATGTGCTAAACTCTTACTTTCCTGAGTGTTAGGACTCAGAGATAGTAGATGTTGACACTATACAATGTCTGTACTTGAATGTCTGTTACTCCCTATGATCATCCTAGGACAGTGCTGTCATATGGGAGGGGAACCTATTCCCGCTGTAGGGAAACCTAATATATAGGAATCCTTGCTACAGCCTTTGTCTGAGAAGTTGAAACTGGACAACCAATGGGTCAGGGCTGCCAGTCACTACTTGAGCCAATTACGCAGAGAAAGGGTTGAATCCTATATGCGCATTTATTCCAATTCTGCCGGCAGTATGGGAGAGCAGCAGGTCATCCACAAAGTCAGCTCTGCCCCTCCCCGTAAGCCAGCTGCTATTTTGGGTAGAAGGACAAAGATTACATGGGGAAGTAGGCAAAATGGGCAGTTTACAGGCAATGCGGGCTGGGGGCTTAGAAAGGCCTGCGAGTATGCAGAGGACTAGGGTTTGTAAAGGCCTGGCACCTCTGGTTTCTGCAACAAGGTTATTAATCTTTCCATGATCAGAGGCAGATGGGCCGAATTTCAGGTGATCTCCCAGGACCTGTTTGCACAACTCCCAACCAGGTTAGAATGTGCTTTTTTTAAATCAGAAAAACACAAAGCATGAATAATATTTCTTATAATTGTAGATGGTCCCCAATATTCTATTTCTGCCCCTAATCAAGTGATGCCAAGTGATGCCAAGCTTATAGAAAAGCTACTTTTGTTAGCAGAGGTATGTAATGTCCAGTTCCCTAACCTAGCAGCTTGGACAAACTATGTTAAACTCTTGACATTCCTAGCCTTTCTAGCTATGTAATTATCTTCATAGTTAGAGGTAGAGAGACAGAAAAGGTCCCAGTCCACCTCTCCTGGTCTCCAGTTTGATCACATTCTCTCTAGGTACATGGCTAATAAGGTAAGGAATAGTCCCCTGTTAGAATACCTGAGATCTTGTTCCGGGGATCATCAAGTAGAGTTGTATCTAGATGAGTAATGGAAATACGTGGAAAATTAGTAGTGGGAAGTTATCTTGATTTTCTTTTGTGTGGTTTTTCTAAGATAGGCATGGATTACATTTTAAATAAGAAAAGCGTTATATTTAAAATAATGTTCATTGTTTTCTAGGAGCAAATTTCAGCTCCTGTCTCTTACCCTACCCTCTTTCCCAAGGCAGAATGCACGGAATTCGTTACCTTATCTACTCATTTAAAAACATGCTTGGGATCCATCACTCGTAGGAGCTGTTATAAGACTCCCTTAGATACTCAACCCCCTGCGACGTATTCCATTTATCTCCTTTAGTGGAGACTATAGCATTAGCTGCCCCAAGTGTTCCTACTTGCGGGTTTTATTTTATTGCCCTGGATTGCTGCTTTCAGATTGCTCCAAAAATGAACTTATTTAATAATGCTCAGTTCATCATGTTCCCTTTTTCTCAAGTTACTATTCTAAAGTCTCCTCCGGCATCTAAGAAAACTCTTTGTCTACTCTGTAGAGTTCTTGCTTTTTACTTTGTACCTGCCAACCACTTCATAGTGTTAGCTTGTGCAGGTTTATGCTAAGAGTCTCTTTGAAGAGCAGGTCAATTAGAACTCCTTTGAACTCCCTCTAATCAATCCTGCTGTTTGAAGTTCTGCCTGTGTTTTCACTTTTGCTAAACTGTGTTCAGCTTTGGCAGAATTATCTTCATTCTTTCTAGCGGATGAACGTTTGGAATTAAAGGGGTGATCTTTTTATTTTCTATTTCTAAAGATACATTTATTTAACTGGCCAAAAGAATCACTGAGGTTCTGGAAATACCAAATTCCCAGAGATCATCTGGTCCAACCTTCTCATTTGTCTGAATGAGAAAAAGGAGCCTCGGACCTCAAAAACATGGTAACTAAACTAAAACCAGAATGCAGCTGTCTTAGCTCCAAGTCCAGTGCCTCTTTCCTACTATTAGTATATCTGGCCTACTTTACTCTCAGTGAAAAATGCAATTTTATTTCTTATTTTTCCAGGCAAAGAAAAGAAGGAAAGCAATCTTGGTCATTAGAGAAACTTTGGTTGCGAAGAACAGAAATGGACTGTTAAATTTATGCAAAAGGAAATTTACTGAAAGGTCAGGAGAGGCTCATGTAATTCCTCAACAGAGGTCTTCAAAATGGCAAGTGATCAGGGGGCTCAGAGGGAGAAATAGCATGTTCATTCGCCAACGCATCCTCAATGTTCCTCTTAGCTTGACACATTAGACAGGATTTTCCTGACTATCGGCCTCTGAGGTCTCATTTCATAGAGTATTTATTTTAGAAAGTTTGCAATGCTAAATTCTTTCTCTGTCCCTTTGAGGAATAAATCTCTCACCCTCCTGCCAGTTTTATAACTCAGGCATGTCTTTCTTAAAGACCTGGGAGCTATCCTTCTAGAAAGTACCCATCAAAAAAGATAGGACCCCTACCCAACCAGTGTCACTCAGTGGTTCAGCATTGACCTATCAACTAGGAGGTCGTGGTTCAATTCCCCGTCAGGGTACATGCCCATGTTGTGGGCTCGGCCCCCACTGGGGTATCTGCAGAAGGCAGCCAATCAATGCATAAAATTCTACCTTTAAGAAACAACCAGGTATGCATGCAACCAGGTATGGGAAACAACCAGGTATGCATGCAAAGAGGTACATAGCAGTATGCGTATCACAGCATTGTTTATAATTATGTAGGTCTGGAAACAGGAAAATGTACAATGGTAGGGAGTTGTGTGAATAAGCCAAATGTTCATGCATTTGATGGATATTTAATGACTAGAGGCTTGTTGCATGAAGAGATTCCTGCAATAGGCCTTCCTTCCTTTGGTTTCCAGCACCGGTTTTCCTCCGACACTCAGGACCCAGGCCTTCGCTCTGGCCAGAGTCTGCCTTATTCATCTTCGCTGCAGACTCTGGAGTCTGCAGTCTTGTTTTCGCTGCTCCACTCTGCTCCTGTAGATTGCGCCCCCCCACCCCCCACCCCCTGGGCCCTCACTCTCAAAGCAGGTGTCCTGCCTCGCCTGGCCACTCGGCACCTGGAGCTGCTGGGCAGCTGTAATCTTTGGCCTTCTAATTTGCATACTCATTCCGATTGGCTGTGTGTGTAGCAGAGGTATGGTCAATTTACATGTTTGTCTATTATTAGGTAAGATTTGAGGGATATTAAAGGGTTCTGTGAAGAAAAGTAGGTTTCCAAAAGGCTATCTGTGGGGAAAGTGCCACCTATTAGGGATCATAATTTTTACATGTTAGAGTTGCTGTAGATTTTTCATGTTGTTCTTTATACTTGTGGGTATTTTTCAAAATTTATACAATACATATGAAATACATTCTGTGAAAGATATCCCTTCAATTTTTCCTAGAGTAGAACTGAAAACCAATGTTGATATCAGATGCAGTGTCTGTGCTCGGCCATCCAAACTTGTTTAACTGCCGATGTAGAATTTAACTTAAAATAGGTGACAGCTCAGGAATAGCTCCCAGTCTGTATATAAGAAAACTGAGGCTAGATAGGCTAATAACGTGTTCATAGTGCAGAGAAGAGGCACCGGCACATCTCTCTTGGAAAACTGTTCCTAAGCTAGGTCTCTCTGTTCATTTTGCCCCATCCACTGTTGTTACCTCATCATCCAGCAGTTGGATTGGACTTTTAAAAAATCTAAGTCAGATGATGACACACATACTTCCTCAAACCTCCTAAGAGCTCCCATCACACGCAGTAACACTCAGGCCTTTGACCATGAACATCTCTCTTGCGATCATGCCTGCCTCATCTTCTACATGACTGTTTTCGTCTAGTCCCAATAGCTTTCTTTTGTTCCTTAGGCCTGCCAAGCTTGTCTATCTTCAGCACATTTTCCCTGGCTGCTTGGTCCCTCTTCTGGAGACGCCTCTTCTATAAGATTTTCAAATAGCTTACTTTCTCACCTTCACTCATTTCTGTTCAAATGTGTTCTCCTGGAAGACTCCTTCCCTGACCACCATATAACATATTTTCCATCACTCCTCACTTTTTCTTATGGATCCACATCACTTTTTCTTTATAACAAGGAGTGTTGTACTTTGTATTCATTTGTTTGTCTTCCCTACTAGGATGTAAGCCCCCAAAGAGTATTTTGTTTTGCTTCCTGCTGTATGCCTAGTGTCTAGAAAAATGACTGACTGGCACATAGTATGAGCTCAATAAAACTTGTTGAATAAATGTATCAATGAAAGAGGCCAGATTTTCTCACCCCAGACACATGCTCTTTTAGTTATACCTTAATTAGAATATTTATGTAGTTATAGTATATTTTAGATATGTATCTGTTATTGAATAGGACATGTTTAAAAAAAATAATTTTTAAAGCTAAAATACCAAAAATGTTGGTATTTCTTTTTTTAAAAAAATATTTTAATTGATTTCAGAAAGAATGGGAGAGGGAGAAGGAAATAGAAACATTAATGATGAGAAAATAATTGATTGGCTATTTCCTGCATGCCCCCTACTAGGGATGGAGCCTGCAACCCCTGGCATGTGCCCTGACCAGGAATCAAACCTCCTGGCTTATAGATTGATGTTCAAACACTGAGCCACACTGGCTGGGCTTAAACTGTTAATATTTCTCAAAACAACTATACACTGAGTGGCCAGATTATTATGACCACCCAATGTTTGTAAGCAAATTAGCCGTATACTGCGTCATATGGGATATGGAAGCCGAAGGCCTGTTCGAACACCTTTGCTGTCTGCAGTTACCAAGATAAAATATGTCTCCAATTCGCACAGGAACACAAGGATTGGACAGTTGAGCATTGGAAAAAACTCATGTGGTTTGATGAATCGTGTTTCCAGTTGCATCATGCAGATGGCAGAGTGAGAATTTCCCGGAAATAGCATGAAAGCATGCACCCCACATGCTGGAGTACAACCCTTCAAGCTGGTGGGGGCTGTGTTATGGTTTGGGGCATGTTTTCCTGGTATGATTTAGACCCTTTAATTTGTGTGGAACAATGTCTGAATAGCACAACATACCTCCTAAGTATTGTTGCTGATCAAGTTCATCCTATCATGTTGATGGCATATCCCAATGGAGATGGCTTCTTCCAACAAGACAACGCACCATGACATGGTGCTCATGCAGGAGTGGTTTTAAGAACATGAGGGAGACTTTACCTTGCTGAGGTGGCGCCCACAATCACCAGATCTCAATCCAATTGAGGATGAAGTTAAAAGAGCCATCAGGCATCTGGTTCCACAACCATCAAATTTCACAGTTCTGGACAGTGCTATTCATCAGGCATGGTGTCAGATTCCTCACATCACCTTTCAACATCTCATGAAGTCAATGCCAAGAATTGGTGCAGTATTGAAGGCAAAAGGTGGCCCAACAAAGTACTGATGGGGTGGTCATAATAATCTGGCCACTCAGCGTATATCCGAAAAGAAGAAAGTAAATATTTAAATGCCTTAATCTTCTGATAAGTTTATTTTCCGAGTTTATTCCAATAGGAGGGACCATTTATACTCAACAAAAAGTCAGTTTAACTTGTCTGTAAATATTTATCATAATTTATTTTTGCCCACTGCTTAAACTCTGTTATGAATTAAAATAGGTAATTAGTTAGTGAACTATTTATAATGCATTATAGCTATTAGTAAGCTGTAAATACTCAAAGCATCATTAGTATCAAAGTGCAGAGATAGAAAACTTTAGTGTGCTATTTGCAGTAAATTATGCAACCCTTTAAAGCCAAACAAATATTTCAGTAATATGTTAATGATTCCTGGGCTTAATGTCAAGTGACTGCAATGATGGTAGGTGGGCAATGAGGAATGAATTTGAAATGGATGAGTTCTTAATGACATTATCTAATCTTTTGTCCATTTATTGCTCTTCAATTCAAAATTCAATTTGAGTTACTTCATTTCATTTCTCAATGATATATATAGTCTGTTTTAATAATTCTTAAGTTTCAATTCTTAAACAATAAAAATGATAGCTATCATTTAGAGAGCACTTATAATGTGCTGGATAGTGTGCTAAATTCTTTGCACCATTATCTCATACTAGAGGCCTGGTGCACAAATTTGTGCACCAGTGCGGTCCCTCGGCTTGGCCTGTGAGATCGGGTCAAAATAGGCTCTGCAACATCCCCTGAGGGGTCCCAGATTGCAAGAGGGCACAGGCCAGGCTTAGGGACCCTATTGGTGCATGATTGGGGCTGGGGAGGATGCAGGGAAGTTGACCAGGTGAGGGGGGGGCAGGGACTTCTGTGATGGGGGGACTACAGGAGGGCTCCAGGGCATGTCTGGCCTGTCTTGCTCAGTCCCAAAGTGCTGGACCCCAGCAGCAAGCTGACCTATACGTCAGAGTGTCTACCCTTTGGTGGTTAGCGCATGTCATAGCAAGTGGTTGAGTGGCCTTAGCATATCATTAACATATTATGCTTTGATTGGTTGAACAGAAGACCGGATACTTATTATTAGGCTTTTATTATATAGGAGAATCCCCTCAGTAAGCATTTTATTATATAGGAGAATCCCCTCAGCAAGCATTCTATTTTTCTTTAGATTTTTTTTAATTTTTTATTTTGAAATGATTTAACATTCAGTAATTATAAAATAGTATAATGAGTTCTGGTGCACTCATGATACAGTTTCCCCCAATATAATGTTTTACATAATTATAGTACATTGTCAGAACTGGTTTTTGCTCTTTGCACTGGGTTCCGAATTCAGTAGATTAAGTGTTAGTTCACAAACAGGCCCCATCCCTGGCTCCGGAAGGCAAGGAGAAACTGAAGAAAGAGGCAGACCACTCCAAATTGGGGGGAGATCTAATGAGTAAGAGAGCGTACACCTGAGGCCTGTCTCGGGCCACAAGATGAGGTCTTTGCTCTTGTCTGCTGACAGTCACCTACACTATACAGGCAGGTGATCTCAAATACCTATTGACCGCTCAGGCTGTGTCTTTGCAAATAGCTCCAGCTGTGGGAAGGGTGAGCCAAACAGGCATTGGAAGGATAGGGAAGGCTGTGAGTAGCCTTCAATTGCCGGGTCCCACCCTGAGAGAGCTGGTGGTCACACCCTTTCAGTACCCCCCAATAATTAGCCAGGATGACATTTGAAGATACATGCCATGTTTATCACTTTGCTACATTGTGCCTTCAGGTAATACATACTTAGTGTTCATGATGTTCCAGTTGCTGGGTATAAGTTAGTAGATAAAACAAAGGCTAGGCCTCATTGAGCTCTCAGTCTTGTCGGGAAACACCAGATAAGCCAGTAAACAAGGCAATCAACGTCTAATTACCTGTTGCTTTAAGTGCTGTGAAGAAATCATAGACCAGGCTGCGGGGTACTGCGGAAGAGCCGCTTCTCTCCAAATGGGATGACTCTGGAAGGACTTTGAGAAGATGACATATTTGCTGAGTCCAGAAAGATTAAAAGAACAATCCCAGATGAGCAGAAAGAAGACAGTTCCAGGCAAAAGGGACCTCACATGCAGAAATCCCAACGTGGGAGAGATCTCGGTGCTTTTGACCAGCTTCTGACTTAGCCCTGTGGCTGGAAGACTGTGATACCTGGTGAGTGGTGAAGGGGGAGGGGTGGGAGAGGTAAGCTGGGCTCTGTCAAGCAGAGAGAGTTTCACCTTTGACCATGAAAAGGGGTTTTCAAGTTCAACTGGATGTTAGTGAAGAATTTTAAGCAAGGAAAGAACATAACCAGGTTTATGCCTTTCTAATATCACTGTATTATTAGTTTGGGTAAGGGGTGCATTAAAAGCACGAGTATAGGCAGGGGGCTCATGCATTTGAGCAGAAGAGGATTGGTGGTGTTTTGAGCAATGCTGGTCATAGTAGAGTGGGAGACAACTGTATGGATTCCATGCACATTTTGGATATGATAACAATAGGATTTACTGATAAATTTTATGTGGGGTGTGAAGGAGTAGGGTGGCTCTCAAGTTTTTTATTTAAAATTGTGTCATGCCAAAACCTGTTTGGCTCAGTGGATAGAGCATCTGCCTGGAGACTGAAAGGTCCCAGGTTTGATTCCGGTCAAGGGCATGTACCTTGGTTGCGGGCACATCCCCAATAGGGGGTGTGCAAGAGGCAGCTGATCGATGTTTCTAATTATCTATTCCTCCCTCTTCCTCTCTGTATAAAATAATTGTCATGAACACTTTATAATGTCAAAGGGAAAGCTAAGGGATGGGTGGATTTGTGGGGGGAAGGTTTCAGAGATTTCCATGGAATAAGTGAATGTAGTAGTAAACTTGAGTTTGGAAGTCAGAGGAAAGGTAAATTCTGGAATTTGCATTTGGGGGCCCCTCTACATCTGATCAGATGTTTGAGAAAATGTAATAAGCAGGATCTAATAACATATAGGAAGTATTTCTACTAAGTTTTGGTTTCCTGGAAGCAAATTGATTTGTGTATTTCATTTGACTTTTATGTCAGATTTGAAAAACTATTCTCCTCCTTTATGTCCAATATATTTCCAAAGTCTACAATTGAGTCTGATTCTTGACATTTTATATCTACAGTCATTGATGCAGGGTGAAGGGCTAGATACAGGCTAGTTACAGCTGGGCAGTTCTGTACCCTGTCTTGGCTGGAGTCAAATTACCCTGTATTATTTATTTATATTTTTTTCTACCTTGAATTATTAAAGGCTGATATGGCCTAATGAACAGATTCACCCTTGGATATAACTTGTCAGCCTACCTTTCCTTAATTTTCTTTCGCAATTTACGGATAAACAGGTGGTGATGACTCAGTAAGCTTCAAATATAAGTTTTGCATTTTAATTCTTCTGCTTATTTAGAGTAATGGCCCTTGGGTTAATCTACCTGACAGAGCAGAGATTCATCTTAATAGAGAAACTCACAAGATGATAAAAGTGAAAAAGGGTGGTTTGATGCAGAGAGCCCTGGCCTAAGACACATCCAGATCCAAATCCCAAGTCTGTTTCTTATGCTCACATCTATTTTCTCCTCTGTCATGTGTGGGCTTAAAGAAACATTCCAGGGAAATCTAAAGTGAAGTAAGTTTTAAAATAGATAAAATTTTCTGGAGTTCCAATTCATTTGGTTTTATTTTCAATGCTGCAAATATCATTTAACCCCTGTGTTACTGGTTGGTTTGGTTACAAGATCCCTGAGATCAGATGCTTTTCTGTATATTTATGACATTGCTAGATATATAAACTATTCATTTGTTATGTTCTGTTTATGTTAAAAACAAACAGCAACAATCTTTGGAAAGAGTTTGTTTTATTTTCATTGCTTTATAGACCTACGAGTAAACAGTTGTTTTGTTTTTGAGATTCTCTCTGTTGGCAACTGCATGCCTTTACTCCATTTAATTTTATTTGCCATTATGTCCTACTAAGTAAGCAACTGTATTTTGGAAAATGTAGAGGCTAAAGAGAGCTATTTGAGAACACTGTTGAATAATTGTCTTATTTATAATAGTTCAAGCTGTGTTAAGCTTCATCACAGACTTTTCAAATCTGAGACACACTTGTGTGTTTGTGTCTGGATGGAAATTATGGCTGAGGGTAAAACAAAATTACCTCTGAGGGACTGGGCAATCAAGAAATATAAAACAACAAAACAAAACAAAAAAGCAGCACTGAAAATTCTTTTCAATTTGTTGATATCAGAATAACATGAATATTTACATTAACTTTCAAAGGAGAGATGGATTTGCAGTTCTACGTCAGTTTTAATTTGTGGACAGTCAGGTTCACATTAAATTACCTCCCCAGGCATCTCAAGCATGGCCAGGGTGTCAGTTACCCAATGCATGTGACCCCCAGATTTACATCCCTGGACCAGACCCACCTGTGAGCTATAGAGTCTACTCAGCATCTCCACGTGAATGTCTCGAAGGCACGTCCAAAGTGTAATAACCTTCCCCTTTCTGAATTTTCTCCTTCATTAATAGTTATGCAAAATTTATGTTTTTATATCTCTTAAACAGTTCTTTGCTCCAGGCACTGTATTGGTTTCTGTAGTACAGCAATGAACAAGATAAAGTGTATCTCTTTATGGGGCTCCAATGAGCAAATGCCGGAAGGGGAAGTAGAAGTGTCTTTGTAACCTACCCTCATAGTCATCATGAAGTTCTGCCAGTTTTGTATCAGTTCATCTGTCTTCTAACTCTATGCCTGTCTAGTCCAAGCTACCATTTTTTGCTCCACTTTGTTCCCCGTGGTCTCAAGGATACTGCTCACACCTGCTCTGCACTTTTTGAATCCAATCTCTACAAGATAGGCATAGAATTCTTCTTAAAACACAGGGCTTTTTGTTTTTTGAGGTCACTCCATACTGCTTTCCATAGTGGCTGCACCAATCTGCATGCCCATCAACAATGCATAAGGGTTCCCTTTCTTTATGCCACATGCCACATCCTTGCCAACACCTGTTGCTTGTTGATTTGTTGATGATAGCTATTATGACAGGTGTGAGGTGATATCTCATTGTGCTTTAATTTGCATTTCTCTGTTGATTAGTGACGATTGGCAGCTTTTTATATGTCATTTGGTCATCTGCATGTCTTCTTTGGAGAAGTATTTATTCAGGTCCTTTGGTCATTTTTAATCAGATTTTGTTGTTATTTATTTTTGGTGTGGGGTTTTATAATTCTTTATAAATTTTGGATATTAACCCCTTTTCAGCTATGTCATTGGCAAATATGTTCTCCAATTTAGTCAGTTTTCTTTTTATTTTGTTGATGGTTTTCATTGCTGTTTAAAACCTTATTAGTCTGATTTAGTCTTCTTTGTTAACTTTTTCTTTTGTTTCCCTTGCCTAAGGAGATATCAGAAAAAATATTGTTAAAAGAATATTGCTATTACTGCCTGTGTTTTCTTTTAGGATTTTTATGATTTTGAGTATAATATTTAAGTCTTTAATCCATATTTAGCTTATTCTTGTAAATGGCATAAGAAGGTGGCCTTCTTTCTTTCTTTTTCTTTTTCCTTTTTTTTTGCACATGTTTGTTCATTTTTTCCAACACTATTTATTGAATAGACTATCTTTGCCTCATTGTATGTTCTTGCCTCCCAGTGACTCCACTTCTGGGAATATATCCAAAGAAACCTGAAATACTAATTTATGTACCTGTGACTAACTTTCCCTCCCTTCTCTTTTTCTCTTTTCTACTCCTTAATATGGCTTCCTATTTTCACCTCCCCTACAAACTACTTACACCCATACCAGTTTGTAGAGAAACCAAAGCTAAGACAAGACCAAAGCACTGCAAAACTCCAGGGCACTATTTAGTGGCAGTCTTCACATTGTCCTTCAAAGAATGATGTTGACATTAGACTAAATATTTCTTCCATAGTTATCATTTATTTTTATTTTATTTTTAATTTATTTTTTATTTTTATTAAGATATTATATGTGTACATATCTTTCCATTGCACCCCCCCCCCCACCATAGTTATCATTTAGATAAGGAAAAGGCTTTGATAATTACTAGGTCTTAAATAAAAAACTTCAAACTAGTGCTTATTGGATGTTTTCTGTGTTCTGGGAATAAAGAAAAGGGAAGGTATAGATTTTAAGAAAATTAAATGGTATCACTTTGACCTTTTTGAATGTATTGTTTGTTGAATACAAACAGTTTGGAATACTGTATGATAAAAGGTTATGAACTGTTTGTAAACACAACATTTCTGACACTAAAGGTATTGGTTTTAGTCCCCACACTGACCAGATCTCCAACTCTCCAGAAACCAACAGTGTCTTACAAGTCAGTTCAGTTCTGACACTACCACCTCCAGTCCCACAGGTAAAGCTCTCAGTCACACAAGACCACTCCCTACTTCAGATCCCAATTGCAAGTTCCTGTGCTCCTATACTTCTGACCAATTGGCTATAAATGAATCATTTTCTGGATTGGATCAGAGAGCTCAGAAATACATTAAGTTGTTATCACTGGTTTATTTTAAAACTAGAGGCCCAATGCATGAAATTCATGCAAGAGTAGGCCTAACCCCTCACCCCCACCCCCCTGCTGCTAGCACTGGGTACCCTCTAGCACTTGGTACTCGGGCTTCCCTCTTAGCCCCAGCTTTGTCCGGAAGGTCATCTGGAAGGATGTCTGGTCTAATTAGCATATTATGCTTTTGTTATTATAGCAATAAAAAAGGAACAGCCTTGATGAACAAGAATAGATCAATCTAGAGACAAATGGTAGGGGAGGGGGTGGTTAGAGAGCAACCAAAGGACTTATATGCATGCATATTAGCATAACCAAAGAATATAGACTCTGGGGAGGTGGGGGCTTGCCCAGGCTGGGGAGGGGGTCAATTGGGGAAAAAGGAGACATATGTAAAACTTTAGATAATAAAAACATATTAAAAAATAAAAATAAAGGAACAGGCACATGAAGAGATACATAGGGCGAAGTCCAGAAGGGTCCTATGTACAGGAGCTTCTGTCCTCTGGAGACTGGGAGCATTACTCTCCTGGCATCAGGATGTGTTCTCCAACCTCAGCTGCATCATTGAGGGGTTTTTATGGAAGTCTCTTCTCATAGACATGAGAGGTTAAGTCATTGGTCATGGGTGACTGAAGATCATGGACTTTCATGTGGGGCTGCCAGAACTCATGTTGGTCTATTTTCTGGCTCACAGTCTATTTCATGATGAAATTAGGACTGAATGGGTCAGTCTTTGTTGAGAGTAAAAACGACATTAATAGGTTAAATTGTGTCAGGAGTATTCCAAAGCACTACTTAAAAATTATATATTTTCTTTATAATTTAACTTTAGTTTCAACTTAATCAGTTGAATTTAGGTTCTGATTTGTTCTGGCTTTTCCTTCTAGCATATCTTGACATGTCCAAGATGGTTTACATTGAAATCAATTTAACCCTGCAGAGCCAGGATTAGAATAATGAAATTCTGCAAAGATACCAAGAAGTTAGCTAAGGATAGTTCATAAAGTGAAACAAAAGGTTGGAAGGGCAATTTCTGCCAAAAACAAATAGGCATTGAGCAATTAATCTAGACTACATACTTCTAAAAGTGTTCTACATGTATAGTATAAATACATTCTGTTAGTTAATCCATACAAAAATTCAGTGAGATTCTTCTCATTTAGCTAATGAGAAACTGAGGCACATGGAGGTGAAATTGCTAATGGTCAAACAGCAAGCAGTTACTGAAACGTGGCTTTCAACCCTATGTGGGCCTAGAGACTCAAAGCTCATTCTCTTTTTTAAAAAAATATACCTTATTAATTTTCTATAGAGAGGAAGAGAGAGGGATAGAGAGTTAGAAACATCGATGAGAGAGTATCATCTATCAGCTGCCTCCTGCACACCCCCTACTGGGGATGTACCCGCAACTAAGGTACATGTCCTTGACCGGAATCGAACCTGGGACCCTTCAGTCTGCAGACCGATGCTCTATCCACTAAGCCAAACTGGTTTCAGCAAAGCTCATTCTCTTATTCTAACTCTTGGATTGCCTCAGGAATTTTAAATTTTTTAGCAACATAAGGAAATGGAATGATTGCTTAATTCCCCAGACAGATAGTTGAAGCGGTGTATATTTACATTTATTTAGTGCTTTGTACTTTTCAAAATGTTTTCATAGTCCCTCTATCTTCTGTTTCTCTGCATCTCCCTCCCCACTTGATGACTGAAAAGACCATTGCATAATTGCTCTCTGAAACATAGTTGAAATGAATAGATGAATACTTTTCAGGTCTGTCTCTTTTCTCTTGACTAAATTGGTTCATAGGAGACCGCATCACTTTATTAATAAAAATTTGGTGGTAATTGGGACAGGAGCTAGGCTATGTTAAAATGAAAAATGCCTTTTGATATGCAAATGCGTTCTCAGGAAAATTAATCACATACATTTGATTTCAGGGAATATTTAAATGACTTTAGGCACTAGTCTTCAAGGACCTTTAAGGCCTCCATATACTTAGTTCTAAAAGTGTAGCATTAAACAGCTGAATAGACCTTCAATGAATATTTGGTTTGACTACTTCATTTTGAAGATTTGAAAGCAAGCACAGAAAGCTGACTTTGCAAGCACACAGTTAAAATGTGGCTACGATTTGAACTACATCTGCTGGTTTCTTTTCTAGAGATTAGTCCACCAAACCACATGGACATAACATACAATACTTTCAAGTCCATTTGTAGTTCTGAAAAGCATGATAGCTGAATTGAATTATTGCATCTACTTCTAAAAACTAATGCATATTTCTCTTATGATTCCCATAATCTAGAACTTCTCCTAATTTGCATAGTACTCTATCCTTGTTTTGTTAGAACAGTGTTTCCCAAACTTTTGACATATGTGTACCCCTTCTATAATTTTCGTAACGCTGAGTATCCCTTGTCAAAAAAAAAATGGATGTATTTTAATAACAATCAAAATATATTTATTTTTATTTTTTGGTACATACACAAAATAATAATATGAAAAATAAAATTATTCATAATAAAATATATATAAAGGTTATATTATAAATAATATTTATTTGCATACCGGACCATCTCACGCCTCACAAGACTATCTTGACTTGACTCATGAGAACATAGAATTAGGCGCAGCAAAGCACGATGCAGTGCATATCCCCATCAAACTCTGGTACAACGTGTACTCTTGGGGGTATACGTACCACACTTTGGGAAACACTGTGTTAGAACATGTGGGGAATTAGTTTACTGTCTCTACAGCTGCTGCTGCTGCTGCTATTGTTGTCATTACTGCTATTACAAGTTACTTTTATTGGGTGTCTTGTGTGCTAAGCACTGTGATGAAAACTTTTTGTTTGTCAATTATGTTAGTCAAGAAAACAGATACCATTCTAGGAATTCTGAGAAGAAAGGAATTTAATATAGGGGATTAAGTGCTTGCAAAATCATTGGATGGGTTTGGGAAGTAAATGTCAGAAAAAGCTGTCACTGACTTTCTGTTTGCTACAGATTTTTAGAGGATCAGCAGGTTGCTGTTTTTGCCTTGATAGGAAAACACAGAGAACTTGTAGCTTGAAGGTAGATATCTCAGGGGGAAATATCCAGGGGCCACTGTATAACTTATGACTTCCAGGTTCACTTGTCTGCCTGTCGCTGTCAGTGGAAGGGTAATCTGCCTCTGTCTTCTTTCTTCCAAACTCACCCAAATTGGCAGAGCCTAAACTGTACCTAGGGTCGTGTTGCCAAAGGAGTCTGATGAATATAGTTCCCGAGCTCTGGTCTCTGCTCTAAACAGGGAAGCCTGGAAGGGGACGAAAAAGCTGCCAAATGTCTGCAGTCAACATACACCAGAATATGTATTGTGTGTTTTAATTCTGTAAGAATTATAGAAGAGGAAGCCCGAGACTTAGAAATTTTAAGGCACTTGTGTAAGTAGCTCCTGGATTACATAATAGACAGGCTGGTGGAAGTTTTAAAAAGCCAACTGTCCCCTAAAAGGTATAATATTAATGAAATAATTTGTTATTTGATATTTCAAAAAGAAGCATTGAGGTAGAAGTCATGGAAAACCAACCCAGGGAGTTTGTTCTTTGTCTGAATGTGTGGTGCATTGATGTTTCCATCTCTTTCTCCCTCTCTCTTCTTTTCTCTGAAATAATAAAAACATCTTTATAACACAAAAAGACGAAGTCCAGAAGGCTGACTCTAGTACCTACCAACCAACTGTGTTGAGTTATTATGGGAGCTCCACTTAATATAATCATACCTTAATTAGAATTCACTTTCATAGCTTCTCTTACCCTAGATCTGAAAAAAATGTATTTTACCTACTGTTGCCCTATTTTGGATAGAAAAGAATGAAGGTTGTATTATGTTTTAGACCTATTGACTCAAGGTAGAAAGCAAAAAGTCAAGTCTTGTGCTCTGTGAGGAGATAAAGACGCCAGAGTAAACAGCCTTGAGTTGCTTAGGGTGAAGTGGAACCTAGAAGACACAGATGAGGAAAAGGGAGTGAAGGTTCCATATTATATAAGCAACCGCACCCACCTGGCTTGGAAGAGAAGGAACTGTGGGAGGCTGAATGTTGATATGGAAGGGGGTGGCAAGCTCTGAGCAAGCAGGCAGCACCCTTAGGATCTAATTCCAACTGCCCTTGTCTCTTCCGGAGAATGACAAACTCTGTGGTTAGGTTGCACAAATGTGAAATATAGAATTTGGCTTTGGTGATTGTGGAGATTCTTTCTGCTCTGAAATGCAGATTTTGCAGTTTACAAAGCATTACCATAATATAAAGTTTACTCTTGCTTGCCATCAACTGATGACATTTTTCTTCTGCTTTTGAGGGTTTGAAAGTTTAATAAGTTTGAAATTCATGGTCAAATGATGCAATTTTGAGGTAACTTATTTAAATGCGGATCTTTCACATTTCTAAGTATATTTTAGCCAGGCAAATTTTTCATTTTTAAACATTTCTATATCTGTAGCTTATGATTTTAGTACCAGAGGACAACTCTCAAGTTATTTAAAGAAAAAGAATTTTAAAGATAATTACTAAATTTGCAAGTTTATTGGATGCATATCATTCTCAGACCCAGGAAAGCTAGTTAGAATCTGAGGTGGAAAAATAGCAGTGTCTGCTCAATACCTGATTATTTTGAAGTTCAAAGCTGTACTTTTATTTAGATTGAACTGCTTTTGTGTTTTTCTCTATTTTAGCTTTAAAATTGATAAGGTAGAAAACCTAACCCTCTTAACCAGCTCCCATTGAAGCAATGAATTCAAGTAGCTTATTCTCATCCAAATTAAGTTAATATAGTAGAAGAAATAGATCACTTTATTTGTTGGTTACTTTAAAAAAAACATTTTATTGATATTTCACAGAGAGGAAGGGGAGAGAGATAGAGAGCTAGAAACGTTGATGAGAGAGAAACATCGACTGGCTGCCTCTTGTACACCCCCTACTGGGGATGTGCCTGCAACCAAGGTACATGCCCTTGACCGGAATCGAACCCGGGACCTTTCAGTCCACAGACCGACGCTCTACCACTGAGCCAAACCGGTTTTGGCTGTTGGTTTCTTTTTAATAGTTCCATTTTAATAAACGAACATTAATGAAGTTTCTGAGTTTACTTTGGTATAAGGTCTTTCACTTCAGTTCCAATATTAACTTGTCATCCCAGGGCATATCCGCTTTATACTAGTACAACTTCCTGTCATTCAAGGATGGAATAAAACTTATTCTTATGTGTCAGTTCTTATCCTAGGTAGAGGATACATGGGGTATTGTGTAGAGTACTATCTAAAAATATATTTTTATTGATTCCAAAGAGAAAGGGAGAGGGAGAGAGAGATAGAAATATCAATAATAGGGAATCAGGGATCAATTGCCTCCTGAACGCCCCCTGTTGTGAATCAAGCCCACAACCTGGGCATGTGCCCTGACTGGGAATCAAACCTGTGACCTCTTAGTTCCTGGGCTGATGGTCAACTGCTGAGCCACACTCAGCTGGATTAGAGGATTATTTTAACCTATGTCTCTTCTCAGTGAGAAATTGTACTGTGATAGAAAGACATTTGTCTATCATGAGAGAGGCAGACAGGAGAGAGTGTGGGTTGGGGAAGGCATAGCTATAAGAAGCAGTATCCACCATCTCTGGTGTGATACCCTGGAGTGAGAAGAAAGTTGGCTTCAGAGTCAAATGAGTCACCATCTACACCTATTTTAAAGGACAAGATGCCTCATTTCTCTGGATCTCATTTTCCTCACGTAGGAAATGAAGGTTGACCCGGTGATTTTGCCAGCCCTGAGATTCCATGATCCTCTTTTGTTCAATTGCTGTGAAATTGACCACAGTCAATTTAGTCCTTGCTACTTCATTTCAGGCCCATCTTCTTGAATGTTTTGCTAAGAAAAATAAGAAAGAGGCTTCATAGGAATTGAGAGAGACTCAGGGAGACAATCTTATTCTTTAATAATACCAATTCCATCCACTTTAGAAAGTTTAGATTAGTTTGTCTTGCAACTCTTTACCTGAATCATTTTTTTCCAGAAGTTCTATCTCAGAATTTGCTAAAAAGTTGCTCTATTCTTATAATATTCATATACAGCTTGTCATAAAAAATAGCTGATAGCTTAATTTTGAAAATGAAATGCATCTTAATGAACACTACCTTTATAATTATTCAAAGTGTGTATACATTTTTTGGCGACACCCTATATATTGAGAATAAATGTTCATCTTTCCCATGTGTAAGTTTTTAAGGTATGTAATATTTGAAGGTACATATTTATAGGATGCTATTTTTCTTATTTTAAAATTAATAAATATAAAA
Source organism: Vespertilio murinus (assembly GCA_963924515.1). Lineage (NCBI taxonomy): Eukaryota > Metazoa > Chordata > Mammalia > Chiroptera > Vespertilionidae > Vespertilio > Vespertilio murinus. Next base: position 11,224,794 of record OZ004708.1, read on the forward strand.
ATATATTTTTTATTGTTGATGGTATTATAGATATCTCTCATTTTCCACCTTTTTTCCCCCTCCTCTCAGCTCTTACCTACCCCTCTAGGTCTTCACTATCCTATTGCCTGTATCCATGGACTAAACCTATAAGTATGTAAGTTCTTTGGTTTATCTCTTTTCATCTCCCAGACCCACATACTGCTTTTAAAAGGCAGGCACTGTTGCTATTGAATTACTTTAATAGAATTTTAATCTTAATTGCTATATCTGAAATATTCATTTTTCATTTTCCTCCACTTGAGTGATCTCCCTTTATTTCTATAGATTTGATTCTTCTTCTTCTAATACCGGTGTGTACATGTCTTTTTCTTGTGCAGTGAGCAGAATGATATTTCTCAGAGAACACATCCCTAGCTTGGCTCCTGGCTTACGAAGTAATTATTTTGGCATTATCTGCCGTTGCTCTGCATTTTCCATCTGTTGGCCACATCATTGAAATGATCCAAGTCTTCTGTAAATCTGGCAGTATTTTCTCTTTTTATTGGCTTTACCTCCAACTTCAATTCTATATCAAAAATAATAAATTTCACTAATTTTAGGAGTAGGCTTGAATATCTTGGTTGTTTTTTTTTTTTTTAATAGGAAATCTATACCGTAGTTTGAAATTTGGGAAGGTATCATTTTTCTTTTAAAAATTCCACTGAACATGAGAGAAAAGAATAACTTAAAGATAAAAAAATCTCAGAATGTTGTGTTCATCTTGGTATATGCTATTATTTTTATTAACTCAGAACTATTCAAAGAGTGACCTATCTTTATGATTTCTACATTGGAAGTGGCAATGTTCTGTGACCACTGAGAAAAATTTAAGATAATCTGTGCTTTATAATACTTCAGCACACACTGTCCAGTTTTGAATTCTAAGCCAGTTTCCTCATAGGTCTTCCAGTTGCTTGATGTTCTTTTAAAATGTCATTCCCCAGGTCCGTTCACCAGCCTGTGTGCATTCCCAGAATCACTGGTCCTTGGGGTCTTCCATGTCATGAGAAGGATGTCTTCATCTCTGTCACGACCATCTTTTCCTTGCACATTTATATTTTATGGGGATCTATGCCAAAGATGCCTTAAATCTTAGCTGAGTACCTCTTAGTCTCTGAATTCCCTGTGTCAGTCATGGAAACCTATTGTGAAAGGACTCCAGGAGGGCAGTCACAGTGAGTGATCCTCTCATTTTCCTCAAGCTTTCCTTCAGAACTGCCAGGGAAATGGTTTCTTCCACAGAAGGATAGTGCTGGCTAAACGATGCTTTCTTGGAATGGAGGGCTTACGGTGTTAGACAGAGTTTTTAATTTGCATTTTATTAGAGCCAAAGGGGATGAGTATGAACTATTAAAAATATTAATTCTGAATCATTTGTATTGTTTCTGTTTTATTCTCTATACTGTATTACAAAGGAATACATCAGCATAAATTCAATGTATATTTTTTCTCATAACTTAGAATTTGACTATTCACTTGATACAAGCTACAGCTATCCTTTTGATACTAACTCAGTAACCAACTAACTACATCGATGGATAATATCTAATGTTGGTGAAAGTGTCTGGGAAGCAGTTATAATCATTTTTACATATTGCCAAATAGTGATAATGGCTGCAACAGTTTGGGAAGGTAATTTGACAGCATTTAGACACATTTTGATAATCTTCTCTCACCCCCTTTATTCATTTAATGAAAATCTATCTACCACATACTTTGGAGCAGACCCCATTCTAGACATTGGGGATATGGGAGTGACAAAGTAAAATCCTTACCATCATGAATTATACTTTTATTTGGAATTGGAATGGAGACAGAAAATAAATAAACCAGGGAGGGAAAGAAGGAGAGAGCGAGGAGGAGGAGGAGAGAGAGAGATGTGGAGACCTGAACAGAGTTCCAAGGAGTGTGAACAGCAAATTCCTTGCTCATTTGTTTCAGGGATTTGTGCTGAGAGACCAGGTATATCTTTTTATTTTATTTTAAATTCATCGTTTAAAGTATTACATAAGTTTCCTTTCCCCCCATTAACCTCTCCCCAGCCAACTTCTCCCCAGCACATGCCCTCACTTCCCTACTATCTATGTCCATTGGTTGTGCTCTTGTGCATGCATACAAGTCCTTTGGTTGATCTTTTATCCTCTCACTTCCCCACTTTCCCTCATAGTTTGGACAGTCTGTTCGATTCTTCTATGACTTCGGTTCTATTTTTGTTCATCAGTTTATGTTGTTCATTATATTCCACAAATGAGTGAGATCATGTGATCTTTATCTTTGTCTGACTGCTTATTTCGCTTAGCATAATGCTCTCCAGTTGAGGCCAGTATGTCTTTAGTAAATACCAATAATGGCATTTTACTAATTAAATTTCTGAAATTTTTATTTTTTAAAATCTATCAGCCTCTTTATTTATAGTTATTTTGTTGTTGTTGTTAATCCTTACCTGAGGTGATTTTTCCTTTGATTTTTAGAGAGAGTGGAAGGAAGGGGGAAAGACAGAGAGAGAGAAACATCATTGTGAGAGAAACACATCGACTGGCTGCCTCCTGCACATACCTGGACAAGGCTGGGAATTAAGCCTGCAACTGAGGTATACAACTGTGGACTGAACTGAACCTGGGACCCTTTACTCCGCAGGCTCATGCTCTATCCACTGAGCAAAACTGGCAAGGGCTAGTTACAGTTTTAGACTTTAAAGTTTTAGACTTTAAAGATCTTCCATGGGCTTATAATTATGGAAAAGTAGTTTCTTCTTTTAAACCCAACTGATAAATATGTTCACACCTGGAAATTTTTGCGAGTAGATGTTCAGTATGAAAATCATCCTGTGGTGATTGGGATTACTACAGGGTGTATTCTAAAGTCATCTATGTTTTGGTGATAGTCTTAGTTGATGAATCTTTTGTCTGGTATTCTCTGGGCTCAACAGTACACATTCCTTGTAAATTCCAGTTTTAGCAAAAAACCCTGTCAAATCAATTTAGCAAGAGTGTTTCATTCTTAATATCTGATCACTCTCTGTATCTGATCAGGTTCATCATCATTCATTGTCCCCCAGCTGATGTCTTATCATCTTGCCTGTCTTCAACAGAGAATACTGTTAGGTCGGTTTAGCCAGAATCCCTTTTACCCCTGATGTTTCCTCTTAGCATTTTTCTATCCACTGTCCCCTCCATCCTGCTCCTCCACTATAAATTCCCACTTGCCCACGATGTATTCAGAATCAAGCCTGGTTTGATACTGAGTGTCTTTTGCCCTATTGCAATTTCCTGAATAAAATATTTTCACTTCTTTTACCACTTTCCATTTTTGGTTTTTATTTGAGATTATTTAGTCTATAATTTAACATCTGAATCACTCTAGATTTTTTAGGTATGTTAATACTAAGAAGATTATTAGCTGTTATACATTTATAAATCTTTTTAAGAGTAGATGATTATGTTGATTTTTCTTGCATTAGTATCAATAAGTATCTATACCAATAAAAGGGTAATATGCTAATTAGACAGGGTTGACTGGACATCTTCCGGTTATCTGGTCCTCCTTCCGGACAAAGCCATGGTGGCGGGGGCCAAGGCCAAGGCAGTTAGGGACAATCAGGCCAGCAGGGGAGCAGTTAGGGGTGATCAGGCCAGCAGGTAGAGGAGTTAGGGGTGATCAAATAGACAGGCAGAGGAAGTTAGGGGCAATCAGGCAGGCAGGCAGGTGAGCGGTTAGGAGCCAGTGGTCCCGGATTATGAGAGGGATATCAGACAGTTGCTGGTTTAGGCCCGATCCCTGTGGCCCCTTCCTTGACTTTTCCAAACAAGGCTGATCCCTGGGGTTTTTTGCTAGAATCTCTATGTTTAGTCCTTAAAGACCTGACCATGTAGAGGCATATATTTTCTCAAGGATACTTGCCCTGCTGATTATATCTACAGGTTAATGTGAGTTCAAACTGTTGTTACAATAAAATGCCAACGAGGCAGGTGAACAGGACTGCTTTTACTACTGATGTAAAAGAATCCCTTAGCCCTCCTTTTCACAGAAACCCGTGTAGGAGTCATCTGTTCATCTGTCACTCAGGGTCTGCTGGTCAGCTCTGGCAGTATTCAATCTTGGAATTGTGTGGACTCGATACTTAATCATTAAAACATAGTAGTTGCTCATCTACAGCTTTAAACTGGAATCTGAGGTCCTCTTGTGTTCATTGATGTAATATATTCAATAACTTTAGAGGCTCCTTGAGGGGATGGTGCATGGGAAAATAGCATAATATAGTTTTTAAGTGCGATATGGAAGTCTACATTACAATTTAACCCATAATTTTGGAGTAAAATATGATTATTAGCAAGCGAGCCATCATGTTTTACCATTTCTGTTATTTCAGGTGTCTCTATTTCTCTGAACTTTGCAGAAAGGTGGTTCAATGTCTAATATAAATAAACATTCATTGGAAATGCTAATTAAAATAAGTCTGGTTATCCAAATAATGCATTATTCAAGAAAGTTCTCTAATATTTAATGTTTATTTTCTTCTTGGATATCAACAATCTCCATGACCCTGTGTTATTAAAATTAGTGATTAATGAAATGCACAAATAAGCATGAGTCTTAAGATATAATATCACCATTTATAAAAGCACATCAGTAGTGGATCCTATAATACATATCAAATCGGTATTGCTTTATAAAACCTGATGCTAACATTCTGTGTGTTGCTGAAGGGCAGCAATTCTTCAACTGATTCTTTTTATTATGACAATATTTTTTGTTTCTTGTGGTGGTGAGCATTAAGGTTAAAATAATTTGTGTTCTTAAAGCAATTCCTTTGAAAGAAAATGTAGTGAGCTAGTAGTTCATCTTCATACCCAATGGCCAAGGGCAACTTTCTTGTCTCTTCAAGGTGATTTTAATGAAATATCAATTTCATTTTGATCCACCACAATGCCTATAAATACCTGCATATTCTCTAGGAAGGCATGCGGGAGACTATTCAAGCATGTCCTTTGTTAGAATGCAAAAATTTGATGTCTGTTTTTAAAAACTATTTTCAAGTTTGTTTGGAGACAGCCAAGTTTTAATTAAGTAAGTGTTAGAAATAATGTACAAAGATAAGATGGTATAATAATGTACCCCACCTGGAAGATCTTGCTGATTTGGAATTAAAGGATTGTATTTAAGATCGAATTTCAACAGCATTCTTTATAGTGAGACCCAGTAAAGGAATATCCTTCACTGACTAATTTTCTTCTAATTTGCCAAAATAACTGCCAGTAAAATGCAGGAATAATGCTGCGATTTAATTTTAGAATAACTTAGAGCATTTCGACTCCACAATATACTTTTTATTTTTGGAGTTGCTCCCATGAGGTAGAAAATTTAAAAAATTTTGAGTGAGATGTTAACTAGTTTTAAAATCATTAAATCACCCCATCAAGTTAAGAAAAAAAGAATTGGTGCCCAGCTGGCATGGTTCAGTGGTTGAGCATTGACCTATGAACCAGGAGGTCACAGTTTGATTCCTGGTCAGGGCATGTGCCTGGGTGTGGGCTCGATCCTCAGAGTGGGGTGTGCAGGAAGCAACCCATCAATGATTCTCTCTCATCATTGATGTTTCTATCTCTCTTCCCCTCTCTTTTCTTCTCTGAAATCAGTAAAAAAATATTTAGAAAAAAAGGAGGTTTTAATAGAAATACTGACCTACCTAAAAGGAAAAAAATGTCTATTAGTGGACATTTGTTCTCTATTCATACTTAGGTACCCATGTTCCTGGTCCTTCTAAATGATGTGTGTGTGTGTGTGTGTGTGTGTGTGTGTGTGTGTGTGTAATTTTACAAGATATGCTACTTCTCCAAGGTTCCCTTTTCACTTTAAAAGTGGAGATTTTTATTACAGAATAACTGCAATACCTTACTTAAACAACTGAGCCTAATACCTAGTATCCAGTGGTTGCGAAGAAAGAGAAGCCTTACTTTTGGTCTGAATCTAGCTTACGTACTGGAGTAAAAATTGTTAACACACTATTTTATTCTTTTAACATTAATAAGTTTTCCATCTGTATCATTTGCAATCTACTATCTACTTGGTTATGTGGCTTACGGGGGCTGTGCCTTTTGAGTTTGAGGGCTGTTTAGGGAAAAGTAACTAGTGCCACGTGGATGAGGTTTCAGTGGGCTGAAACCTCCCATGGTGTGAGAGAAATCAGCAGTGGTGTCTGTTTCCTCAGACTGTCGTCCAGAAGAGAGCTATGACAGAAAGAGGCCAAATTGCACACCGAGGGTAAAGTGGGCACTGGCTGTCTGGAAGAAGAGGCACTTTAATTGGTGATGCTACTGTCAAAGTTTGCCAGGGGCTATCACCATGGGAATGGCCACTCATGAGGAAGGTTAGGTCAAATGAGGGAAGAAAAATATATCTTTCCCAACACCTTGCCCTTTTGGAGCCAAGGAGTACCTATCAGATAAAGTAAGAGTTTCTTATTATGGGTCAGGCTCAATATTTATTTTTCTTTACATTTGTAGAAAAAACAAATTCTCCTTTTTAGTATCTGTCGAAATAGGAGGGGATTCGTGCTGGGGCTTAGTCATAATATATATTGATTTTTTACAGAGAGGAAGGGAGAGGGATAGAAAGTTAGAAACATCAACGAGAGAGAAACATCCATCAGCTGCCTCCTGCACACCCCCCACTAGGGATGCGCCCGCAACCAAGGTACGTGTCCCTAACTAGAAACTAACCCTGTACCCTTCAGTCCTCAGGTCGACACTTTGTCCACTGAGCTAAACCAGTTTCGGCAGTCATTTATATATTTTACTAGAGGCCCAGGGCACGAAATTCATGTACAGGGTGGGTGTCCTCAGCCCAGCCTGCACCCTCTCCAATATGGGACCCTTCCAGGATGTTTGACTGCCTGTTTAGTCCCACCAGGCCTAACGGGATCAGGCCTAAATGGGAAGCCAGACATCCCTCACACAATCCAGGACTGCTGGCTCCCAATTTCTAATTGCCCTTAACCAGTTCTGCCAGCCAGCCTGATCACCCCCTATCTACTCCCCTGCCAGCCTGATTGATGGTGCACTGCCCTCCCCTGCTGGCCTGGTCACCCCTGTAGGCATGGTCATCCCTAATTGCCCTCCCCTGCAGGCCTGGTACCCCCCCCCAACTGCCCTAACCTGCAAGACTGTCCCCAACTGTTCTCCCCTGCAGGCCTGGATCACCCCCAACTACCCTTTCCTGCAGGCCCAGTTATCCCCAACTTCCCTCTGCCAGCCTGGTCACCCCCTAACTGCCATCCCCTGCAGGCTTGATTGCTCCCAACTGCCCTCCCTTGCAGGCCTGGTCTCTTCCATAAGCCCTCCCCTGCTGGCCTTCTTGTGGTGGCCATCTTGTGTCCACATGGGGGCAACCATCTTTGTGTGTTGGAGTGATGGTCAATTTGCATATTACTCTTTTATTAGATAGGATTTTATTTAATTTTTTATTGTCTAATGTTTTACATATGTTTTCTTTTCCCCCCACAGTCATTCCCTTAGATTTTGGATTGTTGTGTTTTCATTGTTGTTTGTTGCCATGATGGTTTTTATTTCCTCTTTGATCTCTTCAGTAACCAGGCATTGTTTAATAACATGCTATTGAGACTCCAGGTGTTTGATTTTTTTTTAAAATTGCAGATGATTTCTAGTTTTATGCCATTGTGATCTGAGAAGATGCTTGATATGATTTCTATCTTCTTAAATTTGAAGAGACTTTGCCTGTGTCCTAATATGTGATCTGTCTTTGAAAATGACCCATGTGCACTTGAGGAGAGTATATATTCTTCCCCTAACTGCCCCTGCTGCTGGCCTGATTGCCCTCAACTGCCCTCCCCTCTGGCCTGATCACCCCTAAGCGCCTCTGCTTATATGGCTTTGTCAGGAAGGTCTCCCGGTCTAATTAGTGTATTACTCTTTAATTGGTATAGATTTTCTATGCATAAAACAACTTATCATTGAAAAAGAAGTAAAATAAAACCTTCTTTTGTATGTCAAAATCCAAACCAAAAACATTTCCCCACCTTGTTAATTATATTTCTTTATTTTTTCCTTTAAGAATTCCTGACATTCTTTTATAGGAAAGCAGCTTATTTCTAATTTATTATCTTATATACTTTTTAAGACTTTGGAATTTGTTGAAAGAAATGTCATTTTTATGGTGGTATATGGGTAATCAAATATTCAGCCAAGTTAGTAAAATGAAAATTGTTGCTGTCAAATACAATTGCAGACTTCTTTATTTACTGAACAATTCTGTTCTTATTAAAGGCTTTAAAGGCTCTTTAGAACATTGATAAATGACAATATATAATATAGCTTTTAATTTATTTTTTTCTATAGAGATAAGCAAAAAAATTTTTTTAAGTGTATAAAAGTATAAAATTGAAATTTGGGAGATGTATAGTAAAGAAAACAATAGAAATTTATGTGTGACATTCTATTTTTTTCTAAATATTATACTCTGCTCTTCATGTCTGGTTTCTTATTCTTTGATTATTCTGCTCACATATTTGAATCCATAAGAACAACTTCTGACTTTACCTCAAAGGGAGTATCCTTCAACCAAAGCCACTTTTAATTTCTCAATAGTGTTACCTCTGTCTGAGAGTTGGTTTAATCTTTTCTTTTTGGAGAAATTGAGGATGCATATTTTCCATTTATAGTGTAGTAGCTCTACTTCATGGTATTATTACCTAAAACATGATGCTTTTAGTTATTAAAATACTCTTTGTTTGTTTTCCAATAAAAACTAAGTGAGATTAAAAATGAATTTATTTTCATTTATTTTGTGGGAGGCCTTATGAAGATTTTTTTTAAAACTTCTTCAAGAAAAAGTTAATTGTTTTAGAGTTTCAGTTTTAACTTTGTAGAGTCTGAAGAACCCATTAATAAGATAAAACAGGTGGATTTCAACATATGAACACTTACTGTATACAACTTCAGTTGAAGTGAGAGAATTAGAGAGGGAAGAAAGGAGGAAAAGGGGAAACAGGAAAAGTCTATTGGTAGAAAAATTATTTTTTTGGACTTGTTGATGATTCAGAATTTTTGGACTGGAACCCAGATGCTTTGTCTGCTGGAGTGGAAGAATGAATTCATGGACAGAAGATGGAATAGCAAAGGTGGAAATTTATTAAAGAACAAGTACAGACTCCCATGTGGGGCAGGGGAAAGGTCAGAGTTCCTTTTCCCTATGGCTTATAAAGGCTGCAGATCTTGGTGCATTGATATCCCTTCTGATTGGTCAGTATTCCCTTAGACTGGTTACTATAGTAACTCCTGAGCTTAAAGGTCAAACCTCACAAGGGACATGGAAAGCTCCCCCCCCCCCTCTTATTGTTTTCCTATTCCCTTAGGGCTTTCTTTTTCTTCTTCTGGATGAAGGACTTTCTTCTCTTTATTTTGTAAATATAGACCTTTTCCTGTTCCCAGCTCCCTCATTCTATGGAAATCTACCTGCTGCAGCTTTTCAGCTTCCCTCTTCTATGGAAATATACCTCCTGCTGCTCTGCAGCCCTGCACTTCTTCCAAGGTCCCTTTAATTTCTAAAATTTCCTAAAAGCTGTCTTATTCACCCCCCAAAATTCCTATTTCATTGAGAAGATAGGAAAGAAATGAAAGTTGTGCGCCATGCACATGTTTTAAATGTTAAAACATCTTACACGCAAAGATCAAATTCTATGTGTTTCATTAAATTGCAAGAATTGTAAGGAACCTCAGTAATGTTATCTCTTGATACTGTTATCAAAATTATCTACTGGTACTTGGTAAAAGTGCAGATTCACTAACCTGCTGTAGACTATTGAACTGAGTCTTTGAAGGTGAGGCTCAAGAATCACATTTTTATTAGACTCTCTAGGGCAGTGGTTGGTAAACCACAGCTGGAGAGCCACATGTGGCTCTTTGGCCCCGTTAGTGTGGCTCTTCCACAAAACCCCACATGCAGATGCGCATGTACAGTGCAATTGAAACTTTATGACCCATGTGCAGAAGTCGTTTTCATCTCTCAAAAGAAATTTTAATCGTTGTACTGTTGATATTTGGCTCTGTTGACTAATGAGTTTGCTGACCATTGCTCTAGGGGTTTGGGATATATTTAAATTTAAGAAGCATTGTTCTATTCATAATATAGAAGACCACTGTTATTTTTTAGAAGGGATAGCTATGATGAACAGAATGGTGAGGTAACTTGCTCAAAGTTGCACAGCATGTTAATGAATATTTAGTGTTAATTGATGCCAAAACATGTGCTTTTTGCCTACTCACCATTTTAAACCTCCATGTCTCACCTCTAAATAAGAACAATTAATGTTGGTTATATCTACTGAATCCCTGTAACTAATAATGAAAGAATTGAGATTAAATGCAATTTTCAGTGGGACACTAGGAAAGGCAATAAGAGTAGACCAGGGAAAAATGGAAGAACATTCAACATATAACAAGTAAATGGCACTAGTGACTGGGTAAGAAAGACTAAGGATTCATCTTTTGTTAGAACCTGCCACCCTCGTTTACTCCACCTTAAAGTAGGCTTTTGTTCCTAGAAGACACAGAAAAAGCTTTTGCCACATTCACAGAAACCCCAAATTCCAAAACACTATCCAGAAATTCCCCCAAAGTACTATAATCTGTGTTCAACTAACATGCAGAAACAATCTCTTTTTCCCTAGCTACACATTCTTTGGCAATATTTTCTCAAAAACTGTACCTCGGTGGGTCATTCTGCTCTGCCACTTTAGCTACTGAGCCTACAATATGGATTTTTTAGTACCAAAATATGTCTTCATATCGTAATCATTGCTGTAATAAATGTGATAACAGAGAATATCTATTGAGTAAGGCTTTGCTAGGCCCACGGGAGTTGTACATTATGTAAAAACAAAAATGAATTCAAGACTGAACAACATAAGACTTCCTTTCACAGCACAACTATGCCAATCTGTAAAACACAAACTTAGGTGTTTTCCACGAAGTCTAATGCCAGTCCCTGTCATTATTTCAGCTTCCTAAATAGAAGTGTTTCTTCCCTTTAGGTCGATGCAAAGATACCTGTTGTTATGTAGGGGAATATTATAATATTTTGCTTTCTGTAAAATAGTATGAAACTCGTTTCCTATTTTGTGCTTCTAAGGGTATATGTGTTTTCTTATAAAGACTCTTAAGTTTTTATGAGTAGACTAGAGGCCCGATGCATGAAAATTCATGTAAGAGTAGGCCTTCCTTTTCCCGGCTGCTGGCACTGGCTGCCCTCCGGTCCTGGGTCCCGAGGCCCCAGGCTTCCCTCCTCAGGCTGCTGCTTCTATCCAGCCCTGGCTTCATCAGGAAAGATATCCGGTCTAATTAGCATATTACCCTTTTATCATTATAAATATTTGTAAGGTTTGAAGGCGAAGGAAACTGACCACCAAGGAATTTTAAAGTAAAGTTTATTCCCCAGTAATGAGCGGGACTCATTATGGAGGTAGAGAAACCAGAATTGAAGGAGTGGGGAGGGGGCAGGGGACCCAGCCGGCTGCTTCCTGGACATGGAGGATCTTTTTAAGGGCCGGAACAGAAGAGGGTTGGACCCAGGAAGGGGTGGGCTCCAGGACACTTTGGAACGTGTTGATTGATGGTTCAATGTCTTGGAGATATCTCTGTGACAGGTGCCAATAATGTGCTAACTCCGCCCATCAGTTGGGAGGAGGGAGAACCTTACAATATTGTGCTAATTTAGAATCATTCTGGGTAAGTAGGGTAGTAAAATATTGGGGACTAGATAAAAAAGTGTAAGTTCATAAAAGTTAAATTCAGTTGTCATATAAGAGAAATTTAACTACTTGAGAATTAGCAATATTTGATATTATTTATTACAAAGTGATATTTCAGGTTACAATTAATACTTCTACATAAAATTACTTGAAGTTGTTAGATATATTCTGTTAACCCTAACTGATTTTGCTCAGTGGATAGAGCATAGGCCTGGGGACTGAAGGCCTCGATTCTGGTCAAGGGCATGTATCTTGGTTGCGGACACATCCCCAGTAGTGGGTGTGCAGGAGGCAGCTGATCGATGTTTTTCTCTCATTGATGTTTCTAACTATCCCTCTCCCTTCTTCTCTGTAAAAAAATCAATAAAATATATGTATATTCTGTTAGGAAAAGCAACATGATGAATAGGTAAATTCACATGCAAACATTTTACTGCTTTGTGACTTGTTTTTCTTTTAGTTCAGGAAAAAAATGCCCAGAGTACAAAATAGTTCTCAAACCACTGCCTCAGTGTCCACTTGCCTTCCATTTATTCGTTTATAACTTGTTCAGTTTTATAGCAAGTACTTGAGGATCTACTTTATTTTCTAGGTGAGAACATTTAAGTTCTCTGTTGGCAAATTTGTTATAAAATTTATTAACTGTAGTCATCATGTTTTACATGAGATCTTCAGACCTTATTCACCTTAAAGCTGCAAGTTTATAATCTTTTACCAATTATTTCTATTTTTCCCATCTCCCAGTCCCTAACAACCACTTTATTTGTTTGTTTGTTTGTTTTTATTTTTTCTAACAACCACTTAAAAAAAAAAAAAGAAATATATTTTTATTGAATTCAAAGAGGAAGAGAGAGGGAGAGAAAGATAGAAACATCAATGATGAGAGAGAATCCTTGATTGGCTGCCTCCTGCATGCCCCACACTGAGGATTGAGTTTGCAACTTGGTCATGTGCCCCTGACAAAAATCTAACTAGTGACCCTTCAGTCCACAGGCCAATGCTCTATCCACTGAGCCAAACCAGTAGGGCAACAACCACTTTTTTATACTCTCTGTTACTGTGAGTTTGACTTAAAAATTATTTTAATCTACTTAATTTTAATTTTATTTCACCAAAAGGTCTCAAAGAATTTGTCTTTGTCTGGCTTATTTCATTGAGCATAATGGCCTCAAAATCCATCCATGTTCTCAAAATAGTATGATTTGCTACTGGGTGTAGCAAAGTACTGAATGTACAGAATTTAAGGGGGCATTGACTCTCAATCCTGACCCTGCTCTGACCTAAGGATTCAATTAATCCAACAATTTTATTGAATAGTTTAATCCCTGCCCCTACTCCCACCCCTACTATACCCCTCAGGTGGGCACTTTTATCATGGCTTTGACTCCTTGGATTCTTAGAGAGGGCTACTACAGTCCAGCTGCCTTTTACGTAGGTGAGCATTATATAACTTTCTCTAACACCAGGTTTGCTTCCAGATCATCACTGAGCTAACTGAACAAATGGCAGAGATCTTGCCAGAATCTTAGGACTAGTCAGTCCGCTGGCTTTGCAAGTAGTATTATTTTTTAAATTATATGTATCTTACTTATTTCAGAGAGAAAGGGAGAGGGAGAAAGAGAGAAACATCAATGCTGAGAGAATCATTGATTGGCTGCCTTCTGCATGCCCCCTACTGGGGATCCAGCTCAACAGCCAGGCATGTGCTCTGACCTGGAATCAAACCGTGAGCTTCTGATTCATAGGTCGATGCTCAGCCACTGAACCACACAGGCCGGGCCCTTGCAAGTAGTTTTAAATGCAATTTCATTTGCATATCCCAGAAGCCTTGAGGTAAATGCAACTTGGCAGATAAATAATATTTGGGGAGGGTACGAAGGGTGCGAATAGTATATAACAGATACATATTTTTCCTCATAGAAGAATTACATTAATTTGTATTTTCAAAGATATCACTGTGCGTACTGGCATTTACCGATATGTTAAGATGTTTAGATTTATTTAATACATCTTGATGGTACGTTGATCCTGGTGACAAAACTTCACAATGGTGTGGTCTGCAAGCAGAGGGGCCTGGATGGGACCAACTGGAATAGTGATGTGTTCCTTCTACAGGGAACACTGCAGTTATTAATTAACAGGTGCATTAGAATATATGTGAATCTTATGCTTCAGGGGTGCTTGCGTTTTTACTCTTGAAGTTCTTCAGTTCCAAAAAGGTTTCAGATCTCTTCCCTGACAAAAGAGAGTCTGCCATCTTCAAGTCTGTTCTTCACTATGTCCTAAACATTAATCTTCCTGTTATAATGAGCTAGTTGGGGAGAGAACTGCACTCTTACTTCTCCGATGCCACGACTTTTCTTCTCTGTGTCTGAGGATGTTGTGTGCTTCTCAGCGTTTCAATTCCTCCTAATCTTATTTGGGCATCCCACATGATTAGAATTGTTACAAATTCTGGTTGTTCAGGCAGCTCCTTTATGAAGTATGCTAAGAGATAGGAAGTGGAGGTGGACTCCCGGTGTTCTTGCCTTGAGTCTAAAGGAAGTTAAATATAAACATTCAGGAAGTGTCTGAATACACCTACATTACAGTGTGATCCTTAGTACATTTCCCCGAGGGGTTGGCAGAGAAATCTGAGTATGATTTTTTTAACCTATCCAATTTTAACTTATAATTTCAAGTCCTAAAATTTTCCTCTACTCATTGAACTGTGTGCCCTAGATTATAAAGGGTTGGAGAGAGAGAGAGAGAGAGAGAGAGAGAGAGAGAGAGAGAGAGAAACAAAACTTGGCAGAATTATTTGCTATTTTGTAATATTTCATATCATAAGCAGCTAGTATCACTAAAAGTAAGTATATATTAATCCAAATATCCAGATATAAGGAAGGCACATGGAGCCCAAACTGGTTTGGCTCAGTGGATAGAGCATCAGCCTGTGGGCTGAAAGGTCCCAGGTTCAATTCTGATTAGGGGCATGTACCTTGGTTGCGGGCACATCCCTGGTGGGGGCTGTGTAGGAGGCATCTGATGGATGTTTCTCCCTCATAGATGTTTCTAGCTCTCTATCCCTCTTCCTTTCTCTCTGTATAAAATCAACAAAACATATTCAAAAAAAAAGAAAAGAAAAGAAAGGCACATGGAATGGAACCCACTAAATTCAATTGAAGACACATATAAATACGTTGGTCTTTGAAAAACATCTGGGTTTTGGAAAATTATCCAAATATATCTGCTTTCAGAGGGTCTCTTAATAGATGTAATGTAGAAAACTTTTTCTGTTATTATTATTATCTAATTCATCAAAGAAGTAGAATTTATTTCCCTAATTCAAATCTGGGAATTTGGTTCTGAATTGGTTATAGACATTTGTGAACTTGAACTTTCCCAGAGCTTTTGGGAGTACAGGTAAATGATGACACTTGAGATCAAGAACTCCTAATTATAAAGGGTGAGAACTTTCTTTCCCTCACATTTAAGCATTTTCTGTAATCATTCGAGAGGCTCTCTCCATCAAGCTTCTGATAAAATGTAAAATGTTGTCCAATAGGTGTTGATCCTAAAAACACATATCAATTAGAGGCCTTGTTTTTTTTAAGATAAATTTACCTTTATTGTTGAAAGTATTACAGATGTCCCTTCCTGCCCCCCATTGACCTCTTCCACCCCATTCCCACCCCCTCCCGAATTCTTCCCCACACTATTGTCAGTCCTTGGGCCATGCATATCTTACCTAATAATAGACAAACATGTAAATTGACTGTATCTCTGCTACACCCATAGCCAATCAGAAGTGAGTATGTAAATTAACCAGCTGATGGGTTGATTTGCATATGCAGGCACAGAGCAGCTGGGAGGGGCAGGACACCTGCTATGAGGGGTGGGAGGTGATGGAGGGAGCTACAGGAGCAGCAGTGTTTTGGCCAAGAGCGAGGACTTCCAGGCTCCCAGGTGGCCAGGAGCAAAGCCAGGGGAAGGAAGCCCTGTTCTTGCATGAATATCGTGCAATGGGCCTCTAGTATGCATATAAGTTCATTGGTTAATATCTTCCTGAGGCCTATTTTATGTTTAAATATATATTCTTGTATTGGTTTCAGACAGGAAGGGAGAGGAGAAGGTGAGATAGAAACATCAATGATGAGAGAGAATCATTGATCAACTACCTCCTGCATGCCCCACACTGGGATCCAGCTTGCAACCTGAGCATGTGCCCTGACCAGGAATCGAACCATGACCTCCTGGTTCATAAGAAAATGCTCAACCACTGAGCCATGTCATCTGGGCCTAAGGCCTTGTTTTAGAGTATTGGAGAAAAAGTCTTAACATTTGAGAACTACCAATAAAGAAGGGAAACTTAATGTTGTCCAGAAGGATCCTGGGTAACCTAGCCTTGGCCAAATGAGGACGTCAAGCTCAGAGAGGATAAGGACTGTCTCAGATATTGCTTAGTTCAGTTTTTCTTAGGGCTGCCTACACAAAAACTTTTGTCAGTGACTCATCAAAATTCATTCTTCTAAATGTGATGCTATTTTTGTCTGTTTTAAGAAGTTCAATAAGCATTTTCTGCCAGCGAATATATTTCTGGTCAGCAGAGGATCATAAGCATTTTTGTAGCATATTAAAGGTATAACATAAAACACCTAAGGTTAAAAGAAACCCATTATTATACTGGGTACATATTCAGAATAATTGAAAGCAGGGTCTTAATGTATATTTGCACACCCATGTTCATAACAGTGCTATTCACAACAACTTAAAGGTGGAAGAAACCCAAATGTTCATTGATGGGTGAGTGGATAAACAAATATGTGTACACACACATACATACACCACACAGGAATACAGTCTTAAAAGGAAGGGAATTTTGACAGATGTTACAACATGATTTAACCTTGAAGATATTAAGTAAAATAAGCCAGTCATTAAAGGACAAATACTGGAAGGTTTCACTTACATTAGGTTCCCAGAGTAGTCAAATTCATACAGACAGAAAATAGAATGATGGTTGCCAGGCCTTGGGGACAAGAGGAATGGGAAGTTAGTATTTGAGGTGGACAGAGTTTCAGTTGGGGCAGATGAAAAAGTTCTGGAGATGGATGGTTGCATAACAGTGTAAATATAATTAAAATGGTTATAATGGTAAATTATATAGTTATGTATATTTTACCACAATAAAAAAGTACATGTAAAAGAATAAGGGAATAGATTTTTCCACATTAGTAATTATCACTCCTTTGACATATAGCAAAATAGGCATGGATGCACAGGAGGGAAATAATTGGGGGCATAGAGCAGTCTGTCACAGAGGGCATTTTTAAAGGCAGTAACATTTTTTTCAAAACACAATAAATCATTGCAGAATTCAATTTTCTTCAAAATGGCTTTGACATTTATAACAGATTTAAAAAAATTGTAGTGAAGTGTTATATTCATCTTAGCATAGCACTCAGTATGTAGCAGGAACTTGAATTTTGGAACTGAGTTCAGGAATACCAGTGACAGAACACTCAGCCCCCTTCACACACACACAGGGACAAATTCGAGTTACAGGGAAGAAGTCAAACCCCATTTTTACGTTTGCTATGCTGCCTATAATCAGCCACAGAATCAAAGTCTTCTATAGCAAATGGATAACATTAAAATAGCTGAACGTTCCTAGCTGGTTTGGCTCAGTGGATAGAGCATTGGCCTGTGGATGGAAGGGTCCTGGGTTTGATTCTGGTCAAGGGCACGTACCTCAGTTGCAGGCTCCTCCCAGGCCCGGGCCCTGGTCAGGGATTGTGTAGGAGGCAACTAATTGATATGTTTCTCTCACATTGATGTTTCTCTCTGTCTTCCCCTCTCTATTTCACTCTCCCTAAAAATCAATGGAAAAATATCCTTGGGTAAGGATCAACAAAAACAAAACAAAACAAAACAAAATAGTACCTAAAATAGCTGAACAAATCAGATGTCAACTTGACTTGCATTTCAGCAGTTACATAAAGCTAGAATTGCAGTGATAGCATTGTTTATCTGTCTCTGTGATCTAAACATAGAGTATTTTGATGTTCCTTAAAATTCTGTACTATTATCTGTAATTTTCTTCATAATCTGTGCTATTTCCAATTTTCTGGTAATGAAAATGATTATGGTATTTATAGCTAAGGCATCTGTTCAATATTTAGACCCAAGCATCATTAAATATTTCCAATTTATTAAAATTACCATGCTTGTTATTTCTGAAATATTGGATAATGATTCCAGTCATAAGGGACATTTGTGTGAGATGTAACTTCACTGAAAGAAAAGGGAACATCACAGAGTATATTTTTTAAAACTCTCACAGTAGAAGTGTTGGCAGTGGTGGCAGTAGTATTATTGTAATAATATTCCTTTTGGTGACAATGTTTTTATTATTTATTTTGGGAGATGAAAATCGTGATAGTAAATTAAGATTGAAGTCATTTTTTAATAATGTGAAATAGATTTATTTTTAAGTTTATCATTTTATTCTTATAACTTTCCAAGACAGATAAGATAGATATTATGTCCCTGTCACAGATGACAAATGAAACTTTAGTTTAAGTGAATTTTTCAAGATTGCAATTTGTTGAGTGATGGAGACAGGACCAGGTGCCAACACCTCTTCCTTCTAGAACTGTGGGGTACAATATGGCAGTTACCTGCCCCGCATGCCTATTGAGCACTTGAGAGGTGGGAATTGTGAATGGAGATGCACTGTGAGAGTAAAACACACACTGAATTTCAAAGGCAGTATAGAAAAAGAGTGTGAAATCTCTCATCAATAATTTTATATTGATTGCATGTTAAAATTGTAAGGCCTTGGATATATTAAGTTAAAGCAAATACATTGTTAAAATAATTTACATTTAAACATTTCTTTTAATGTGGCCATGGCTCTCATTAAATTTCTCATAGGTGGTGCTAGCCTAGAACTTTACTTTTTTAAAAAAATATTTTTTTTACTCATTTCAGAGAGGAAGGGAGAGGGAGATAAAAACATCAATGATGAAAGAAAATTATTGATTGGCTGCCTCCTGCACGCCCCCCCACATGGGGGATCAAGCTCACAATCTGGACATGTGTCCTGACTGGGAATGGAATCATGACCTCCTGGTTCATAAGTTGACGCTCAACCACTAAGCCATGCTGGTTGGGCTAAAACTTTATTTTTTCTGCTGCTTTGGTTAAGCAGCTGAATGCTAGGTCTGAACTAAGTGTCTAATTTCATATGGTGTGGTTCATAGTTTAAGAATTAGGATTCAATATGATTATTTCTATGTCAGTATAATAATCATTACTAAGTATTGCTCAGTGAGTTCAGAAATTGTCGCAATGAAATAGCTAAATGTATTGCCTGTGCAGTTAACAGTTCTAAGAACAGGGTTTCTTGCTTTTTATCACAGATTTGTTAAGTTCATTGAGCTTATGCATTTTAACATTCTCATTTTTGATTATCATCTTTAATATGCAGTACCTAGTGGACTAATAGTATTCAGAATTTTTCAAAAAGCTTACCTGATAATAAAAAGCATTCTGATTTCCCATTAATAAGCTTTTATCAAATGCCTAGCTCAAAGAAGTAGAAAAAATAAAGTTCTAGAATAGCACTATCCATGGGAAATATATAAGGTATTAAGGTTGAGTCCCTATATCATACACCTGAAAGTAATATAACCAATATAAGATTATATACCAACTATACGTATTAAAACATTTAAAAAGATAAAAAAGTGATAGCCACATATAAAATTTCAAATTTAATAGTAGTCATATAAAGAGAGTAAGGAAAGTGAATTCCTATATAATAAAGAACTAATATGCTAATTAGACCAGCTGGCAAAACAATCTTCTGGAGCAACCTTCCATGACCAGTGGGTGGGAGGTGGGACCACAGGGCTGGAAGGCAGCCCGGGGTGTGAAGGCCTACCCTTGCTCGAATTTTGTGTATCGGGCCTCTAGTAAATTTAATAACATATACTTTATGTAATCCAATATATCCAAGGCAACCAGAAGAGCAGTTATTTAAGCAAACCTATTTTTATCGTCCACTTTTTACAACTCACCCATACCTTTTTAGTGTTCTTGGGGTAAATTAAAATTCTTACCACAAAAAAATTCTTACCATGATTCATTTGTACTTTGTTCTCTCAGCTTCCCTCTCCGGTCCCATCCCACGGTAGGGGATGTGCTATCTTTTTTTCGTGTCCTCTCACACCCCAGCATCCTCTCAATCAGCCCAGGGGCCGGAGTGCTTCCTGCCTCTAGAACACGGCTCTCTCTTTGCTGGTTAAATCTTATTAATCTCCTACATCCCAGCACAAGACTACCATTTTTTTGGGACTATTTCATTGACTCTCAAATGTAGGTCAGCCATTTTTCATTATATGTGCTCATAACACCTTGTTTCTTTACTTTAGATAAATTATTTTAATTTAGAAAGGTATATTTATTAACAAGATTATTTCATTAATATCTCAATGTCCCAGTGGACTCCAATATTCATGAGAGCAGGCTCTGTATCTATGTTTGTTCAGTACTGTATCCCCAGTGCATAGTACTGGACACATAGTAGGCACTCAATGTTAGTTTAATGAAGGAACAAGCAAATACATAGATGAGTTAATGAATAGAAAATCTTTGATGGATGCATAATGCTTCATCTAAAATAGGACTCATGATATTTAAGAGCACTTTGACATTTTAATAACTATTATATCTTCCCTACTTGTTTTGGAAGTATTTTAGATTTAATATTGTAACATATCTTTGTACATTTGAACATTGTCAATAATGTTGCTTAACATAAATCATTATTAGTTATTTGGTTTATGCAACACCCCTAAGAGGAAAATATTGATATTCCTACTTTGGGAAGAAAAGACAAATTATAGAAAAGGCAGATACATGCTCAACCTAAGACAATAATAAGTATGAAAATCATTTGGAAATGCTACTTTGTGTATGTGTATGTGTGTGAAAGAGAGAGAGAGAAGGCAGACAGGCAGAGACAGTTAGACAGAGGCTTGATTTTTGAAATATTGCCATTTTTGTGTCATTTTCCACATTTGTGGGATATTTTTATGCTTACTAAATGTTACTTTGCTTAGAAATACAGGTAACATAATGTTAACCAACTTAATTGTAACAGAATGTTTTTACCTTTAAAAACAGAAGAAAATCGTAGGAAAACAGCATGCTGATAATTTTAACTACAGACTACCAAGGAACCCTCTCAGAGACATTATATCCTGGGGTCAAAATAGCATCTGTGCTTATCTGTTCTATTTAGAATTCTGAAAAATGAGAACGGATGTCCAAATGGTCACTTAATAATGTATATATATATGTATATATGCGTATATATTTATGTTTATTAAAGAAACATTAAATTAGGTCTGATAAACATTCTGAAGAATGCAGGTCACTCCCTTTTAGAAGCATTTTTATTAGCGATTAAATTTTAAAAAATTATTTATGATAAAATTTGTAGTTGATAATAAAATATGCTTAAATTAGACTGATGGTTTTCAAAGTGTGGTAGCTGATCAGGAGCAAAGGCATTACCTAGGGTCTCATTAGAAATGCACATTTTTGAATACCAAGCTAACTTCATAGAATCAGAAATTCTCAGAGAAAGGCCCAGAAATTTGTGTTTTAATAAATTCTCTGTATGATCCTGATGCATCCTAACATATGAGAACAACTGAACTAAGCTATTATAGCTAAGGAGAATTCTCATTAATAGCCTTAAAAATAGCAGAAACCGGTTTGGCTCAGTGGTAGAGCGTCGGTCTGTGGACTGAAAGGTCCCGGGTTCGATTCCGGTCAAGGGCATGTACCTTGGCTGCGGGCACAGGGAGTGTGCAAGAGGCAGCTGGTCGATGTTTCTCGCTCATCGATGTTTCTAGCTCACTATCTCTCTCCCTTCCTCTCTGTAAAATATCAATAAAAATATTTAAAAAATAGCCTTAAAAATACTTAGTGAGTGCACAATATTATTGAGCCATATTATAACGAAAGGAAAATTATAAATCTTAGAAGATTTCTGTTGTTTTTAAAAAACAAAGTATACCTAATTTTTGTTGTTTATAAAGACCTCTCTATGATTTCTATTTTAGGTGCTAAATTCTTAAATATTTTTACAAGCTAAGGGCCTTTAATGATAGGAAATATTTAAAATATGTAATTATTAACAGCAAATTGACAAATTCATTGGCAAATTGATTCTCTGAAAAAAGATAGCAAAACTTGTAGTATTTTTCTAATTTCTATGATGTATATTCTCCCAGCACGTCCACTTTCTAGCCTTTAATATAAAATAACACTAGAGGCCTGGTGCACGAAATTCATGCATTGGGGGGGGGGGGGGCGGTCCCAGTGCCCAGCCTGCACTCTGTCCAATCTGGGACCCCTTGGGGGAGGTCCAAGGATCGAGCTTAAGCTGGCAGTTGGACATCCCTCTCACAGTCTGAGACCACTAGCTCCTAACTGCTCACCTGCCTGCCTGATTGCCCCTAACTTATCCCCGTGCAGGCATGGTTACTCCTAAATGCCCCTCTGCCAGCCTGGTTGCCCCAACTGCCACCCCTGCGGGCCTGGTTGCCCCATGCAGCCTGCTGCTGCTCAGTCATTTGGTCATCCCTCACTAACCACTCCTCCCCTACCCCTTCCCCCCCCCACCCCCTTGCTGGCCTGGTCGCCTCACGCAGCCTGTTCAGTTGTCCTTTTAGTTGTGATGGTCACTTAAGCTTTTATATATAGAGATTAATGAAAATAGAGTTGGGGAGAAATGTTCAAAATAGGTGTTCTGTCTTTTTTGGAGTAAAGGGGAGGGTGCCTCTTTAGTAAGGTCTACCTTGTCCAATCCTGTTACTTTGTAGAAAATGATTTTTTATTACTTAATATTCTTTTCTGCCTTGTTAAAAAGAAGTCACACTGTTTCTAAAATTCTTCACATTAAGAGTGATTATACAGGAATGTTTTGGTTTTTAAAATAGGCTACAAGACACTGATTAATTACAATGTCCTTTATCATAAAAGATGTGCTAACTTTAAAAAAAATTATATATGCAGAAGAGTCCTTTAGATGGGAAGCATTTTGCCAGGCCAGCGTGGCTCAGTGATTGAGCATCTACCTATGAACCAGGAGGTCATGGCTCAATTTCTGGTCAGGGCACATGCCTGGGTTGCACATTAGATCCTCAGTGTGGGGCGTGCAGGAGACAACTGATCAATGATTCTCTCTCATTATTGATGTTTGTACCTCTTCCCCTCCCTTCCTCTCTAAAATCAACAAAAATTAAATAAACAGAAAGCATTTGGAACATATTAATTCAGGCCAGATTTTAGGTAGGTATCCCAATTAATCTCTTTAATGTAGGAACTCCTTTGGTAACCAACCAGGGTCAGTCCTCAATACTTTTATATTATAATAAAAGCAAAAACTTTGGGGTAATTAAGAATAAACATTAATTAAAATTTTTTTCTTTATTGTTGAAAATATTATAAATATCCTCCTTTTTTCCCCCATTGACCCTTTCATCTCCAACCTCACCCTTCTTCACCACAATCTTGTCTTTGCTCATGGGTTATGCATATATATTTGTTTTGTTCATTAGATTCCACATATAAATGAGATAATGTGATACTTTCCTTTCTCTGATTGGCTTATTTCCCTTAGTATAATACTCTCCCAGTCCTTCCATGCTGTATCAAAGGGTAAGAGATTCCCCCTCCCCCTTTTTGTTTAATAGCTGCATAGTATTCCATGGTATAACTGTACCACGGCTTTTTTATCCACTCATCTACTGATGGGCACTTGGGCTGTCAACATTTTAATTTCTCAAAATATTATTGAACATAATTATAATTGAAAATGGTACCCATGAGTAAAACAAACATTGAAAGTGAGGGTATTTTTTTCCATAGCTGGTAAGAAACAAATCTGGCGTGTTGTTCATGGAGATGAGGACTCCTTCAACAAATCTGGCTGGTTATTATTTCAAGTGTAGGCTGCTGTCCTGGATTTCAAAATATTTCAATGCCTCTGTGGGTCGTTTGCAGTTTTTCTTTTTTAAAATTCCATGCTCCTGCCAGATTAATGCTAGTGAAAGTCTGTTTTGAGTCTGCTGCGGCTGTGCTCAGAAAGCTTGACTATCTCCCACTACCTGCAATGTAAAGTCCCATACTTGAGCTTGGTACTCAAACTCTGGCTTTTTGGCCCTGTCATAACCTTTCATCTTAATTTTCTAGTAATGTTCTAGTGAACTCATGCACGTTGGCCTCCCTGAAAATATGTTTTCCTTATATATCTGCAATACCTTTTCTCCATCTATGCTATTCCTTTAATTTCTCACAGTACAGATACTATACATACTTTTATTATCCTAGTACACATCTCACGCTCTCTCCAAAATCCTGTCATCCTTCCTACTATTGTGGGGGAGCAGTAGGGTGTAGTAATTGAAGTCTCTGCCTGGGTTTGAACATTCAGTAGCTATTTTATCCTGTGCTCATTACTCAACTGCTCTCAGCAGGTCCTCATCTGTAAGTGATTTAATAACTGTATTATAAAGTTGCATTGTGAGGATTATATGAGAGAAGACATGGAAAGCATTTAGGAAAGTGCCTAGCAAGAAATATTCACTATGGCTTTCCCCCCGCTCTTTTGAACTAAAACCTCCATCCAACTACTTGTTTGGCCCTTATATACTTTCTTGTGTTAAAGCTTTTGTGTACCTGTTATCATAGTTTATGTATTTTAAGAACCTTGGCCATGGGGACCAGGCTTTCTGTCCTCTCCATTTGTCCTAGCATGTGTCTTGCAAATAGTAGGTGCTGAAAATAGATGATAAATTAATAAATTGGAGAGGGAAGGAACCACTTATTTGTGTACTTGAGTAACAGGGACCTAGTCTCAGCTCTGTTAATATCATATTGTGTTATATTAACTAATTAAGTGTTTTGACCTTCACTTCTCTTTTTACAAACAAAGATAGACTACTAAAAAATTTCAATGGATCTTTTAAACACTAATTTATGATTACCTGGGGTACAGTTTAAGTCCTCTAATGTAAATATAGGCTACTTGTTATGATTCATTATTAATGTTTTTATTAAAAGCTATGACTTTATTTTATTTTGTAAGACCTCAGATACTCAGAATTGAGATAATCATTCTCCTTAGTTCGGGACATATAATTATCCTTGGTCAATGGGAGAACCTTCCTTTTAAAAATTGTATTATATGATTTTCTCTTCAACTTATGAATCCTATGTGAATTAAATATTAAATGTAAAAATAAAATGATAGAACAAATAGAGAAAAATATAAGGCAGTGTATTTGACCTTGGGTATAATATACTTTGACTCACAAAGGAAAAGTCATAAACAGAAAAAGTGATTTTTCCTATTTTATAAAAGGCATTATTTTTTTAAATTTATTTTTTATTTATCTACTTATTTTTAAAAATATATTTTATTGAGTTTTTACAGAGAGGAAGAGAGAGGGATAGAGAGTTAGAAACATCAATGAGAGAGAAACATCGATCAACTGCCTCCTGCACACCCCTGATTGGAGATGCCTGCAACCAAAGTACATGACCTTGACTGGAATTGAACCTAGGACCATTCACTCTGCAGGCTGATGCTCTATCCACCGAGCCAAACCAGTTTCAGCAGAAGGCATTATTTTGTATAGGTTATCAATTTATTGTAGATCATTTATCTTGCCTCTATAATATGGCAACTTAACTTTTTGCATATATTTTTGCATCTCTTTTAAAATTAATCACATATTAGGTCAGAAATCATGTTAAATAACACCTATAGAAAAACACACTGGACTTGTCAGAAATCATAGGTTCAAGTCCCAGGTCTGTCTTTGTCTATATGAATTTGGGCAAGTGGTAAACTCCCTTGGGTCTGTTTGCCAGGGGTCTAACTCACTGTGTTACAAGCTGAGTTGAATGAAAAGTAGTGAAACCCCTTTTGGAAGTCATGGAGAACATCAGAGATATGTGTGCTAATTGTTTTGTATAGCATTCACAGTGCAGAAAATAGAAAAAGCACTCATATTTATTAAATAAATGGGAGGTTTTTTTTGTCTTGATGAAAATAGAAGATAATTGACTTCTATTCTAAAGGATGAATTGAGTTCTTAAATACTTAAATATATTAGTTAAACTTATTAACTTTCTGTATCAAGTGACCAGAGAACATGGACATTAAGAATAGAAGTGGTGAGGTTTCAGGGTATTATATTTTCTTCTGTTTTAGTTTTAAAAAAATATATTTTATTGATATTTTACAGAGAGGAAGGGAGAGAGATAGAGAACTAGAAACGTCAATGAGAGAGAAACATCGACCAGTTGCCTCTTGCATACCCCTCACCGGGGATGTGCCCGCAACCAATGTACATGCCCTTGACCGGAATCGAACCCGGGACCTTTCAGTCCGCAGACTGATGCTCTACCACTGAGCCAAACCGGTTTGGGCTTTTCTTCTGTTTTATTTTTAACATCTGTTCCCAAACTCTATTTATAATGTTTTGAAGACTTTATTAAACTATCAGGTAACTGTTACTTTTTACTCTTCAGACAGGAATGTGATTTTAATGTGACATAGTTTTGGTCTAAACTGAGCCATAATACAAAATATACAATGTCATTAGTTTCATACAAATAACAGTTGCTTAGCTATCTTTTCTGGGAAAGGGAATTAATGAAAAGAAAATAATTTCTGAGGACATTTACTCTATAAGATGCATCCGTTTAAATACTTATTTGTCTTCCTGACTTAAGTAATTCAGCCAAAATAATTTCCATTTAGAGCTCAAAGGGACATTTGCTATCTGAATTTAGAGCTTCATAAGAAAGTAGCTAAGTAATAACTAAACAAAAAAGCTAAGATGTATTATTTTTCTGTTATAGTAAATAACAGTCATGTTAACTACTAAAAATTGATGGAAATTATTCCAGTTTTAGAAACAAATCATCTTGAACCTAGGTAGGGCACATAGAAATAATTCATTTAGCAATTTTGGCCTCATATCCTTTTCCCATGAAGCATTTAAAATATGTACGTCACATTTGTTAGCTAATGTTGCAACTGTGCTTTGACATTTTGTAGACTAAAACATACTATCTAATGAAATGTGATAAGAAATTATTACATCATATTTATATAGAATCAAATTTATTTGAAAAAGACATGATAGAAATATATTTTCTAATACAGAGATGAAATATTTTCTTGAAATTCAAACATATTTTCAAATTATGCAAAATACTTATAATTACTTATTAATGTTATAATGGGAAATCTAAATAGTGCAAGAAAATTATAATCTCTAAAATATGACTCAGTGTTGCTTGACAGATTAGTAAGTCAAAACATGATTTGATTCCGTGCTGGTTTGTGCTCAATGCGATTGCAGAACCTGAAATTAAGCAATTAGAATGTGCCTTATCTCACTAAGCCAGTAGGAGAGGTTTATTATGATTCAAGCAACAGACTTATGGGTCTGTGGTCATGCAGCAGAGAGAAAAGCTGAGACTGTGTTTAGTCAGTTTTGTCATTCTTTATTGGAGCTTCAGCACCATGAACAGCACATTCCTTCCCCCCCCCCCCCCTCCCCTCAATGGTGGTAAGGAGTTAAAATATTCAATTAGAGCTGTAGTTATCTTTAATGAAATCCTTTTAAAAATATTATTAAGCTGATTTACTTGAGGATGAATTAAATTTTAGGAATATCTATCAGATTATTAATTAGATGCTATGCGAGCTTGCTTTAGGATATTGCTATTGATGCAGACTTGGTTTGTAGGCAATTTTTTAACTTACTATCTGCCCCAATACATGATCTAACTCATTTTCACTCTTCCAGATTCCAACAACTCTTAATTTTATGTTTGTTGGAATGTCCTTATAATGTTGTGCAAAAGAAATATTTTAAAAAGTCTATTTTCACAACCATAGGGAAATAAAGATTGCTTGTGGAACTCTTAAGTTATTGATATAAATGAGTGTTCAGACATATATTTATTTTCATCTTTTTAAAATTTATCATATGGCCAGAGATAGCATTTTGATTGAAACTATGTTTCTAAGTGAAAGTTAGTGTCAAATTTTATTCATTTGGTCATCCATTCAACAAATATTTATTGAGACACAGTTCTGTACTAAGCCTCTTCTATGTCCTGGGTTTAAAAGAAGCAAACAAACTGATGTAATATCTCACATATGGCCAACTCTAATGGTAGAGGAGGCATTAACAAAAATATATAGCACAAAAATTATACCTCTATAACTGTGATAAGGGTGATGAAGGAAAAATATAGTCCTATATAATAAAGAGGTAGTATGCAAATTGACCCTTAAAACCTCAGAAAATGGCTGCCTCCATGTCATCATAAGATGACCAGCAGAGGAAGACATTTGGGGGTGAGATCAGGTTGGCAGGGGAGGGCAGTTGGGGGCAGTCAGGCTGGCAGGGGAGGGCAGTTGGGAGCAAGCAGGTTGGCAGGGGAGGGCAGTTAGGGACAATAGAGCCAGGAGAGGAGCAGTTAAGTATCAATTAGCTCAGCAGGGGAGAGGTTAGTGGAGATCAGGTTGGCAGGCAGAGTGGTTAGGGGAAGCCATTCAGGCAGGCAGGTGAGTGGTTAGGAGCCACCAGTCTCAAATTGTGAGAGGGATGTCCGACTGCCGGTTTAAACCAGCACTCGAACATCCCTCAAGGGGTCCCAGAGTGGAAAGGGTGCAGGCTTGGCTGAGGGACACTGGCTCTCCCCTACACCCCCCCCCCCAGTGCACAAATTTCATGCACCAGGCCTCTAGTCTAGTAATAATGTACCTGGTGGCTGTGGATAAACTTTTTCTGAGATTTCGTCTTGATCAGGGAAGATATATATGTAGAGAGGCCTTGATTTCTTGCCCAAAGGTCAATAATACCTTTTAAAATGGATTTCACACTCTTTTCCCCCACTGAACTATGCTCCATACTGTGGTTAGAGTGATCTTTGTCATGTGTAAATAAGACTATGCTTGTCTCCTGATTAATTTTCTTCATCATCTTAACAGCTTCCCATTATAATAAGATAAAGGCTAACTCCTTGCTAGGAATGATTAGAAACTGAAATGCTTGCAACTCTTTATCCTTGGGGTCCCATTTCTTCTCTGTTGGCTACATTCTCAGGCACACTCTCTCCATGTGGAGGTAATGGTAATCTCCATGAAGCTCTATGCTTATGCCATCTTCACAACTCTCAATTTCAGTTACCAAAATTACATGGAGTAGAGGAGAGAAAGGTTCCAAAAGAAAGAGAGGAACAATGGATAAAATAACACATATCCTCACTAGTCATATACATAAAAATTTATTCTGCATATGGTATAATATTCCAATGATTAACTAAAACTTCCTATAATATTTAAACAAGTATATAAAGTAATTTGCTATAGTATATTCCAACATAGTCAGATAATATTGAAGTCTCTTGGAGATATTTTGATAGAGATTAGAAGTTTATGAGGTAAATTACTTATACTTTATATCCTGGTTCTAGAAAATGAGTGAATTTAAATGTTGATTCACTTTGTTAGTTTCAGTTTTATCCCATTATTTTCTTACTCTTGTTCTTGCTGCTCTTTAATTTTTTTATGGGAACCTATGGAGGATTTCAAGCTTCCTAAGATATCACTAAAGCACTGATTTTTAAAACATATGAATTTTAATTTATTTATAGGGGATTTTTGCAGCACAAAAGGTGTATTGGGCAAACCCTATCACAGAGTTGTTTTTCTACTTCTTTCATTAGTTTCTAGGAGGAAAAACAAGTCAAAGATCATCTCTAATATCGAGATCATGATTCATGTAACAGATTGGGCATTGGAAAGTATAAATTATTTGAAGATTTTAGGTTTAGCTATTCACTTGGAACAATAAATCCTGTGTGTATATTGATTGTGTCATTGGTGCATAACTGGACAAAGTGTGAAATTGCCTTCAAGATAGTACTGAACCCTATATATACACACACCATTTTCCTATATACACATACTTATAATAAAATTTAGTACTTTAGACACAGTATGATATTAATAATAGTAGTAATAAAATAGAACAATTATGACAATATACTGCAATAAAAGTTATGTGAATGTCGTCTTTCTCTCAGAATATCTTATTGTATTGTACTCATCCTTCTTCATGATGTGATATGATAAAATTCCTACATGCTGAGATGAAGAGAGATAAATGAGACATTATTAAATAAAACAAGGGTTACTTGAATGCAAGCAGTACAACACTGCAGCAGTTGATCTGATAACCGAGAGAGCTGCAAAGTGACTAAAGTGGGGTAGTGTACATAGTGGGGCTAACTCTGGAAAAAGGGATGATTTGCTTCCTGGGTGTGATAGTGTGGGACAGCGTGAAATTTAATCATGATACTCAGACAGCATGCATTTAAAATTCATTAAGTTCTTATTTCTTAAATTGTTCATCTGATATTCTCGAACCATGGTTGACTTTGGGTAACTGGAACTGTGGAAAGTGAAACCACCTATAAGGAAAGACTGATGCAGTGATAACATTATGGAGATCTATGTATCCATAACTATGTTCTTTGTGGCAAAGTTTTTCCTTTATGTCAACATTAACAAAATTGCCTGATTTAGAGTCAACAGTAGGTAATACATAAGCTTTCCCCCTGTCTTTCCGTATGTTAATGGATTAAATTGATATCTTACCCAAAGTCAAAATTTCCAGGAGACACTTTAAACTTAGAAAATTCCCAGGGTTTTCATTTCTCAAGTTTCAGCTTGTGACACTTTCCTAGGTTAATTTGAGCAATGTCATTATTATGTACATTCACTGAGTTTACGCTGTTAATGTCCTAAATATTTCTATATGCACCATTTAACTTAACTTTCCCATCAACCACCTGAGATAAATAAAATCACTATTTTTAGGGGAAGTATGTGAATCTGAATTCCATAATAGAACAGCTTGTTTAAATGTTGCTTGGACTTGAATCGTGATCTGTCTGACCAGATTTCACACTCTTAATACTAAATTACAAACCATAGGACAACCTATTTTAAGACACCCACAGCTGCTTCTGGCTATTACATAACAACACTGGCTTTCATTGAAATATGGTTTGGTTGTTCAGTCTCTTGCTAAACTACCGAGTACAGAAACTTCCCTATAATACAGTATACAGTAATGCTCTCTGTCTGTCAATTCAAATACAATCATTCTCTGTATAACAACATTTAGTCAATGATGGGCCACATGTGAGATGGTGGTCCCATAAGATAATGGATCTGAGAAATTCCTTTTGCTTAGTGACATTGAAGCTGTATTGTAACATCTAGTGCAACACATTACTCAGGTGTTTGCTGCAATGCTGGTGTAACCAAATTTATATTTATCATTTTGTTCCAATATTTAGCACAGTAAAATTCTACACAGGCTTAGAGCCAAGGAGCAATATGGTGCACCATAGAGCCTAAGTGTTTGGTAGATAGGTCTTACCATCTAGGTTTGTGTAAATGCACTCTATGATGTGAACATAAGGATGGCATTGCCCAAGTATGTGTCAGAATGTACCCCTGTTGTGAAGTGGTCCATGACTGCATGGATAAAATTCTCAAAGCCCGCCTTGGATTCCTCCAGAGTGTCATCATGGATTTGGGATTATACTGAAAAGAATGACAAGAGTTTCTCTTCGCAGACCCCCATGAATATATTTCCCAGATTAAAAAAAAATTCATTGAGTGCCTGGAAAGTGGAAAGATTTCAAAGTTTTTTTTTTTTTTTTGCCAGTTTTCAAATGTATTGACATTTCCAGAATTCATAATGATGCCATTTTTAATGTCTTGTAAATTTAAGATGATGCTTTTTGGTCCCTATGAGGATTCCTCAACCTTTTACTTACTACGTTTTAGACAGATAATGCTTTGTGTTGGGAGGCTGTCCTCTTCCCTGTAGGATGTTTCACAGCATCTGTGGCCTGTAGTCAGTAGATACCAATGCAGCACCCAATGGTGACAAAAATGTCTCCAGGATTTAGTGAGATATCCCCAGAGAGGGGGAAAATTGACCCTAATTGATAACCACAGATTTCTACACTTCCCAGAAATGCAAAATATATTTATTTTATGAAATGCAAACAAAAGGCCATGTCTTTTTTGAATAATGTGTCCTGATTTCATTGTTGTAAAAGGGAAACTTCTAAGTGATCACGATTGTGTGCTTTTAAGTACTAGTAGATACATTTATTGCAGTATTTTCTCAAGCAATTGTTATCATTTAAAAAAGTCACAGAAGACATTTGGTGTGTGGATGTTCAAAGGTTCCATCTGAAGTAAAATGGCAACTTTTTTTCATGTGAAAAGTCAATGCAGGAAATATTTCAGAAGAATTAGCAGCTAATGGCAATTTTTCCCCTATGAAATCTCTCTCTACAATCTCATAAAAACTTGTGATGAGGCAGTTTTCAAAGTAATTCTATTTTTTGTGTGTGTCTTACTATTGCGCCACTGTTTAAGTTATTCTGGATAGTTCCTCTAATTTCTTAACTTCGAATCTCACAGGCCAGGATTTCAGGTGTGACTTCTCTCCTAAAGGCTCCAGCCTAATAAGGCATATTAATCCACTAATTCTGGCAAACCAACTTGGAATATCAAGGATTGAAGCAGATTTGCAAAGGTACTTAATAACATAACAACTGACACCCACTTCTTTATATTGGCATAACAGAAGCATTCAACTGACCTTTTAGAGAACCAAAATTATCCTCAAGGTGACTTTCTACCCATTCCCATACTATAAAATAGATGCCAACTTCTTTCTCCAAGAAACAAGTGATCTCTTAAGCTAAACAGTAAGGAGTTGTTTTAGATGTCAGGGTTTATACCACACAGAAATGCCATATCCTTTCAAAAACAACCTGCTTTTCTAATCAATTGCAAAACTTTAGTGACCACAAATGGGGAAGAGGGCAGGGAAGAACACCCCCCCTCCCACAGGCATGGTTGTCCTTGTTTGAGAATGTCACTAAGAAGCCTATTCTGGTTGGTGGACAGATGGTTCCTGGCTGCCTTTGTGGATGGCAAATCCACTCCTTTGGATTTAGTGACACAAAGAGACCCGTTTGTTGTTGAGTGCCATTGCCTCCACTTAAGTACTTAAAACATGCACATGCTCTTTCTGAAAAGCTATTCAATTTTCATTTTATTAAATGATTTATCGGATGGCTCCCAAAATGATTATCTAGAAATGTCAGGTAAAGGTTAATTTAATGTCATGGGGCCAAGTGGTATAAGACTTGTGTGGTGAAGTTGATGATCCATTTGTTTTAGGAAAGGAAGGGTAATGATTTAGTGTGACATTATGAGTACCTGATATTATTTTCAATTTACCTGTTGGTAAAGAAATACTTTTTTAGTGTCTCTTCCATCAAACAAAAAGTGAGAATGTTTTTGAAAGAATGACCTCACTTTGCTATTTGAAAATAAGTGTTGGTATAGTTTAGGGATATTTCATTTCTGCCGAAACACGGTCTCCAAATGACATTGCTATGAAAGAAAGAAGCAGGATATGGGGAGAATGATGGAATACATTTTTGCAGACATATTATTACATAGTGTTTTTGAGTGTATAGAGGCTCTGAGTCAGAAAATGTGGACTCGATTCCTGGCTCCATCATCTACTTACTAAATATATGACACCAGGAAAGTCACTCAATCTCTTCAGCTTTAGTGTCCTCATTTGTAATGTAAATGTAGACCATAGTTGTTTGCATATGTGGACTCTGTCTTTCCCCTTATTCAAGAAATATTTATGGAGCAACTGATGTATGCTAGGAATGTTTCTTCCCGCAGCTTTATTGAGATGTAATTGACATACAACATTGTGTAAAATTAAGGTATATGATGCGATGATTTAATACACTCATATATTGCAAAAATAATTAACACAATAGGGTTAGTTAACATCTCTATCATGTCACACAATTACCATTGATATTTTTGTGGTGAAGACATTTACATCTATTCTCTTAGCAAATTTCAAGTGCATATTACAGCATTGTTAAGTGTAATCACTATATTGTGCATGAGATCCCCAGAAATGATTCATCTCGGAACTGGAAGTTTATATACTTTGGCCAACACCTCCCATTTCCTCCAAACCCCAGGCCCTGGCAACTACCATTCTACTTTGAGTTTCTGTGAGTTTGGCTTCTTCAGATTTCACATACAAGTGAAATCATGCTGCATTTGTCTGTCTCTTGACTGATTCATTTTATTTATTTATTGACTTATTTTAGAGAAAGGGAGAGAGGAGAGGGGAGAGGGGACAGAGAAGGAAGAGGGAAGAGAAGAGAGGGGAGAGAGAGACATACATCAATTTATTGTTCCACTTATTTATGCATTCATACTATTATTGTCCTGACTGGTGATCAAACCCACAACCTTAGCCTTTCTGGATGATGCTCTAACCAACTGTGCTACCCAGACAAAGTAAGCTATTTTTTTGCATCTATATTCATCAGGGATATTGCCTATAGTTTTCTTGTAGTCCTCATCTCCTTACTCATTATTTGCTGTTCATATTTTCTATTTCTTCATGATTTAGTCATAGTAGGTTGTATGTTCTAGAAATTTATCATTTGCTTCTAGGTTGGCAAATGTGTATTTTATTTTCTTATTATTTTTAAAAATTATATTTTTATTGATTAAACATCAGTGATGCGAGAGAGTCATTGATCAGTTGTCTCCTGAATGCCCTCCACTGGGGATGGAGCCTGCAACCTGGGCTTGTGCCTTGACCATGAATGGAACAGTGACCACTTGGTTCAGAGGTTAACACTAAACCACTGAGCCACACCAGTCAGATGAGAAGGATTTAGGTTCTTTCAGATTGGAGTATTTACATACCCCCCCCCCCAAATTTCCCTTGTAAAATTAAATGCCTCTTTACTCTGCCCTAGTCAAGACCTTTCTCTGTGAGAGAGTCAGAGATGTTTCTCTCTCTCACTGATGTTTCTAACCCTCCATCCCTTTCCTTTCCTCTCTGTAAAAAAATCAATAAAATACATATAAAAATAAACTGCTCTTTCTTTGAAAGCACAGAGTCAGTGTATACGTATGTGCCGGAGTATTTGAAACAGCCATGTCCAGACAAGGCA
Source organism: Vespertilio murinus (assembly GCA_963924515.1). Taxonomy (NCBI): domain Eukaryota; kingdom Metazoa; phylum Chordata; class Mammalia; order Chiroptera; family Vespertilionidae; genus Vespertilio; species Vespertilio murinus. Next base: position 11,259,781 of record OZ004708.1, read on the forward strand.
GCAGCGGGGCTCACAGCTGGCCACAGCCCAAAGCTATTAGGAACTCTTCCCAAGCAGGCTGTGAACAGTTCTAGAACTCTACCGTGGTAGAATTTTAAAATTAAAAGCACATTCTTGTCCAAGCCCAGAAGGATTTCCATCATTTGACCCTTTCTTTCCACCTCCTCCATCTCCTGGATCACTTTCTCTCATATATACTATGCGAGTAGCCCCGCACATGAATCCGTGTGCCAGCAGCTCTCTGCGGGCCTGGCCACTCTGTGCCTGATGCCCAGAGCCCCCCCCCCCCCCCCCCCCCCCCCCGTGGCTGGGGTGGAACGCTTGCCTCGTCACCATGGTAATGCAGCAAGCCTTCTGCCAGGCCACTCATGCTGCCTGCTCTCAGTGGCCAACCCCCCAGGACTGGGGGACTCTGGTGGGGCTGAGAGGACTGGGCGCTGCCATCTTTGTGATGGAGTGATGGTTAATTTGCACATTACCCTTTTATTAGATAGGATACTATCCCCCAGAAATACTGGCTTCCTTTCTGTTCCTGCCATACCAATTTATTTCTCATTCTGGGTCTCCCCAGGGGCCAGAGATACTTTCTAGGACTGCTTATCTGGCTCGCTCCTCTGTGCCCTTTGGTTCACATTTTGTTCCTTAGAGAGGATGTCCTTGCCACCCCAATCTAAGTGATATAAATTTGGTTGTACCTATTATCCCAATTTATTAGTTTTTTCTTTATTTCATACCCTCACAATTTATAAAACTGCGCCGATTCATTTTATTATTGTTACTATTATTTTAAAATTTATTTTTGTTAATTTCAGAGAGTAAGGGAGAGGGACAGAGAGACAGAAACAGCAATGATGAAAGAGATTCATTAATCACTTGCCTCCTGCACACCCCACACTGGGGATCAAGCCTTCAGCCTGGGCATGTGCCCTGACTGAGAATCAAACCATGACTTTGAGGTCCATAGGTCTATGCTCAAATGCTGAGCCATGCTGGCCAGGCTGTGATGATTTATTTTACACAAAATGCCTTATTAAGGGTAAGGACTGAAGTTCCCTGCTGTACTGAGAACACCCTGCATGCTGTATATAGTAAATCCCTGTACATATGTTTTAAATTTATGAGCTGCCAGGGGGAGACTAAGGAAAGATTGAGGCCTAAACTATATAGGCCAGAGGAAGGCGTTGTTTGTTCTTGGCACAGAATTTAAATGATGCATCTAAAATAAATTTATGCAGAGAATTTCTCTTCTCCATAAAAATCAATGTGTTTTCTTTACAGAGAATGGGTGGTAATTTGAAAGTGATAAATGGATCTGCAGGTCTTTTCACAGCCTGCTAATTCACTTTGTCCTGCGAGCTATCTCCAGCACCGTCACCTCCCTTTTTGTTTTCTCTTCATATCGCCCGCTTTAAAATTGGGTAGCTTCCATTTATCTCCCAGACTGCAGTTTAAATTTGTGTCTAGAGAGACACGTTCCCTAACCCCCAAATAAAGTGAAATCTCTTGCTATTCACCCTCAAAGAACTCTCCTCTTCTCCTTTCATAACATTTGTCACATTTCATTCACCCAGTAGTCAGCAAACGCCCTCACACAGGGAAGGGGTCGGCTCATCACACTTGGGGATGCTCAAACCTTGCAGGTTCAAAGAGAAGACCGGTTCCTGATGAGCTCCTGAGAGAGAACCCTTGAAATATCTTGCCTGATAAGAGTAACTTTTCATACCTGGGGCTTTGGGCCACAGCAGATGGTTTACACTGAATGTGTGATTTATGGGGATAGGGCTTGAGCAATGCTGTTTCCGTTAAACCTCTCAAGGGGCTGGGCACATGCTGAAAAGCCAGTGTCAGTCACATGGGTGTTTCATGCTTTTGTGATTGGCCCCCAATGAAAACCCCGGACAGTAGTATCAGATCAGCTTCCTTCTTGACAGTATTTAATGCCTGTGGTCGCACATCCTTGCTAGGGGAATTAAGTGCCATATGTATGGATCCACTAAGAAGGAATGCTTGGAAGCTTGTGTTTGGTCTCTCCGGGGCTCTGCTGTATGTGCCCTTTTCCTTTGCTGATATTAATCTCTATCCTTTTGCTGTAATAAGCCATAGGCATGAGTATAAACAACTTTTCTAAACCCTCTGAGTTCTCCTAGTGGAATCATGGAAGCTGAGGGTGGTATGGAGACCCCCAACACAATCTATTACGTGCATAGCATGCCGGCACCCCTTAGGGGCAGTGTATCTAGTGATAAATACAGCAGACATGAGCCCTTTCTTCATGGAGGTTTCAGCAGATGATGGAAAAGCCAAATGACAAGGTAGCAGTCAGTGAGTACAATAGTAAGTTAGCAGTCAGCAAGTATAATAGTTTTGAGATGATCATGCAGTGAACTCAGTCAGCCTGGATTACCACATGGTGGTCAAGAGGGGTTGAGTTCCCTATCAGTTCTGATTTTGATTCTGTTAGTGAGGACCATGCTCCTGCAGGCATCTGAGCCTAAGGCATCAGAGAAGTCTGGGGAGGAAGTGAGAGGGTCCCAGTCCAGTCTGGAGGTGGGGGCCATGGCTGCACCCAGGGGTAGACTAAGGTGTGAGGCACAGAGGGTTTGAAGTGATGCGTGGCATTTCGGTTCTGACACTGCAGTGATCTTATAGAAAAGAGCAGTGATTTTCCTTCTTCCTCTGTGGCTTCTTGACAGTGTACATACAGTCAGGCAGTACATACAGTCTGCCAACCTTCGACACCAAAGTGGAAACATTAGCTTTGTATTACAAATTGAGGTTACTGTTTTGTTTTTAGAATGTATTTGTTAAACTTATGAATACTATAAAAAAGACATTATGTCTTGCTTGGATGGAGAGGAACATTAAATGGTTGGAAACATTAGCTTATGTTTTTAAACCAGTAAATAGAAAGAATTCCATAGTACAGAATTTATTGTAGGTACTAGGGAAAGCTCGAAAATTTGTATTTCATAAGGCTCACAAATTGGGGAGGGACTAATCGATAAAATATATATGGTATGCTTAAAAGTTACAAAACCTTAGCATCAAGTTTTTGAATTTTTAAAAATATGGGTCAAATAATGTTTTTCTTATTATAAAAACAGCAAAGACATGCTATAGAAAGTTATAAAATTCTGAACATTCAGATAAGCAAAAATGAAAGAAATCTACCACCAGTGATCTCAGATATATATATTTTTGCATCTTGGTATATATTATTAGACTCAGTTGCAATTAATTAAAACAATACAATATATACTACTGTACATATTACATGTTATATATTAAACGTAATGTACATAGAGAGACTCAGCTATGTGCACTATAGTTGAATATATTTTCCCACTAAGCAGTTTTTTCCCAGTTACTTAGTATTATAAACAGTGTTTCAGGAACATTTCTGTGAATAACTCTTAAGACCTTACTTATTGCTTAAGAAAAATTTATGGGTGTAAAATTTCTAAGACAAGGAGGATCTAATTACTTGAGACTCCTGCTTTTATTTTTCAGTAAAATTGTAAGTAGATAAAGTATCTTTATAGCCTTTTTTTAAAAGAAAAGAAAAAGAAAAGCCCATTTATCCCTTTCCTCATTATTTCAAAAGCAAGACATCACTAGCGGCAGTGATCTTGTAACATTTATGTCTTGCTCAAGGGTAATCAAGTGAAATGTATGTTTCTGAAGGTAATTAATATCCCATTGAGTACTGGTCTTAAGGATTTCATTGTAGCTAATGACCTTTTACATTTGTCAGAATTTATTTATGATTTTGAAAAGTAAAAACATTTAGCAGTACATTCAGCCAATGAAACATTAGCACTAGAATTTTATAGATATTGGATAAGTACTGAAATGTTTTATAAACACAGATTCTTCAGACTGTTATGCAGTCATCAAAATTATTTTTTATAGTTTCTTCAATGGCTACTTTGAATAATTGTATATAAAAATTGCTTAGCATTGGAATGTTTTTAAAATTGAGTGCCTGGCACATTGCTTGATACATAATGAATTTTTAAATACTCATTCGAATAAGTTATTGAGTGAATGAATGGATGAGTCTCTCCCAATTTTACATGAGCAAATTATGTATTATATAATTTATAGGTTGGGGAACTATCTTTAAATACAATAGATTTAAAATTCTTTAAGTAGTGATTATCCTAATAGCAGATAATGAAAGAGGCATTTGACTTGTATTAAATCTGGATATATGTATATACAAACATACTTTTTGACACATAAAATAACCAAATGAGAAGCATAAGATTATGCCTGCTGAAAAAAAGCTGTTGCTGATTTTATGTTTTCTTTCTGTGTTCCTGTTTTAGATAGTCAGGTAGATGCAGTCTTAGCAGAGCACTTGCTTGAAAATCCAAAATGTTTTAAAATAATTTTCTTAGTATCATGCAGCTATAAACCACATATTCTGGCATGAGAGCCTGCAGAGGCCGTGTAGAAAGGGACCTGACCCATGAGCGTGCTCCTCATACCAAGTTTTGCTGTTTGGAAAACAGGCACAGTTGCTTCAAGTAGAATGAAAGACCCTTTGGAAGACATGCGGATTTATTTTTTTCACTTGAGTGTATTTCCAGGCTTAATGCCTTATATTTAGTTATTTGTTCTATTTACTATTTTTAAAATTAAATTTATTGTAGTGATACTGGTTTATAACATTCTTTTTATTTTTCATTGATTTCTTGAGAGAATGAAAGAGGGAGAAGAAGGTGAGGGAAAGAGAGAGAGAGAAACATCAACATGAGAGAGACACATTGATTGGTTGTCTTTTGCAAGAGCCCCTACTAGGACTAGCAAACCTATTATACAGGTAAGTGTTCTGGACTGGGAATTGAACCCATGATCCTTTGGTCCATGGGTTTACTCTCTAACCACGGAGCTAAACTGGCCAGGGTGGTTTATAACATTTTATAGATTTCAAGTGTCCATTTCTGATACATGATCTGTATTGCATTGTGTGCCCACCATACAAAGTCCAATAATTTTCTATTGCTATATGTTTGAACTCATTTACCTTTTACTACTTCCACTCCCTTCCCTCTGGTAACTACCATACTGTTATCTGTGTCTATGAGTTTCAGTATTATATCCCACATGTAGGTGAAATCATATGGTGCTTAGCTTTTTCTGACTGACTCATTTCACTTAGCATGATATCCTCAGGGTCTATTCAGGTTGTTGCAAATGGCAGTATTTCATCTTTTCTTATGGCTGAATAGTATTCCCTTGTATATATGCACCACATCTTCATTATACAATTATCTGCCAAAGGACAATTTGGTTGTTTCCATCTTGGCCACTGGGAATGAACACAGGGTTGCATATGTCTTCACAAATAAATGTTTAAATTATTCAGGAAGATACCCAGAAGATGAATTGCCGGGTCATATGGTAACTCTATTCTTAATTTTTTTCAAAGCATTTTATTTTACTTATTGAATTTATTGTGAGTTGATTGGCAAAATCATATAGGTTTAGAACCTAAAGTTCGATTTTTGAGGAATCTCTATACTGTTTTCCATAGTGGCTGTATCAATTTAGATTCCCAGTAGCAGTGAATGAGGGTTCCTCCACAATCTCTTGTTATTTGTGTCTTGTTGATAGTAGGCATTCTGACAGGCGTGAGGTGGTATCTTATTGCAGCTTTGATTTGCATTTCCCTAATAGCTAGTGAAGTTGAGCATCTTTTTATGTATCTGGCCACTTCTATGTCCTATTAGGAGAAGCTTCTATTCAGTTCCTCTGCCTGTTTTTTTTTTTTTTTAACTGGATTGTTTGTTTGGTATTGAGTTATATAAATTCTTTATATATTTAAGATATTGACCTTTGTTCGAGCTACTGTTTACAAATATCTCCCATTCGGTTGGCTGCCTTTTTGTTTTGTTTGTGGTTTCCTTTACTGTGCATAAGCTTTCTAGTTTGATAAAATCCTATTCATTTAATTTTGCCTTTACTTCCTGTGCCTTTGGGATCAAATTCTTAAGATGTTCTCTATGACCAAGGTCCATAAGTTTAGTATGTATGTTTTATTTTATGTAATTTATTGTTTCATATCTTATACTTAGGCCTTTGATCCATTTTGGATTAATTTTTGCACAAGGGGACAAACTGTAATCTAGTTTCATTCTTTTGCATAGGGTTTTCCAATTCTCCCAGCACCATTTATTGAAGAGACTTTCTTTTATCCATTGTATATATTTGGCCCCTTTGTCAAAATTACTTGCTTATATATATGTGGGCAAACCTCTGGGCTCTCAAATCTTTTCCATTGGTCTCTGTGTCTGTTTTTCTGCCAAAACTATGCTGTTTTGATTATCATTGCTCTGTAGTATAATTTGAAGTCAGGTAGTATGATACCTCTGGTTTTGCTTTCCCCCCTTGAAGACTACTTTGGCTAGCTGGGCTGTGTGTGTGTGTGTGTGTGTGTGTGTGTGTGTGTGTGTGTGTGTGTATGTATGTATAGTTCCCTAAAAATCTGATTTTTTAAAAATGTCATTGCGATTTTGATGGGTATTGCATTAAATCTGTATATTGTATATTGCTTCAGGTAATAGTTAACTATGTGCAACTTAGTTCTGTTCAATTGACATTTGGCTTCTGGGAGTTTGAGATGAGAAACAGCTAAAAAAGCCAGTGAGCTTTATCCAGAGGTCTCTTGTTTCAGGATTATGGATAATTCTGGCCCCCAAGCCCTCCAGCTCATAAGTGTTTTCTCATGTCAAAAGAGGTCACATGAGGTTGTGTGTGTTTGGAGTAGTATTAATGCTCTAAGTGAAGAGAAATGCCTCATGGTTTGTGTTTGGTTCACATTGGGTTGACACAGTATCTGCATATACTTTGTGTAGAACACATTATTACAATACTTTTTAATATATTTATATTACATAGCAAAAGACCATTCATTTTATAGATGCTTGTTAAGCACCCAGTAAATGAAAACCATGGAAATAAGCAGAAATTAATGAAATAGACGTGGCTCCTTCCATCATGCCTTGGTTACTGAATACTGTGTTACTCTTGAATTGTCTCTGTCATCTCTTTCAAGATACAATATATCCTTAATTTTTATCTTATTTTTGTTGACACTATTACAGATGTCCCCTCCCCCTCCCCTTCCTTCTGACTATCACAACATTGTTATCTGTGCCTATGGCTTATGCATTTATGTTCTTTGGCTAATCCGTTCACTTTCTCTTAAAAGTAGAGAGTCTGCTATATAATATTTAGTCTTTTGTAATATTTGCAGTGTTGGAATGCTCTGTAAATGTATTAAGTAGGCTATAAATATTAAAAAGTAATATTTTATAGTCATAGCTAAACTTTAGAGCCAGATTTGCATTCAAATTAACTTCTGCTACTTGGTAACGATGTGACTTTAGGAATATTACCTAATCTCTCTGAACCTTAATTTCCTCACCTAAAAAATGAAAATAATGAGGCTTATCTTGTAGTGTCATTGCAAGAATTAGAGAGCATGCCAATGATTCCTTGAGCTAACTTTATTAATTTGGTGAATAATGTTATATAGATATTTTACTTTCAGGGGAGGTCTATTTTTCTGGGACTTTAATTTCTAAGTGATTTTGAGAGATACATTTTGAGTGATTTTGTAACAATTATAAAAGTAAAATGTATAAAAGTAAAATGTAACAATAATAAGGAAAATTTGATCTATGCCTTTGCCATCCAGTCTCAGGTAACTGATGTTCACAGTTTGGGAAACTTTTTTTTTAATAATTATTTTTTGTTGAAAGTATGTTTGTCCCCTTTTCCCTCCTTGATCCGCTCTAGCCTGCTCAGGCCCTTCCACTCCTCTACCACTGCCCCCAGGCCTTTAGCGCCCTATTATCTGTGTCCAAGGGTTATGCATGTATGCATATAAGGTCTTTGCTTGATTATCTCCTACCCACCTCCCCTTCCCCACCTTCCCTCTGAGACTCTACACTCTGTTCCATGCTTCCACGTCTCAGGATCCACTCCATTCATCATTTTATTTTGTTATTTAGATTTTGGGGAGACTTTTTTTTCATACTTTTAATATTATTAAAAAATGGCTTATGCACATATTATAGAGTGATTTTTGTTCATCTTTTAAAATAGAATTATCACCTAATTTCCCCTCCCCCTTTTTTTTACCTAATGATGTAACTTGGAAAACTTTATATTCATATACTGAAAGTATTTCTTCATAGCCACATTGTGTCCTACAGTATGGAATTAATTCATATATTCCTCTGCTGGAGAATAAAGAGATTATCTTTGCTTTTTCAAGTGCTGCTGCTACACACCATTATCAGATCACATCAAATACTTTTCTCTTTTGTCAAAACAAAAGTAAACCCGGGGATGGGGAAAGTTTCTTTAATGTGCTAATGCTCATGGTCATGATATTAACAACATCCTCATTTTCAGCAATGACCATTAGAGTTAATGATGCTGCTGAATCACAAGGAGTTTTTGGTAGACGAATGCATACACAATTAGATAGCTTAATCAGTGCCTAGAGTTTGTTATATACACTGCATTAAAAATTAATGACAAGATTCAGACTTTTAATTCTTAAAGATATCATTAAACATGGTTGGAATGAGTGTTGATGAATTCCCTTGGCTAATTGAGCTTATTTAAAAGTACATAGATAGAAGTACATTACAATGACTGTTTTATTAAGTGACATAAATGCAATCCATGTCAAAGTTGATTCTTATATGTATGTATTCTGCATGCTTTAGTATTTTTAGTTATCTTGTTTTGCCCTTTAGTTTCGTAAACCTAATGTGTCACTGAAACTTTTTAAGATTTTGCAGTAAGATTTTATGTGTCGGCTGTGACAGACCTCTGACAGGTCCGTGGATATGAAGATGAGACTGGGATAAGAGGAGGCTGGATTCAGCAGAGTGGCACGAAGTGATTTATTGTTTCAAAAGATTACTCTGTGGCTGCTATTTGGAAAATGGAATGGGAAGGGGCAAGGGTAAAACAGTGATGTATCTCACAGACTACTGCAGTTTGCTGGGCAGGAAATGATGGTGGTTTGGCCTAGGGTGGTAGCAGTGCGGATGGATAGGAATATATATATATATTTACAGATAGAACAAACAGGACTTTTGTGGAGAGGATGAGGGTAAGCAAGGAATCTGGGACAACTTGTAGATATTTAAATCTGTGAGCTGTGCCATAGAGTAGATAATAGCTCTTTTTTTTTTTTTTTTTTTTTTTTTTTTTTTTTTTTTTTTTTTACTCCCACATAAACAATTAGTAGAAGAGTGAATTTTACAAGTTGGAATAGTTGACTTTTGGAAGTATTAAGTTTAAAATATTCATTAATGTATATGCAAGTGGAAGATTCAGACTAGAGGTTGAGTGAGTGGCAACAGAGAACAGTGGAGAGGATCAAGTTAGAAGAAGAAACGTTAGAGTTAACAGCATCGCATAACCGGTGTCAGAGACAGGACTAGATGGCAGGACCTGGGCAAAAAGATCCAAGCCTGAAAGCTCTCACTGTTGATATCTCGTCTAAATTTCTTAAAACTAAACTTTGATGGTATTGAGCGTGGATGATTCACTATATAAAAAGGGAGTTTAGTTAAAGTGCATTAAGATAGTCATATTAATTATTGATAAATTCCATGTAGATAATTACTTGCTCTTCTAAATAAGGACATGCTTCAGGGCACTTAATTCCTATAATGCTAAGACTAATCTCTTAGTATTACCGTCTTGGTGGTTCTCCATAATCAATGTAGTAATTACTTTGTGGTGATAAAAAAACTTGCATTTATTTAATATAAAGTTACTTGATATCAAGGAGAAGTTTTACTATTTGTATTTTTTCAACTCATATGATAATTTAGAAATATTTGGGGATTTGAAGATGCTTTTCAATTTCAGCAAGAAGATTCTCACAGAAGATGCATTGTTTGCAACAGGGAATTATTCAGAATGAGAAATGAAACCTGCCTCCCCCACCCATGTAAGCCGGACTGGTTATTATTATTTTTGGAGCAGGCATGAAAAATAAATGGACTGTTTCCCCTCTGAGTTGACAGGTCTTTTAGCCTAAAGATTGTGTCAGAGTTAAAGTTGCACAACCCACACAGAAATTCTTCCCGTGGAATCCACGGAGAGTTTTTATTTAGAGATTTAGGGATTTCCAAACATTGCACTGTAATTGGAAAAGCGTGGCTCTGGCTCTTGGGGGGAAATAGACAGGTTTCTGATATCAGGTAGAAGTTTAGGTGAGATTTGAAATGTTCATCTGAGTGAGTTTTATGAGAAAAGTTTGTTGACTAGCTACATTTTCAAAGTGTGGTCGTTGCTTTCCTTTTAAATACATTTATTAATAAGTATGAACTTGACTGGTAAGATGGTCATGTGATAACTTATTGTTTTTGTATCCTTTTAATTTTTTAAAATTTAATTCTTTTATTTTTCAATTATGGTTGACATACAGTATTATATTTCCATGTATTAGTTTCAGGTTCACACTATAGTGATCAGACATTTATATCACATGCAAAGTGATCATCCTGATATGTTTAGTACCCATCCAAGCTAATTTTTTCTCTACTAGTTTAGTAACTTGTAAATTACTAAATCTGGTGGTAACTTGTATTTAGCTCTATTTAGGAAACTCTTTCTTTATGAAGGTTACTTGTTTTTATAAAACAATTATTTTTTTCAGGAATCTTAAAGCCTTAGATTGACATACCAGTATCTACTGAAAATTAATAGAATAAATTTCAGATTAATCTTATCTCTTCACTGAAGAAAAGATAAGAACTCTTTTTATCCTATCTGTATTAAGTAATACAAATAATAAAATCGTAGGAATTAAAAAAATCAACATATGGACATTTTAAATCAAAAATTTAAAAAACTACTTGGGAAACAATAAAATTTTATCATAAAATTAATACATTTTTATAGAAAAAATTAAGTTTCTTCATAAACTTATTTCTAGGGATCATATGACATTTGGAGGAATTTCCTTTTTTATTCTCTGTTTTCCTTTCCTTCCCTTCTCTTCCCTTTCCCTCCCCTCCCCTCTTCTTTTCTAACAATCATAAATGTTTAGCAGTACGACCCTGCTAAAACTCCTGGGCATAAAGACTTTTTCCTCCCTTAAGTATTTTAATATTTTATTTTATTTTTAAATTCTGACATTTCTGGAAACATCCAGTCCTTTTGCAGTGGTGTTGAGTACATAATCCTTTATCTCAAGTGCCTGTGAATAAGAACCAACAGAAATCTTACATGCGTCCTAACAGGAGAAGGAACTTGCAACCTTGGCTCATCTGGACAACACTCGAACCAGCCGAGCTCCCTCTGCCGGGGTTTCAGGCCACTTTCCCTCACTAGCTTGTGAAGAGAATAAGAAAAATAATTTCTGATTTGTTAGAAAATACCTAACTGAGAAGGCAACTGATATACGTATGTACAGTTAACTTTGCTTAATTTCAATTCAACTTGTAGTTTGTATATTTTGCCTATGAATTTTTAGGACTTTGAAATAAAACCCAAAATAATGACTTTAAAAAAATAATATAGCTTATAGTTTGAGAAAAAAATTACCTACTCTCTCTTCTTTTCACGCATTCCCCATTTAAATAAAAGGGAGGTTGATATTTTTGGCTAAAATGTTTTTATTCCTAAAGTCCCTTATAGTATGTAGAGAAAATAGCCATAAATTTTGGTTGTTGAATCTAGGTATCAGGTAATTTTGAAATCTGAGGATTCAAAAGCAATGCTTCTAAACCCACCTTTGTGTTATACACTGTGAATCATTCTCCCTCCCACATGCATACATTGCTAATCAGTAAGTATTTAGCTGTATGACCCTGCTAAAACCCACAGGTTGAGAACCGCTAGCAGGGTCGCCTAAGACCATCGGAAAACACAAATGTTTACATTACAATTTATAACAGTAGAAAATTACAGTTATGAAGTAGCAACAAAAATAATGTTATGGTTGGGGGTCACCACAACATGAGGAACTGTATTAAAGGGCCGTGGCATTAGGAAGGTTGAGATCCACTGGTTTATTGTTTCACCCAAGGACAGGCACAAAGGCAAAATTATAGGAATATGTCTCTCTGAAGTTAACTTTTTGAAAACTTCTCCAAGATAACCCATGATTTTTCACAGGAAGACGATGTAGACTTTTCAAAAATCCATATTGTGGGTCAATATTTTCATAGATGATTTTTGTTTGAAGTATAATTTATTTTATCTTTCTTTGAAAAAATATTTTTATTGATTTCAGAGAGGAAGGAAGAGGAAGAGAGAGATAGAAACATCCATAATGACAAAGAATCTTTAATCAGCTGCTTCCTGCATGTCCCACTCTGGGGCTTGAGCCTGCAGCCCGGTCACATGCCCTGACCAGGAATTGAACTGTGACTTCCTGGTTCATAGTCCGATACTCAACCACTGAGCAACCAGTTTAGAGTCTTAAAATACTCAGTCTTGGTTTATAATCATTATTCAAAATTCTCCCAATTGGGAAGCAAGGTCAATATGTAACATTGAACTTTGCTTTTTCCTATTTAAAATGTTTTATTATTTACTTTTTATTTATTTAATCAGCAGTGTTTTCATGTGTAATGTTATTGTCTAAGAACTTATTTAGTAGCATTTCAACAATCAAACATACCTCATTCCATAAACCCAGGCTATTCTTTATTACTCGCCTTGATCAAGGTATAGCTGGTGTCACTGGACATTGCTGTCAGATGATGAGGTATGTCTTTGGAGATTTTTTTTATCTAATTTTCAAAAGAAAACTCTTTTAGGGTATTGTTACTTTTAGATTTTTTATATCATGGTATATATTTTTCAAATGCAGTTTATTTGAAATCAAGTACTAATGTTATTGGATATAAATAGGTTTGATTTAAAATATAATGTGATTTTCTGATGTTTGAACATATGTTAAAAGTCCCCCTCACAATTACTTATAACAGAATAGTTGAGTACCACAACTGAAATTACTTTAGTTAAAACATCTGTCATAGAAAATCTTTACTTCCCATTCAGTGACTTTCTAAATCTCATGAGGCTCTAACAATTGAATGATTTCCAATTTATTCTAGTCATTTTCTCTAAAACTGACATGTGTTCATATGGTTTATTTTTGCTTGTAATAGTTGGAATATGGAGCAATATTTTAAGAATTCTTTCAAATAATTGTAGATATTCTTCTTTTATTCTATATAAAAATGTACAAGTGATGGTTTCTTAAAGATTAGTTGCAATTGAGAATTCGAAGTCATACAAGTGAACTCTTTGTATATTTTACATTACTCTACCTATTACTTTCTCCCTCATTTTTACTTGTGTTTCACATATAACATTGTGTTTCTGTAAGGTGTATGGCATAATGATTTGATATATGTATATATTGTACAATGTTTACTATAAGATTAGTTAAATTTTATTACCTCACATAATTACAATTTTAAAAATTTTCATTGTAAAAAATGACAAGTTTTTTAAAAATATATATTTTTATTGATTTCAGAGAGGAAGCAAGAGAGAGAGAGGAAGGTAGAAACATCTATGATAGGACAGAATCATTGATTGGCTGCCTCCTGTACCCCCCCCTCCCCCACTGGGAATCAGCCCACAACCTGGGCATGTGGAATGGAATGGAATCCGGCTCTTTTCAGTCTGTAGGCTAATGCTCTATCCACTGAGCCAACCTGGATAGGGAAAAAAATGATAACTTTTAAGATGTATTTCTTAGTAAGTTTTAAATAGACAGTACATTTAACTATAGTCACCATGCTGTGCAATATACTCCCACCCCCTGCCTCTGGCAATCGCCAATCTGTTCTCTGTTTCTGTGAGGTTGGTATTTTTTAGATTCCACACATAAGTGAGGTCATAAGTGTTTGTCTTTCTCTGTCTTATTTTACTTCAAATAGTTTTTAAGTGTCCTTATGTCACTTTACTTATGGAATTCCAGTATAACGTGGGCCTGGTTCAGTTTGCTTAAGCAGGACGCTCTGGTCAGCCTGGTTCCCTGTCACCTCATTTTTTTGTGGCATCCATTAATGATTATGAGGCACAGTGTTGGGTGTTACATAGAAGTCTCCACACTCCACACTCCTCCTCTTCTGTTGGCACAGAATCTAAATTTTATTCTTATATTTATGCAAGCATATTATATCTTCATTTTTCATTCAGACACTATTACTTGATAAAGTGTGCACAGGATGGACTCAAGGTTGTGATCCGGGGCTGAATATCTATATTTCCACCCCCACAATGATCAAACTCATTTGAGAAAAGAGGATAATTTATTTAGGCCAAATATAATAGCTCAAACTCAATTTTAATGAAAAGGAACTGTGGCCCAATTTCTTTTCTCCTGACTTAGTAATTGAACTATGGGATGAGTTTGAAGATTTACAAAATCTCTTTTGTTTATTTGTCTGTCTCTCCCTTTATATACACTTATATATAAAATATGCATATACTTTCAGGAGTGGCCCAAAGTAGGCTTACAGTTATGAGTATGTGAAACAGTTTAATCTTGCATTATTATTTATTAATTAGTGTATTATTTATTTGCATTACCACTACTTTAGCCCACCCTTATATTTTTATGTATATATTTCCTATCTATCTATCTATCTATCTATCTCTCTATCTGGACATATTTAACATCAAACATATTTAATAGATATATAGATAAATAAGTAAAAATTCTGATAACTTTCATGGGCTGACAGTTTGATAAGTAACTTACGAATTGGAGTCTGAGTTTAGAGTATTGTAGAATTGAACTATGCATTTTGCCACTGGTGATTTTTATTATTGGATTCTTACATCTCTTGTATTTACTCTTTTCCTTACCTGTAAAAGGAGCATTTTAACATATGCCTTGCTTTATTTTCATTGTGATATTCTGGAATGTGCCTAGAACATGGAACATAAATTTAAACTCTTTCCTCTCAGCTGTCTGCTTCTTTGACCCAGTTCCATCTCAGAATACTCTGGCTTCTGTCACTTTGAGTGACCACTGGACCAACAAAGATTTGCTCTTCATAAAATGGAGATAAATTGCCACATTTTCTCTTTTCCACTTTTAATTTCACCCAAATTTTATAGCAGAGGGCGGAGTCCTGCTTTCAGGGTGATGCTCTCAATTTGTACTCAGTAAAACTAAATATTCAAACACTCACATTTGTTGTGGTCAGTCCTCTTCAGTTTGGAGTGATCATTCCTGTCTACAGAATCCTCCCACTTAGCATTGCTCTCTTTCTTACTGTTGTTTATTAGAAAGTGTCTGCTATTGTCCTGTCCACCCACAGATGAGGGATGGAATAAAGCTGGCCAGGAAGAACTCTCCTAAGGAGTCCACCTATTCCTACAATTTCTCCCAAAGCTGTTCAGTCCATTCCCATAGGGGGAAAGGATTTCAGGACCTTTTTAGTGCCTCAAAGTGACAGCAACATATATGGAGAGCCCCATGGGGCAGGCAGCCACTGTTTCACTTTCTCCGTCTGGACTGTGGAATAACAGGTTTGGACATGTAATGTCTATACAATGGTTGGGCCAGAGAAAGATATCACAACATGTTTTTAAGCCAGTGTTTCAGAAACAGGATGAAATTTTAGATAATTCCTTACAGTTTATAATATGCTAGAGGCCCGGTGCATGAAATTCATGCACTAGAGGGAGGGGGTCCCTCAACCTGGCCTGCACTCTCTCGCAATCTGGTACCCCTTGGGGGATGTCTGATTTACAGCTGTCAGTTGGACATCCTGAGCTCGCCACCGCTGCTGCACTTGCCAGCCGTGAGTCCTGCTTCTGGCTGAGCGGCACTCCCCTTGTGGGGAGCGCACTGACCCCCATGGGTCAGCTCCTGCATTGAGCATCTGTCCCCTTGTGGTCAGTTCACATCATAGCGACCACTGTCCGGTCGATTTGTATATTTGCCTTTTATTATCTATATTATAAAAGGCCAATGGCCGTAAAACTGTAATGCTGTAATGCCCAAATGACTGGTCACCAAGAGTTGCACTGATGGGTTCTGCGGTGGCAGCAGGAGGGACTCTGGGTCCCGCAGCGGCAGTGGGCAGGACTCTGGGTCTTGTCCAATTTCGCACACTGGGCCTCTAGTATAAGATAACACAACAAAAGGAGTTTCAATTTTTAACAATTTGTTATGGTTAAAATCTGAAAGCTGGATAATATAGTAAACTTGAAACTGTGGCTACCTAGTTAACGTGCCTTTGTAACAAAACAAACAGAAATCTACAGCACTGTTTTCACTAAACTGAGCCATTAAAGGCCATGAATGATTGAAAGCAAGCATGCAGGTCATCGTGTGTGTTTGTTTAATATATGCCGGGACTGTGTGTTGGATGACATGCTCAGTGGGCATACCCTAGAGACATCCTTGATATGTATTACACAAAACATAGAAAGAGCTAAGGTATAATTTTCAAAAATAAGCATAAAAAATAAACAGATGATGTATTATAGAATTATACACCTGCAACCTATTTAATTTTATTAATCATTGCCACTCCAATAAATTCCATTAAAACATTTAAAATATAAGTATAAAAACCCTGCATTTTAAGCTCGATAATGGAATTCAGCATTACAAAATCCAGTTATAAAAGGGTCCTTGGCACTCAGATTATTATACTGAGCTCTTAAAAGAGACATACCCTTTCGATTTCTCAATATTTTTATTTTAAATAGGCCACCAGCTTATTTCATATACTGGACACAGAAAGGTGCAGTGACAATATATTCAAAACCAGTTTGTCCTTTATCTATGATGAAGTGCTCTTTTAAATTCAATTATCAAGACCTCAGTCGCACTTAACTGACTGATAAGAGAATTATTATCCACATTTTAATAGCTAAAGGCATCATAGATGTCAGATGGGAACATTTTAAAAGCTCTTATCCTGCTGAAACTGGTTTGGCTCAGTGGATGGAGCATCAGTCTGCGGACTGAAAGGTCCCAGGTTCAATTCTGATCAAGGGCATGTACATTGGTTGCGGGCACATACCCAGGGGGTGTGTAGGAGGCAGCTGATCGATGTTTCTCTCTCATCAATGTTTCTAACTTTCTATCCCTCTCCCTTCCTCTCTGTAAAAAATTTTTTATATTTATATCTATATCTATATCTACATCTATATCTATATCTACATCTACATCTACATCTACATCTACATCTATATCTATATCTATATCTATCTATCTTATCCAACACTGGATTCCCACATAATCTCACATCTCTTTTGGTAGTAGGGATGGGGTAGGGCATGTTGTGGTCATGGTAACAATTTAATTCTGTGTAGGAGGAAATTTGCTTTGGTTCACTTTTAATGGATCAAGAAACATCTGCAATATGGTACAGCTAGATTAGTAAATCTGTAATTTAGGACTGAAGAGATCTATTGCATTTTTCTCGCCTTGCACTTTTTCCTGTCTTTTCTCAGTAGTTTCTTACTCATTATATTTAATTTAGGCAAGGTCACAGCCACTGAAGGGCAGATCCACTACTCTCTTCAGAGACAGTGCTCTGGGGTGGACTGGTGTCCTCTCCACTGCAGTTATTTACACTTAAGCAATATTTTGTCCTTCGTAAAGATTTCAAATTCATGCAAAGATAATTAGGAGTCATATGTATTCTGTTTTCTCTTTAAACATTATCATTTAGAGATTTAGACTAAGCCACATTTAAATGCTTTAGGCTAGAACACAGCTTTTAAATGTAGCCAAACCACACAGAGACAGTATTTTAAAGATCTTTTAGATTAAACTAGCAAAACATATATAAAAGATATTGCTATGCATGATTTAGGATTTTGCCTGATTAAAAGAATAAGAATGGAGAATGAGAGAGAAAAAATATACATACCAAAGAGAGAAGAATAAATGGTCGGGTAAAGGCCTATATATAAAAATTAAACATGATTTGACTGGGAAGCAGGAGACTTAAAGTTTTATAGCTTACTACTAGTATATTTTCCTCTCTTGCTATCAGCTGCTTCATGTTTGAAAGTCCAGATTAGGCATTTTTATTGGTTATTTCTACCTTCATTTCTGTGATCGCAAAAGGTAACCAGTAATGTAAGGAATAGGTATCCCAAAGGGTCATTTGTGTTCTTAGAGGAAAAATACATTTTGTCTAAAAAAATTTTTATACATAAAGAGGTGAAGACCATTAACCATTCTATGTTTTGTATGTAATCTTAAAATAGCATACAAAATAAGTTTATATATATATATATATATTTTTTTTTTTTCTTAGACAGTGGTTCTCAAAGTGGGATCAGACCTCTAGGGAACTGTAATATTCTTTCAGAGAGCTGCAAGATCAAAACTTTTTATAATAACATTAAGACATTGGTGTCTGGAAATTGCCATAATGGTACAAAAACAATAGCAGGTAAAATTGCTGGTTCTTTAGTACAAATCAATGCAGTGGCGACAAATGGTAATAGTAGTTGTGTTCTTAACTACTCACTACCCATCATAATAAACTGGAAAAAGAAGTTCCAAATTTAATCCAAAGTAAACAGAAAACAAGAGATAATAAGTATGAACGAACTGAATTTGAAAACAGGAAATCAATAGAAAAAGTCAATGGAGCTAAAAGCTGGTTCTTTGAAAAAAACAAGGAAATTGATAAGCCTCCAGCAAGGCTAACTTAATTATAGGTAGATAAAACCCACATAAACAAAGACTCTTAGGGGGCTTCAGTAATTTTTAAGAGTGTAAAGGGATTTTAAGACCCTCAAATTTGGAATTAGCTCTTCTATGTGGCCTCATGAAAATTAATAGCACATTTGATTTGCTTTTATCCCCCCCCCGGTGGTGCCTTTTCTATAATAAAAGTTTTCAGTGTATTGCCCAGCTGGCATGACTCAGTGGTTAAGTATTGAGCTATGAACCAAGAGGTCATGGTTTGATTCTTGGTCAGGGCACATGCCTGGGTTGTGGATTTGATCCCTAGTGTGGGGCATGCAAGAGGCAGCTGCTCAATGATTCTCTCTCATCACTGATGTTTCTGTCTCTCTCTCCCTCTCCCTTCTTCTCTGAGATCAATAAAAATATATTAAACAAAAGTTTACCAGTGTGTTTTCTCTGAGGACAGAATTTGGGGAAGACCTTCATCTGGAAGAGCTAAGCCTTAAATTGTGTCAGAGTCCTGGAGACACACAGAGACCAATCTTTTAGGCTTGAGGAGAAGTGACAGTGCTATTATCTCACTGAACTTAGATTCTTGTATGCTGAATTCTTCCTTTGGTTTTATTTTTATTTTCTTTCAATTTGCTTTCACATCATAAAAGCACCCTGAAGGTTTTAAATAAAGTTCTATACAGTGAAAATAGTGAATGCAAGGTGGCTTATTGGGAAGTAGAAATTAGTACTTTTGTCTTTAGCAACTCAAAGAAAGTTCAAGGAGGCCCTTCACAGATAGCCTATGAGCCACTGGATGCATTTGCTCAGGCATTCATTTATCTGAGCTCTTGAGATAACATTGAAATAATAATAAAAGGTAAAACCAACCGGCGGAAATAGGTGTAATGGATTGTATAAATGAAGTATAACATATGCATTATTGTTGCTAACCACATGTGAAATGCACTTAAACCAGACGCTATTGCTAATTTACCAATTTATACCGCAGAGCTGACCGAAAGCCCATAGATCACACCACTGCTCTGAGCTGGGCAGGATGCCAGGGAAGGGACGTGCATTTGTGGGTGTGCATGCCATTCTTTACCTCCTGGGAGTGAATTCTGTTTGGGAGAGCATCATAAATTACAAACATGTCCAGAAGCCTCATTTGCTAGGTTCTCTCCTCTTCTTTTGTTTTTGCAAAGGGCTTTCTGATATGCTAAATTAAACAGCACTGGTTGTTCCCTTGATGGAGCTAGAACAGTCCCACACGGATGTTATCAGGGTAGCTGTGGAAATAGATAAAAAGCCATGGGGTTGGGCTCTGTGGGGGACATTGCAAGAAGCCAGAAGAAACTAGTTCCTCCCCTGCCAGGGATTGCAGCAAAGTAGGGCATCATGACATAGCAAGGTGTGGAATTCATAAACTCTTCTAAAGGAAAGTACATGATAGCAGATGGGAGTCTCAGAGTAGTAATTAGTCTGGTATGACAAGGACTGGAATGACATATTTTTTAAAAAAAGCCTTTTAAAAATTATGAAAAAATATATACAAAAATGACCAGTCAAGAATCTGATAGTCTTTTCTGTTGTCACTGTGTTTATTTTTAAAATGTTAGTATTTGTTTTTTTCCCCCTTCAAAATCTTATCTATCCCTGAGCATATATTCTTGTGTGTGTGTGTGTGTGTGTGTGTGTGTGTGTGTGTGTGTTTGTAAAGATAGGATCATACAGAATAGGATGATGCCATATAAGCTCTCAACCCCAGTCCTGCTCCTCTTCAACTCTGTCCCATCTCTGTGAATGCCACACCTTTATCTAGTAAATTACAGTTATACACACAGAACACAGTGTCATTTATAGTATCTTTCCCTTCTCTCCTCAAATCCAATTCACCACAAGTCCTATTGATTTTGTCGATAAAATATCTCCCAGATCCAACGAATTACATTCAGGAGTACTACAACAGTGGCTGTCAGTAGTCAATTTACCATTGCGTTTCATTGGACTTCTACAGAAACTTTCCAATGGTTGAATGACCGTACACATGTTACCCGCCATAGTAGTCTCCACACTGTAGCCAGGTTGATCTTCATGAGCCACACATTTGATCCTAAAACCATTCAATGGCTTCCCATTATACTCCAGATGAAGATAAAACTCTTTATTGTAAATTTTAAGACCTTTCAACATCTCACATATTTAGCATCATCTTGCATAACACTATTTCCAAGGCTGCTATGAATAGTTGTATATGCTGGGACTGCATGACTCCCACCCAACAAACACCTAGTAATATCTGAAGGGAATTATATTATAAGCCTGCTCTTGAACCAACTATTGGGAAAGGGATGGACTTACCATTATTGGTTAAGAAGAATCATTAGGAGGGGTAGAGCTGACACAGAGTAGTCAACCACAAGAAGCAATGTAGCAAATAACATACATTAAAATGATACAGAGGGAGAAAGTCATTGAAATACTGATTAATGAAGATGAATTATGGTAGTAGGGTTGATAAGAATTAATTCATATAGTTTCCTTTGTTAAAAGAGATGTGACTTGACTCTTCATGAGTTTTCACATTATAGATATTTTGGCAGTGTCATTTTAACTATTTCCAAATTTTCTTCCTCGTAGTTTATTTCTTCAAGTTAATCTGCCTTAAAATCACTGAGAAAAAAGACTCTACTTATTTCTTCTTGATTTTAGAGATAGAGTAATGAACAAGCCAGAGAAGAGTCTGTCTTTATGAATTTTATCCTTAGTGAAAGGAGGTAAAAAATAAAAAAAAGCAAAAAAAAAAAAATCAACAATATAGTTTTAAATATTGATAATTATCTTAAAAAATCACCATATCATATGAGGCACTCAAGTAGCTACTCCTTCTGACAGACATTTCAGTAATAGTACATATCAATTGTAATTAAAATAAACTGAGACCTTGATCCACATTTGGCTGTGATCATGTATCATCTGTAATTAGCATTTGCCTGTGAAGAACTTGTAACATACCACGTGGACTGAGAACCACTAGATATATGGCTGTCGCAAATTGTTTACCCTCTTGAGATGGTCCAGTTTCTCCAACTGTAAGTTAGGATAGGAATGCCACCTCCTTTAAGGCATTTCCCTGAAGATTGTAACTATAAAGAGTTTAGAACAATGCCTGGCACATGTAAGTGAAGTGTGTGTATAAAATTAATAAAATAAATGCATCTTTAACCAGGAAGTAAAATTAGCCTCTACTTTAGTTCTTTTCCATTATCCTGTGTGGATTAGAATCAGGCTTTAGGTGCATTTAGTTCAATGTTTCATGCCAAATGGGAGGAAATGAAGCTGGAATCAGACTGCAGGTCTTTTCTCATGCCTGTACACCGCTCTTTGTAGTGTTTTGTTCTGCCATGATTTCCATTCACTGATGCTTTAAGTGCATACACCCTCAGGAAAACAGAAACCTAACCTCCCTCTGAGGGGCATTGCACCAGGAACTGTTAACCCTCTTTCCTGGTGGTGTAGTTGCCCCTTCACTCTTGCCCTGGAGGGTGCACGTTTGGTAAGAAGTGGGATGTTTTCAGAGTCAAAATGCCGTGATTACCTCAGTGAGCAGTTCACGTAGTGGCGTTTTTAGCGAAAGTCCTAATTAGCCTTCTATAGCTAATGAGCTTGTGGGTTATAAATCTACTCATTATTATGAATGATAGGGCCAGTGCTTAAAATTGGCCAGTTTTGCATTAAAGACATAATTATTTATGAAGAGGCCTTGCCCCAGAAATGGAAATCATAATAATTAGGTTTAATCTTTCTGTGGCTTTTGTACTGCCTCCATCCCCTCCAGAAGCAGATGTCTAGGGGGTACTAATTACTAAGTAGTGGAAAGTTTCCTGCCCAAACAAATCAGAAAGTCAGGAGGCTAACCCCTGGAACTTTTGGCCACCACTTAGCCAGGTGTCTTTAGTAAAAGAGTATCCCTCCCTCCATTTCCCCTCTCCCGGGAGGGGGTTTGTCTGTTACTGGTAGATTTATGCTACATAATGTCACCAGCTGAGGAGCCTTGGAGCTTTGTTTCTTCAGCAAGCAGTGGATATTTTTATAAGATGCTTTTCAAAAATAGTTAAATAGCCTAGCCAGTAGGGCTCAGTGGTTGAGCATCACTGAGCATCACCTATGAACTACTAGTAGGTCACAGTCCAATTCCCGGTCAGGGCATATGCCCCGGTTGCAGGCTTGATCTCCAGTGTGGGGTGTGCAGGAGGAAGCTGATTAATGATTCTCTCTCATCGTTGATGTTTCTCTCTCTCTCTCCCTCCCCCTTCTTCTCTGAAATCAATACAAAATTTTATATTTAAAAAAATAGTTAAATAGATATCACAAACTTGCCAAAAGTTTATTAACTTGATTAAAACTGATATTAAAATTAAAATAAACTGGGACCTTGATCCACATTTGGCTGTGATTATGTTTTGTCTGTAATTAGCATTTGCCCGTGAAGAATTTGTAACATACCACGTGGATTGAGGACCACTAGATCTATGGCTGTCGCAAATAGTTTACCCTCTTGAGATGGTCCAGTTTCTTCAACTGTAAGTTAGGATAGTAATGCCACCTCCTTTAAGGCATTTCCCTGAAGATTGTAACTATAAAGAGTTTAGAACAATGCCTGGCACATGTAAGTGAAGTGTGTGTATAAAATTGAGAACCATGAATAATTTCATATCAGGAAAAGAATGAGGAAATTACTCCTTTGCATCGGGACACTGAGGTTCAGAGTAAAGCATGAGCTGGCCCAAGAGTCCTAGGGCTAGTGGCACGACACAAACCGAAACACAAGTACTCAGGTCCCCAGACTGGATCAAAGTTACATCAATTCAATTTTTTTGAAATTAATAGTATAACATGCATTCTTTAAACTTAATGAAAAATTTAATTTAAAAAATCCCATTACTAAGATGAAAAGATATCCCTATTCCTGGTGGTTTTTGTAGCTGAAACATGGTGTCTGGGTTTTAATAAAATCATACAATGCAGTTAGAATCGGGGAAGTCTTCAGAGACTATCAGTCGAAATTAATTTGGTCTAGACGCTAGACCTAGCGCTTGGTTTTAGACGAGGACACCGAGGTGATGCGACAGGTTCCGTGAGTTGCGATGTCAGACTGCGCATTCGTGGCAGAGCTGGGATGAGGGCACAGGTCTCCTGGCTTCCAGTTCAGTATGCTTCCATCTATCTCTCAGAGCCATCAGGTTGCCTTTGGCGAGTCCAAGTATTCATCCTGCCTGCCGGTCTCCTGCAAACCTTGTCCCAACTCCTCCATCTCCTTCTGCAGCACAATTTCTCCCTATCCAGCCCAGCAGAGGAAGAACAGAAACATTTTCAAATATCAACCCTGACCATAAAAAAAGAGGGGTGCAAATACATAGCTATATCTGCTTCATAACTGCGTTCCAACCTTTTATCCTTGGTATGGTGGCTTAATGGATGAGTATGGATTCTGAAGACTGACGGCTTGGTTCAAATCCTACTGCTCTCCTTTATCATCTGTTACCTTGAGCAAGCAAATCTCTGCTTCAGTGTTCTCATCTGAAACAAAGAAACACACAAAGGGAGCGGGCATTAATAGTAAATGCCTGATAGATTTTTGTGAACATAAAATAAAGCTGATATTCATAAAGCACGGGGGAAGGTGCCTGGTACACAGTGTGTACTCCGTAAAGTAAATGGTGGCTTTTCTTTTTTAGAGTATTAAGTACAAACAAGTCAATATATAAAATAGCATGAATTATAAATGTATTAAGCTTAGAAGCTCAAGTGCCATACATAAATAAGTCCATACATATATTTTAGTTAATCCTTGCCTAAGGATATTTTTCCCCCACTGAATTTTAGAGAGAATGGAAGGAATGGGAAGAGAAAGAAAGAGGGAGACATTGATGTGAGTACATTGATGTGAGTGAGAAACATCCATTGGTTGCTTCTTGCAGCACTCTGACCAAGGCTGGCATCAAGCCTGTAACGAAGGTGCATGCTCTTGACTGGAATCAAACCCAGGATCCTTCAGGCCATGGGCTGAGGCTCTAACCACTGAGACACTCACTAGGGCAGCAAGCCCTTATATTAATTAGAGTCATCACATCAACCTAACATTGGACTTTATCTTAATTTTATAGATAAGAGACCCAGAAAAATTATATCCCTTGCTCTAAACCACACAGCTAGTCACTGACAGCAGCTTCCCTTCATAACTTGGATTTTTGGTACATTCGAACTTCATGTGTTTGCCTGTCAATCTAGATTCCAGAAATTGCCCTCTAAATTTTCTAATTGCAAACCTTTGAAAGGCTTTTTATCTTAAAAAGTAAAGAAGATGATAATTGACTGACAGTAGTGCTAGATGGGCAGTTTATTTAGGAGCTTTGAAAAGGCTAAGATGAGCTATTGCATGATAAGGGTGTTATAATGCTTTGGTGGATTCTAAAATTCAGAGGGGGGCACTTTAGCATTGGAACCCACATGGCCTAAGTGATGGCAGGAGATGGGTATGAATTAAAAGGCCAATAACTTCCATCCCCTGACTCAGGCCACCCATTAAGGCCTACACTGACAGGGTTGCTGTCTAATAAACATCACCCACAGAATGACACCATCTGGCAAATGCCAGAGGAGAGGGGACAGAAGTGACAGCTGCAACCATCTGCTTGCGCTGCCAGCGACTCACAAATGAATGGGAAGGGAGGGTCCGTGCTTCCAACTGAGTGAATATGCTGCCTTTCCCAGTTCCATCTTTTGTTCAGATTTTCTATAGAGACACTCCTTCAAATATTCCTAGCATGGACATGTAAGCATGTATATTTTATGTGTGGAAGTTAAATTAAAAGATAAAAAAATGAAGCTCAGTTTGTTTAGCAATTTGTCCAGAGTTAGATGACTAGATAATTCCTGGTCCTGGATTAAATCAGATCTGTTTCCCAAGTTAAATGAGTTGTTTAGAGGCAACTGAACCTGATGAGGCAAAGAGGTATTGCAATCCTTTTGCCAGTCTTCTCCAGTCCGCCTGTTTGTTTTTCTTTTTAAATTATCAGCACTTAAAAAAGTGCATGGAATTTAGTTTGGAGATAAGTATAAGTTAGAATGTTAAGGAAAACTATTTTAAAAAATATATATTTTATTGATATTTTACAGAGAGGAAGGGAAAGAGATAGAGAGCTAGAAACGTCGATGGGAGAGAAACATCGACCAGCTGCCTCCTGCACACTCCCTACCGGGGATGTGCCCGCAACCAAGGTACGTGCCCTTGACTGGAATCTAACCGGGGACCTTTCAGTCCGCAGACTGACGCTCTACCACTGAGCCAAACTGGTTTCGGCAAGGAAAACTATTAATTCCAATATACTTTTCTTATAGTTTCATGGTTCATTTTACCATAGATTTAATGCGAATCCACAAATAGCAAATTATTTTCTGGGTTAAAATTAATTCTTTATCCTAACCCAGTAAAAAATATCTAATAGATTGTATAAATCAAACCCAGCAAGGAAACAACATATTTAAACTGCCTTCAAGCCAGTGTACATAATAGTAATGATTTTAGGAGTGTTGCAAAAAGAGAAGGGGTGTAAACAAATACTGATTATTAATTATTTAAATATCTACAAAGTTCATACTAAAGGACCTTGACTCTATATGTGGCACTAACAAGTGCACGTGGGAGCAAAGACTGTAAAACTGAGTACCCATTTTCTTTTTAATAACACATTTATTCTCACACCAGTTAACTTACATAACATCCTATTTTAAATGCTAATGCACAGTATTGATTTTGTTGATAACGTTTATCTCCTAAAGTGGAGGCCACACAGGCTGTCCCTGAGACAAGATGTGGGCCACAGACACGTTTGATCTGGCTCAAGTAGTGTTAATAATTATTTGTCAACATTTTAAATTTGGATTGTGGTAAGCAGAAGAATGTCTCTCAGAGGTGTCCATGCCTTCACCCTTTGAATCCGAGAATGTTTCATTACACAGCACAAGGGACTTTGCAGATATAATTAAGGTTATGGATCAGACCTTTAAATAATAAAAAAAACATTATTCTAGCTTACCTAAGTGGGTCCATTCTAATTGCATGAACCCTGAAAAACAAACTTTCTCTAACTGGCAGGCAGAGAGGTATGGCAGCATGGGAAATCTGAGAGTCAAAGCTTTACTGAGATTCAACTCATTGTTGTAGGAGGAGGCCACTTGGAAAATAAGAGAAGGGATGTGGACAGCAAGAAAAATGGGATTTTGTTCCACAGTCCTGAGGAATTGAATTGGGTCAAACTTGGAAGAGTGTGAATTCTCAGAACCTCTAGAAAGAACTGTAACTTGCCAACACCTTCATTTCAGCCTTAAAAGACAGAAGTCCCTGCTGAGTCACACTGTAAGTGGATTTCCAACCTAAAGAAATGTGAGATAATAAGAGTGTTCTTTTAAGCCCCTAAGGTTTTGGTTTAAAAAAATGGCATAAAAGGAAACTGATAGAAGTATTTCAGATATAAATTCATGTTTTTGAGCATGTTTTTTTGTTTGGCTGCATTGGATTGGAGCTGAGTAGTAGAGGCACCATTTGGTTGAAGCCTGTGACTCTTATTTAGACAAGTTACCACCAGCCCTTATTCATTTGCATAATGAAACTGCCCTGTTGGCTTCTGCATTTTCAACCGCTGAGCTAAAATTTGAAAGTGACAGAAGTAGGTAGAAACAACCATGGTACACTTCAGCATTACTAATTGTTGCTTGATATGCCTTCCTGTTTTATCCCACTCTGGCCTTCATGTCTGTCTCTCTCTCTCTCCAATTCTTTCTTTTTTTCTTTTTAATAGAGCTTAGTGGACCCAACATAGCTGGTTGCTGTGGAAACATAACCCTTCCTTTTCGCAGATGTTTTTCAGAAATAAGTGTTATCATGCAATTCTTTTATCAAGTTTCCCTTATAGCCTCAGTTGGTATGGAGTTTCCCTCCACCATTTATTGAACCATGTTGGAGAAACATTTTTTTTTTACTGCAGAATCCAAGAAAAGGCACAGTTCCAATATTTTACATTTAATTGCAGTTCCTACATATGAGGTCAGGGCAGTAGATTATTTAGGAATAGTAAATGAATGCATCTTGTTCATGGCATGGAATTATTTTGCACTAGAAAGAGCAAGACTAAATAATGAAGCAAACAGTTGCTTGGGCAACTGTTAAATAAATGCCCCTGCCCTCAATATTTGGATGGGTCTATTTCAAGTGATTGGGTATACCAGAAAAATTAATTTAAAAAAATCTTGGGAGAAAATAGTCTGAGATGAGCGATGTGGGGTAAGAATGGGAGAAGAGCAATTTCTAAAATGGGGTTTGCAGCTCAGAATATTAAAAAATGCTCTGGTTGTTTCTTAAGTGACACCTCTGTCTTCTAGGGCCACCTTTCTATCTCTTTCTCCCTCTCTCTTCTTCTCTAAAATCAATAAAAAAAGTAGAGAGAGGGTGAAAGAGATAGAAACATCAATGATGAGAGAGAATCATTGACTGGCTGCCTTCTGCATACCTCACCCTAGAGATTGAGCCTACAAACCAGGCATGGAAATTAAATCATGACCTCCTGATTCATAGGTTGACACAACTACTGAGCCACATCAACTGGGCTACTGGTTTAATTCTTGTGCATTGCTGCCTCCATTATGTTTTTCCTCTTTATTCATTGTAGAAGAGGGGGAACAAACCAGATGTTTTCAATATTTGAATTACTTGGAATATAGAACTTTGTAAATATAAGTTATTATCCTACAAATTGCCCCTAAGATAGCAAGAATCCAAATATATATATAAAACGACTGGACACTATGATGCATATTGTGGCCAGCCAACCACCCACAGCTGGCCCAGCCCCTGATCGCCCCCTCCCACCCTGATTGGGGCTGTGGTCAGTGGCCAACCTCCTGTGTCTTCTCCCTCTGGCTGGCCCAGCCCAAATCAATCTGATTGAGGCAGGCTGGCTGGACTCCACCTGTATAGTATATACATAATTTTAAAAGCTATTCTCATAACACCCTATATATCTCATTTTTAAATCAATTTTCATACCTGAAATTTGATATTTATTAGTTTAATTTTTCAATTAGTCTCTTTCACACTACACATTTAAAATTTATTATGGCAAAGTCTATATCTTGATAACCATTTTATACTAAGAATTTAGCACAGTGCTTATCTTATTAGAAGCTTTCGACAATTCTTTGTTGAATGAAATATATGCCTTAATTGTCATTTTTATGGATGTAAATTTCTAATTCTGAATCATAATGTAACAGGGCATTACAGACAAAGCACTTAAGTGTAAGTGTGATTCAGAAACCATTTGTTTAAGAAGTTGAAAGAATTTAGAGTCCCACCCACATATATATCCACCTCAGGGTAATACCTCTGCCAGAGAACTGGGCCTGTTCCATATCCTCATTAAATAGCTGCCAGAGAGTGTCACATGTAGGAGGCCAGGGAAGTGGAAAGTAGAGGAATAAAAGTAATTAGTGATGGGCTCCAAGCTGTCTTGTTGTGGAAGTCTCGTGTCTGATAGTGTCCAGGCTTTGCTCCTCAGAATCTTCAGATAGCCATCTTGACTGGCAATTTGGACTCGTCTTATCTCTAGATCTCATGAGTTTCTCTGTAAAAAGTTTGGACCTTCCTTCAGCCTCATCTTGTCTCTGCCATCTTAGTTTCTATGTGCCCAGACTCTTTATTGATCTCACATTTTATCTACTTACCTGGTTCACTGTTTGCAGTTTCTTTTCTGGTCTTACCCACTGGAGGTTGCTCATGACCCATCTGTCATTTCATTCTCACCTCAGAGCAGAGGCATACCTATACCTTGTGAGAGACGCTTTTCCTCTAAGAAGGGGTCCTAAAGTTAACCCTAGAAAAATAAATCAATTTCTGGGGCCTGGGGAACTGCTCTAAGCCACTCTCTTCCAAGATGTAAAGCACATAAGAGTTTTTCCTTACAATTGTTTTTAATGGATACATTTATTTTCTATGTAATCGCTTTCTATTTTTTGAAATAATGCATATTCACTATAACATAAATAATGGAGATTATAAAAAATGACAATTGCTCCTTTTAATCCACTCCTTAATTCTACTTCTCAGAGGGAACCATCGATGTTACTCCACATATCTCAAGCCCATCTTTCTTTTGCAGTCTCTGAATTTGGTCTGACCCAGGCTGGAGGTCAAGCTCTACCATTTCACTCCTGAGCAAAGTTATGCAAGTTACTTAATCTTTCCGAGCTTTAATTTATTCACTTACAAAGTGGAATTTCTATTTGTACCTATTTAATAGGCTTAATAGAAGATTCCATTGATGTAATAAACATAAAAATGCTCATTAAGTTACTTGGTATTTAACACATACCAATTGGTATTAGTGAGGAATTCCTATTCACTTCATTAATATTCTAGTAAACATCTTCTAAGTTAATACATAAAAAATTAGAGTTAAGTTTTAATGTGACCTCAGAATATTCTAATAGATAGGATACCATGATTTCCTTCCTAATGAAAATTTCTCTTATTTTTAATGTATCTTTATGTTCAAGTTGTTTGACTATTTCTTATAAATATAAGATTAATACTACTTAAAATTTTCTTTAGACAAACCCTTGGTACCTAATTCCAGTTATTGGCTATGATGTCTATTGCTTACCTGGTTGAATGTGATCAATTGTGATTCCAATTTAGATAAGACCTTATTGAACACTGCTGGCACCTTAGGGATATAAATGCCTACCAGTAAGCCCCCTCAAGTGCACAAATTTCATGGACTGGGCCTCTAGTACATAAATAATTTTATATGCAAGAAATTGTACAAACTATTCTTTACAAATAAAGTTATAGACAAGCAATGATGAGAGAAAAGAGAATGGAATTTGAAGTGAAGGAAGCTATAATTTCTCAACATAGCAGAAAAGCCACATTTTTTGTCACTAATGGTAGAATCTTGCCTTTCCACTCTTCTTTTCTTTCTCATGTTACCTGCCTACTATATCCATGAGATTTCTAGTGACTTTATTTTTTATTATTATTGATATTTAAAAAGGTAACTTAAGCTTAACTATTAAAGATTAGAGAATGAGTTATTTTCATCTTGAGGGCATATTATAGATCTCAGACTTAGAAGTCTATCTTAATTTTAAAGTTTAAAGTCCATTGTTGGATAGAGCAGTTGTTCTAATTGCAGAAATAAAAAAGATAGAGAGCATCTTAAAGCTTCACACAAAATCCCATTTCTAAATAAAATGCCAATTTGGATGAAAGAAAATTGTTTTAAATGGTCATTGAAATCTCAAGATAAAGGGTATGAGGGAAACACTGCAGATTCACAATGGTTCATTGACTCTAGGGCCTCTTGCCTCAAATACTGGGATTGCTGGTTTGTGGCCAAATGGATATAGCCTCATTTTCCTCATTTACTCTCAGAAGCCCTCTGCGATACTTCCACAGAATATGTGTGAAAAATATTACTGAAGACTTCCTAATATCAAAAACAGAATGTAGATAAAAAATAAAAGAATTATAGAAAAAGCCCAGTTTGGCTAATTATGAGTTTTTTAATTTCCTCATTCTAGAGGTTTTTGTTTCTGTTTTGTTATTGTTGTTACCGGAATGATACCCCACCAAATCGCAGTCAACCTTGCCAAGACTCAAAATACGACCCACCCACAGCCCAGTCCAGCTCAGCCCAGCCCAGCCCAGAAAAGGTTGCTGTGGGTGCTGGGTAATGACATCATGAAGCAACACCTGGCTTCCTCTCCCTAGCGACTAGCCTCCTTGGAATTTCTTCAGTCCAGGAACACTACTTGCTTTATAGTCAGATGCAAACATTTTACATTTTAATCAAATGTTTGTAAAGCACTTTCATTTTCTTCATCCCATTTGATCCTCACAGAAGTTCTGGAGTAGGTAGATAGGAGACTTAGTAGAATCCTAATTTTTTTTTTCATTAGCCTGAAAATGGAGATTTTAGAAAGTTTAGAAACTTGACCCGACTGGAAAGAAGAAAGAAATAGTGGAACTTGAGAAAATTATCTCAGGTTTTCTCACTGTGCAGAATATAGTCAAATGCTGCTGCAGTTAAATATTTTACTCTTCTTACTGCATTATCTACAATAATAATCTGCTTTGTGTTGATATTTACTGCTGTGTTACTGACAGTTACCTGAAAGAGAAGTTGGGGTGCTTCACGGACTGGAAAAAGTTTAGCTAAATCAGAAACCAGGTATAATTAAGCAATTTGATTCTATACATGTTAAAGGCTAAGTTGATTCATGTATGTGCGACATATAGAAAGCTCTCTCTGGTGCCAGTCGTATGTGTGTGTTTTGATCTGTCATTGTCTATAGTGAATTAGTTTGACACTTCTATTACAGAGAAAGGGTGAATAGTAATATTAAAATATTCCTTCTACTTAATTTCCTTTCAATGTACACAAATTCATGCACTGGGACACTAGTATTCTAATAAGGGAAGGAGGAAAATAAACAATAAATACAATAAAGAAGTAGATTATATGGCATGTTAGAGAGGTAATAAGCATCATAGAGATAAAAGGGAAAATTAGAGCAAAGAGTGGGGGTTGTAATTTCAAATGTGGTTAGAATGGTCTTCCTTGAGAAGGTGACATATGAGCAAAGACATGAAGCGGTTTGGGATTAGTTCTGTGCATATGGGGAGAAAAGCATTCCAGGCAACGGAAACAGCTGAAATAAAGATTTTTCTGGTGGGCATGTGCCTACCATATTCAACATAGAGATCACCTTGGCTGGAAGGGAGTGAAAGAGGAGGAGAAGAAGTCTCAGGCACCATGTGCTTCTGCTGTGGGTTGGGAAAGGTATTGGGGCAGTGGTGGGGGGGGGGGGAGAAGGGGGAAAGGGAGGTGGGGAGGGAGACAGATCACAGAAGGCCTTAAAGTTCCCTTTAAAGAGTTTGGCTTTGATCCTGAGTGAGAAAGAGGCATTGCAAGATTTTGAGCTTCAGGATCTGACTCACATTTTAAAGGGGTTAATGTGGCTGCTGTGTTGAGAATATTCCCTACTTTGCATGGTATTCACTCTTAGACTATATTCTAGAATCTATATATCATCATCATCATCTATATCATCATCTATGTCTATCTATATCATCTATACCTATATCTACTAGAAACCCAGTGCATGAATTTGTACATGGTTGGGGTCTGGCTGGCTCACCCCAAGGTGGGCAGATCAGGGGAAGGGCTGGCTGGCCAATCACCCACAGCCATCAATTTTGCCCCTGATCGGGGTGGGGGGCATTCAGGGGCTGCAGTGGGGGTCATAGTGACTGGTCATTCTGGTCTTCCAGGTGTACCTGTTGCTTGGCATCTATCTATATCTATCTATCTATCTATCTATCTATCTATCTATCTATCTATCTATCTATCACCTATCTATCTATCTCTCTATCTCTATATATCTATATCTATATATCTATATATCTATACATCTATACATATATACATCTATACATCTATACATCTATATATCTATATATCTATATCTATCTATATCTATGATCAAGTTTACTTTTGGACTTTTAAAATAAATAGTTAAAAATATATTGACGTTTCTTTTTTAACATAATACAATGAAAACTATAATGCTTTCTCCTTCCCAAATTCAAATATAAATGGACTAATTTAAGAAAACTTTCTCTGACTGCTTATTATCACTCTTGTATTTGAGATGCCTCAGGCAGGTTTGGCAGATTCTCCTGTTTTTGCAGTTCATAATCTGCTCCTACTTAGACTATAGGAGTTAATTAATTCTTAACAGTTTTCTGAAACTTACTCTGAGTACTAGTTTTAATTGGTAACTTCAAAAAATGTTAGTTTTCTTTTGAAGGAAAATTCATGCAATAGAATTGACCCAGTCTGCTCTTAATTCAACTAAAAGTACTATATAAATCCAATCACCTGGTTTGAAATCCTACCACAAAAGAAATTATTAAGCAAAAGTAAATAAGTCTATTCACAGGTACCTTGCTTTAAGCAGTGGATTAATTTTATATTATTCTTTTTCTCCCACTTGTTTTTAATTTGCAGCAGGATACAAAAAATGACCCATTGAGAATAAAAGATTATTTCAAATTGAATTATGATAACAGACACAACTTTATTAAAATAATTTTTAATAAAATTTTATTTTTTGTTTCTGGAAACACTATTCTGTTGAGTTACACCAAATCACTTAAGATTTAACTTAAATCAAGCTGAATTTGATGCACAGTCTTTCTCAAAAACTGACTTTTATCCTGAAGGAGTAAATTACTTAGCATGTTAGGAGATAATGGTGTGGATGTTAATGGTATGTGGTCCTGTATTTGTGCTCAATGTATCCAGTAGTGTTATCAGAGATTTCATAATACAATGGGTGAATTTTATTTGCAACCTGAACTCCAGTAAACTTATTAAAAAATGAAAACATCAGGTAATACTGAGGATACTAATATTGGATTCTTCAAATGTTTTAAGCATAAAAGAGTGTCCATAGCCAGGTGATTTTTTTCTTTCTTTTTGGTTTGATATTGTTTAATATTATATAAGTTTCAAGTGTACAGTTCTACAATGCAACATAATATGTATATTGTAATCACTGTGCTCAGCACCCAAAGTCTAGTCTTCTGTCACCATATATCTGACCCACTTTATCCTCTTCAAAGAAATATGGAATGCTTCCTTTTTGTGTGTCATCCTGATCAGGGGCCATGCTAATCATTGTATCATTCCAATTTTAGTGTATGTGCTGCTGAAGAGAGTGTGAAAGGATTTTTTAAGTGACAAAATAATAATTTATAGTAAGAAAAAAATGTAATAATTTTTAAGATTTATCTATCTATCTATTTTTTATTATTTAAAGTTTTACATGTCTCCTTTTCTCCCAATTGACCCCCCACTCCCAAGCCCACCCGGCTATTCACACCCCGGGCAAGCCCCCACTGCCCCAGGGTCTGTGCCCATTGGTTATGCTAATATACATCATACAAGTCTTTTTTTAAAAAATATATTTTATTGATATTTTACAGAGAGGAAGGGAGAGAGATAGAGAGCTAGAAACTTTGGTGAGAGAGAAACATCAACCAGCTGCCTCTTGCACATCTCCTAATGGGGATTGCCCACAACCAAGGTACATGCCCTTGACCGGAATCAAACCCGGGACCTTTCAGTCCACAGACCGACGCTCTACCACTGAGCCAAACTGGTTTCGGCCATACAAGTCTTTTGGTTGCTTTCTAACCCTCCAACTCCCCACTTCCTCTGTCATTTATCTCTGGATCTATTTTTGTTCATCAAATTATGTTGATCATTATGTCTCACGTATGAGTGAGCCCTATGATATTTATCTTTCTCCAACTGGCTTATTTCGCTTAGCATAATGCTCTCCAGTCCCATCCATGTGCTTGCAAATGCTAAAAGTTCCTTCTTTTTTATAGCGGCATAGTACTCCATTGTGTAGATGTGCCACAGTTTTTTAATCCATTCATTTGCTGATGTACACTTAGGTTGTTTCCAAATATTAGCTATTGTAAATTGTACTGCTATGAGCATAGGGGTGCATTTGTCCTTTCTTTTTTTTTTCTTTCATTTTTTATTAAGGTATTATATGTGTACATATCTTACCAATCCCCCGTCCCCCCCTTTCTGATTGTTGTTTCTGGTTTCTTGGAATACAGTCCTAGAAGTAGGATTACTGGGTCAAATGGGAGTTCCATTTTTAACTTTTTAAGGAAACTCCATACTGTCTTCCATTGTGGCTGCATCAGTCTGCATTCCCAGCAGCCATGCAGGAGGGTTCCTTTTCTCCACATCCTTGCCAGCACTTGTCATTTGTTGATTTATTGATGATAGCCATTCTGAAAGGTGTGAGATGGTATATCATTGTTGTTTTGATTTGCATTTCTTGGATGATTAGTGATTTTGAGCATGTTTTCATATGGGCCTTCTGTATGTCCTCTTTTGAAAAGTGTCTGATGTATGTCCTTTGATTATTTTTTTTTCCATTGGATTGTTTATATTCATTTTGTTAAGTTGTATGAGTTCTCTGTAAATTCTGGAGATTAAACCCTTATCTGAAATAAAATTGGCAAGTATGTTCTCCCATGCAGTGGACTTTATTGTTGTTTTGTTGATGGTTTCTTTTGCTGTGCAGAAGCGTTTTATTTTGATGTAGTCCCATTTGTTTATTTTATCTTTTGCCTCCGTGGCCCTAGGAGCTGTGTCAGTAAAGATACTGCTACCCCATATGTCTGCTATTTTGCTGCCTATGGGGTCTTGTAGGGTCTTTGTGGTTTCTCATCTTACATTTAAGTCCTTTAGCTATTTCAAGTTTGTTTTTATGTGCAATTTAAGTTGGTGGTCTAGTTTCATTTTTTAAATATGTATCTGATCAAATTTCCCAGCACCATTTACTGAAGAGACTGTCTTGATTCCATTGTATGATCTTGCCTCCTTTGTCTAATATTAATTGGGCATAATGGCTTGGGTCAATTTCTGGGTTCTCTGTTCCTTTCCATTGGTCTATATGTCTATTCTTATGCCACTACCAGGCAGTTTTGGCATTGTGATCCTCCAACGTTGTTCTTCTATCTCAGGATTGCTGCAGCTATTCAGCTTCTTTTTTTTCCCCCCTCCAGGTGAATTTTTGGAGAGTTTGTTTTAGATCTTTGAAAT
This sequence comes from Vespertilio murinus, assembly GCA_963924515.1. NCBI lineage: Eukaryota > Metazoa > Chordata > Mammalia > Chiroptera > Vespertilionidae > Vespertilio > Vespertilio murinus. The sequence goes on from OZ004708.1 coordinate 11,296,219, forward strand.
ATGCCTTTGGTATTTTAATGGGGATTGCATTGAATCTGTAGATTTCTTTGGGTAGTATGGACATTTTAATGATGTTGACTCTACCAATCCATGAACATAGATAAGGCTTTTATTATGTTGAGGTAGGATCCCTCTATTCCCACTTTGATGAGATTTTTTTTTAAATCATGAAAGAGTGTTGGAGCTGAAACCGGTTTGGATCTGTGGACTGAAAGTTCCCAGGTTCGATTCCGGTTAAGGGCACGGTTGCGGGCACATCCCCAGTTGGGTGTGTGCAGGAGGCAGCTGGTTGATGTTTCTTTCTCATTGATGTTTCTACTTCTCTATCCTTTTCCCTTCCTCTCTGTAAAAATTCAATAAAATATATTTTAAAAAAAGAAAGGGTGTTGGATTTTGTCTTTCTGATTGAGTTTTGGGAGCTTGTATATTTCTAAGATTATGTCCATTTCATCTAGGTTGTCCTTTCTGTTGGAATAGAGTTGTTCATAGTATTTTTTCATAATCCTTTATATTTCTGTGGGATTGGCAGATAAAATAATTTTAAGAAATGCTGAGACATGTGAAATAAAATTATAGTTACAAATCAGCAATGTGATAAGAAAACACATGAACTGTATTTTCACAGTTATCTCATTTTAGGTTTCCTCTGCTTTTTGAAATAAGTATGGCAAAAAAAGTTACAGGAGAAAATTATTATAATGTTGTTATTGGTTTTCATGAGAAAATTTGATGTCTCTTTATGGGAAGATATTCTGACACATCAAGTATTTATTTAATAAATATTTACCATGTGCCTGTCATATTGTAGACACTGTAATACATGCTGGAAAACAAATAGAGATATTCTGGTGGTGGTGGGGGGGAAGTAAGATGAAAAACAGATGAGTTACACAATTGCACATTCTAGTTAGACCCATGAAATAAACAAAGGACTTAAGAGGAAGCTATTTTTAAGTATGGTGGTAGGGGATAGCCTCTCTCTGGAGCTTGTGTCAAACTAAAAGAAGAAGAGGAACTGGTCATAAGAAGAGGAGTGGGATAAGGGATGAGGGTATAGCGTGGTAGGCAGATGGGTGGAGACAGTGGGGAATGAGATTGGTCTCTTCCAGGATCTGGGACCCTTAGGGGGAAGTGATCAAAGAATAGAGCCAGCCAGTGTGAAGATGTTGAGAGATGGTGCTCTATCATGCTGGGCTTGCAGAGTGTGGCAAACATTGTGCACTAGTAATGCCCTGAAGGGTGTAGTCATAATAATGACACTCTTGTTTGTATTTTTAAATTTTATTCTGATTGTTGAAGAGAGAATACTCATGGACACAGACAACAGTATGATGATTGCCAGAGGAAAGGAGGCTTGGGGGGAGGTAGAAGAAGGTAAAGGTGGGATAAATGGTGATGGAAGGAGACTTGACTTGGGGTGGTAAACACACAGCACAATATACAGATGATATATTGTAAATTTGTATTTCTGAAACCTATATAATTTTATTAACCAATGTCACCCAAATACATTCAGTTAAAAAAGGAAAACGGGTATGTGATCCATACCTTGGAAGAAAATTCTGGGCTAGATTTGAAAGTATTAGATGAAAAAGGACAGGCATTGGTTGTCTCAGTGGAGGACTGTCTTTGTCAGCTTGAGCTGCCTTCACAATCACAGGCTGCTTGGATTAAACAAGAAAAAATTATTTCTCAGAGTTCTGAAGGTTGGGAAGACCAAGGCCAAGGTGCCAACTGATTTGGTTCCGGAGAAGAGCTCCCTCGCAGACAACCGCCTTCTTGCCCTGTCTTTGCATGATGGAGAGAGATCATCTCTCTTGCATCTTCTTATAAGGGCACTATTCCGTCAGGAGGGCTCTACCCTCATGACTGTTACTTCCCATTTGCCCCATCTCCAAATGCCATCACATTGGGAATTAGGCCTTTAATATATGAGTATTATATAGCAAAGACTAAAATTTACTCACAGAGATTTGCCTCCTGGGAGTGCTTTCCAACTCATTCCCTGTGGTCTGGCCCTTCTCTTATTACTACTAGTTTCACCCTCAAGCCACTGTTCTTTAGGAAATCATAAGACACCCCACACCCCATACCCTTTGGAGCTGTAACTGATTCAGAGCTCTATTCTTTATTTTTCACTATAATATTTAATCCTCAGTTTTCTTTATCCTTCTTTCTTTAGACAGAGGTTGTGTTGAAATCTAATACCATTTTCTTATAATATAATAAAAAATGTCTTTAAAGAGTATATACTGTAATAATACCCTCCCATCACCACCTGTACTTGTTTATAGATAAGAAAACAAGAGAAAGTAAAACAGTTTCCTCAAGTTCTGAGAACTTGTAAGGATCATGCAGGGTCTTAAATTTGAGTCATCTGATAACAGCTTCTTTTTTTTTTTTTTTAACCATCCAATTATCCTTACTTAATTTTTATGTCTAAAATAGTGTTTCACAAATTAACTTTAGGTAAAGGTTAGGTTATATTGAAACTGAAATAATCTAAAACATTTGATTTTCTAAGCTCTGCTATAAACTAAATTCCTCTTAACCTCTGGATAAGTAAAGGCTGCTTTTAGAACTTCAATAAAATCAGAATATTTTAAAGCTAGAAGTACTTTAGAACTCGATCCTAATTCCAGCCCAAAGAAATGATGGATCTTCCCCAAGGCCATGAAACTTGCTGGAAGAATCGGCCAGGCTGGAAATGATTTTCTCTAAAGTTTACTCTAGAGCTTTCCTCACCAACCTTCTGAAGGAGTGAGCACCAGGCAGTGGGCGGTAACTTTGGTAGAGCTACTCTGTGCGTAAATTACTGATGATTCATTGTTAGATGCCTAGTCCTATTGCATTGACCCTTTCAGAATATTACTTTTCTGTTGTGTTTTGAGAAAAGATTTTCAGAGTTTATATGAAATAAATTGCTTTCCACTAAAACACATAAAACCTCCATGCCTCACCTTTGTCCAAATAATTTTGGACTTATTTACTGAACACCTGTCCTGTGGCCAGCCCAGACAAGAAAGTCATTAAATACAAGCCTCTCCCCAAAGTTCTCTTCATAATGGTGAGAGAATATATATTGAAGAATAATTTGAAAAAGTTTAGTCGGTTATAGGCCTATTTTATATAGATTATAAGTAATGGGTAGCCCAGAGAAGATTTGGGTTAATATAAACTAATGAAGGCAAGAGAGCCCTAGCTGATTTGGGTCAGTGGATAGAGCCTCGCCTGAAGACTGAAGGGTCCAGGTTTGATTCCAGAAAATAGCACATGCCTGGGTTGAATTTCAGTAGGGGGTGTGTAAGAGGCAGCCGATCAATGATTTTTTAAAATATATTTTCAGTAAAAATATATTTAAAAAACCAACTAAAAACAAAACAAAACTCTTAGTTAAAAAGAAATAATTCAGGCAAGAAAGAAAAATCAGAAACTAAGTGGCTTAAAAATAGTACTTTTGAATAAAAGTGGATGATTCTTATAGATTTAGGTCTGCAGCTTTAATTTGCATGGATTTTATTTGTCTTCAGATAATTAGTTCAGCATGTTGTGTATCCACCTGTCACATTTCAGCGATTCCCTGTGGTTTAAGTACTATCAGACTAAAATCTAGTTAATATAGCTCAGCTTACTCATCAAGATTACTTTCAATGAAAATAGCCAATTTAAACATTACCAAATGTAAAAACTGAAAAGTTTTTTATAAAATATCCTATGTAATTAACAACTCTCTCACTACTATTTAAACATTATCGATTCCTATTCAACCTAAACCTGGTTGGTCTAATTTTGAAGTTTGATTCCTTTGTGGTTTTGTGCTTCTTTTCAGAAGTCAGTGTATGAATACATCCTTTCTTTCCACTTGTGAGGACAGTAGGGTGCAGGCTGGTTAGAAATACATGCAATTTAATCCAGGTCAAATCACTAACTTGCTGTGTGATGGTGGGCAAATCTCTCAGCATTTAAAAAATATATTTTATTGATTTTTCACAGAGATGAAGGGAGAGGGATAGAGAGTTAGAAACATCAATGAGAGAGACACCGATTCAGCTGCCTCCTACACACCCCCTACTGGGGAAATGCCCACCACCAAGGTACATGCCCTTGACTGGAATCGAACCTGGGACCTATCAGTCTGCAGGCCAACGCTTTATCCACGGAGCCAAACTGGTTCAAATTAAAGCTGCAAACCGAAATCTATAAAATGAGGGCTTATACTCAATATTTTAAAGAACATTTCCATGTCTAAAAATCCATGAATATGATAGTGTTGCTTTTCTACAGTTTCAGTTGCTTAATTAAAAAAAGCAAAACCAGGGAAGGAGAAAATGGCGGAAGAGCAGATGGGCGGTTTCTGAGTCTTGTCCCGAGGAAGAGAGAGAAAGCAGCTGAGGATCGCGCTAGGAGTGCTCGTCAACAAGCCAGGAGACTAGCAAACACCAGAGGAAATTTGGGGTCTGCTGATTAGGGAGCCACCAACAGCTGACCACCCACAGCTGGGTCCCTTACTTGCCTGCGCGGACGGGAAATCTCGCCATCTTGGAAGGGAGGAGGTTCGAGTGTCGGAGGCCTGATTATCCCCAGCCCCAAGGAACACCAAATGAACATAGTCAGCGCGAACCCTTGATCTCAGAGGAGCTCAGATTTCGCAGCGATCCGGTGGGTGAGTTCCCCTCGGACCGGTAGTTCTGACTGAGTTCCACTCGGCGCAGCAACACCCCCCCCCCCCCCCTGCGCACCAGCGCGCGCGGCGCACAGAGGCTGAGGGACTCGGACCCGGTAGTTCTGACCGAGTTCCACTCGGCGCAGCAACACCCCCCCCCCCCCCCCCCCCCCCCGCGCACCAGCGCGCGTGGCGCACAGAGGCTGAGGGACTGGTCGTGGATTTACTTCTCAGCTGGAGGCGCGCCTGTCTGTGGACAGGGCTCCTAAGACTAGGGATATCTAAGGAGCAGCACAGCTGGATCTGAGTCCAAGAAGTAGCCGCAGAATTACAGGGGAGTGCAGCCAGCTCCGGACTGCCCCACCCCCAGCCATCAAAGACACAGAGAAGAGGAAAAAGCTAGAAAGACCTTAGAGTCCTGGAAGTCATCCAGAAACACTGCCACCCAGAGGCTAAAGCACATATGGTCTCTAGATTGGCTTAAAAATCAGGTCTTGTAATCAACACGGAGGAACGGTGAAACACAGTGAACTGCCACTACCGCCCAGACTGGGAACAGGCGTGCGAGACATAGCAACACAGAAAGTGAATGACCTTCATTACTGCAAATTTTGTTTAATTTTTAATTTTCAATTTTTATTTTTTTAACTGTTGAATTTTTGTTTTTTACCTACTTTAATTGCAAAGTTTACTCAAGAAATTTTTTTCATCTGCCATCACTAGATTTTACCTTTTTAATTAATTCATTTTTATAGGTAATCAACATTATTACTACTACTATTTTACCTTTTTTATCTTTTTTATCTTATTTTCTGTTGTTTATTTTTATTACTACTTTTTAAGTGTCATATTATAATCCTTTTTTTTGCTTTCTATTTTTTTTTTTTCCTTTTTCCTCTATTTCCTTTTTTCTCTATTTCCTCCTTCGGGATTACTATCCTAAAAACTATTCATACCTTGCCTTCTCCAACGCTCTATTCTATCTCAAACCTACCTGTATGACATCTCTCTATTCCTAACCCTTTACCTTTGGTGTCCTGCTTATCTTAACCCTTTACGGCTATAGATTTTCCTTACTCTTTCTGTTTACCCTCTCCAAAATTTTCACCTGTCCTGTGTATATATAATTCCCAATCCCCTGCTCCAATCCCATTCACACCTACCTTGCCACTGCCCCCCCACCAAAAAAAAAAAAAAAGCCTTCTCTCTACCCCTTTGTTATTGTATGTTGAATGCTAACTATATCAAAGGTTTATGCTTTTTTGTGTGTGTGTAAGATTGGTTTGCTTATTCTTTTTATTGGATTGTATGTTCTTGTTATCTGGGTTCTAGACACCTTTATTGAAGGATATTAATATTGCAAATACATTTCTGTCCAGTGCCTTGTGTGTTGTACCTGGTTGTGTTGTATTTTGTGCCTTTAAATCAAAGCAGGAGGGAGAGAACTACGTTACCAGGCACCCTATAAAGAGAGAGCATGGGGAGACTAAGAAACAACCCGCCTGTGAAAGAAAATCAACCATCACCAGAAAATGAAGTAAACGAGTTAGAGGCAAGCAACCTACCAGAGCAAGAATTCAGAGTAATGATCATAAGTTGGCTAAAAAGAATGGAAGACAAATTTGACAATATGAATAAGACCCAAGAGGAAATGAAGAAGACCCAAGAGGAAATGAAGGTGACCCAAGAGGAAATGAAGGTGACCCAAGAAGAAATGAAAAATGACATCGCTACTATGAAGAACTCAATAGAAAGCATCAAGAGTAGACTAGATGAAGCAGAAGACCGCATCAGTGAGCTAGAAGACAAAATGGAAAAAAATACCCAATTACAGCAGTTGCTAGAAAAAAAAATTAAAAAACAGGAGGAGAGCCTAAGGGAGCTTTGGGACAATACAAAACAAAACAATATTAGAATAATAGGGGTTCCAGAAGGAAAGGAAACTGAGCAAGATATGGAAAAAGTATTTCAAGAAATAATGACAGAAAACTTTCCTGAGATAGAGAAGAAAAAACCAACACAAATCCAAGATGCTCGAAGGGTCCCCAACAAAATGAACCCCCAAAGATCAACACCCAGACACATTATAATTAAACTGGCAAAAAACATCGACAAAACCAGAATCTTAAAAGCAGCCAGAGAGAGACAGAAAGTTACATATAAAGGAAACCCCATCAGACTAGCAACTGATTTCTCAACAGAAACTCATCAGGCCAGAAGGGAATGGGATGACATATACAAAGTCATGCAAAGGAAGGGTCTGAACCCAAGAATACTGTACCCCGCAAGGCTGTCAATCAAAATTGAAGGTGTAATCAGGAGCTTCACCGACAAAAACAGACTAAAGGAATTTATCTCCAACAAACCAGCAATGCAAGAAATGCTAAAGGGTCTACTGTAATAATAAAGAAATAGGAAGTGAAGAAGGAACACAGGGGGATAGAATAAAAATGGCATCAAATACCTACCTTTCAATAATTACTTTAAATGTAAATGGTTTAAATGCTCCAATTAAAAGACATAGGGTAACAGAATGGATAAGAAAGCAAAACCCATTCATCTGCTGTCTACAAGAAACCCACCTCAGAAAAACAGACGCCCACAGACTGAAGGTGAAAGGATGGAAAAAGATTTTCCAGGCAAACGGAAACGAAAAAAAAGCTGGGGTAGCAATACTTATATCTGACAAACTAGATCTCAAAGTGAAGGACATAACAAGAGATAAGGAAGGCCACTTCATAATACTAAAGGGTGTAATCCAACAAGAAGAAATAACCCTGGTAAACATATATGCACCCAATTTGGGAGCACCCAAATACATAAAGAAACTGCTGGAGGACATTAAGGGACAGATTAATAGCAATGCTATCACAGTAGGAGATTTTAATACTCCATTGTCACCTCTGGACAAATCATCTAAACAAAAAATCAGTAAAGAAACGTCAATTCTAAATGACGTATTAGACCAGATGGAATTAATTGACATCTTCAGAACATTTCATCCCAAAGCCACAGAATATACATTCTTCTCAAGTGCACACGGGTCATTCTCAAAGATAGACCACATATTGGGACATAGGCAAAGTCTCTTCAAATTCAAGAAGATAGAAATCTTATCAAGCATTTTCTCAGATCACAGTGCCATAAAATTGGAAATCAACTACAATAATAATAAGCCAAAGAAATTAAACACATGGAGTCTAAATAGCATGCTATTGAACAAAGACTGGGTTACCAGAGAAATCAAGGAAGAAATCAAAAACATCATGGCAACTAATGACAATGAAAACACAACAATCCAAAATCTATGGGACACAGTAAAAGCTGTTTTGAGAGGGAAGTTCATATCCCTACAAGCCTATTGCAAAAAACAAGAAAGAATGGTAACAAATTATCTTACCCTACAACTCAAACAGTTAGAAAAAGAACAGCAAGAAAGGCCCACTGTAAGCAGAAGGAAGGAAATAATAAAAATCAGAGCGGAGATTAACGACATAGAGACCAAAGACACAATACATAAGATCAACAAAACCAAGAGCTGGTTCTTTGAAAGGATTAACAAGATTGATGAGCCTCTAGCCAGGCTAACCAAGAAACAAAGAGAGAGGACCCAAATAAACAGAATTAGAAATGAAAGAGGTGAAATAACAACAGACCCCGCCGAAATACAAAGGATTGTTACAAAATACTATGAACAACTATATTCCAACAAACAGGACAACCTGGAGGAAATGGACATATTCCTAGAAAAATACAACCTTCCAAAACTCAATCAGGAAGAATCTAAAAATCTCAATAGACCAGTAACTTGGGAAGAAATTGAAGCAGTCATCAAAAAGCTTCCAGCAAACAAAAGCCCAGGGCCAGATGGCTTCACAGGAGAGTTTTACCAAACATTCAAGGAAGAACTAAAACCTATCCTCCTCAGACTTTTCCAAAAAATTCAAGAGGAAGGAACACTGCCAAACTCCTTTTATGAAGCCAGCATCACCCTAATACCAAAACCAGATAAAGACAACTCAATGAAAGAGAATTACAGGCCAATATCCCTCATGAACATAGATGCCAAAATCCTCAACAAAATTCTAGCAAATCGGCTCCAGCAGTACATCAGGAAGATCATACACCATGACCAAGTAGGTTTTATACCAGGAATGCAAGGATGGTACAATATTCGCAAATCAATAAACGTGATACATCACATAAACAAATTGAGAGATAAAAATCATATGGTCATATCTATCGATGCAGAAAAGGCATTTGATAAAATCCAACACCCTTTCCTGATAAAAACTCTCAACAAGGTGGGAGTACAAGGATCATACCTCAACATAATAAAAGCTATATATGATAAACCCACAGCCAACATCATGCTCAATGGGCAAAAACTAAAACCATTCCCTCTAAGAACAGGAACAAGACAGGGATGCCCACTCTCACCACTCCTCTTTGACATAGTACTGGAAGTACTCGCCATCGCAATTAGACAAGAAGAGGAAATAAAAGGCATCAAAATCGGAAAAGAAGTAAAGCTGTCACTATTTGCAGATGACATGATATTGTACATAAAAAACCCAAGAGACTCCATCAAAAAGCTAATAGACTTAATAAACGAATTTGGAAATGTAGCAGGATACAAAATCAATGCCAAGAAATCAATGGCATTTCTCTACACCAATAGTGAACTTACAGAAACAGAGACTAAAAAAGCAATCCCGTTTACCATCGCACCAAAACAATTAAGATACCTAGGAATAAACTTAACCAAGGAGGTAAAAGACCTATATGCAGAAAACTACAGGACACTGAAAAAAGAAATAGAGAAAGATGTAAACAGATGGAAGAACATACCATGTTCATGGATTGGTAGAATCAACATCATCAAAATGTCCATACTTCCCAAAGCAATATATAAGTTCAATGCACTCCCCATGAAAATACCATGGACATACTTCACAGACCTAGAAAGAACTCTCCAAAAATTCATTTGGAACAATAAAAGACCCCGAATAGCCTCAGCAATCTTAAGAAATAAGAGTAAAGTAGGAGGAATCTCAATACCAGATTTCAAGCTGTATTGCAAAGCAACTGTTCTCAAAACAGCCTGGTACTGGCACAAGAACAGACATATTGATCAATGGAATAGATTAGAGAATCCAGACATCAACCCAAATCAATATGCTCAATTAATATTTGACAAAGGAGGCACGAACATACAATGGAGTCAAGACAGTCTTTTTAATAAATGGTGTTGGGAAAATTGGACACATACATGCAAAAGAATGAAACTAGATCACCAACTTACACCATACACAAAAATAAACTCAAAATGGATACAGGACTTAAACATAAGACGGGAAACCATAAAAATACTAGAGGCATCCACAGGCAGCAAAATCTCAGACATATGCCTAAAGAACTTCTTCACTGATACTAACCCTAGGGCAATGGAAGCTAAAGAGAAAATAAACAAATGGGACTACATCAAAATAAAAAGCTTTTTTACGTCAAAAGAAACCATCAACAAAACAACAAGAAAACCCACTGTATGGGAGAACATATTTGCAAACGATATCACTGATAAAGGTTTAATTTCCAACATCTACAGACAGCTTATACAACTCAATAAAAGGAAAATGAATGAGCCAATTAAAAAATGGGCAATGGACCTAAATAGAATCCTCTCAAAAGAAGACAGAAGGAAGGCCAAGAGGCACATGAAAACATGCTCCAAGTCACTAATTATCCGAGAGATGCAAATCAAAACAACAATGCGGTACCATCTCACACTTGTCAGAATGGCCAACATCAACAAAACAACAAACAACAAATGTTGGCGAGGTTGTGGAGAAAAAGGAACCCTCGTGCACTGCTGGTGGGATTGTAGGTTGGTGCAACCACTGTGGAAAACAGTATGGAGCTTCCTCAAAAAACTGAAAATGGAACTCCCATTTGACCCAGTAATCCCACTACTAGGAATATACCCCAAGAAACTAGAAAGACCAATCAGAAAGGATATATGCACCCCTATGTTCATAGCAGCACAATTTACAATAGCTAGGACTTGGAAACAGCCTAGGTGCCCGTCAGCAGATGAATGGATCAGAAAACTATGGTACATCTACACCATGGAATACTATGCTGCCATAAAAAGGAAGGAATTCTCATCATTTGCAGTAACTTGGATGGAATTGGAGAGCATCATGCTGAGTGAAATAAGCCAGTCAATGAAAGAGAAACACTACATGACCTCACTCATTTATGGATATTAAAGATCATTATAAACGAATGAACAGAAAGATTGATATAGTGACAGTAAAACAACAGGCAGTCTGTCAAATGACAGCGGGGGGGGGGGGTAGGGAGATCTGGGGGAGATAAGAGATCAACCAAAGGTCTGGTATGCTTGCATATAAGAATAGTCAATGGACACAAAACTCTGGGGAGGGAGGGCATATATTGGGGGGGGGCAATGATAAGCTATGTATACAGATAATACCTTAATAAAAAAAAATAAAAAAAAAATCGTCGAAACTTGGGCATGACGACATTAAAAAAAAAAAAAAAAAAAAAAAAGCAAAACCAAAATATATCTTTGGGAACTCTTATGCTTTTTCTCCTGAAGATATTTGACTAGTAGTTTCAAGAAATGGTTCCCTAGCAACAGTTCAGCGCATCTACAAATTTTAACCAATTTTAGAAAATGAGGCATATACATTGCCACAAAATATAACATTCAAAAAAACTAGGCCCTAGCTGATTTGGTTCAGTTGGCCTAGAACAGTGGTTGGCAAACTCATTAGTCAGCAGAGCCAGATATCAACAATACAACGATTGAAATTTCTTTTGAGAGCCAATTTTTTTACATTTAAACTTCTTCTAATGCCACTTAATCAAAATAGACTCAGCCAAGCCATGATATTTTGTGGAAGAGCCACACTCAAGGGGCCAAAGAGCTGCATGTGGCTCATGAGCCGCCACAGTTTGCCTACCATGGGTAGAGCATTATCCTGCAGATTGAAGGGTCCTGGGTTCAATTTCGGTCAAGGACACATGCCGGATGTGAGCTCATTCCCCAGTAGGGGGTGTACAGGAGGCAGCTCTCTCTCCCTCTCCCTTCCTTTCTAAAATCAATTATGTTTAAAAAACAAGAACACATTATGAATGTCAGTTACCTAGTTTTAATAATGAACTATGGTTCCATGAGATGTTAATGTTGGGGGAAGCTGAGGAAAAGTTATATGGGAATTCTCCATATTATATTTGCAACTTGTTTTGAGCGTAAAATTATTCCCAAATAAAAAGGCTTTGCACACACCCCTTGAATGCCAGATAGAGGAATTTAATTTTAAAATTGCCCTCAATTTTGAATAACTTAGCTAAAATTACTTTAATCTCACTAGCTTCTATATTCTTTTAGTTATTTTATACCCTTTAGTTTAGTTTTTTTATTTTTAGAAAAAGAATAAATGAGTTATTAAGATCCGAATTTACGATTTGCTTCCCTTCTCCTTCTGCTCCCAAGTGCTTGCTTTGTATGCAATAATGTGGTGAGGGAAGATTTTGGAATCAGACAGTTTACAATTAATGGCTGGTTTGACCATGATTCACCTTCTCCATTTGGAAAAAATGGATGTGATAACAGTACCCTTCTCACAGGGCTGTTGTGTGAATTAAATGAGGCACTACATGTAAAACCCCCTAGGACAGTGTTTGGCATTTAGTAAACTTATTTTACAATAAGCCAGAAAATACGATGTATTTAAAGGAACAAAATAATGAAGCTTTCATTCCCGGGGCTTTTAGCTGGGTGGGGAACCAGACTAAACTGTGCCATGCAGCTAAGTGCTAATCCCCGTGCTGCTCTCAGAGCATAATAGGGACAAAGGAAGATGAAACCAATGCAACTAGAGTGATCAAGGAAGAGATTATGGAAATGGATTTAACAAATGTCATGTATTCTGGGCAACAAAACTGATCTCAGTCAGTTACTTTAATCCTGATCTATAGAGATAATATCATTTGTAAATGTTAAAAAAGGTACTTTGTAAATACCTTTAGGGTCTTAATTTTTAAAGTCCCTCCATAACAAAGCACAAAGTATTGAGTCCACAAATTATAGCGAAATCCCAATAATTTGAATGGATATTTCTGCTAGAGACTCCATGGTTAGCTGCAGGAAATTAAAATGAAAGATAATAAAATCTATAATAAACCCTGAAGACAGACATCCATATTTTGAGCTGTGATAGCATTTTTATAACAGCAGAATATTTATGAAATTATCTTTGGCAAAGGAAAGTTGATTTGTGTTGCTCTGCTTATGTGGTTCATATTATGTTATTCTTTGAATTTATAGCTTATAAAAATTTAATTGGTTCTTTTGCCGCTGACACATTTTAATTGGCTATGGATATATTAAGGGGAAATTAATTTTCTCTTTTAATGGATTTGGATAAGCTTTGCTTATAGGAATTCCTGTTTAGGCTTTTATCTTCATTATATGGCTCTTATTTATAAGATATAAATTTTACTTAAATCAGTTATTATTTTTGTAAGGAAATTTTTAGTTTCATGTAAGAAAACAGGTAGTAATTGAAGTATTAAAATTGATAGGGATGGCTGGCCACTGTGGCTCAGTGATTGAGCATCGACCTGTGAGCTAGGGTATCACAGTTCTAATTCTGGTTGGGGCATGTGCCCTGTATGTGAGCCAGATTCCAGGTGAGGGGTGTACAGGAGGCAGCCGATCTGTGATTCTCAATCATCATTGATGTTTCTGTCTCTCTCTCCCTCTCCCTTCCTCTCTGAAATCAATAAAAAAATTTTGATTGGTATGGATCCAAGTATCTCCATTTTTAAATTTTTCCTATATAAATTGCTCAAAGCAAAAAGGAAATATGGAGATAATTCACCATATTTTTTAATGTGAAGGATTTAAAACTAATAATATGTATTCAGTAGAGAATACTCAATATAAAAAAGAGGGAAATGGAGAAAAAAGTAAGGACAATAATTTTCTTAAGAAGTTAGAATATTTTTTCTTTCCTTTTTTTCTTGTCTTTTTTTGTCTTTTTTTTCCTTTTTCTTGTCTTTTTTTTCTAGATTTTTTTCTTTTTAAAAAGCACCAAGTTTCTTTGTATACCAGTCCCTGTACTGAGAGATGGAGGCTCCAGAAGTCAATAAGACGGAAGTAATCCTTTCCTCATGGAGGAAATAGGCATAGGAATACGTTTTTAAAATACTTTATCACTAATCTTTCTAGAACACATTTGACTTTACTTTATTGCTTTTATTTTTATTTTACTGTTAAGTAGTTCTTCTCTTTATGTAATTATCCATTTTAATGTGTCAACCTGGGTGGGATAAATGCACAGATATGTGGTCAAACATTATTCTAGATATTTCTGGACAAATGTTTTTTTGGGTGAGATTAGTATTTAATTTGATAGGCGTCGAGTAAAGAAGATTGCCATCCCTAATGTGGTGGGTCTCATGAAATAGCTGAAGAGCAATCATTCCCCCTCATCCATTTAGTTCCCTGAGCAACAGGACTTTGCCAGCAGTCACCTTCAGACTTAAAGTGCAACATCAGCTCTTTCCTGAGAGTATGGCTGCAGCAGTTTTGTTTATTTTTATTTTTAAAATATTATTTTAAAAATCTTTATTGTTGAAAGTATTACATATGTCTCTTTCTTCCCCACTGACTCCTTCTAGCTGGCCCCTGCCCTCTGCCCCAGGCCTTCATCACCCTATTGTCTGTGTCCATGGGTGATGCATATATGCATGCAAGTTCTTTGGTTGATCTCTTCCCTCCCATCACCCATCCTCACATTCAGTAGTTTTAGATAGGGAGATCACGTGTACTCTAATCATGTGACAACTGCACAAGGATCTGAATGAAATGAGGCCACAAGACCTGGGATATCTGAGCAAGGGAGTGACAAGTGCACATGCTGGAGCCATGATCATACTCACTGTGCCAAAGGGAAATGCAAGATCACAGTGGGCCTTACAAGTCATAGTGAGAAATTGTGGTTTTATTTCGAATAAGAAGGGAACTGATTGGAAGGTTTGAGCTGATCATGTTACTCTGCTAGTTCAAATATCATCAACTTTTCATTCTCTCACTTAAGAACATTTCTTTAGCTTGGAAGTGATGTTTTCTATTTCTAGAACATTGTTTCATACTTTTAAAATTTTTTATTAATGTGCTCTTGTGCTCTTATTTTAGGTTTGGTCATGTTGTTATCCTTCCCCCGAGAATCTCTAATACCCTAAGGGCTCATTCTGTTTGTTCATTTCCTCTTTTGTGTTGATGGTGTCCCACAGAGTGGTGGTAATTTTCCTATGGATGTCAGTTGCTGGGTACCTTAAGTATGGGTATCCCATGATTGGTGTCAGTTGCAGGACTCCGTACATGTTGGTTGATGTTGTAATAGTTGGCAAGTTGTCATTCACTTCTAGATGCTTCTCTTCTCCCTGTTCTCTTCATGGTCTTTAAGTATAATGGATGGGGGGAGGGTCTCAATTAATCTTTTCATCAATTAGTGTTTGAGCTCCAAGAACAGGCCTGCTATAGCAATACAATTCCTATCTCAGGTCTCTGATGCTATACTCCAAACCCACCTCTTGTCCAGAGAAACATCAATGTCCATCAGGAGGAAGACAGTTGGGACCTCACTGTCTCTCTCCTGGGCTCTGCTTATCTGTTTTCCCAGTAGCTGCTTGTCATTAAAGGTGCACATGTGAGAACTGAGAGGCTAACCAGGCTAAGAGTCATTTAAACCACCATCTCCCAAGAATCCCTGGGATGCAGAAATGATACTGCATTTCTATGGAACTTTAACTAGTGGATGAAATGAATACTTCTCAGACATTGGCATATACTAAAAGTGGGTTTACTAGTATAAATGCATTTTCATTCTACATGGTTACTTTGTAACCATGTAGAACTAAAAAAATATAATAATTAGTAATTAAAGTGTTAGGAAAAGGATATTTGCTTCTAGTTTTATTATTAGAAAATATGCTGTGTAATTCCTTAGCAATAACCAGTTCTGTGCGATGTTGCAAATGGCCAGGTAACATGCTTCTATTTAGTCATGGGTATGGCTCCAAGGTGGATTTTTTTTTTTTTTGGTATGCAGGGAGAGTTGTGCTATGTGACTTACACAAAATGCATACAAAAGGTTGTAGAAACATTTTAACGCACCAGGGGCGAGATGTTAACAAGTAAACCTATCATAGCTGGAAGCTCCTGAACCACATTCACAGAACTCAATTCAATTACAAGGGTCTAAACAATTGTGAAAATAGTCATTATTTTTCTTGAGCTTTTAAAACACCTAAGTGAAAAAATGGTAGGTGAAAACTTTGAAAAGAGAAAAATGTGTAGCTCAGTGTGTGACAAATGGAAAACATGAATTTTTTATTTGTAATTTTCAATTCATTGTCAAAATTTGGGAAAAACCCATAAATTATGAAGAAGGTGACAAAACTACCAACCATAAACAGACTCAGGAAATATTAACAGGTTAGAATTCAGTGTTCCCCTTTACATATATATATATATATATATATATATATATATATACACACACACACATATACATACATATATATATACACATATATAATATATACACAACTATATATTATATACTGTATATACATAGGTAAATATACAGTATATAATATATAGTTGTGTATCCTATATAATAAAAGCCTAATATGCATATTGACTGACCTGTGGAACGACCAGTTGCTATGATGTGCACTGACCACCAGGGGGCAGATGCTCAATGCAGGAGCTGCCCCCTGCCTGCAGGCCCCAGGCTGACCAAGGTTGGTGCCAGGGGGGCCCTTTGATCGCCCCGCCATTTGCCTCACAGATTGGCCCTGTTCGCTGGCCAGGCTTAGGGATTCTATCCATGCACTAATTGCATGCACCGGGCCTCGAGTATTATAATATATATGTGTTTTTTTACTCATTTGACATATTATATGCTAATCTGTATACATTTTTATGTGAAATTATATCCTGACTACTTTTTTATAAATATAATCTATAGTAAAAATTAAAACATAGATGAAGTCAAAATTCCCAGAATTGAAAAATATGGACTATGTTGCTTTTATACTCAGACTTGTCTTCTGAAAGATTAACTTGGAATACCCACCCCCATCTGCACAGTCCTGTGTTCAGAGTCAAATAACAGTGTGGCTTGGTTTGTTCATTTCTTGTCATTATGGTCATTATACAAATAGCTTTTCTTATGTGTCTCAATGGTGAGTGCATCTGTATGAATCACTAACTAGATAAAGTGAACACTTATAGGTAATCAGAATAATTCATTTTCTGAGTCATGAAATTATTTGTTTCTTTTCTTTTTAGGCAAAATGAAGTTTATATAATAGGGTATTTCTATGGCACAGGTGAAATAAGATCAGTAAATTCCTTAAAAGGATCATAGTTCATATTTTGTAATTTATAGGTGCTTTTTAAAATAACACATTTTGCATGCATTTCATTTTACAGATATACTTAAAAGATTGAATAATCTTTTAGGACATTAAGAATGTGTTGTAAATATTTACTCTAAAGCATGAAGCCAGACCGTAGAGCTATTATGCTGTAATTTCCAACTGCATTTTTTTCATTTCATCTCATTTATATTTATTTCAGGTACAGTCAGAAGTTTATTTAGACACTGGGGGATGGGATGAGGGCATGTGACAGAGGGTAGGGAAGGGTGGGGGAAGGTCAATAGGGGAAAAAAAGGAGATATATGTACTACTATGTGTAATACTTCAAACAATAAAACAATTTTAAAAAGTTAATTTAGAAAGTCACAGAAATAGAAAAAGTGAACTAGCTGGGCTATGTGGACTCAGGAAACAAGTTACAGAGGCAAAAGAAGGGCCCTTGGAGGAGAGAGAGAGAGAGAGAGAGAGAGAGAGAGAGAGAGAGAGAGAGAGAAAGAAGAAGAAGAAGAAGAAGAAGAAGAAGAAGAAGAAGAAGAAGAAGGAGGAGGAGGAGGAGGAGGAGGAGGAGGAGGAGGAGGAGGAGGAGGAGGAGGAGGAGGAGGAGAGAGGAAGAAGGAGGAGAAGGGGGGGGAAGGCTCTGTGTGCACTGCATTTTTTTTTTCAATTTTAATGTATTTTTCTCTTCATTCTCAAAGGAACTTGTTAGCGTGTAGGTTTTATTATAAAAATAGCTCCAAAGTGATGAACAATATATTCTTCAGCATTCTGGCTAATATTCATTCTTTATAACATTTCTTTCTCTGTAAAATAGAGGTTCTATTACTATACAGCTATACAATATGTATAGTTCTAGTATAATTAGCTACATTTTACATTAGATTTGATTGACAAAAAGGAATATATTCAAGTGGTCAATCCATATAATAGAAGAATATGGTTTTAAATTTATTAATGATGCAAGGGTGAGAGAATGAGGTATATTTTGGAAGGTCTACAGAACATGTTTCTAGACAGGTATTTCTTAAATGTAGCTATTCAGTTCACTTCCTGTACCATCTGGAGTTAGTTATTTCCAACTACATGTCTCCTGGACCTGATCCCTCTCCTGAGACCCACTTCTGTATTTGTAACAAAATGTCTGCATTTCTAATAGTTGTTCCTCAGGAAATTCAAACTTCAAGTGTTGAAAATAGAATTCACTATCTTCCTGTCCGTTTCTTATTTCTATTTCCTGTCTCGATTAATGGCATTACTATTGACTTTAATTCTGTGCAGGAAAGATTAGTGTCTTCATTAACTTCTGCCTTTCTCCTCACTTCTCCAGTGTCATCAATTACAAAGCTTATTGATTAGGACCCTTAATACTGTCCCTATTATAACTGAATTTGTGTTCAATCTTCTATCTTTTGTCTTACCCATTGACAATATTTAAAATATGGCAACAAACTCTTTTTCCGGTATATTAGCAGCATCTTTCTTTGCATTCTGTGCTCTGTAAACCTGACTTTTTCACAATTCTCAGATCATCTATGAGTTTCAAAACTCCAATCCTTTCCCCAATTTATACTCTTTCCATAGATTGTCTTCTTATATTTTCTGAATATAGCAAATTAGTTCATCAAGACTGCATTAAAATATCACTTCCTCTGTGGCCATTCTCTTGGCATTCCCACAGAGATCAGAAAGGCTTCCTGTGAGCATGGTTCCATTGCTGGGTAGTGCAGTCTGTCTGTGTGCCTGGCTTCCTCACTGTTTGAGAGTCAGGAATGTGGTTTATTTATCCATGTAAACTCCTACTGTAATTATTAGCCCATATTAACTACTGATAAATGCCTTTTGACTGAATTGGGAACATGGTTTTAGAATGAAACGTTTGCCATTATTGAATGATTATGGAACAACGTCTGTGCAAACTACATCTCACTTTTACCCTTAGAATGGGTTTTGGAGATCTTTTCAAATGAATTTATGGAAGTTTTATGTATGGAAACACAAAGTTAGTCACATGACTCATTTCTAAGGGTTCGTTCTTCAGAAATCACAAGATTTTTCTATAGGATCTTGAATTTTTATAAACAAATCATTTCAATGCCTTTGGCTACACCTCCTTTTTGGCTACGTCTAGAATTCCATTTTGTGATCTAACGCTTGTGCTCTGGGTCATGTTTGCTACATATTTAGAATTTTGAAAAACACTAACACTTGTGGCACAGTGGTTCCAAGTTTTCATTTGGACTCAGCAAATGCTTTCATTAATCATTTTGTTGGCAAATATGACACACCTGAAGAAAGTGGTTTTAATTTACCATAAGGTTTGACAAAGAATATTTTTATGAGAAAGATGACTGGCTTTTTAATTAAATTCTCATATGCAATGGAACAGCTGCGGTTTAAATGTTGTTTTTCTTCTAGGTCCAGCATGACCACATGGTCAATAGGATATGGTTGGCTATTTGTCAAAACTGACTTCTCAAAAGGAGGCAAGAATGTTTTAAAAATAATCTTGTAGCCCAAGGTCAATGAACAATGGATGAGCTATGTGCAAGTTTTTATCCCTTTTTATCTCATAGCTACACATAAATATCACATTTTTTTGTGGGAATTAGAATTCTTCGTGCAGAAAAATGTTTCATGTGGCAACTTCAAAGACTACCTTCTGAGAAACCAAGAGAATATTTAATAATGCTCGTGAGCAACGAGGCATGAATGATCAAATGAAGGTCCCAGTTATCTATTGATTATTCTATTGTGGCAGGTAACTTCAAAACCACACACAGTCTTTTGAACATTACTTTCATTTCCTAATATTTCTCCCTATCACCAGAAGATTACTTTTCTTGACCCTCCCTAACAGGCAAATGCCTTTTGTATTATCTATTGATCTTATGATATAATATTCAGAGGAAGGTGAATGAGACTCATCAGTTCAAATGAGTTATAATTGCAGGAACCTTAAAGGTAACTCTCTTAAATCCTCTTATCCTTTATTCAGAAAAAATTCAATTTCTCAAAAAAAAGGCCTTCCAGAATATTTTAGGACTTAAAACTTCAAATTAAAAATGATGTTTCCTGTTAGATTCTTTAATATTATATGGAGAAGCTTGCCATTTGGTAAATATCCCTTAACATGCAGGAAACCAGTGAACTGTAACTGGGTTTCACCTTAGCTCATCAGTTGTCATGTTTACCTCCTTTTTCTGTATGACAAAAGAATTCTAAAAAGTAGATTTGAAACAAGAGAGGAAAACATACCATGCTCAATAGACATCACTCAGATATTGTAATAGGTTTCAAAAAGGCATTAACCATAAAGGCAATAAACAATGAGAAGGGCCAGCATGGCACAAACGACTACCTTACCAATCACAGTGGGAAATTATTTCCACCGATTAACTGCAGCTATTAGATATATTCTGGATAAAGCCAATTTAGAGTTACATAATTTGATAAGCTAATAATAACAAAAGTAAAATTAAAAAACATACCATCAGAAGGTGAGGGTTATTGTTGATCCTTGGGCCATCTGGGAAATCTGATCCTATGCTGTGGCTTTTTTCATTGTCCCAAATTCTGGTCAATAAACACTTTATGCAGTACTTTTGAAACCGGCTTTTCTACCTTGTTGCTCACTGCAGTTGCCTAATTAAGTTCATGGATTTGTTATCTTCTTTTTTCTTAAGCTTTTTAGTTTGTTTAAAAATATATTTTTATTGATTTCAGAGAGCAAGTGAGAAGGAGAGAGAGAGAGAGAGAGAGAGAAAGAGAGAGAGAGAGAGAGAGAGAGAGATAAAATACCAATGAGAGAGACTCATCAATTGGCTGCTTCCTGCACACCCCCTACTGGGATTGAGCCAGCAACCCCAGCGTGTGTCCTGACCAGGAATCAAAAGTGATCTCCTGGTTCATAGGTTGATGCTCAACCACTGTGCACACCAGCTGGGCCATAGATTTGTTCTTTTTTAAAAAAATGTATTTTATTGATTTTTTTTTTTTTTTTACAGAAGAGAAAGGGAGAGGGATAGAGCGTTAGAAACATTGATCGGCTGCCTACTGCACACTCCCTACTGGGTATGTGCCTACAACCAAGGTACATGGCCTTGACTGGAATCAAACCTGGGACCCTTGAGCCCTCAGGCCATTGCTCTATCCACTGAGCCAGACAGGTTAGGGCTATAGATTTGTTCTTGTTTCTTCTTAAATCAGAAGCCTACAGAAGCAAAAGTACTTTTTAGAATAAAAGTTTGATTTATTTTTATAGGTGTCAATTCAATTATTCTATTTATTTATGATTATATTTATTGCTATTGGGATTTTTAACAAGAGCTGAGTGGTATAGTTGAAAATAAATAGGAAATGCTTATATGGCTGAGATTGGACAAGTAAATGTTTACACCTGTATAAGCTAATTGCTGTTATATTGGTTCAGAGGTTTTATGATTTATGATATATGCACATAACAATATATAGAAGTATTCTTGTATCTGCTTTGACTCATTGCAGCAACATTCTTATTTTTATTTTTTTTCACAGCACCTACAAAACATAGCCTGGTTACAAACTACAATAATTAGCTTTTCTCCTTTTCTATATTATCTTCCTTATTCTGAGAGTTACCAGTTTTAAAAAATTAAGAAAAAATATCCCTTCCTTCCATTTTTGCAGCACTAGTGCTTCTAAAAGCTTCATGATTCAATTTGTGCTCATTTCCATGGTAACCATGTAAGTCAGATTTGATGAAACAAAGGAAAACAGAAAATCCACATGAAGCTTTGTTTGGATGCTTGCTTACCTGGGAAGATCAGTTACATCTGACATGTGCTCCAAAAGTCAATACTTTACTAATACCCTTTTAGATCAAAGAGACTGTCGATATTATGGTCTCTGCTTTCTCAGGGATAATGATCTCTATTTTTCAAAAATACGAGGTTGGAGAAAAATAGCAGTTTCTTTACCCTTTCCTAGCTAGCCCTTCCGCTATCACTAATTCCTCTTCCATCCATGGGAAAACTTCATAAACGTGTGTAGATTCAACACACACTCAACATTTCATTATTTAAACAAATAAATACAATTAGTTATTAATGGGAGGTTGATGAATGTTCTACATATATTTGAGTGCCTACCATGTATCATGCACTATTCGAGGCACTGAAGATGCAGCATTGAGCAAGAAAGATTCTTTTTTCTTTCTTTCTGGGTAGTTAGGTTTTAGCAGGAGAAGCAAACAATATTAAAAACGATTAGTACTAAGGCTTATAAAGAAAATGATATCAGGTGATTTGGTTTGAAGAGGAAACATGAAACTTGATATTAAGAAAACATGGCATTTCAGAGATATTAAATATATATTTCAAGTCAAGTTTTTTTTCTAACACCTGTAAATAAAACCTGTAACACACAGTAAGTTGAGGAATCAGTAGCTTTAGAGGATATGGTTCCATAGAAGTTGGTGGTAATCATTTATAATCAAGTGATCATGGTTCCTCTCTGAACATTTATCTTTTATTCTTTTGAAGCAACCGGAACATTAGCTTACATGCAGTACATTCCTCATTTTCTTACCATCACAATAAACTACCCAAAGCAGGAAATTAACACATACATTACTATTATCTAACCTGGAATCCTACTCAAATTATACAGTTGTTCCAATAACATGTTTGATACAAAAAGAATCCAGTTCAAAACCTTCCACTGCATTTTGTTCCCAGAGCTTTCTTCACTCTTCTTTTCTTTGGAACAGTTCCTCAGACTTTTTCTTGACTTTCATGACCTTGATCCTTTTAAAGATGAGAGTGGTAATTTTTCCAATGCCCTTCAATTTGTGTTTATCTTTTGCTTACTCATGATTACATTAAGTTTTGCATTCTGAGGAGGAATACTGCAGAGGTGATGGTGTCTCCTTCCTGCGTCTTATCAGGGGTGCACTGTTTTGATCTGTAGTTCTGCTGATGGTATTCACTTTGATCACTTCATTAAGCTGCTGTCTGTTAATTATTATTTTCTCTTTTGCAATTAACAAACATTTTCTAGGACCTTACTTATAAAATCATGCAATCATAGTTCCTAATTTTTGTCAGTGTTTTATAATCCACAACTTTGCTTATTTATTTTGATATTCAAATTTCTTCCAATTTGGTCGGTAAGTGTTCCTTTAGGTGGTCCTGTATGATTTTTTTTGACATGGCCTAATCATTTCTTGAATATTTACTTGCATCAAGGCAGAAATAATATGTCCTGTCTCATATTGTACTTTTCCTGCCTCACATTTTGAAGTAATTATTTCTATAAAGAGTCCTAGATTCTTTTGGTGGAGAATGATATTTAGAAACCAAGAGCTGGGTATTAGGTATACTTATTGCTATATGTATGGTTCATTCTAAGCCATTTCTGTGAACACAGTATGTGTATGTACACACATATGTACAAGGGTGGGCCAAAGTAAGTTAATAATAATAATAATAAATACAATAATAAATAATAATATAAGAATAAAATGTTTTGCATACTTACAACTATAAACCTACTTTGGCCCACCCCTGTATATATAGTGACTCCATGTTGTTTATTTCTATATGTATCTCTGATGTTGAAAACCATGACTTCACACTATACTCCCAATTTAAATTCCCCACCACATGGAAGGTAGGAGAATTCTCCTTATGTGTATTTGTAATTCCATTCTCTGACAGTTAGAAGGCTAGCTCACATTATCTTAACGTATTTACTTATTTGACAGTTGCATTGTATAGCCAATCTTCTGTGCCATTACAACCCCTTCAGAGGGCTGATGCCCCTTCACTCAGCTCAGCTGACTCCCCACTCCTGGATGTCCGGTGACACTATACAGAAACCCTTCTCATCATGTTTGGGTGTGAATTTATGACTAGAGAAATGTTTTGATAAGAAAACAATATAAACTGGATGAAAAACAGTGCTTATAACATAACACAATTTAAATTTTCAAATATGTAAAAATATAAAATAAAAGTATTAGTATTGATGTTCCCCAAATGTCTATAGGTTGATAGCCTTTCTTTTTGGTATAGAGAGATTATATGCAATTTTAAAAAATATATGGTTTTAAGTAGTTTCCAAGTGATATCAGCATCAATTGCATTTTTTTGAGAAAAAATAGGATTCTGATATATATGATAAAATTAAAAATGAAATATTAATGGAAATGCTTCATTTGTCAGCAGAATTAAAAATTATCATGCCTTTTAACATATATTTAAGCATCTTGGACCTTATTGGTAAGTGCTAGCAGTGTAGTCACTAATGATTGTGACAATAAAAAAACAACAACTCCCTTCTCACTACTTCACCTCCCAATATTTTTTTTACCTTCCTCTGTTGTGGAATCTAAACCTTGGTCTTCTTTGTCTTGGAATTGCTATAGACTCCCAACTGGCTCATGCATGATTTGCTGTTCACAGGTGTCAGCATTCTCTACCTTTTCCCCCTCCCCCTTTAATTACTTCAAGGGCCTAGCTGTATGCTATTCACAAACCTCTTCAGGAAATTTAGGCTATCAACATACGGGAAGTCAAAAGCTCTGAATTTCCCTATGACTAGAGGAGTATGTATATATCCTCCATATTGCTAATTTAAAATTTTGCATCTTAAATTTTATTCTTATTAAAATTCATATTCTAAATTAGCTGTGGTATAGTTTTTCTAGTGAGTCCTTTTCTCACCTATTTCTCTTTTCACGTATTTGAATTCATAGTAATTTTTAAATGAATATACTGCTTGCTTAAAAGGACTTATATAATCTCCTATAAGTCAAATCTTGCAAATGTGATTATGAGAGAGCCATGAATTCCTTTCTCTAACCATGCCCAATTAGTTTGTTATAGATGTTTTTATTCTGCTTTATTCTGTTTTGATGAACACACACACACACACACACACACACACACACACAAAACTTTTCTATTTCCAAATGACTTTTGAAGAAAATCATTAAGGAATGTGATTATAACTCCTGAAACATGCATAATGAGAGAAACTAGAGATTAGTTAGATATGCAGTAATGCTTGACTTAGATTTATTTAGGTGAGTGTGATGTTATTGATCTGAATTGGTGTCCCTAAATGTTATTTATGACAAGAAAGAATGCTGTAAAGGTCAAAATTAAATGATGATAAAATCATCAATATATAGAGCATTCCCCTTTACCTTGAAATGGAATTGGTCGGCAATATTTAAAGCAAAGTGTTTGCTCAAATTAATTTCCTTCAATTATATATTTCTCCTAGGTAAAATAATAAATGTTAACATTTGAGCCCTTTGCTTCTCATATGAAGCCTTTATTAAAAATACTAGAGACTCGGTGCACAAAATTCGTGCACAGAGGTGTGTGTCTCTCAGTCCAGCCTGTACCCTCTCCAATCTGGGACCCCTCGAGGGATGTCTGACTGCCCTACTGGGATCAGGCCTAAACAGGCAGTCAGACATCCCTTTCACAATCCAGGACTGCTGGCTCCCAACCGCTTCTGCCTGCCAGCCTGATCACCTCCTAACCACTCCCCTGCCAGCCTTATTGATGCGAAACTGCTCCCCTTCCAGTCTTTTAGCCTCTAACTTCCCTCCCCTGCAGGCCTGCTCACCCCCAATTGCTCTCCCTTGCAGGCCTGGCTCCCCCCTAATTGCCCTTCCCTGCAGGTCTGGTTGCCTCCTACTTCCCTCCCCTGCTGGCCTGGTCATCCCTAACTGCCCTCCCCTGCAGGCTTGATGGCCCCCAACTACCCTCCCTTGCAGGCATGGTCCCTCCCAACTGCCCACCCGTGCCAGCCTGATTGCCCACAACTGCTCTTCCTTGCAGGCCTGGTCCCTCCCAACTTCCCTCCTCTGCTGGCCATCTTGTGTCCACATGGGGCAGCCATCTTGTGTGTTGGAGTGATGGTCAATTTGCATATTACTCTTTTATTAGATAGGATAATTGCCTGGCTGGTGTGGCTCAGTGCTCCTTTCTGTCAAGCTTTCCCCTAAAGTTTTCTCATATTTATAATAGAGTGAAAGTTAATCTTTCCTCTTTTTTTTTTTAAATCTCAGGCACAATCTGGAGACTGTTCTTATTCTAAAATAGGCCCAACCCAGATTGCTTCTATCCATTACCCTGATTTACTTACTTTTTTAAGATTTATCACAATTTTAATATTCTTGGTATTTTACTAGTACATTTAACTTGATTTAATTTTTTTTTTGTTTCTTGACATTAATTTTTTCTATAACAGATTATGCTTTTTGTTGTTGCTCCTCTGTATATTTCTAGTACTTATTACATTTTCCAGAACATAGAAGGCATCTAATAAAAGATTATAGATGAATAATGCATGTAATTCTAATTTTTTAAGTTTAGTATCAAAGGAGATTTCCCCCATAGATGTAACTGTGAATCTTGCCTTTAACCATCCTGCTTGAGCTACTAGTACAAGAGATATGGACCCTGAAGTGAGGGGCAGATTATGAAATACACATGTGACTAGTGTAGGGGAGTAAGAAATTTTCTTCTACCTTTCAAGATCCTTCCAGCTGGTCTAATAATGAAATCAACATGAGACAAGATCAGTAAGAGAAAATGATCAAATTTAATTCCATGTGTAATTATGGTAACACCACATACATTAGGGTAAGAGATCCTACATTTATTTATAAGAAAATTGGTGAATTTTATGTTTGTGCAAAGGATGATCGTGAAATACTGCTTTTATGCACAGAGATAAAGTCAGTAATTTAAAGCCACTTATTTTTACTTCCAACTGCAATGCTGGTCAGTAGAAGATTAATTTTCTTTTGCTATTATTAGAACTGCACAGATAATAGGTCAATTTCTCCCCTATTGTGTATAGGTGATTTCCATCATTATTAATTGGAGTTTCATGTGTAAGGAGAAAGGGAAACAGTTAAACTTCATATGGGAAAAACTCTACCAGTTCTCCACAAGGCCAAATTCTCTCAACCAGCAGATGTCATTCTATCTCTATTTTAATGTGAATTTTTAATGTCTGCCTTTAGCTATCCGTTCTAAAGATATGCTATGAAAACCAGTTTCATTTCAGTCTGTGCTTCTCTTGATTATTGTTCCAAGTTGGTATCCTTTCCCTTCCATACTCGGAAGAGTGGCAGAGTGTGAAATTGGGACAGTTTGACAGAAGTGACAGTCGATAAACTTCTGTCTTCTAGTCACTTAGCCCTTGGTGTGGGGTATTTATCTACTTATTGCTCAATTCACAGTAAAATATTGATTAACTTGAAAGAGAGAAACATCCTGTTCTCATCTTTCTTTCCAAGCAGGGCATTCTATGATGTTTCTTGGTAAAGATAAACAGGAAAAAGCTATGCATTGTTTTGTCACGGTGCAAGGGAGCAATTACTCAGGAAGCTCTGATCCGGAGTGCTGCACAGCACTATGGAGGCCAACAGCTGGAAATGTCACCTCTCCCTGCAGGTGACTCTGGCTCACCAAGACCCAGTTAACTGCCTCTCTTTTGTGCTCTCACTCCAACTGTAATGGTGCATTTGTAATTTTGCAGTACCCATGTCTGTTTACTTGATTTATTAAAGAGTATGTGTTTGCAAGGTAGAGACAACACCTTGGCATTGATTCAATTGCTAAGTTTTTATGGAAATCTGATTGTTTAAGCACACTTTAGACAATGGGAACATAATGGTGAATGACACAGTGATTGCTTGTAGGATACTGGGGGCCAGTGAGAATCTAGACAAGAAAATAGCCAATGACCATGCAGAATAAAATTATTAAAAATGAACTAAATAGAAAGCATCATGGAAGTCCCTGATAAAGGACATCTTTCAGTCTTATGAGATCAAGATAATTTCCAGAAAATATGATATCTAAGCAGAATTTTTAAGTTTTAATAATAAATATCCAGAAGAAAGGGGATAGGGTAGGCTAGCAAAATATAAATAAATAAATAAATAAATAAATAAATAAAAGATAGGAAAGGTACATGGCTGATGTGGCTCAGTGGTTGAGTGTGGACCTTCAAACCAGGAAGTCATGATTTGATACCTGGTCAGGGCACATGCTGGGGTTGTAGGCTGAATCCATAGTGGGGGGTATGCAGGAGGCAGCTGATCAATGATTCTCATCATTGATATATCTACCTCTTTCTCTCCTTCCCCCTTCCTCTCTGAAAACAATAAAAATATATTTTTTTTAAAATTAAAAATATATGCTGCTCTCAATTGCTCTCTATAATGGTAACTCTTGTTGCATTTTAAAATTCTGAAGGATATGAGGCTAAGTACATGAAATAGGATTATGTACTTTAAACATAAATCATGCCATTTATTAAGCTCATAAGCCCTTAATAAGTATTCACCACATTTTTTCTATCTGGCTTATGAAAAAAATGATTATTTTGCCTAAGTAGGTATGTTCATGATTTTATTGTTCATAAATGTCAAGTCTTGTCTATCAGTCTGAAATGTATTCAGCAGCGTTCTCTCTATTTTTGTGGTGTCTCTCCAGTCAACTAACTATAACTTAGACTAAGCATCCTTAGTGCTAGTAATATGTATTTTAATAAATATATAAGTTGACAGTCACCAAACTTTTTGAGTTTAAATGACTTGTGTAGTTGTTTAAAATTAAAAGTTAGGGAGAAAGTAGTGAAGGGAAGCAGAATTTGCCACCAAAATATGCCTCTGGCATAAAGATTATTTTGAACTGGTTATTTTTAAGAAATAGCAGATTCAGGAGAAGCTCTGAAAAACTAAGAAGAAATTACCCTTTTGTAAGAGACATCTACATTTATGAACGAAATCTCTATTTGCAGAGGGGTTTGTCTCTCGTTACCAGGAAGAGGATGATGGGTAAATTTCTAGAGACTTATGAATAGGGAAGGCAGAGACTTAAATCTATATAAAAGCCATATCCTCGTACTTTTCTTTTCCTGGTAACTCCCCATAACTGCCCACAACTTCCAAACGTCTCTCTTTGGTCTTTGAATAGACATAGTATTTAAGGTGGTGAATCAGGCTTTTTCTAGAATTTACTCAGTTTTCCTTGGTATCTCCCATGTATACAGAAGGTAGAGTAGTCATCCTTTATCTGGAGTTGCACTTTCTATCTCAGTTACCTGCAGTAATCTATGATCCAAAAATATTAAATAGAAGGTTGGAGTAATAAACAGTTAATAAATTTTAAATTGTATTCATTCTGAGTAGCATGATGGAATCTTGTGACATCCCATTCCATCCAACTGGACACATATATCATCCCTTTGTCCAGAATATCCATGCTGTATATGCTACTTGCCAATTAGTCAGTTAGTAGTTTTGGCTATTAGATTGGCTGTTGTGATATTGTAATACTTACATTCAAGTAATCTTTTTTTAATTGAGTAATACCATGCTCACATAACATTTATTACATTATATTGTTATGGTTGTTCTATTTTGTTTTTAGTGATGTTAATTTCTTACTGTGTTTAATTTATAAGTTAAACTTTATCATAAGTATGTATATATAGGGGAAAAACATAGTATTTTAGGGTTTGGTACTATTTGAGATTTCAGACATCCACTGAAGGTCTTGGAACATATCCCTTGTGAACAAGATGGGGCAGACTATTGTATACATTTTATTAAATTTCTGTTTGTTTTTCTCCTGGCAGTCTGTCTTTTATTACAAGGAGGTCTCAGCCAAGAACCTAAAAGGGTACAATTGAGCACAATACCAATAAAAATAATAACCATAGATGTGATGGTTTATTGAAATAATTTTAGTTTGTTAAGGGTCATATGTTCATGATGATACTTAAAGCAGAAAAACACAGAGTTTAAAGCAAGTTACAGAGTATAAAAATATTTTATATTCAGTAAGCATGTGTTGTTATGGATGTACCAGTGGTTCTTTATGACTGACATCCATTCTTTTAGGGCTGGAATCTGCTTTGATGAATTAGCACTGGAGCTGTACCAGTTGTTAAATATATTTTTCTTTCTTTCCTTCTTTTTTTTTAATGTTAACCATCCTAATAGAGGTGAGGTGATATCTCATTATCATTTTCACTTGCATTTTTTCATATACCTGTTGGTCACTTTATGCCTTCTTTGGAGAAATGTCTGTTCAAGTTCTTTGTCCATTTATTATGTATTATTTATTATTTTTTGTTAATCCTCAACTAAGGATATTTTTCTATTGATTTTTAGAGAGAGTGAAAGGGAATGGGACACACACACACACACACACAGAGAGAGAGAGAGATAGAGAGAGAGAGAGAATGACATTGATGTGAGAGAGACACATCCATTGGTTGCCTACCTCCCCCACATGCCCACACCATGACTAGGGATCAAGCCTGCAACTGAAGTACATGTCCTTAACTGGAATTGAACCCATGGCATTTCAGTCCCTGGGTAGATGCTTTATTCACTATGACAAACAAGCTAGGTCCCTTTGCCTGTTTTTAGTTGTATTACTTTTTTTTTTCTTATATTGAGTTGTAGGAGTTCCTTACATATTTTGGATATTAACTTTTTATCAGATACATGATTTGTAAATATTTTGATAACAGTTCTTAATTTTTATATTTATCATCCCCCCCCTCCCCCATTTTGAGGCTCTTTGTATTCTGGTCATGAAACCTTTTCCTACCCCAAGGGCATTCACATGTTATAAAAGTTTTATTCTTTTCTTTTCATGCCAGGGCTGACCAGCAGACCCTGAGCGATGGATGAATGTTTACTCTGACACAGGATTGCTGTGAAAGAGAAGGCCAAGGGACTACCTGGCTAAAGGAACCAGACAGCCTTGATCGCCTGTTCTTCAGGCTTTTATTGTAACAGCAGTCTGAGATAAAGTTTATCTTTGAGATACAATCAGTAGGGTAAGTAATCTTCAGAGGACAAATGTGTCTGCAATGTCTTTTAAGCAAGGACATCTAAAGATTAAGCATGAGCATTCCTGTGAACACCTGAGGGTTTGCATGTACACAGACTTCTTTGGAAAGGTCAAGGAACAATTAGGGGCAGCTGCCTTTGGCCAAACTCCCCTAAGTCAGAATTCCAATAAACAAGGCAGGCCATCTTTAGCCCACTCCTCGAATTTTCCTCATTATAGACCTTCCAACCAAGTCTCCTGTGCTTCCCTACACTTTCATACCTGTAATATACCTATAATTGATTATGTCCATGGAGTCAGGATTCACTTTTTTGTTGTTAAATATTTTTAAGTGGTATCCATTTTTTGAATGAAGTTTTATAAGAAGGGACTTTTATAAGGAGAGAGAAAGAGAGAAAGAGAGGGAGAGAGAGAGAGACAGGGAGACAAATGTATGTGTATATGTTTGTATATACACTGAGTGGCAAGATAATTATGATCTCTGAATGCAGTGTGTGTGTGTGTGTGTGTTTGTGTATCCAGCCCAGTGCATGAATTCATGCATGGGTGGGGTTTGGCCAGCCTGGCCAGGGGGAGGGGACATGGGCAGTTAGCTGGCTTGCCTGCTGATGGAACTCATGGTCAAGGGAACAATTTGCATATTAGCCTTTTTATTATATAGGATATATAGTGAGTAGCCAGATTATTATGCATTCAGATATCATATTAATCTGGCCACTCAGTGTGTGTGTGTGTGTGTGTGTGTGTGTGTGTGTGTGTGTGTAATTTATTAAATATTTGTTTCTACATCACAAAATTTTTAAATATATATAAGCAGTAAAACACAGGGAGTTATACATTAAGACAAGTAATTCTTAAAATCTGGAACTCTGTTTTGTGAAATGGCATGATATGTTCCTGTATAATTATGAAGTAGCAAAACTTATACTGCCTATGTATCCTTGGATAATATATTGGGCAAATTTCTCAAAAAAGACAGCTAACTATGTAGACTCAGTCCCTTATCTTCTAAGGATAAAGCCTCTACATGGCCCTGCTAATAATAATATTATATTAATAAGGGATACATCAACTTTTAAACAATTCTTCAGACTAGGTCAATGTGGTAAACTGTCAGAACAATGGATTATATAAACTAAATGGGACTTTAAAAATTCCTCTTACCTCTACCAAAGAGTTTCACAATAATTTTCCTAATATCCTATGGGGATCTCAAACCAAACATTATTTTAGGATCATATTAAACTAGTTTAACATAAAGACCACAATCTTAAACTTTTGTTGTTATTTTCAGAACAGATTTGTCTAAGTATAGACCTAAGTTTTGTAATACTTTTGTGCAGTTTCATCTACTCTATAAGGTGTTTGAAACACCTAAAAGGATCCAAAAGAATTCATGTACACAAGGACGGGCCAAATAATGCCCCTTACCCCTCAAAAATGGTCAGTTCCTAGTCCTCAGAGCCTGTGCATTTGTTATCTTACATGGCAAAAGGGACTTTTCAGATGTGACTAAGGTAAGGACGTTGAGATGGAGAGAGTATCCTGGCTTGTCTGGATGAACTCAAACTAACAGAGTGCCCTGAAGCTCCGAGATTCTCCTGCTGCACTCAGAGGGCAATGTGACCAAGTAAGAATAATTAGGGGTATGCAGTGTTACCGCTTCTGAAGGTGGCCTTGGGCCAAGTACTGTGGGTGTCCTTGAAAAGTTGGAAATGGTAAGGAAACAGATTCTCCCCGTAGCTTCCAGAAAGGAACATCGAGCTGCTGACACCTTGATTTTAGGTCCCTGAAACCTATGTCAGAATTCTTATAGTCAAATGGGAAAGAGAATACATTTGTTTTAAGCTTATGGTAATTTGCTGCTGCAAAAATACATCAAATGTGTACTATAGTTTAAATTATTCAATGGAATTTACTTAATTATAATGATATCCAATGCTAAGATGCTTGAATAAAATTTACTAAAGTTTTATTTATTAGGTACTTATTACTTATTAGGTATTTATTTATTATTTGTTATTAGACATATAATGTGCCTAATAACCTGGAGTTCTAGGTGCAGATATTAGAAAACAAAGTGTTATTAGGGTGTTTGCTTATTATTGCTTGCCTTTAACGAGAAACTTCAAGAGATAGATAACAGAAAATTATTGGTCAGTATGTGAGCATAAATAAAAGGGACAGGATAGGCTCTCTAGCAAATCGGAATTTACATGATTTCTTTTGCCAATTAATTGAGAGGGGGGAAAATGTATAGTTTGCCAGATTCTCTCTTCCCCAGCTCTGTGATCATGGAAGCCTATAGCAACATAGAGTTTCTTTAACCTTGAATTCTGGAGACATAACATGGGCAGAGGCTCCTTGACAATACAGAACATAATCTAGTTTATTTTGGTGAGATAGAGTCAACTTCATTAACAGAGGTCTCCTAGAATTGAATTTTTATGGTTATAATTGTTATCACATGTGCCCATCCTTGACCAAATCAATCACTATTATCAAAAGAATAAAGTACATTGAGTTCTTTTTTTAAAAATTATTACTGGAGCATATTTTCTGTTGATTTTGAGAGAGAGTGGAAGGGATGGAGTAGAGGGAGAGAGATAAACATTGATGTGAGAGAGAGTTCTACACATGCCAACCTGTGACCCTTTGGTTTGTGGCTGACACTAACCATTGAGAAAAACTGTCTAGGGCAGTGGTCGGCAAACTCATTAGTCAATAGAGCCAAATCTCAACAGTACAACAACTGAAATTTCTTTTGAGAGCCAAATTTTTTAAACTTAAACTTTTTCTAAAGCCACTTCTTCAAAATAAATTTACCCAGGCCGCAGTATTTTGTGGAAGAGCCCTCACTCAAGGGGCCAAAGACTCGCATGTGGCTCGCAAGTCGCAATTTGCCGAGCACTGGTTTAGGGCTGTGCTGAGTAGTTTAAACACAGGCTATAGGACTTTCTGGAAGATGATGCTATAATACATTATCAGATCAACCAGTGTGGGATGAAGGAATGGATCTGGTTTTCACAAAGTCTGGAATTTAATGGATATTCTCATTATTGAAGTGGTTGAATATATGAGAGACAGTAAAATCAATACCTGTCTGATCCACCAATAATTCCACATCATCTGGATCAACTATATCTAGCTCCTTGATAGTTCTACTTTCTTTGGATTTGTGGAATATACTGTATCCTAAAAATACATCTTTTTTTTTTGCATGAGAAAAATTGAATTTCCTTTTAGTTCCTGCTAATGTGACAAAGTTAGCCAAGTCAAAACTTTAAATTCTTAAATTAAAACTCACTAAATTAGATGCTTATGTTATAATGACGAATACTGATGTCTCCCACTATTTTGTAAGCTTTGCAACATAAAAGAATCCCAGATGACTGTGCCACATGTCTGACCACAGGTCACCTTCAAATAGAGAATTTATATTGGGTGTCTTATAGAATTTTTAAACATTTGAACTATTCCAAAAAGCCAACTCCCTTTTTTACTTCCTAGTTTATACTAACTCTGAAAACGTCAGTTAGTTTGTGCATTATAACTGTGAAGAATACTTTCCTTGGAATTAATTTTCGTATTCAGTATAGCGATGATTATGGATTATATATTGTACTCAAACTTCCCATTTCTAAAAAAAAAAGCTTATTAAAAAGTAAACCAGGATAAATGCTCTTTTCAGATCTATTCCAGCCCAACTCTGAAATGAGCTGGATTTGGAATTTATCTCTGAGTTGTGATAAGAGCTTCAATATGACAACTACCAAAAGGCCATCCAAACAAGATGATTTTGTTGAATTGGTTTGGGCAATGAACTGTATAATTTGTTTTCCTGCCAGCAATATTTTGTTTGGTTAGGCTTGTCAGAGGAGGAACCAAGTACAATCCTTTTCTCAGTAGAGGATTGTTTAAAGGATGGAGAGGCTTCTTTAGCGTCTACCTCATTGAATGCACCTGAACTCCACCCTCTTTTGCAATTTCAGACCCTTACCACTGCCCCTTTTTATGTTTTTCTTGTCACAAATTATCCCTACTTATATTGTAAGTTTGTTGGTGGTCTTACTCATAGTTTTGTGACCTTTGGTTCTTTGTTTCAGGTAGAATCTAAGTGCCCTTTGCTCAGGGAAAAAGTGTTTCTGTAGAACCAGTTCTCAAGTTTGCAGATAATGTCTCTGCCACTCCACCGGAAGGGTGTGCGGAGGTGAGCTCTGGGAGGTCATGGAAAGGCAGCCAGGCTCTGTGGCTTTGTTTTTCTGTCTGGAATGCTGATTGCCGGGTGACTGTGGCTACATCTGCTGTGCTTTGTCCCTGCCCCAGTCACAGGGCTTCAGTTACAGCTCATTCCGTCCATTCTTTCAGGAATGCTCACTGGGTCTCTCTGCTCCTCCAAGCTGAAGGGAGTTGCATCCACAGCCTGGTTCTGGGCTGAGCCCCGCAGTTTGCTTCCGGCTGCAGGGCTATGTCGGTGGCTCCTCTGAGCTCTCCTTTCTGGCCTCCCAGGTTTACTCCCACTTGTCCATCTTTAGATGTTTTGGTGAACAGATCTCAGATGTGTTTGTGCCTTGAGCTTGGAATTCTTTATTGAATTATAGCTGTTCAAATTGTTGAAACTTCAAGGGGAGAGACCAAAGAGATCTCTCCTGCTGCCATTCCTCTGACATCACTCACTTAAAATGAACAACTACCTTAAATATTTGCAACCCCACGGTCTATATGATTACCTTGCTTTTATAGTCTAGAGAAGCCAAAGGATTTTGACAGCTTTGCACTAATACTTTGACTAATAGAGAGCAGTCTGAATGTTCCTCAATGCTTTTACTCAAATTCAATTTGAAAATGTATCCTGTTGGTTTACATTTTGCACTAGCCTTCTTACTGACAACTTGGTCTTCGGTTCTCTCCTCTTAGCTTAATTTCCAAATTGGAGCTAAGTGTAGTCACATTTCTGCTTAAAGCCTGTTGGTAGTTCTTCATCACCCATGGAATAAACTTTTAGACTTTTAACATTCCATGACCTTGTTGTCTCTATTTACCTCTCTAGCAAGTTTCTGCCTTATAATTCTGTTGAAATAATACCACCTTACTTTGAATATTTTGCATACTCCATGGTGTTTAACTCTACAAATATCTGTTCAACTTGCTCCTTCTGCAGAATGTCCTTCTTACTTTTTTTTCTTTTTTAATTAGCCTCATTAGAACTCTTCTTTTAAGATTTAGGTCAGATATCCTAAGTCTAAGTGGTTTCCTCTGAGATATCTGTTATTTAGTCTTTCATAGTCAAATATGGGTACTTATCCAATTGTATTGAGATTATCTATTTGTATCGCTCACTCTCTGAATAAAATCCTTGAAAATCTTGACTATTGAGTACCTTCTCCATCACCCAGTTTTGTTCACCGGTAACTCCTTTCCACCTTTGCCCACACATCTATACATTCCCTTGCATAGAGTCTAGTATATAAAAAGTGATCAATAAACATTTATTGTACTGAATAAAATAGATTCACCTCAAGACATCCTAGAACAGTAACCAAAGCACTGGAATTAAAGGACTGATTTATACAATTCAACAACAAATAGAAGAGCAGCACTAATGAAGTTAGATTCCTGGATTTGATGCTTAAAAAAAGACCAAACACATTTTTTGCTATATCTGACTGGATTCTTTGTGTCTTTGAAAATAAGTTCTTGGTCTACTTTCTATAATGGCAAGTTTTTGTTTTTTGCTTTATTATCAGTTTAGGTATTATTTCTTTTGGGAAATCTCATATTCTCTAGATACCTTTTATACTTTTATGCTTAGAGCTCACTATGTATAAATAATGCTAATATAATTATATATATATATATATATATATATATATATATATATATATAAAATAAGTTACTGTTAATGACCAGTTGACTGAATGACCAGTCAACCAGTTGCTATGAAATGCACTGACACCAGGGGGAAGGTGCTCAATGCAGGAGCTGCCCCCTGGTGGTCAGTGTGCTCTCACAGCCAACCTCCTGTGGCTGGCCAATCTCCTGTGGTTTCTCCCCCTGGCCAGCTGTCCCTGATCTGACCTGATGGGACCAATGCACGAATTTGTGCACTAGGCCTCTAGTTATAATTATTCATTCAAGTGTCTCTCTGTACTTTGTCTAATTCTGTGCTCCTTGAGGGAAGGATTTTTATTTATTCTCCCTTATCCTTCTTTTACCCATTGTTTATTTAATACAGTGGTCCATTTTGGATATTGGATATGCCAGTTAGTTTCACTCTCAGCTACTGTCTCAGAATTATATTTCATGGGTGATAAGGAGGATTGAGATTTATAGTACAATGGACAATTATCACTAACTAGGGGAACAGAAACAAAGTATAATGTCTTTTAAGGGTAGCAAACAGACTCTCATGCCAACTTGTTACACATGTGCTATGGCATATGGAGACCTAATTTTAAACCTTGGTTTCACCATTTATTTAGGTCACATTGAGTAATTTTTACAAACTTTGGTCTGGTCTCTTTTGTCTACAAGTGACATAAACCTAAATCTAACCACATTAACCAGAAAGTGGAGTTGATTGGCCATATCACAAAAATGCGAGTAGTTTGGCTTTAGGCAGTCTAGTGCAGAGGTTTAAAAGACGTTACTAGGACAGTGTTTCTTTTTTCCTCTTAGATTGGTTGATATATGTGTAACTTCATTCTCATATTCTCCCTGTATCAAGCAAGAAAGCCCCTGTCATCTCCAGATTTATATCCCCACATTAGAAACAAGGATTGTTGTTCCCAAGGCCTGGGCAATTATCTGGTTGATTTTACTTGGGTTATTACTGTGGTCAGACAGATGATGTTATTCTCAGTGGCCAGTCTGAGATTTGTACTTGCTCCCTTGTGTTGGAGAAGGAAGGGAACTCAAAGTATACATAGGACCACATAGAGTATAGGAAGGGTAACCCAAAAGGACTACAATAAAGAAGGGAACATGGTAAACAGAGAAAAATTATTTTTCTCAGAGGTAATGACATTTGTTTATTCTAACAAATATTTATTAAGCTCATCCCTCAATAAATTTATGGAGGGATTAGATATTTGATATCAAGTCCTTAGCCCACAATTTACCACACAGTAAAACTAAAAAGCAAACTATTAGTGCCATTAATTAATTGAGCCAAATAGAATATATTACATACCTAATATCCTGGTACCTGCTACTCACTTACATTGAAAAGTTTCTGAAGGAAAGAGTGATTGAAGATTAACTTCTAAACTGCTGACACATATAGGTAACATATCCTTACCATTCTCAGTGTGGCCCTCTGGGTTTTTAAATACTTTGCCACTCAGATTTATTTATTTGAAAGCATTACTTGGCTTTATTTCATTGAGAATATTGCAATAGCAGCAATAACATTTCAAAGTCTGTCTTCTCTTTGCATCTAGAAACTTCCAGGCATTATTTTTTCCCCCTCATAGCAGTCAAAGAATAAAGCCTCTGAGTATTTTGGTATAGAAATGATTCATATTATGAAACACTGTCATCTTTGAAGCAACTGTCCCCTGTAGTATTTCACATGAATTTAATTTCTCAGACTCTATAAAAAGGTCACATAGCCCAAAGTCAAGATGTCACTCAATTATGCTGAAGCAGAATTCTCTGGAGGGCTTTTGCATTTGTCCCATTGCTAGCTTTAATCTGATTGTGAATCATTGTGCTAAGATAAAAAAGAATCTGAAAGATCTGCTAGGCTCAGGGAAATGTAGATTCTAGAAGGAAGGTAGGAGCTGGTTCAGAAACCTAACGGTCATCTGCCCAGCAAAGAAACAGTCTACCAGTCAGGAGAGCATATTTTTAAAGCTGTCTCCCACTTCCATCTGTGGTTTTGAACTAGAAACATAACATAGCTGGTCATTACTCTTCCCATTTCTAAAATAGGAGAAGCGAATTGCTAGAGTTAAAAACAAATAAATAATGCTCTTAAATATGCATTCTGACATTTCTATTGAGGCCTTCACAAAACTGTAGACACAACCTCTTAAGTAAACTCATTAAACAAAATGGTTGCAATAATGCTGCACTTTTATCTTTGATAAGGTTACACAGGGTGATTGCCCATAAAACTATTAACTTAGAAATCCGAATACATAGCTAAAGATAACCTGTTATGAGGAATTTCCTACCAGGACATTAAAACCTTTATCAAATTTAATGCACTTAAAAATATATATAATTGATTTTTTACAGAGAGGAAGGGAGAGGGATAGAGAGCTAGAAACATCGATGAGAGAGAATCATCGACCAGCTGCCTCCTGTACACCTCCCACTGGAGATGTGCCTGCAACCAATGTACATGCCCTTGATGGGATTCGAACCTGGGACCTTTTAGTCCACAAGCCGATGCTCTATCCACTGAGCCAAACCGGTTTCAGCTTAATGCACTTAATTCTATGAATTGTGTTAATAAATCACAGAGCAGATATTTGAACCCTGTTCTTCTCTCAGCTTTCATTTCCCCATGTGCTCCCTATTATATCCTTGTGTAAGGATATTTATATATATAAAAGCCTAGGTGACCTTTATGACCGACGACTGGATGACCGGCCAGTAGCTATGATTCACACTGACCACCAGGAGGCAGACACTCAATGCAGTAGCTGACCCTTGGTGGTCAGTGTGTTCCCACAGCCAACCTCCTGTGGCTGGCCAACCTCCCACGGTCCCTCCCATAGGTGGGCTGGCCCTATTGGCCCTGATCACTGGCCAGGCCAAGAGACCCCACCCATGCATGAATTCATACACCTGGCCTCTTATAAATCATAAAAGAGAATAAATAAGAGGGGATGAAAGTAATAGTTAGAAATTAGGCTATATTATAAATGAATCACGAGGAATGTGAGCCCCTTGTAGATACTGGAGGTTTTCCCACAGTGCATGGAAAGTGTCCACCTAGTCTGGACCCTGCAAATGGGAACCCCAAAGACCATAGGACTTTGGAACATCTGAGTTACACGTAGATTTATTTTTTAATAAGTGATGTAGTGTTATAAATAAAATTTTATGCCTATCTACTTTTGATGCCTTCCTTATTTTACAGACAACAGTCTTTTGCATCACGAAAGGGTGTGGGACTGCTGCTACAATTTCAGAGAACCTGGGCTACCTGTGTGGGTTTGAGCACTGTGGTTCAGCACCCTAGAGACTTGCCTTACTAGGCCTGTGGAGCAGAATCTGTCTATTCCCGAGTCCTCCATACTAAATGTACTTCCATAGGATTTGCCCCTCATTGCAAAAGATCAAGTGGGAGGGAGGAAAATGAACCCAAGCAACTCCATCTTTGCCTCCCCCTTAGTTCGATTTCTGATATTCAGTTTGATATTCTGAAAGCACAGACTCAAGAGGGAACAGAACTTCAGGGCTATTTTCTGTGATGCCTATTAAAGTCGCTTCTGTGAAAAGGAGCTAGAAGGTGCTGAGGTTTCAAAAACAGGAAATTATCATGTCCAGCTCTCTGAGTCTACCAGCACCACAGCACATCTTTGTGGGAAGCTGTTGATCACTAGGTATAAAAGGAGCCTTGCTCCATCTGTGGCTCAGTTTGTGGAATTGACTAACAAACAACAAGCTTCACAGGACACTGATCAGTGGTGGTTCCAATTGCCATTCCCCACTGTATTTTGAAAGTACAAAAACATGACCAGACCTAGTTTCCATTTGTCAATAATTTGAGTGACTCAAAATGAATGTCATGCAATAAAAATTGAAGTACACTGCATTGTTTTATGGAAACATAATTCTAAAGGTAAGAACTGGAGCAAAAAGGACTGATACCGTATTTGCCGGCGTATAAGACGATTTTTTGGCCCTGAAAAATACGTATTTGCTGGCGTATAAGAGACTGGGCGTATAAGACGACCCCCAAACATTTCCAATAAAAAATACAGAGTTTGTTATATACTCGCCGTATAAGACTACCCCCCACTTGGAGGCATATTTTTCAGGGCCAAAAAGTCGTCTTATATGCCGGCAAATACGGTATATGTTTTCAACAATAGTATGCTTATTAAGTAACTAGCACATGTGAATAGAACATATTAGTTTAATGGGGAAAAAAGCAGATGTTGTCAGGTCTTACTACATTTTGATGACCTCAATGCAAATGTAGTTTAAGAGGAATGGCTATACAGTCAGGAATTGAAGACATAAAGTCCACTTTGCCATAGAAATCTGGTGAAGGGGATCTGATACCTTTGGTTATTCATTTGGAGACAAATTTTTTTCTTTATAATATGTTTTCATTCATTTCAGAGAGGAAGGGAGAAGGAGAAAGAGAGGTAGAAACATGATGAGGGATAATCATTGATTGGTTACTTCCCACATGCCCCGCATTGGGGATCAAGCCCACAACCCAGGCATGTGCCCTGACTTGGAATCGAACCATGACCTCCTGGTTCATAGGTCAATGTTCAACTACTGAGCCACACTGGCTGGGCTGGAGACAGAGTCTTACTAATTTCCACAATCTTCAAACGAGATACTAGAGATATACTATTTTTTTTGTTTCTT
The DNA here is from genome assembly GCA_963924515.1 of Vespertilio murinus. Taxonomy (NCBI): domain Eukaryota; kingdom Metazoa; phylum Chordata; class Mammalia; order Chiroptera; family Vespertilionidae; genus Vespertilio; species Vespertilio murinus. The sequence goes on from OZ004708.1 coordinate 11,337,814, forward strand.
TTCTGACTTTCACTTCCTCCCTTCCTTTTCTGAAGGTATTTTCCTTATGAAATTTTGAGTTTCCTACATCTTGGGACTAGATAGGTTTTTGGCCATGTACTAATACTGGATTCTACAACTAAGACTTTTAATTTTTATTTTTTAAAGTTTACTGGGTTATAAGCATAACCCATGGACACAGATAGTATGGGGGTGAGGGCATGTACTGGGGGGTGAGAGCGGCCAGGGAGAGTTCAATTGGGGGTGGAGGAAGGAGACATATATAATACTTTAAGCAATACAGAATTTAAAATTTTAAAAAAAACTTACTGGGTTAGTTTTTAGCTTGATGCTTTTGTTCATTGCCTCTGTAATCTTTTTTTTTTTAATTATTTTTTTTATTAAGGTATTATCTGTATACATAGCTTATCATTGCCCCCCCCATAGATGCCCTCCCTCCCCAGAGTTTTGTGTCCATTGGTTATTCTTATATGCAAGCATACCAGTCCTTTGGTTGATCTCTTATCTCCCCCAGATCTCCCTACCCTCCCCCCACCCCCGCTGTCATTTGACAGACTGCCTGTTGTTTTACTGTCACTATATCAATCTTTCTGTTCATTCGTTTATAATGATCTTTAATATCCATAAATGAGTGAGGTCATGTAGTGTTTCTCTTTCATTGACTGGCTTATTTCACTCAGCATGATGCTCTCCAATTCCATCCAAGTTACTGCAAATGATGAGAATTCCTTCCTTTTTATGGCAGCATAGTATTCCATGGTATAGATGTACCATAGTTTTCTGATCCATTCATCTGCTGACGGGCACCTAGGCTCTTTCCAAGTCCTAGCTATTGTAAATTGTGCTGCTATGAACATAGGGGTGCATATATCCTTTCTGATTGGTCTTTCTAGTTTCTTGGGGTATATTCCTAGTAGTGGGATTACTGGGTCAAATGGGAGTTCCATTTTCAGTTTTTTGAGGAAGCTCCATACTGTTTTCCACAGTGGTTGCACCAACCTACAATCCCACCAGCAGTGCACGAGGGTTCCTTTTTCTCCACAACCTCGCCAACATTTGTTGTTTGTTGTTTTGTTGATGTTGGCCATTCTGACAGTTGTGAGATGGTACCGCATTGTTGTTTTGATTTGCATCTCTTGGATAATTAGTGACTTGGAGCATGTTTTCATGTGCCTCTTGGCCTTCCTTCTGTCTTCTTTTGAGAGGATTTTATTTAGGTCCATTGCCCATTTTTTAATTGGCTCATTCATTTTCCTTTTATTGAGTTGTATAAGCTGTCTGTAGATGTTGGAGATTAAACCTTTATCAGTGATATCGTTTGCAAATATGTTCTCCCATACAGTGGGTTTTCTTGTTGTTTTGTTGATGGTTTCTTTTGACGTAAAAAAGCTTTTTATTTTGATGTAGTCCCATTTGTTTATTTTCTCTTTAGCTTCCATTGCCCTAGGGTTAGTATCAGTGAAGAAGTTCTTTAGGCATATGTCTGAGATTTTGCTGCCTGTGGATGCCTCTAGTATTTTTATGGTTTCCCGTCTTATGTTTAAGTCCTGTATCCATTTTGAGTTTATTTTTGTGTATGGTGTAAGTTGGTGATCTAGTTTCATTCTTTTGCATGTATCTGTCCAATTTTCCCAACACCATTTATTAAAAAGACTGTCTTGACTCCATTGTATGTTCGTGCCTCCTTTGTCAAATATTAATTGAGCATATTGATTTGGGTTGATGTCTGGATTCTCTAATCTATTCCATTGATCAATATGTCTGTTCTTGTGCCAGTACCAGGCTGTTTTGAGAACAGTTGCTTTGTAATACAGCTTGAAATCTGGTATTGAGATTCCTCCTACTTTACTCTTATTTCTTAAGATTGCTGAGGCTATTCGGGGTCTTTTATTGTTCCAAATGAATTTTTGGAGAGTTCTTTCTAGGTCTGTGAAGTATGTCCATGGTATTTTCATGGGGAGTGCATTGAACTTATATATTGCTTTGGGAAGTATGGACATTTTGATGATGTTGATTCTACCAATCCATGAACATGGTATGTTCTTCCATCTGTTTACATCTTTCTCTATTTCTTTTTTCAGTGTCCTGTAGTTTTCTGCATATAGGTCTTTTACCTCCTTGGTTAAGTTTATTCCTAGGTATCTTAATTTTTTTGGTGCGATGGTAAACGGGATTGCTTTTTTAGTCTCTGTTTCTGTAAGTTCACTATTGGTGTAGAGAAATGCCATTGATTTCTTGGCATTTATTTTGTATCCTGCTACATTGCCAAATTCGTTTATTAAGTCTATTAGCTTTTTGATGGAGTCTCTTGGGTTTTTTATGTACAATATCATGTCGTCTGCAAATAGTGACAGCTTTACTTCTTCTTTTCCGATTTTGATGCCTTTTATTTCCTCTTCTTGTCTAATTGCGATGGCGAGTACTTCCAGTACTATGTCAAAGAGGAGTGGTGAGAGTGGGCATCCCTGTCTTGTTCCTGTTCTTAGAGGGAATGGTTTTAGTTTTTGCCCATTGAGCATGATGTTGGCTGTGGGTTTATCATATATAGCTTTTATTATGTTGAGGTATGATCCTTGTACTCCCACCTTGTTGAGAGTTTTTATCAGGAAAGGGTGTTGGATTTTATCAAATGCCTTTTCTGCATCGATAGATATGACCATATGATTTTTATCTCTCAATTTGTTTATGTGATGTATCACGTTTATTGATTTGCGAATATTGTACCATCCTTGCATTCCTGGTATAAAACCTACTTGGTCATGGTGTATGATCTTCCTGATGTACTGCTGGAGCCGATTTGCTAGAATTTTGTTGAGGATTTTGGCATCTATGTTCATGAGGGATATTGGCCTGTAATTCTCTTTCATTGAGTTGTCTTTATCTGGTTTTGGTATTAGGGTGATGCTGGCTTCATAAAAGGAGTTTGGCAGTGTTCCTTCCTCTTGAATTTTTTGGAAAAGTCTGAGGAGGATAGGTTTTAGTTCTTCCTTGAATGTTTGATAAAACTCTCCTGTGAAGCCATCTGGCCCTGGGCTTTTGTTTGCTGGAAGCTTTTTGATGACTGCTTCAATTTCTTCCCAAGTTACTGGTCTATTGAGATTTTTAGATTCTTCCTGATTGAGTTTTGGAAGGTTGTATTTTTCTAGGAATTTGTCCATTTCCTCTAGGTTGTCCAGTTTGTTGGAATAGAGTTGTTCATAGTATTTTGTAACAATCCTTTGTATTTCGGCGGGGTCTGTTGTTATTTCACCTCTTTCATTTCTAATTTTGTTTATTTGGGTCCTCTCTCTTTGTTTCTTGGTTAGCCTGGCTAGAGGCTCATCAATCTTGTTAAACCTTTCAAAGAACCAGCTCTTGGTTTTGTTGATCTTATGTATTGTGTCTTTGGTCTCTATGTCGTTAATCTCCGCTCTGATTTTTATTATTTCCTTCCTTCTGCTTACAGTGGGCCTTTCTTGCTGTTCTTTTTCTAACTGTTTGAGTTGTAGGGTAAGATAATTTGTTACCATTCTTTCTTGTTTTTTGCAATAGGCTTGTAGGGATATGAACTTCCCTCTCAAAACAGCTTTTACTGTGTCCCATAGATTTTGGATTGTTGTGTTTTCATTGTCATTAGTTGCCATGATGTTTTTGATTTCTTCCTTGATTTCTCTGGTAACCCAGTCTTTGTTCAATAGCATGCTATTTAGTCTCCATGTGTTTAATTTCTTTGGCTTATTATTATTGTAGTTGATTTCCAATTTTATGGCACTGTGATCTGAGAAAATGCTTGATAAGATTTCTATCTTCTTGAATTTGAAGAGACTTTGCCTATGTCCCAATATGTGGTCTATCTTTGAGAATGACCCGTGTGCACTTGAGAAGAATGTATATTCTGTGGCTTTGGGATGAAATGTTCTGAAGATGTCAATTAATTTTATCTGGTCTTATACGTCATTTAGAATTGACGTTTCTTTACTGATTTTTTGTTTAGATGATTTGTCCAGAGGTGACAATGGAGTATTAAAATCTCCTACTATGATTGCATTGCTATTAATCTGTCCCTTAATGTCCTCCAGCAGTTTCTTTATGTATTTGGGTGCTCCCAAATTGGGTGCATATATGTTTACCAGGGTTATTTCTTCTTGTTGGATTACACCCTTTAGTATTATGAAGTGGCCTTCCTTATCTCTTGTTATGTCCTTCACTTTGAGATCTAGTTTGTCAGATATAAGTATTGCTACCCCAGCTTTTTTTTCGTTTCCGTTTGCCTGGAAAATCTTTTTCCATCCTTTCACCTTCAGTCTGTGGGCGTCTGTTTTTCTGAGGTGGGTTTCTTGTAGACAGCAGATGAATGGGTTTTGCTTTCTTATCCATTCTGTTACCCTATGTCTTTTAATTGGAGCATTTAAACCATTTACATTTAAAGTAATTATTGAAAGGTAGGTATTTGATGCCATTTTTATTCTATCCCTCTGTGTTCCTTCTTCACTTCCTATTCCTTTATTATTACAGTAGACCCTTTAGCATTTCTTGCATTGCTGGTTTGTTGGAGATAAATTCCTTTAGTCTGTTTTTGTCGGTGAAGCTCCTGATTACACCTTCAATTTTGATTGACAGCCTTGCGGGGTATAGTATTCTTGGGTTCAGACCCTTCCTTTGCATGACTTTGTATATGTCATCCCATTCCCTTCTGGCCTGATGAGTTTCTGTTGAGAAATCAGTTGCTAGTCTGATGGGGTTTCCTTTATATGTAACTTTCTGTCTCTCTCTGGCTGCTTTTAAGATTCTGGTTTTGTCGATGTTTTTTGCCAGTTTAATTATAATGTGTCTGGGTGTTGATCTTTGGGGGTTCATTTTGTTGGGGACCCTTCGAGCATCTTGGATTTGTGTTGGTTTTTTCTTCTCTATCTCAGGAAAGTTTTCTGTCATTATTTCTTGAAATACTTTTTCCATATCTTGCTCGGTTTCCTTTCCTTCTGGAACCCCTATTATTCTAATATTGTTTTGTTTTGTATTGTCCCAAAGCTACCTTAGGCTCTCCTCCTGTTTTTTAATTTTTTTTTCTAGCAACTGCTGTAATTGGGTATTTTTTTTCCATTTTGTCTTCTAGCTCACTGATGCGGTCTTCTACTTCATCTAGTCTACTCTTGATGCTTTCTATTGAGTTCTTCATAGTAGCGATGTCATTTTTCATTTCTTCTTGGGTCACCTTCATTTCCTCTTGGGTCTTCTTCATTTCCTCTTGGGTCTTATTCATATTGTCAAATTTGTCTTCCATTCTTTTTAGCCAACTTATGATCATTACTCTGAATTCTTGCTCTGGTAGGTTGCTTGCCTCTGACTCGTTTACTTCATTTTCTGGTGATGGTTGATTTTCTTTCACAGGCGGGTTGTTTCTTAGTCTCCCCATGATCTCTCTTTATATGGTGCCTGGTTACGTAGTTCTCTCCCTCCTGCTTTGATTTAAAGGCACAAAATACAACACAACCAGGTACAACACACAAGGCACTGGACAGAAATGTGTTTGCAATATTAATATCCTCCAATAATGGTGTCTAGAACCCAGATAACAAGAACATACAATCCAATAAAAAGAATAAGCAAACTAATCTTACACACACACAAAAAAGCATAAACCTTTGATATAGTTAGCATTCAACATACAACAACAAAGGGGTAGAGAGAAGGCTTTTTTTTTTTTTTGGTGGGGGGGCAGTGACAAGGTAGGTGTGAATGGGATTGGAGCAGGGGGTTGGGAATTATATATATACAGGTCAGGTGAAAATTTTGGAGAGGGTAAACAGAAAGAGTAAGGAAAATCTATAGCAGTAAAGGGTTAAGATCAGCAGGACACCAAAGGTGAAGGGTTAGGAATAGAGTGATGTCATAAAGGTAGGTTTGAGATAGAATAGAGTGTTGGAGAAGGCAAGGTATGAATAGTTTTTAGAATAGTAATCCCGAAGGGGGAAATAGAGAAAAAAAGAAATAGAGGAAAAAGGAAAAAAAAAAAAGAAAGCAAAAAAAAGGATTATAATATGACACTTAAAAAGTAGTAATAAAAATAAACAAAAGAAAATAAGATAAAAAGATAAAAAAGGTAAAATAGTAGTAATAATGTTGATTACCTATAAAAATGAATTAATTAAAAAGGTAAAATCTAGTGATGGCAGATGAAAAAATTTCTTGAGTAAACTTTGCAATTAAAGTAGGTAAAAAACAAAAATTCAACAGTTAAAAAATAAAAATTGAAAATTAAAAATTAAACAAAATTTGCAGTAATGAAGGTCATTCACTTTCTGTGTTGCTATGTCTCGCACGCCTGTTCCCAGTCTGGGCGGTAGTTGCAGTTCACTGTGTTTCACCGTTCCTCCGTGTTGATTACAAGACCTGATTTTTAAGCCAATCTAGAGACCCTATGTGCTTTAGCCTCTGGGTGGCAGTGTTTCTGGATGACTTCCAGGACTCTAAAGCCTTTCTATCTTTTTCCCCTTCTCTGTGTCTTTGATGGCTGGGGGTGGGGCGGTCTGGAGCTGGCTGCACTCCCCTGTAATTCTGCGGCTACTTCTTGGACTCAGATCCAGCTGTGCTGCTCCTTAGATATCCCTAGTCTTAGGAGCCCTGTCCACAGACAGGCGCGCCTCCAGCTGAGAAGCCTGGGGCTTCCTGTAAATCCACGACCAGTCCCTCAGCCTCTGTGCGCCGCGCGAACTGGTGCGCAGGGGGGGGGGGGGGGGGGGGATGGGTTGCTGCGCCGAGTGGAACTCAGTCAGAACTACCGGTCCGAGGGGAACTCACCCACCAGATCGCTGCGAAATCTGAGCTCCTCTGAGATCAAGGGTTCGCGCCACTATGTTCTTGGTGTTCCTTGGGGCTGGGGATAATCAGGCCTCCGATTCGAACCTCCTCCCTTCCAAGATGGCGAGATTTCCCGTCCGCGCCGGCAAGTATCTCCGGTAAGGGACCCAGCTGTGGGTGGTCAACTGTTGGTGGCTCCCTGATCAGCAGACCCCAAATTTCCTCTGGTGTTTGCCAGTCTCCTGGCTTGTTGACGAGCACTCCTAGCGCGATCCTCAGCTGCTTTCTCTCTCTTCCTCAGGACAAGACTCCTGCCTCTGTAATCTTAAAGTTTATTCTGTCATATAAGTGTTTACTTCTACCTACAGTTGTATTTGATTGGTCCAGACATTTACATTTATATATAAAAGCCCAGTGATCGAACAGTGGAACTACTGGAACTATTGGTTGACTAGTCACTATAGCATGCACTGACCACCAGGGAGCAGATGGTCAAAGCAGGAGCTGCCCCCTGGTGGTCAGTTCGCCCACACAGTGGGAGTGCCACTGGGCTGACCAGGATGAAAGGCTGCTGCTCAGAGGTCTGGTTCACAGCTGCTTGGCGGACCAGCCACACTAATCCTTGCACTGGGCCTCTATTTTTTTAAATTTATTTTATAATCTATTTTTAACACGAATAAAAATCTATGCCTTATTGACTGCCTTTCATAGTGTAGTGAATTATTAGGTCCTGGGAATATAATAATGAGTGATTGGATGATCAAGACAAGGTATTTGATTTCAAGAGCCTTAAAATGGAGCTTATCTTAACTGCATGGTAATTGTTCAGAGTGTGATATTATATCCCCATTTTTGGATAAGGAAAATGTCTCAAAATTAACTAGCATACAAATCAACACAGGGAAGATTTTGTAGAAAGAGTCAAAGATGGGCCTAATTCTGAAGTTCATTTTATTTGCCCTCTGTTATATCTATTAAAAACCTTTTCATCCCAGCCAGTGTGGATCAGTGGTTGAGCATCGACTTATGAACCAGGAGATCACGCTTTGATTCCAAGTCAGCACACATGCCCAGTTGCAAGCTCAATCCATACCAGTAGAGGTGGTGCGCAGGAGGCGGCTGATCAATGATTGTCTCTCATCATTGATGTTTCTATCTCTCCCTCTCCCTTCCTCTCTGAAGTCAATAAAATATATTGTAAAAATGAAAAAAACAAACAAACAAACAAAAACCCCTTTCATGCATGTCATAGGTAAAATGGAGCTCGAATGGCTCAGGCTGAATGTTGTAAAAGGAAGGAATTTGAAATAATAATTTTTATCCTCCAGCTATCATTTTAGATGACAATCTGTATTATTTAGTTAAATGTAGCTCATCTGGAATATGCCATGGAGATGCGGGGAACATGGAGACAAATTAGGAGATGGTGATAATTCATATGAGATGTGCCTCGTTTCTCTGAAAGGATGATAGAAGCACATGCCAGATCTGCAAAATAAGTCAGATCGTTACGAAAGGAGCATTATGCTTACAGGTGCTTGGAAATAAGATTCATGGTGTTTGAATATGGCAGGAGTTGCCTTTATGCCAGGTAGTATAAATGATCTTTTTATGTGTATGTAAGCAAAGATGTAAAATGATTTTTTGTGTTTGCTTTGGAGTGATAAACGCTTTACAGTGCAAGACCAATGAATACCTTTGATTTGGAATTTCTGTTGTGCTTTGTTAAAATCCGAGACCACAGTTTGAATTTAAGCCTTGATTTAAAATGCACACATTTGGTAAAATCTATGATTTAATATTGTTGATTGGGACCGTTAGTGTGAACTAGATAGGGCAGATTCTATAGTTTTAGCTCTTTTCCCTTACTGTCTTTCAAGTTGACCTGTCACTGATGGACAAAAAGGCTTGTAGCTGGAAAGTCTAAGGCAATGTTGTAGTAGTCCACAGAATATATAATAGAAATATGCATTAGGGAGGCTGGATAGATGCATGATGAGTGTTTATACACCTGTCATTTGGATAAAGAGATAAGAGGAAATCAAAGTTGGTTACAAAATTTTGTGCCCAGGAACAATTGTTTTTCCAATAATGGAGCTGTCCCTCAGGCAAAGGGCTTGAAATGAGTGCCAGAGATCATGAACGTGGTTTTGAAGATGGTGAGTCACCTCTAAAACTAAAACTTATATGACAAAGACTAGAAATGGTAATGACTACCTTATTTAACATTTATTTGTACCATAAACTCTGCCAAGTCCTTTCATATATTAATTTATTAATTACTAAAAGTCAAATGAATAGAGTATCAGCTGTGCTTTAGAGAACAGAAAACTGAGAATCAGTGAACTTAACTGACTCTCTCAGGCCCTTAGCAGGTAGACACACACCAAATCTTTTAGTCTGGTCTGTTACTCACCTGCTACACACTGTCTCCTCTGTGCAATGGAACAGCATAAAATAGAATACTGGCCACTAGTTCAAGGTAGAATTCTTCGTTCTCCTGTATAAAGCTATACCAACATTTTGATTTGATTTTAAAATTGTGTCTCCTGCTATATTGATTTTGAATGATTGGCCCTTGGACCCTAGACTTAATATCCTGCCTTTGAAATCCTGTTGTCAGTCCAGCTGAACTTGTTTGCTCTCTTGTTGATTTGTGCTGGAGGTGACTTAGTGACCATCAAATCCCTTCTCCCTGTTTTGTGTCAATAGGAGCATAATTGTGTGGTGGCTTCCTAGACACGGGCTACAGTTCCCAGCTCCGTTGTCACCTCTACAGGGCCACACACCCAGTTCTCATTAATATAATGTGAGTGGAACTGCCGTGTACCTTTTCTGGGCTGTGGCCTTTCAAAAGTGGGTGTGGTCTTTATCCCCTCCAGCTTGTGACCTACAGGCATCAGCAAGGTTCTAGAGATGGCAGAATGGAAGAAGTACCACTGTGCAGAGCCATCTGCCTTCGCCCGCTTTGCACTGAGAAAGAAAGAAGCAACTGGTGTGTTTGAGACATGAGAACTAGGGATTTGTTTTTAGAGTCTGTTAGCCTAATGTAATGAACATTTTTACTATTAACAAAATGGGTTGACTTTTATAATAATAATAGTGGAACATAGTCTTATATTATCTTCTGTAGAACATGTTCAGACACTTACAGGCTCTTGCAAGCAACTTAGCAACCATCTTCAGTTCTTCTATGGCGTGGATTTAGAATTAGGTGTGAAGTGTGGCTTGCATACTTAAGTCAGACTTCTTTCTGCTACAAAGAAATTTTGATGAAGCCCTTATTTATCATGTTATGCTCTATGGTATAATGAATGCATGTTTACTGAAGTCTTGGCATGTGCCTAATCATGGAGTCTGAGATATGCTCTGTAGTGGATCCGTCTGAAGGAAAAAAATTTCTTTTTTCTTCTTATTTTTTTTAAACAAATGTCCCCTGATATTATGCAACATAATTTTTTTTCACAACTAGATAATTTTGTTCTTTCTCAATTGCTATTAGTCTCTGGAAGTGTAATTTTTCATATGTATATAAGTTATCTTACCACTGCAGATGTCTCTGAGGGAGAGGCTGATGGCAAATCCTGAGAGGAATTTTACATCAAGGCTTCTATTAGGAGCACTGTCACTCCAAGTGGTCTTTCAAAACTATTTAATGTTTTCTAAGTTGCATACATCAGAAGGGTGGTCTCTGAGTCAGGCGTTGTGGATACATGCTAAAAGAAGCTATTGTCAGACAAGTTCTCAGAGGTCAGGAAAGATAAAGGGCAACTTTCCATTCACCTTTCTTAACATTTAATCATCTATTCCTTTTGGTTGTTGTCTGTCTAAAGTCTTTAGTTATTGCCTTTTTTCAGGTAGTGCGGGAAGATAGTATTTGTGAAACAAGCTGTGAAGGCTTGAAAAATTAATCTACCTAAAGACTGGACCCAAAGCCTTTTGCTAGAGAACAGCTTCTTACTTTACATACCAATTACCAAATCCTCAGAACAGAAGAGAAGTAAAAAGCAGAGCAGGCCAAAGAGGCAGTTGTATAAGTAATCCCACCTCCCCTTTCTTGCGCCTCTGAAGGTTTTCTCATATATATTTCTGCCATTTTTTGGCAAGACAATTTCACCATCAGACCAAGATCTAGAGAGGTCCAATCTATATTTGCATCAAGATGCTTTATTATTTAATTTAATTTTTCTCTACAAGAGGTAGATTAAAAATTTTTTTTAAATGATTACTGAGTTGGGTTAAAATTCCAGTCCTGAGTTTCTCTAGCTCTGTGTTTATTATTATTATTATTATTATTATTATTATTATTATTTTAAATGTATTTTATTTTTTTTACAGAGAAGAAGGGAGAGGGATAGAGAGTTAGAACATCAATGAGAGAGAAACATAAATCAACTGCCTCCTGCACACTCTCTACTAAGGATGTGCCCACAACCAAGATACATGCCCTTGACTGGGATCGAACCTGGGACCCTTCACTCCACAGGCTGATTCTCTATCCACTGAGCCAAGCTGGTTAATATATTTTTATTGATTTTAGAGAGGAGTGAAGAGGGAGAGAGATAGAAACATCAATGATGAGAGAGAATCATTAGTTGGCACCTCCTGCATGCCCCCCACTGAGGACTGAGCCCGCAATCCAGGCATGTGACCTCAAGGGGAAATGAACCATGGGCTCCCGGACTGTGAGAGAGTGCAGGCTGGACTGAGGGACTGCCCCAAGTGCACGAATTTCCTGCACCGGGCCTCTAGTAGATAAATAAAAATAGAGTAGAGAGTTCAAAAATAAACATGCATATATATGGCCAATTACTCTATAACAAAGTAGACAAGAATGGTGAAAGGAAAGTGTCTTTAGTAAATGACAGTAGGAAAACTGGACAGGTACATGAGAAATAATGAATCCTAATCACTAGAGAACATATTAAAAATGAATTTAAAATATATTAAAGGATTGAATGTAAGACCTGATACCATAAAACTGCTAGAAGAAAAGTGAGGCAGTAAGCTCTTTGACATCAGTCTTAGCAATATTTTTGAACTAGTCTTCTCAGGCAAGGACTACAAAAAACAAACAAACAAACAAAAAAATGAGATTACATCAAACTGAAAAGCTTTTTCACAGCAAAGGAAGCCATCATCAAAATACCCAAAGCAATCTTATGAATGGGAGAAGATATTTGCAAATCATACATTTGATAAGAGTTTGATGTACAAAATATATAACAATGTAAAACAGCTCATGCAACTTAATATAAACTAACAACAACAGCATCAAACAACCTGATGGAAACTTAGACCTATGTTGCATCTGCCTTTTCAATCTTGCTAATCATAGCCAAAATATGAAGGGCAGTGCGATATTTATTCCCGCTCCTCCCATGTTATAGCAGCACCCCCTTTCCTTTTTAGGCATCACCTTTCCTCTCTGCAGATTTGCTGGGATTGCTGACCAATGCCTTGTGACTTCTCTTACCACAGTGTCCCAAATTAGGCCAATAAGATACACTCCATTGGAATTTGAGCGCATATTTAGTTTCTCTGATTCTTGTTCTTTTCTGAATCTGGCTCATTAGTATTATCTTTGAATTTGTGTACTATATGACAACCTTTGGTACATTTCTTGTCTTCTGTGGTTATCTAATGTTGATTTCTATTTTTTATAACAAATAAAATTCTAACTAATACTGGAGACTAAATAGTTGCTTTTGGACAAGGGTCACTGGAAAAAAGCTATACCATTGTTATATTCTACATGAGAATACATAAATATATCTTTAAAAATTATAATGAATAGTTTTACTTCCATTATGATAGAATATCTCATTCATTTATTCACAAATATTTTCCATTTTTCAAAGACTCTTTTGCTTACATCAGAGCATTATTCAATCAAACAAAGCATATTTTGTTGAAGGAACACATTTATTCCTAATGCTTTGAGTTTCCAGTTGCCAAAAAGGAAATCAAGCCAACTCACTTATACAAATAGATTGGACTGTATGCTCTCATCTTTCATCATTGTATTGAAGGTAGAGCATTGCTTCTATTTTAACAATCAAGAAAACTTTTCAGAAGAGATACATTCTTATTGAAGAATTTCTCCAGAATCATAAGCCTTAGAGATAATAATTATAATTTGGACCCAGAGATTGAAGCCACTTCAATAATGATACTCATTATATATTCCTGTCTTTCTTCCTCAGCATATCGAGGAGAAACAATTGCTTAATGTCCTGGTAGACATAACGAACATAAACCTGGTATGATGTCATTCTTGCAAATCACCAGATGAAGGCCCCATTTGCTCACCATCTCTTATCTAATCTTGAAAAATAAATCTTTCCCAAGATGCAATGACACACATTTAGGTTGTGCAAAAAGCAAGCAAATAACAAACAAAAAGTGTTATGATAGTCTATCTGCTAATTATTTGCTAGTAGGCAAACATTTATTAATTGGTTTATCCCAACAAAGTTTCTTTTATTAATAACTGACTGTGAACATACATGGCAGGAACTACACAGGAGGTTATAAGATGGTGTATATTCTCCTCAAGGAAATATCTATGCAAATATAAAAGAACTAGATCTGAATAGAGGATATGGTAGGCTCAGTTTTCATTATTGGTTAAGTTTGTCTCTCAAAAAAAAAAAAATGGTGTTTCGTAGCTTACAAAGTAGTATAACTTTCCCACCGAAAACTTAGAGCGATATTTGCTAAATATGGATATAAGGCTTTTTTTTTTAATAAAGTATGGGAAGGTTTTCTTGTTTGTTTTCAGATATAATTTTATTATTTCATAGAGGAAGGCAAAGGGAGAGAGAGAAACATCAATGATGAGAGAGAATCATCGATTGGCTGCCTCTTGCATGTCCCACACTAGGGATCGAGCTTGCAACCTGGGCATATGCCTGACCAGAAATCAAACTGTGACCTCAGCTACTGAGCAGCAATGCCTGGGCTTGGTATAATTTTTAAAATATATATATATTTTATTGATATTTTACAGAGTGGAAGGGAGAGAGAGAGAGAGCTAGAAACATCGATGAGAGAGAAACATCGACCACCCGCCTCTTGCACACCCCCTACCGGGGATGTGCCTGCAACCAATGTACATGCCCTTGACCAGAGTCAAACCCGGGACCTTTCAGTCTGCAGACCGACGCTCTACCACTGAGCTAAACCGGTTTCGGCATAGTTTTAAGCATATTTTTTCCAATCACTTATTTAGACAGTAACATTTTGCACTTAAATACAGAACTTTACATTTATTTACTACCTTTTTTTTCCCCCTTACAGTGATCTTGTGAGAAAAAGAGGAAATATATTATTAGTTCCATTTTTATGGATAAAAATAGTGTCTTGCAAGGAAACTTGCCTAAACGTAAATACAAGTTAATGGTCCGGTTAAATACCAGAAATTGAGCATTTTTAATTTGGTGAGACAATGTCTAACACTGATTAATGATTTAGAAATACATTTATATGGTGACTTCTACTGAAAACACATAATTGAGAAAAGAAATAGAACTAGTATTTAATGTATTCCCCTCTTTTTATTTCATCCCTATCAAAGATTCCTTCATGTTTTTGTGTAGCTCCTTAGTTATCAGTAGCATTATTCTGCAGCCAGCTATACACATCAGTCACGTAACAAAAATGTTCTGTTTTTGCTTTTGCTTTTTCGCATAATGATAGAAGCATTTCATTTCAGATCCACACGGTTCTCTCCAAATCTCCGGCTATAACATGTGCTTGTCTTACTAAACTGAACATTTGCTCAGTTTGAATTACAATTTCAGTTGTTTATATCCAGTGTTTCAATGAGAATTCTCCGGTGACCCAGCTGGGAATTATTGCACATCTTAGCTTTTACTTAAAAAGCACGATTAGAAAATGAGAAAACAGAGTTTCCAGAAGCATTTCCTTTATTTTTCAGAAAATTCTCTAAATATTTTGCTTAGTTGCCTCTTCTGCAGATACTTCTGTAGTAAATGGCACCTTCCTCTGAGGTGGAATTGAGCCTCTGAATATGAGTCTCAAGGCAACAATGCAGGACCTGAAATAGCTGAGAAATGCTTACCTGAAAATACATTTTTTTCTTTATACTGTCATGTGTAACCCTGATGTAATGGTTTATTACCTAGCCTCATATAGAGATTGGTGTGGGCAGGTGCTGCTGACAAATTTGTCATTTCCAGCCCAGAGCTACAAAATTCCTTGTCCAAGGGCATGGAATCTCAGTATTAACGTTCAAAAAATGCCAGAGACAGTTCTGTTCTCTCAAGCGTTCCACTTGGTCTAATTGAGCTTCGCTAACCTTTTCTCTGTGACAGAACAACTTTGAATGCGTGTCAGGAGGGAGCTCTATAAATATTTATTGAATAAAACAGCTTGTTTGGATATGAAATGAGTTTAGAGACAGGAATTAAGGCCAGTAAAACTCTAACTTTCTGGTGTGGAAAATGTGTGCCGAGAGAATGCCCAACATCACATTTTAAGTAATAGCCACTTTTGATTTTAGTATTCAACTTAATGTAGTGTTATATTAAAAAAAATAGAACTTCCAAAAAAATTTAGGGGGATGGGAATCTTTAATTTATTCATCATTCATTTGTCTGTTCATTTATTCATTCCTCATAGTTTTTTTTTTTTAAGAGTTAAGGTCTCCTATAAAAATACACATGATTTATTTTTCATTTTTTAAAAACAGATTTTTATTGATTTTAGAGAGGAAGAGGGGGAGAGAGAGAGAGAGAGAGAGAGAGAGAGAGAGAGATACATCAGTGATGAGAGAGAATCATTGATCAGCTGCCTTCTGCATGCCACCGACTGGCGTTTGAGCCTGCAGCCCTGCGCCTGGCCTGGGGAATCCAACCTTGACCTCCAGGCTCACAGGTTGGCGCTCAAACACTGAGCCACACCAGTTGGGCCATATGATGTATATGTAATTAGATTCAAGATATCCATGAAAAGGAAGAAAAATATAATAAGTTCTGAGGGTGATTATACCGAGGTCCTGAGTTTTCTAATAAGCAGCACGAAGAGGGAATGCTGAGCAATGACATGTTTCTTTTTCATCTAATTAATTTTTCATATAACAAAATCAAGTAATTTATTAAAAACAATCCAATAGCTTTCTGGAGGGGAGACCCCAGAGAAGATATCCTTCTAGACATTGTAAGACATAAGAAAAAACAATTGTTGGGGAAGCCAGAAAAATGAAAAAGTTGAAAATATATTCATCCCTTTTATCATTAGCAAACCATGTGATTATGCTATTACGTATGGTAACAGATAGTCATATCATGACAGTACTAGTAACCCTAGGAAAAATGGGGAAATAGACAATTAGGGTTAGCTGCCTAGAATTGGCTCTGAAAATGTCACCTCTCCACAGAGGACTTTCCTCTTCTCACTCTCTATGCCTTAGCCTTCATTCTGCTCTCTGTCACTTTATATTACTCACAATTATCCTAAATTGCAATGTTCTGTTTACTCAATGAGAATGTCTCACTAGAATAAAATATAAAAAGAGAGTCCCATCCTCACTGGTGTGGCTCAGTTGGTTGGAGCAACCTCCAATACACAGAAATGTCCACATGAAAACTATATGATACTATTAACCAATGTTACCCAAATAAATTTAATAAAAATGAGAACCTTCTTGTGACATGAAAATCTAGTTTAGGAAAAATAATTATTCACCTTTACTAGGTAAAAAGATTTTATAAAGCAGGTATATCATTCAATCACTAAATCAAGTATAGAAAATGTTAAGAAATAAATAGCTTATGGCTACAGATATAAAAAAACACACTTTGAATACTAGTAAAATCAGGTTTGTACATACATCAAGAAACCCTACCAATTCCCACAGTTACACAGGTTTAATCTTAGAAATCATCTTTGGTTTTCCATTTTCTCTCATACCCTTATAAACCACCCATCACCAAATCATGGGGCTCTATTTTCAAAATACATCTTTAATATAAATGATCATTATTGTTCAACAAATGTCCCCAACCTTTTCACATTTCTCAGTCCCTATGCAGTTAGGTTGAAACCACAGAATTAATTCAAGTCCAATGAGTTAGAATAACAATAGTGAGCATCACTTCCAGTCCAAGACAATTAAGAACTGATGTCCCTCCAAAGGTTGTGGGTTTGATCCAGGGTTGGAATGCATATGGGAGGCAACAAATCAGTGTTTCTCCTTCACATCAATGTTTCTCTATAAAATTAATAAGCTTCCTTTCCCTCTCTCTAAAATTAAAAAGCATGTTCTCAGTTGAGGAATAAAAATAAAGGAGAAAGTCCAATGAATACCACTTAAACAGAATCTTTAAGAGTGACTGCCTCTCCTAACTGTCCTCCCTTGCAGGCCTGGTCCCTCCCAAATTCCCTCTCCTACTGGCCATCTTCTTCTGGCCATCTTGTGTCCACATGGGGGAAGCCATCTTGCGTGTCAGAACAATGGTCAATTTGCATATTATTTTATTAGATAGGCTAGAGGCTTGGTGCATGGGTGGGGTCAGCTGGTTTTCCCTGAAGGGTGTTCCGGATCAGAGTAGGGGTTCCCTTGGGGACTGGGGAGACCTGGGTGAGGGGCCTGTGGTGCTTTGCAGGCCGGCCTCGCCCCCTGGTGACTCAAGTGGAGGCCCTGGTATCTGGGATTTATTTATCTTCTATAATTGAAACTTTATAGCCTTGAGCAGAAACCAAGATAGGCCAGGGCTGCAGAAGCTTCGCTTCCTCCATTGCCAGGGCAACTCAAGCCTCCTGCTCTCTCCAGTCCATGGCTGCTGCCATTTTTGTGGGATTTATTTATTTTTCTATAATTGAAACTTTGTAGCCTTGAATGGAGGCCTGGGTCAGCCAAGGTGTGGGGAAAACTTGGCTTCTTCCATTGCCAGGGAAACCTCCTGCTGGCTCTGTGGCTCTAGCATCTTGGTTGCGCTATACATACTCACTCCTGATTGGCTGGTTGGCATGGCTTGCGGGTATAGATAAATGATGGTTAATTTGCATATTACTCTTTTATTGGATAGTATTACTGGGGAAAGACACGAGTCTTATATTTTCTTCAAACCATTTCTAAAATCTATTGTTTCAATCCATGATTTATACATATTTATTTATTTATTTTTTAAATAGAGAGGTATTTGAAGATGGGTGTGGAATCAAGGAGTTTTAAAAAATATATATTTTATTGATTTTTTTACAGAGAGCTAGAAACATTGATCAGAGAAACATCTATTTAGCTGCCTCTTGCACACCCCCTACTGGGGATGTGCCTGCAATCAAGGTACATGCTCTTGACTGGAATCGAATCCAGGACCTTTTAGTCCAAAAGCCGACACTCTATCCACTGTGCCAAACCGGTTTTGGCCATATTTATTTGTTAATTCACTAGATCTTTTGAAGAAGAAGAATCATTTTTAGAAAAAAAAATTATTTACTGTCTGCCTCAAGTGAACAGGACTTTGACATTTGATCTGTAAGGAGTACTGCCTTCTAAACAGGACCGTGGGAAAATACTAAGGGTGTGCATTTATGATTACACACACACACACACACACGCACAGTAAAATCTTTCAGAAGTCAGTCTTTTGCACACTTCATCTCAACATGCCCACATCAACCACGCATTAAAATTTAGAGGTTCAGGGAAGTGCTTGCCAAGTCCATCCCTATAACCTCTTACAGGGATCAAGGATAATTCTATAAAGTTGTTCCCTGCATTCCTCTTTCATCTGTACTTTTGCCACGTGAAAATCAAATTAAGGGGAACAAAGTAAAGTGCCAAATTCTCATATGTTAATTTTTTTCATTCTTCTGAAGCTAAAATGATTTAGATTTTGCTTTAATGGTTGTTTGGGGTTGTTTCACTATAGAAAAATCACCAGCATGATGTTCTTTAGTGAAACATTTAGACAACAGTCTGTGACTGCTACCAGCATACTGGTTACTTTTCAGAGAGGTAACTTGCAGGTGTCAGGAAAATGCTGATTTCATGGCCTTGGGAAAGGATAATAGAGTGTGGGATACATGGTAAATCTCAATAGGCAAATTGGGGTGTATGATACCTTTGGGAAGTTTAAGTACTAAGTAGTAGACCTCTTCTACCCTTTGGGGCAGTGGTAGATGGTTGGATCATTGTGGGTGGTTGTTCATGTGGTGCACTACAGAACTCCCAGGGGGTGCCATTCACTGTACTCTCTTGTGAATGCCTCCTTTTGAGGTTGTGTGATACATCTGGGAAAAATATCAACAGTCACAATGGTATAATGAAAAGAACATTGTTCTGAGGGCTAAACGCATGTAATTCCTTCCCTGACTTTGCTAATGCTGAGCCATTATCTTGATGGAAATTGTAAAGAATAAAAGCATAATCTGGGTGATCACTTTATATTAGTAATGGCTGTCCTACTTTAGTACCTGTTCTTCCAATTTGTTTAACACCATGTCAGCAAGATGGAGACATTTGAAATGACAGCAGATTGCATTTTAAAAATAATAGGTACACTGTTTGAAGTATGCACTTCATTAGTTTTTAGTATATTGACGGTATTGTACAATCATCAAAACAATTTTAGAACATTTTAATCACCCCCAGAAGAACATTTTCATCACTTACCCATTAGCAGTCAGTCCCCATTTCTCTCCAGCTTCTCTACACCCACACCCCAGTTATGGGAAACCCCTAATCTACTTTTTGTTTCCATAGATAATGTTTATTCTGGACTTTTCATACAAATGGAATCATACCTCAGGTAGTCTTTTGTGACTGACTTCTTTCATTTAGCATAATATTTCCAAGGTTTATTAATGTTTATCAATGTATATATCAATACATCTATCTTTTTTTTTTTACTGATGAATGATACTCCATTGTATGTATAGGCCACAATTTGTTGATCAGATCATCAGATAGTGGACATTTTGGTTATTCCCACTCTTTGGCTATTATGAATAATGCTGGTAGTACATTTGTGTTCAAGTTTTTTTTTGTGTGTGAACATATGTTTTTATTTCTTTTTGGTATATATTGAGGAGTAGAATTGCTGGGTCGAATGGTAACTCTGTAACATTTGGGACAGAGTTCAATTGTTTTCCAGTGTAGCTGCACCATTTTACAGTCCTACTAGCAGTGTATGAAGGCCCAAATTTCTCCACATCTTCAAGAACATTTATTATCTGTGTTTTTGGGTATAGTATTCTAATGGGTATAAAGTGGCTGGTTGGGTTTCTATTCGCATTTCCCTAATGCCTAATAATATGTTCATTGGGCATTTGCATATCTTCTTTGGAGACATGATGGTATCAGTGTCAGTATTCTAGTTTGGACACTGTACTATAATTTTACACATTGCTACCACTGAGTGAAACTGGATAAGGGTGCACAGGATCTCCCTATATTATTTATAAAAACTGTATGTGAATATAAAATTATTTCAAAATAAAAGACTTAAGAAATATACAAAAAAAACCTCCAGCATATCCTTTTATATTTATCTATAGAGGGATGTTTAAATAAGCTTATACTCATAATATATCTAGGCAATGGAGTTTATGGTCTGAGTGTTTATGTAATAATCATTTTTAGCTTCCAAGTAGAAAATAAAGGTCTAAGAATAATAAGATACAAAAAAGAAGTTATTTATTTCTCTGGAGATTTATGCAAGCATTTTAATTGAAATCGCCAGTTTAAAAGATATAATTTTGCATTGTTTTGAGCACAAAAATGCTTTAAGTTAGATTATTTCCTTTTAATCATATTTTGTCTGATTTAAGTATGTCTGCTGAACACAAAAATCCCCATGGGAATCTTCCTGTTACCATAGCAACCAGATTGCAGTTTCCAATATCTATGTAATGAAGTGCAGACATGTTTTC
Source organism: Vespertilio murinus (assembly GCA_963924515.1). NCBI lineage: Eukaryota > Metazoa > Chordata > Mammalia > Chiroptera > Vespertilionidae > Vespertilio > Vespertilio murinus. Next base: position 11,358,493 of record OZ004708.1, read on the forward strand.
AGCACAAAGTGCTAAATTGAAGTTTGCTTCACTAATTAGCTGGCAAAAAATAATCAATTCCTCCATGATTAATGATGTCACAATTTATGCAGTAGACAAATCAGAAAAACTTTCTTAGCTAGTACTTTGTATTTTAGAGGGAGGGGTAAAATAATTAAAATCATTTTTTAATTCTTTTGGGTAACTAGTAAGGTAAGGTTAAGTTTCTGGGATCAAATTACTCCATAATATGCTCCTTGCTTTGCTCAGTTTTAAAAATTGTTAGCTTTCTTAACATTTTATGTGATTTAGGTTCAAAAGAATGGCCATTAGAGTTTGATGTTTGCTTTGGTGGCAGAGGAAAAAGATGGATTATAAATCTTTCTTAATTTTACTGCCTTCTGAAGTTTACTGGACTTCCAGTAGCCTGTACTTTGTCTAAATAAATGCCCACCATTAAATATGTTTTTGATGAATGGGGCATCTTGGTTAATTAAGTATACTGCTTAATAGGGATTTATAACTGAGGTGAAGTCCCAAGATATATAGACATGGAAACCATTTTTATGAAGTCCTTCCACATATCATATGGACCAACACCTCTTAAGTTAGCGTTTGTGGGAAGAACTACATAACAATTACTAAACTTAGACACCTGGACTTCAGGGACTTAACAAGTTACCAAGACTGCTGAAACGATGGGTCATCCTTTCATTAGAATTAGGACCACTGGTGGGGTTTCCCTCTCCACTCTGCTCCCTAGTCCTCCATAATGGAAACAACTTCTTCTTCTTCTTCTTCTTCTTCTTCTTCTTCTTCTTCTTCTTCTTCTTCTTCTTCTTCTTCTCCTTCTCCTTCTCCTTCTCCTTCTCCTTCTCCTTCTCCTTCTCCTTCTCCTTCTCCTTCTCCTTCTCCTTCTCCTTCTCCTTCTCCTTCTCCTTCTCCTTCTCCTTCTCCTTCTCCTTCTCCTTCTCCTTCTCCTTCTCCTTCTCCTTCTCCTTCTCCTTCTCCTTCTCCTTCTCCTTCTCCTTCTCCTTCTCCTTCTCCTTCTCCTTCTCCTTCTCCTTCTCCTTCTCCTCCTCCTCCTCCTTCTCCTCCTCCTCCTCCTCCTCCTCCTCCTTCTTTTTGTCACTTAGGCTCTCTACTCTTTTCCTCTGTCTCCCACTGCACTTTTATAAACCCTGCTTTATTAAAAAGCAAAAAACAAAACAAAACAAAAATCCCAAAAACATAGAAGCATGGAACAGACTGCCCAATCTCAGAGGGAAGGAAGGGGAGGGTGGGTGGGTGGGAAGAGATAACCAAAGAACCTGTATGCATATATGCATAACTCACTGACAAAGACAATAGGGTGGTGAAGGCCTGGGGCGATTAGCCAGCTAGAAGAGGTCAATGGGGAAAAGAAGGGAACAGGTATGTAATACTTTCAGCAATGAAGATTTAAAAAAAAAAAGTTTAGCATTTAGGATCTTGAAATGAAAAGGAAGCATAGGGGTAAATGCTTTGTCTACCCTGTTTCCCCGAAAATAAGACAGTGTCTTATATTAAGGTTTGCTACCAAGGATGCGCTAGGTCTTATTTTCAGGGGATGTATTATGTTTCCATGAAGTAGGTCTTATTTTTGGGGAAACACGGTAGTATTCAAGGGGCAATAGTCACCTTTTAGTCAAGGAGGTGTACTTAGGCTAGCATCTCCTTTAAATTTTGTTTCTACTGTGGCATAGGTTAAAAAAAGAACATTTCTCTTTGTATATATCTGAGATATAATTCATATACACACTTTTGAAACACCTAATAAAACATGTAGCACATCATATTTAAAAACTAAAATCTATTGTTATAAATAAAAGCAATCAAGCCTGGCCGACCTGGCTCAGTCGTTGAATGTTGACCTATGAATCAGGAGCTCACAGTTGGATTCTTGGTCAGGACACATGCCCAGGTTGCAGGCTGGACCCTCAGTATGGGTCATGCAGGAGGCAGCCAATCAATGATTCTCTCTTATCATAGATGTTTCTCTCTCTCACTCCCTCTCCTACCTCTCTGAAATCAATAAAAACATATTAAAAATAATAGCGATCAAGATAAAATGATATGAGACTAGCTATATATAGTGAAATAATATAGGGCAGGCCATGCATAGGCAAATGATTTTTACAGATTGCACATGGCTTAGGAATTCAGAGAAAGAAGAAGTTACTTCAAAATGGATATATAACCTTAATTGTTACAAAGAGGAAGGGCATTTTAGTGAGCAGAGGAGAGCTTAGAAGGGATGGCCAGGCAAGTTAGAAGCAGGGAATGAGCAAGGTTTGTATGAAAGACAATGTCAAATGGAGCAATGGTATGGTCAATATGAGATGTTGCATGTAAGGTCGTGTAGGTCATTTCCTTATTCTGAATAGAAGAGGGCAAGACATAAGGCCAATTAGGCTACAGTATTTTTCATCCAGGACTGTGTAAGCTATACTGGCTGTCTAGATGGATGACCTCTTCTTTTATTACTTCCTAGGATTCAGGCCTGAACATGTTGTCTTGAGTGAAGAGGTTCATCTTAACAAATGCAAAAGAAACATGTTTGGTCAAAGCATATTCCCCAGAATAGGCTATGACTCTTAACTGAAGATTTCCTGGACATGCAGTGGACTGCTCAGGTACTATTGGGTATTTATAAAAGGGATTTTTCTTTGTGTTTCTTTTCAATGTATTATTGTCAATGTCCTGGATCTCCACTAAAGACCATATATTACATAATATCAGCAAATATTATAAATGAATAATATTGACAAAACAAAAATCCAACAATTCTTTACTGTAGTTCATGTGATCTAAATTATGCAGAGTCAAATATGTCCTCATGGTTTTAAAAAAAAATCGATGATACATAGAGTTTTTAAATGTATTTTACAAAAGCACAGTGTGCATGATCTAGAAAAAGAACCAGAATAGTGAAATTTGTGGAATTTATGTCTATTTCATTCAAAACTTTATTCTGCAAAAATTTGTGGAGCTGTGACTCTGTGCCAGGCACTTTGCCCGCCATTGGGAACTCAAATGTGAGTATGGGAAAGGGTCTTGTTATCAATGGACTTCCAATCAGCTTTTTCAGACTCCTTACTGTGTCTTAAAATCATTAAGCTTTATTCATGCTTATCAAGACTAAGACTGACATGACTTAGGGGTTGCTCTCTGAAGGGAAGGGAGTGAATTGATTGAAAAATATGTCAATAGTCATTCTTTTCAGACACAGTGTTAAGAAGCATTAATATGCATTGTGTGAGTTTCCACTAACTGATTTATTTAGGCAGAAGCTGGCACTTGTATTTTTTCAATAAAAAGACCCCCTCCCAAAGAAATCCAATTGAGCTAAAGAAAGAATTATCATAAGTGTGTGTGTGTGTGTGTGTGTGTGTGTGTGTGTGTGTGTGGTGTTGTGTGTTGTGTGCTTGCATGCATGAGCACTGGCATCTCTAGTTTATACATTCCTGGGCCTCACTGCTTTGATGTGTTTACTCTAATGAAAGAGACAGATTCCTTGGCATGGCTCAGTGGTTGAACATCAACCTATGAATCAAGAGGTCACAGTTCGATTCCCAGTCAGAGCACCTGCATGGGCTGTGGACTCGATCCCAAGTGGGGGGCATGCAGGAGTCAGCCAATCAATGATTCTCATCATTGGTGTTTCTATCTCACTCTCTCTCCCCTTGTCCCTTTGAAATAGACAGATGTGGGCTCAGAAAGCAAGGCTACAAAAAGCCACATAGAAAATTGCTTAGTTGGTCTTCAACTGTACATTGTACCTTGTTTAAAACAGTGCCATGAACCCATAGGAATATACATTGGAGACCAGCAAATTCTTCAGCTTGAAAAACACCCTCTTCTACCTATGCCTTGGCTTCTCTTCTTTTATCAGAATTAGTGTGACAGGTTCTTAGATGTGAACACTTATAAATACCCTTTATCATTTTAATTAATCTGCCTAATTTCAAGAGCAACTTTTCAAATTTTCAAAAATTTAATTGCCTATTGTTATAGCTCTAAGCTGGCAAAATACAAGGAGACATTGAAATGCCACTGCTTTATGTGGAAGAGAAAGGTCTCATAATAGCTTTCTAGTCTACCCCAGGTCACTCTGCCATCATATCTCCATAAGACTTTAGTATCAGACAGAATACTTTCAAATGCAACTGTTTTAAAACTCCTCCAATAATGGCTTTCATATTACTTCCCATTGTGAAAAGTCTGGTGGCATGTGGTTCCAAAGTTGGTGGTTCGGAGGCAGTTGTTGGTGATTCTCTGGGTCTGGGCCATTCCTTCATGTTTGGAAACTGGTAGTAGTGGTCTGCCCGAGATCTTCCTGGGACAGGTGTTTCACAGGAAGTGAGATGGGCATATATAAAAGGGATTTTTCTTTGTGTTTCTTTTCAATGAGAAAAATATTTTTCTAGGTTGCATAACAGATTCTCCTTACTTTCATTGATAAGAACTGATTTAATGTTTAAAACCAATTGCCAGTAAGGGAAAAGCAATTTGCACAGACCAATCATAATTCATTCCTCAGAGCTGGGAACATGGCGGCCCACACAAAATTGGAATTCTTTTAGCAAGGAAGAAGAAGAAATGGCTGTTGTATGGGCAACTGAGTGCATGTACTGTTTGGTTCTGATCTAAACAAATGTTTTTCTTTAGTTGTCACATCTTTAGTTCTTTATACATAGTTTTGGGATTATCACAGTTTAGCACTATATTCTGTAATGTGGTTAGCTATTTATAGTAGGCTTCTTTAATATATTTCTACTTAGCAAGCACCAGAGCAGTAAATCAAACTTAAGAAAGACAATTTTAGAGTATGTAATTTTGGTTGCATATTTTTAAAGGATAAACATAATTAAAATGTTAAACAAAATTCAACTAATGTATTAATTGCAGAATACATAGGGTTCCTTAAATAAGATATTAAAATACTCTATGCTCTGAAGACATGTATCATTTAGTAACACAAATAGCAATTCTGTGAGACTAGAAGATTTTGAATATTCTCCTTTTTCTCTATATCCACATACAAATACCTCATATATCCTTTGGACTCTAAAAGTAAACCATGCAAACCATCGTATACTCTTATATACCTAAGATTTTACATATATATCTATATATCTATATATCTATATATCTATATCTATCTATATCTATCTATCTATCTATCTATCTATCTATCTATCTATCTATATCTATCTCCTGGTCCATCTCATCATCCTAAAAAAGGCTGTATCACCAGATAACCATTTGAAATAATGTTTGTATAGTTGTAGCTTCTAGGAAATTAAAATTAATATGGTTGCATGTTAAGCAATAAGCACTGTCTGGATTAGTATCCATGTAATATTTTCTTTGGAGAAATTTCAACCCCTGTCTATTTATTTAGAGAGAAATAAAATCATTATCACACAGATAGCGGAATCTTGGACTACATGAGAATGGCGCCCAATCCCCTCCCTGCACTCTCCCTCCCCCACACACCCATTGCCCAAAGACAGACAGCATAGTACAGTTGTTCTGATCAGGCACAGATTTAACCTCATTATTGTACTCTGATTGATTAACATTTATGATGTAAACATGTGTGGTTTTCCATGGAGATGTGTTTCAGAACTTGAACTCTGTAGCCACATGGGCCTTGGTTCAAATACCAGCTCTATTAGTTGGTATTACTAGCTATGTAAGTCTTGGCAGATAGCTATTCTTTCTCAGCCTCAATCACTCCTTTTGTAAAACTGGAGTAATGTGGTATATGTAACTTTGAAGGTTATTTTGAGGACAAACTCACATAAAACAAATACAGTATCTAGCATATACGTTATTGTTTGGGTCTTTTTTGCCATGTCTTACTACAAGATTACCTGAAAAGTATTCTTTTGCAAATACTTTACTTTACTTTAAAAAACTGGGTGATCTTATTTGCAAAAGAGAATACTTTTGCTTGCATTCTTTCTTTTTTCAGGAAAAAAAAGTGTTTGTTTTTTTTAAAGGAATTGAAGTAAGTTCCAAGTTATTTGTTATATTTTCCCTTAACATAAATATAGAAATATCACTTCAATCATTAAGATGCTGAAGAGAAGTCAGATATATTTCCATGAGTGTTATGTTGCTTTGTTATTAGTTTTATAGGAAATCTATTTTGTGAAGATGTTAGATTCAAAGTTAACAAGTTTGTTAGCTGGTCTTATTACAGGATTCAGTTTGTTTACTGAATAGACAGAATATCACCATAAAAAAATCACACTTAGTGAAATGTGAGAAAAATGTGAACACATGAAGAATGACATGATTATTTGTCAGTGATTTTGAAGAAAATCATTGCATTTATGCATCTAAATAAGCCAACTGTCATTTCAAGGTTAATCATGGAAGATCTAAAAGAGGATAACCTAAAAGAAACACAAGACACTGGGGGGGGTGAGGGCATGTATGGGAGTGGGGTTGGGGTGCAATGGAAGGATATTGATACATGTAATACCTTAATCAATAAAAAAATTTAAAAAGGAAAAAAAAGTACCAAGTTTTAAATGAAAGCTTTGGAGAACATGCTCATTCCATCCCTTCTAATGATAACATCTTGCTTTTATGATACTAGTTGATATGAGGTTAATAATTAATTTTCTATTTTAGTCAAATTGGAGGTTTTGCTAAGCTTCATTTATTTATATAAATCTAGTCCCAAGTACACATAGAGTTTGTCATTATAAGGGTACAGTTGACTTCATAGCTCTCAACTAATTTACATTTTTTAATGACTAATCTGTAGAGAGTGGCATTAGCTTGGCAGTTAGGACATATCTTTGTCTCTTCTTTCCCTCATGGATCCTACCAAAAGAAACATCTCGAAATCCCATGAGAATGGGAGGAAGAGAAGCTGTGTTATTGTGGTTTGGCCGATGACTGCTGTTTTGAGAGTGCCAGCTCCCGTGGGCAAGACACAAAAAGGAAATTATGCTTAAGAAATAGTGTTCCACGTGATGTGTGGAAAAGTTTGGAAACCCACTGGGGTCTCATGGGAAATTAAAGACCAGGAAAAAAATGGACCAAAGAGATTAAGACAATTTTTAGATTATAAACACTTTCTGGGAAAGGATTCAAACCAATTCAAATAAGCAGCACAGAGGAGAACAAGGGAGGATTCAAGGACGACTGGGTAAAACTAAATTGCAGGGTTAGGTTAATTGGTATGGGCGGAAAGGCTTCCTATCAGGCTTAAGCAGTGAGCGTGTCTAAATAATGCTGAGAAAATTGAGTTAGAGAGTGTATACACAACACTTAGGAACCATGATGATTGCGTTTCTGCTTAAACCGGAGATCTAGCTAACGGAAATCATTTTCCTATTTATTCGCATGTGCAGGAGAGAAAGGACATCTAGAATTAAATCTGAAGGCAGACTCATGAACTCGAGTTGGTTGTCTGCAATTCTAACACAATGATGCAGGTTGCAGATCTCTTTAAAGCTAATTTTACTTACTCAGCTCCTCACTTACATCAAATAAAATGTAAAGAGTGAGAGTACATAAATGCAAGTTTAATCAGTTTTCTAAAACTATATCATGGCGATGCAGTCAAAATTGATTTTATAAATATTTGCTTAGGCTTTTCTTTGTAAAGGGTATATATTTGCTAAATCAAAGCTTTCTATATGCCTGAGATGTTTACTTTAAAAAACTGGGTGATCTTATTTGCAAAATAGAATACTGAGAAATTTTTATTGACTCATTTTAATATCATTTTTAAAAGGAGATGGAAAAGCAGGGGCTTTTCAGGTAATCGGTTAGTTAGTGTTTGTAAACATGGCAGTGATACCTTTTGCATGCCTTCCACCCACACATCCAATTATTTTTTTCTGAATTTCTGGCACCATTATGAACAGTCAATACCATCTTTTAAGCCTGAAAAAAATATATGCCCGGGCTTTTGAGTGTTAGTTTATTTATTGCAAGGAACTGAAACCATTTCTATCTTGAGAAAAAAACACATAAATTTCACATAAAGCTTTATGAAATTCACAGAGTAGAATAAAGGCTGGAGTACCAGACATTTTTAAAAATATATATTTTATTGATATTTTACAGAGAGGAAGGGAGAGAGATAGAGAGCTAGAAATGTCGATGAGAGAGAAACATCAACCAGCTGCCTCTTGCACACCCCCTACCAGGGATGTGCTCACAACCAATGTACATGCCCTTGACCGGAATCGAACCTGGCACCTTTCAGTCCGCAGACCGATGCTCTACCACTGAGCCAAACCAGTTTCAGCGGAGTACCAGACTTTTTAAGGTATATTTGTGTGTAGGAGAGGAAGAATGAAAGCTGGGTAACAAGCACATACCAGTAGATTTGGGACCTTGTATGATGATGTAGTTTATGTACTCACCTATGGTTTCCAGTAAGGTGGGTGGAATAAGGATTAAGGATTCTATAGTGCTTCCCTGTCCAGATTTCTATAGAGGGTCATGATGGGAAGTGTCTTGTCAAATATGTTTGCAGTGGAGGGTTTTCCTCAAGGCGGAAGGGAATTGAAAACTAAACGCTGGCTTGGCTCAGTGGAGAGAGCATCAAATTGCAGACTGAAGGGTCCTGGGTCAAAGTACATACATTGGTCGCAGGCTCTTCCCATACATGGGCCCTGATAGAGGCATGTGTGGGAGGCATTCAATGGATGTGTTTCTCTCACATCAATATTTCTTTCTGTCTTCCCCTCTCTCTAAAAGTAAATGGAAAAATATCCTTGGGTAAGGATTAAAAAAATACTGAATATATATATATATATATATATATATATATATATATACACACACACACACACACACACACACACACACACACACACACATATTGCTACCATACACCATAATTATTGCTTAGGAAATATGTATTTATTGCAATTAAGATAGATAGGAGTAAATAAGTTTAATTTAGCAAATCAGCCATCTGAAATGAGTTGCTAATAAAGGTTTGTTTAGAGGGAGTTCTGGCATTCTTTTCCTATGAATTTTAAATTGCCACAAAAATAGTGTTTCTGGCACAAGCTTCTTTTGAAACGGCTGGGGAAAATCATAATTCACAAAGGTGTTGTGCTTTAAAGAATTTTGTCATATTATCATGACCTTTAAGACTGTATCCAATAATCAGCTAGGTATAAGTCAAGGAAATCATGTCAGTTCGACCCACCAGGCATATTTAGAACCAGACTTTGTCTTACAGTAGGCTAGAGAACAAAATAAATTCCAAGTAAATTTACTATCTAGCCAATATCTAAAATAAAATGAAATTGTATCAGTGAACCATAAATATTGGTGTGTGATTTTTATGTTCTTTCTCTTTTTTATTTCATTTTCCCTGGCATTCATTTATAAGAAATGTCTGTCTCCAGTTTTACTCTTTAATCAACATTTTGGAGATGTTGTCAGCCACTGTTAGGTATTTGGGCTCTCGTTGGCTCCATGTGATCTACAGCAAAAGAAGGAAGAGTGGGAAACAAGTATAAAATAGGCATGGTGTAGCCAAATGTGTGACTTTTTATTGTTGTTCGGTTGCTCTTGCATGAAACTATTTTCAAGGCTTCATGAGAACATGCGAAGTTCAATTTTAGTCTTCTAAATGAAAAAGTCCATTTTTCATTAAAGGAAAAATATGCATCTGAATCATCGTGACTATGAGTTTATTTCACTGGAATGCAATTTAAAAATCATTGCACTAATTTTCTATGCCAGTGTGTCAAAAAGTCACAATTTTAGCTTTGCTTAAAACTCAGTGAACACTTAGTCATAGAAAAAAAAAGTGACTTGCTATAATGACAAAACGAAATAGTAATTACATTGGCAATCTCCAAACACAGAGTTAAAAATTTTCATATGAAAGTTCCTGGACAAGTGGTAGAGATACATGAGGGAAAAGGCTATATTCCACGCTCAGCATCTGAGCCACGGATTACAGTAAACCAGGCCCTTCTGTGTGGTGCCATTAGCTTCTTTAAAGTCTCCATTAGCACATTTGATGTCTGTTCTACTTAGCGTTCTTGGTTGAAAACAACCAAAGCCAAATAAATCACAGAGCTAGTTTCTTCATAAAATTGGAATTTTTTGGTGGGATCTATTATTTTCGGAGAGATCCTCACCATCTTGCTGCTCTGGCTGCTAATTCTGATGCAATTACCAGACTGACTCTAGGTCACATGCCTGTGTCATAGCATCTAAATCTAGGGCAAGTGAGTATTTGGCATTTTCTAGTTTTTATGTTAGGACTAAAGGCCCAGTGCACAAAGTTGGTGTACAGGAGGGTGTCCCTTAGCCCTGCCTGTATCATCTCCAATCTGGGACCCCTCAGGAAATGTCCAACTGCCAGGGATTGGGCCTAAAACTACAGTCAGATATCCCTCTCACAATACAGGACCACTGGCTCCTAACTACTCATCTGCCTGCCTGCCTAACACCCCCAACTTCCCTCCCCTGCTGGTCTGGCCACCTCCAATTGCCCTTTCCTGCTGACCTGATCACCCCCAACTACCTCCCTCTGCTGGCCTGGTAGGCCCCATCTGCCCTCCCCTACTGGCCTGATTGCCCCTAAATTCCTGCCAGCCTGATCCCTAACAGTTCTCCGCTGCTGACCTGATAGCCCCTAACTGCCCCTGCCTCGCGCCCCCCCCCCCAACCATGGCTTTATCCAGAAGGATGTTGGACCTCTTGAAGATGGCTGGTTGTCCTAGTCTACTTAGCATATTACACTTTTAGTAGCATAGATAGGTTATATATGATAGAATTGCTTAAATGGCATGTGGGGGGGGCTTTTCAGCAGGAGGAGATGGTTTGGGCATACAAAAATACATAAACCCTATATCTGAACTGATAGCCAGCCATATGCATTATACTGCCAAACTGGTTATTAAAAATTGAACCACTTAAAAATATATATATATAACTGATTTTTCACAGAGAGGAAGGGAGAGGGATAGAGAGCTAGAAACATCAATGAGAGAGATACATCGACCAGCTGCCTTCTGCACACCCCCCACTGGGGATGTGCCCGCAATCAATGTACATGCCCTTGACCGGAATCGAACCTGGGACCTTTCATTCCGCAGACCGATGCTCTATCCACTGAGCCAAACCGGTTTTGGCTGAACCACTTTTTTATACCTTATACCAAATAGCTGTTGCCATTAAACCACCTCCTCAGCCCCCACCTGAGGTTCTGCCTTTGCAGTTCACCCAGATTAAGTGAACTGATTGGTTGGTTTCTATGCCAGTCAGAATCAAAAGCTCCACCTTATAGGCAGACTTTGGCTCCTTGCAGCTCACCCAGATTTGGTTCTGATTGGTTGGTTTCTATGTCAGTCAGCATCAAAAACTCTGCCTCCTAGGCAGCCATTGGCTCATCTGGGAAATCCAGAACAGCCCCACCTTCACATCAGCGCCAGCCCTTCAGTCATGCCCCCCAGTCCACTACCGGGTTTATCTCTGGCTACTCTGAGAAGAGACATCTCAGGTATGTGCTGATGGCCATTTTGAATTCTCATCCCTGACCTAACCTTCTTACAGTGTGAGCTCCATGAAGGCAAGCATTTGTCTTGTTCATTGTTAGTTCACTCATGGACATTACCTGTGTCTATGCATCTATGCTAGCACTGCATGGTGACCAGTCGAACGGTCATTTTGGTTGTCACAGTCACACATATATATGAAGTGACTGTGACAATCAACACACACACACACACACACACACACACACACACACATTCATAAGGTGAGAAACTTAACAAACATGGAAAAGAAGTTCAGTTTTTTTTTTTAAATGGAATTCAGAATCTATCCTCTGCATACTGGCATGATATTTGCAACATGGAAAGAGCATAATAAAGTTTGAGAAAAGGAGTGAAGGAAAAAAGGAGTGAAAAGATAAATGGAGACAATAAAAAGGCAGGGAGAAAGGGTATATTTTTTGTGTGAGAAGAGATCTTTAGTTTAATCAGAGCCACTTGTACTACTACAGGACAGGACTTAAGAAGTCACAAAGCAATACCAGTCAAACCAAGTTTTTGGAAATGAATGCAAAACTAAGAACATTAATATTTTTTTTCAGTAATGGCGTATGGAATCTATATCTATCTATCTATCTATCTATCTATCTATCTATCTATCTATCTCATGTATTTTCTTTTAGCTAGATATCCTTCACAACAGCTCATGAAATAATTTTAGTGAAATTAAACTTGAAATGCTGATAATTGTGTAATTAATTATAATCATCTTTGAGTACATTTGCTATTTAGTGGCACCTGTGCAGTCAGTCACACAGCAGGAGGTGTGAGAAGGATGGTGATTCATGTACAGAATTAAATTCAATTATCCTCCCTCATGGTTTCTCCTGAAAATCTCAGTTGGGCCACTTTAATTTCTGAGACTGTAGGCAAAGGGTAAAAGGTCATTTGGGGAAAAGGTCATTGTCAGTTCAAGTGCTGCTAAAGCACATGTAAAGAAGTGACTGTCAGTGGAGTAACAGAAGGAAGGAAGCCAAACCTGGAAGTGGAGTGATGTGAACAGCCAGTAGCGTTTACAGAGGACAACCATATAATTTATCAGAATAAGGTAGGAACCATTGGAAAACATCACTAATCAACTTTGGGGCTGGGGTCTGGGACATCTTCTTCTGGAGGCTCAGAGGTGGCAGGGTTCCCAACACACAGAAGGTATACATCCTTAATTTTCCCTCTTTATTCAAGTGGCTGGTAAACTTAGGAGGCATGACTTATACAAGCAAAATCTTATTAAAAATTTCAAAAATATATTTCTATTGGGGTAGTAAAAAATGATAATTACAACAGAATGCTGATTTATGATATAAAGTCAGCACTCTTGTAAAATAGACAACAAAGCTTCGCTGTTTATGGGTAGTCTGTCTTCCAACTGGTCATACATAAATACTCTTTTATACTTATCAATAAACCCAAGTAGCACACAGAGAATATTTTAGTACTTTCATTTTATAGATGAGAAAATTGACAACCAGAGAAGAAAATTTTCTAAGGATTTAGAACCAGGTCTACTGATTCTTAACTTCACCTTTGGGCATTACCTCTTGTTTGATGATTATTTCTCTCCTTGCCTTGTGAGGAAGCTATGCTTTTTCAGTTAATAATGTTATATTTTTATAATAAAATAATTTATGGAATTTTTAAATTTTGGGAATTAACTCTAGTATAAGTGAATATGTTTAATCATGTTATGTTTGGTCTATATATTAATTTTAAGGGCTAAGACTTGAAATCAGTTTTATACAACTTCTATCCTTAGTTCCCATAGTTGTCTTCTAGCACAGTGAGGAAAAATTCTACATGAAGGTTGTTTTTCATCAGAAATAAGCAATCCTCTTAATTTTGCATGTGTGTCACATCTTCGTGAATATTTTCTTCCTTTGCTCAAAATACATTAGTCAGACTCCTTCAGGTACGAGTGCTAAAAATCCAACTCACACAGATCATATAAAGTAAGAAACTTATAGGCTCAGGAAATGGAAGCTATCAGGAGAAATCTAAGCTTCTAGGACAGTTGGATCCACATGTTTAAAACTGTCTTTAGGTTCTTTTCTTGTTTCTGCTTTCCTAGAGGTTGACTTGAATCTCTGGCCAGCTGTCCTCTAAGGTAGTAGAAGGATCAACAGATCCAAGCTACTAGTAACCCTTTTGAAAGAAAATTTATTTTTCAGTGATATCAACCAACCAAGCAACCAACCAAACTTAGGCTTTAGCTCACTGACATGCACTGTATCAGGTTATCTGGTTATATCTAAACCATGATCTGTAGCTCTGATTGGCCATATGCTAAAATCTCAATCCCTGGGTGTGTCTCAGACCCTTTTAATCACATTGTCTAAGCATGGTAGGGGATGGCACATCAGAATTAAATAAAGGTACTATTTATAAGAAGAGAAAAATGAATACTGGCCATTCAAACAATGATGTCGCTACCTTAAGATTACAAAAAGTGATGGATTACTTATAGGGAAAAGAAGAAAGATGTAATTTTACAAGGTATACTTTCTTGGGAGACAAAAATGGATAATATGTGGTATTAATCAGTTATTCGTATTTCATAAGTTGAATTATTAAATATTTATTGCATAACAATGTTGATCACAGTATTCCAAAGCCTAGTCTTCCTTTAAAAATTGTAAAGAAAGAATAAGTATTAGCAAACTGGTCAGTTAGTGTCATGTCCTCACTTAATCCTATACTTAATTTTCAGAAACTATACATTTCTTGTCAAACTATATACTCAATAAAATTATGGAATCTTTTATTATAGATATATTTTAAGTTTCATTTTTTTCTTTCACCATGCTGAGAAGAGATTTCACAAAGGACATGTCTGTAAGAGTTGACATGTTGGTATTCACAGACTGGAACTGTTATACAAACAAAAGAGGTCTGGGTGAAAATTAGTTGCCTGCAATTCAGTCTGGGCACTGGGTACAGGAAGGAGTAATTGAGCAGGGCCACCAAATGCAGTGGCTAGGCATTAGGGTCTTAGAATCAAACAGAATTGGGTTGAGCATCTTCACCACCTACCAGCCATGTGACTTTAAACAACTTACCTCATTTATCTTCCATTTTTTCATCTTTAAAAGGAGGACTAATTAGACTTCAAAAGATTGTTAGGATTATATGAGTTTAAGCAGTTGAAATATTTATTGTAGTTCAACATTTAGTTAGTCATGCTTTATTTTCTTTTTGGAATCTACTTTGTAATGCGTTATAAACTGTAGTGATTCAGTCCATAAGCTTCCCCAGGTGGCAATTTGAACCATTTTTTAAAAAATTTGCTCTGTTGGAAGACTATCTTCTCATTATTGAAGACATTTGGAAATATACCACACAGTCCTAATAGAAGCGAGTCAGGTTTTTATCGGCTTCAGTGTGCATATGACTATAATTAACAAGTAAAATGAACATAGGCCATTTAAAATTCATTAAAGTATGGGAGAAAAAAATGACATTTGATCATAAGTAAAACTCTGCATATTTACTTACTTAGCAGGAGGCATGTGGGGAGAAGTAGTTGATTCACTGATGTGTCAGGAGATGGCAAATGAAACTGCTTGTAACCTGCTGCTGCCATCATTGTGGGATGGAGTTAACATTAAGTGCAATATCTGAGTGTTTGGCACCACAACCTGTGAGCCAGACATGACATCTTTTTGCATATTTTATTATGTTCCCCCGCCACCCCAGGATGAATATTAGAACATTGGGTTTTCATCTATCACTCATTCTCTTTGGGATAATTATTGTAGTAGGTGGCATCTCTAAGATGTGCTGAAGAGACACCCAGGAGGGAGGTAATACCCCAGTCTCTGTGCAGGTGGACATGGGGAACCAGTGTTTGCAACAAAGGCCCCAAACTGGACACCATTAATTCTATCACCGGCCTTAAAGGCAGTGACATTGTAAGACGGAATGGAATCCTACAATGTTTTGAAAAAGGAAAGAAAATAAAAAAGAGGCTGTTTATATTTACTGGGCATGATGGAGAGAGGGATTTGCTAGTTATTGCAAAGTCATTTTTTTGTACCTGGCTGGTATGTGGGCTTAAAAAGCCCACAGAGCCTTTTGTGGTAAGTGCTCTGCTGAACTCTTCCTGCTCTTACTCTGGATTTGGAATCTAAATTGGTTGGGGAAAGAAATGAGAACAGGGGTGAGAAGGGTGAACAGCTCCGAAGTCTATGGGGTTGAGGAATTGGTGATGTCAGGCTATTTGAGGGAAATGAGATTTCAGAGGAACAGTTAGAGAAAAGGGGATTTAGCGCTGTGGGTAGCTATTTGTATAGAAAGGTCTAGAGTAGAGATTCTTTTTCAACTCTAACTTAAAACTAGAATCCCTTGGGAAATTTATTTGTTTATTTATCCACTCAGTGTAAGCATTCCTTCTTTCTTGCCTCCCTACTTTCCTCTTTTTTAGTATGTTAAAGAACACCATTGCCTAGCCCCCTTCTCTGACATTATGACATTAATTGGTCTGAGCTGTGGAACCAAAACACAGAAATTAAAATGGGTCATATGGAGAACCAGGAGTTTATGACATTGTTTTGCAGCTTTATTTGCATGTTGGAATCACTTAAAAGTCATTTGAAGTGAGAAAATTAAATTATTGGTTGCATTGCTTTAACTTGTGAAATCACACGTTAATATCATAGAAATAGGAAATGTGAGCAAGTATTTGAGCAAGGTGCTAAAATCCCAAAGGATTGATGTAGATGGCAGCAACAAGTTGGAGAGACATATGCCACAGTCTGACCCTCAGAGCTGAGGGGTTATGTTGCAGAGAATGGAGGAATAGCAATTTAAATATGGCAATGTGAGGCAAGGTGAGCAGGATACCAAAGTTGAAAACACCACCAATTCAGAGACCTTTAGGGGACCACAAGGGAAAGCTACATAGTTTGTTGGTACTAGAAGGTGAAGGAAATATTAGAGATGGATTTTAGTTTCCTGGGGTTTGATAGCCAAACATTATGCAGCAATCAATGAATGTTTGTTGAGGGAACAAGTGCTTTTTATTCAGGTCAATGTCGTGTGTGTATAAAAGTGACCATATTATGCTGTATTAAAAATAATTATTGGGAATTTGTTCATCCTAGTTAATGGATTAGAATTTATCATTTTATTTAAATTTTTATTGAATTTATTGGGGTGACATTGGTAATAAAATGATACAGGTTTCAAGTGCACAATTCTAGAATACTAAATATATTTTAGTAAATATATTTTATGCCATAGGCATAAAAATTACTAAATATATTTTGATGCCATGAATGTAAGGAAATCAGAGTTTCTGAGTTTAGGGGTTGGGCAGTAACCTATGAAGACTGTTAGTATTTCTTTTTTAAACTTTACACTTAAATGGGTAATCTAGTCAATTTACAAAAACTAAAGAAAATTGGAAATATAATTTAGGGACTTTCAAGAAATAGTTCTCAATCCTCTCATTATGAAAAATAGGAAGTATTAATTCTTTTAGTAGTTACTTTAGTTATCTCCTTTACTTCAGATACATAGAGTAGGCATCTTAATCTTTATGTGCCAGGCTGGTAACTTGATTAAAGCTGGCCACTAGAAGCCTCATTTCTGTGCAGAAAATTGTTTTCTTCCAGTTATACAGAAATAGGCATACCTTTCATTTTATCACCAATTTTCCACATTGATAATGACAAGGGAACAAAGAATACATCCCATTCCTTTAATTTCTAGGACAATAGCAATGCAAGCACAAGGATGACTGTGAACAGACACTTTGTCTTAGGGTTAAGAAGGAGAGAGAAGGGAGGGGGGAGAAAGAGAGAGAGAGAGAGAGAGAGAGAGAGAGAGAGAGAGAGAGAGAGAGAGAGAGAGAGAAAGAGAGAGAGAGAGAGAGAGAGAGAGAGAGAGAGAGAGAGAGAGAGAGAATGAATGTGTTTGTGAGGACCTCAGTGCTGTCCTAACATAATGGCAGGGAGGGGTCCCCGTGGGTAAGAAGGAATGCCCCTCAGCACCTACCAGCTGTGCTCATATGTGAAGTTCACAGTGTTTTGGCTTCTACTCTCTGCATGAGAACAGACCAGAAATCAAAATCTTCATCTACAACTTTTTAAATATGTATGTGCTATCAACATGTGATGTGGAATTTACCATTTAACGATATGTTATACAGAAGATCTCCAGAACTTGTTCATATATAACTGAAACTTTATAATCTCTGAATAGCAACACCCATCCCTTCCTCTCAGTCACAGGCAACCATCATTTCACTCTGTTTCTCTGAGTTTGACTCTTTTAGATAGCATGTGCCCTGAGTAGGAATCAAACGGTGACCTCCTGGTTCATAGGTAGATGCTCAACTACTCAGCAACACTGGCCGGGCTGAACATTATTATATTTTTTAATCACATAAAATTAACTGGGTTACATAAAAACTTTTATATTGTAAATTACTATATAATCTTCAACTATGTTTATCTATAAAGTGATAAAGTGCAATTATTTAGGCAAAAAATTTCCACCTTATTGAGATGCAGTGAAGGTTAAACAATTAATTTTATGAAAGGTTTTGACAATTTTTAATAGATTTATAATCTTTGAAGAAAATTTTAATTTCTTCCTTAACTTTTCATTTTTTGATAGCAGCATATTTTGAAATTTTAAAGATTAGCAGTTTTTGCAGTTTTTCCCCCCATTGATTTTAGGGTAAATATGTTTAAACTGCCAAATGTGTTAAATGTGTATAGTGAGAGTTAAAAAAATCATGTTATTTTTTCCCTTTAAAGTCTCATAAATAGGCCACTCAAATATTTGAAGCTATGTACTAAAATGCCAGGTAACATATTAACACGATGTTTAAATTTAGTTTTCCCCCCCAGCCCTTAGTTATTAAGCTTATTTCATTTAATAGGTGATAATATATAGACATAAAATGGAGGTATTATCAGACCATACGGCATAATGGATAATTATTACTCTGGAGATATAATAAAAGATTTCCCCTGTGTCATTATATGAACATTTTCTCTCAGTGACAACACATTTTCTCTCTTAACACTCCATTTCTTGGCTGTCATATTTGCTGCATCTTTTCTTTTCTGGTTTTTAAGTAATCTGTCAATCTTATATTCCCCAAATAGGACCAAATCTTCTAGCTATGGAAAGGAGTATAGTAAAACCAGGAAATGAAGCATATCCAGAAATAAGCAAGGCAACATTGAACTATAAAATTGTAGAATAAGCTCACTTTTGAATATGGATATAATTATAGTCACTAAGTTATTTTCAAAGTGTGTTTAGTTTTATAAGACATAATTCATGTCTTAGTTGGCTTTATCTCAGAGATGTAAGGTTGGTTTAACATCTGTCTAGGCAATCACTTTAATAAACAGAATAAAATTATCTTTAGAAGGATTTATTAAGGTTAATAAGTAGTTTCTATATCAAAGAAAATGAAAACTTCAAATGCAACAATGAAACATTAGGTATATTTCTACTAACATAAAAACTAAAAATAAAGATTTCCTGCCATTAAAATGTTATGTAATATTGTTTTAAAAATCCTTGCCCATGCAATGAGAGAAGGCAATCCTATATAATATGCAAATCGACCAAATGGCAGAGCAACTGGTCGCTATGATGTGCACTGACCACCAGGGGTCAGATGCTCAATGCAGGAGCTGCCCTCCCTGGTGGTCAGTGTGCTCCCAAAGGGGAACACCGCTCAACAGAGGCCAGGCTCAAGCACTGGCAGCACTAAGGATATCTGACTATTGGCTTAGTCTGCTCCCCAACAGTAGGACATCCCCCACCCGAATGCATGAAAATCGTGTGCCAGGCCTCTAGTTAAATAATAATTATATGGTGAAAGTTAAAATGCCATCAGTTGTTATGATATAGTTTCTCATCTAGATGAATATACCCTTTCTCCAATGTATTGCTGAGATGATGACAAGTAAAAGAAAGGCAATGAAGAAATGCAACCACATGCTTTTACCCACCAATTTGGCCTATTCTAGAGGGAAAAATAATTGGATAACACCTGAATGCTCACCTTAAGTTTCTTTTATCTTCTTTCTCATATAGTATCACTCATTTTGAAGAACAATCTAATTGTTCATAGATTTTCCCCAAAACTTTCAAGGTGGATCTTAGATGTGGCTCTGTTTCTATTTCTTGCCATGACGATATGGGGTTGGTCAGTGGGTTACTGCAAGGAAAATGTGAATGTGTACATGTATCTCAGTCTGAACGTAAAACTTAACCCTATAGTCAAACTCTCTTTGTGTCTTAAGCTTTGCTCATGCTTGTGTTTCAAATAATACATGCCACTCTAATTTTCTCAAGGCCTCTTCCTCCTGTTTTGTTTTTCCTCAAGATCTTTGTAGCATGCACACACCTCCAGGTTCACAAATTTTATATATTTTTTCTCTCTTTTTTTGTTTTTGTTAATACTCACTGAAGGATATTTTTCCCATTAATTTTTAGAGAGAGAGAAAGGAAGGGAGGGGGAGAGACCTAGAGAGAGAAATAAAGATACAAGAGAGACATTGATTGGTTGCCTTCTGCATATGCCCCTGAGGATCAAAACTGCAACTGAAGTACTTGACCGGAATTGAACCTGGCACCGCAGGCCAATGCTTTATTCCCTGAGTCAAACCAGCTAGGGCTATATTCTCTTCCTTCTGCCTATCATTGAGAGCTTTCCATTTGCCTTTAAAATAAGTTGCTGTTTAGATCAACCTTTCCCAATCAACAACAAAAAGCCTACATATACAATGTTAGTCACTCCTTTCAAGCACAGAAATTTCACATTACATTTCCTATTCTTCTAGCTTCATGAAATCTTCCTTTCAATATCATGGCTTTGAACAAAATGAGTAAAGTTATGACTTGACAAAAACACTGAATACAACTCCAGACAATGTGAAGCAGAAATTTCACTTAGTTTTCTAAAGGTGTGGGCAAAAATAAAATTTTAAAAGGCTTTTCTGCAACAAACCGACCTTTCTTAGTTGGCAATGAAAGAATATTATAACATATACTGTCTCTTTGTCTAAAAGTGTTGCTGAAATAGGTTTAAATAGACCTATTCAAATGGGTGAAGGGAGACAAAGTGTACAAACTTCCCATTATCTGTATCCATAAAAGCCAAGCGACCAGAATGCTGGAAGGACCAGAACAACAGGAACAATTGGTCACTATGATGCTCACCGCTGCACCCAACCAGCCTGATCAGATCCCCGATGGGCACCCCCGCAACCTCTCATGGCCCCTCCCCCTGGCTGGCCCAGACTTCAATTGCCCCCCCCCCCCTGATCTGAGACAGGGCCAGCCAACCCCCTAAGGCCCCTCTTCATGGCAGGCCCTGCCCCTGATTGCCTTCCCCCCAATCCTGATTGGGGACAGGGCCGAGCCAGCCAACCTCCTGCAGTCCCCCTTGCCAGCCCAGCCCCTATCAGCCCCCTCAGATTCTCCTCCCCATGATTGGCTCCCATCAAGGTGAGCTAGCCAGATCCCACCCGTGCATGAATTCATGCACCAGGCTTCTAGTAAGGTAAATAAGTTCCTAGAATATAATGTACAACACCTTGGAGAATGCAATTAATAATACCGTATTGTATACACACATGCAAAAATTGCATCCACGAGAAAGGAGCAATAGGAAGAGTAACCTGTCAATTTAGCTAGAATTGTAATGGGTTTGATAAAATACACAAACATCCTACAGGCTTTGAAGACAGGCCCCCGGACTTTGAGAGTGGCCCTTGTGTTTTCCTCCCTGAGACAGGTGTCAATTGAATGTGAATGTCGCTGACCACTCTTCTATTCCAGGCAATCTCCTCAAGAGAAGTTTCCTTGGGAAATTCTGTTCTTAGGCAAATACAATTATTTTGTTGTTTTTATTTTTAAGAGTTTTTATTTTTATTTTTTTATATCTCAGAAACAATTCTTAATGTGAAAATAGTTGTGACTTGAAGGGCTCATCTGTGCTTCCCTGGGAGAATCAGGAAGTAGATTGCATAAACTGTCTCCTGAATTTCAGCTTTTCCCCCTCAAAACTTTGATAGCCTCCCTGTAAAGAATAGTCACTGAAAGATAATGCTATTATCATTGTGGCTCAACTTGTTTTTAATAATTATACCTCAAGACAGTTGAACAAGGGTTTGAAAGTAAGAAACTAGTTTAAAATCCAGTTGTCCTGAAGTATTAATGTTCTGTGCTGGTGGCCTGAAGCTTTGAGACCATTGTTACTCAGAGATACATTAAAACTAAAATAGAAACTTCACACAAAGAATCGAATAGCAACAACAACAAAAAAAGTGCTCGTTATTCTAGGTCTTTATTTAGAAGGATTTACAAAGATTAATTTTACTTAGCACTATGGCGTTAGTTTCTCACAAGAGTTAGTTCTCCTAAACAAGGTGTTATGGAGAAAATAAATCCATTAAACCATTAATCTTAAACAGCCAGTGGGACTGCTGTCAGAAATTTTAATTAATCTGGCCTATTAACTGAGACCAAATATTAGGTCATATGCAACTCAGGGTAAATCTGCCGACACAAATTATTTAGCTAGATTTAGCCAGATGAGTCAACTTCATCAAAAACAGTCAAATCACCTTTTCAATTGTTAACTAAAGAGTATAAAATACTTTGGATAGAAATGGGGAAACAAAGTTGATAACAGGAATAGCTAACAGTTTTTGAACATTATGCTAAACATTTTGCACATGTATCTCATTTAACAGTAGCAACCATGCAAAGATAGAGGTTTTCGTATCATTTCCATTTGAAAGATGGAAAAATGAAGTTTAGAAAAGCTTCATCAATTGTCTGAGGTCATGTGGTTAGTCAGAAGGAGATATATTTGAAATTCAAACTTTTCTGCATACCACACTATTCCAGACACGCAAAGGAAGAAGGAGAATTACTCAAACATACTACTGTTGTCATCAGTGGATTCTTATGTTAATGAATAAAGTAGATTTTATTTTTCTACTCTATAGTGATCTGTGACGTATTTATAGGCTAGTAAAATTAGTCAGAGACTCAGGGCTAGATCTTCTAATATGGCTGTTTTCTTCTCTGATTCAATCTTTTGTGTTTGCATCCTGTTTTGTTAATGATTTGATATTGCTGATAAGATGTGACATTTTTTTTCAATGTAGCTATTTCTCTAGGGAAAGCTTATATGTAAAAGAGTCATAATTTTAAACAGTGTAGGTGATTCCTATAGTGTTTTTAACATAACTAGAGGTCTGGCGCACAAAGTTTGTGCATGGGGCGGGGTGGTCCCCTCAGCCCAGCCTGCACCCTCTCCAATCCAGGATCCCTCGGAGGATGTCTGATTGCTGGTTGAGGCCCAATCCCCAGATCTCACAATCTGGGACTACTGTTTCCAAACTGCTCATCTGCCTGCCTGCCTGATCATCTCTAATTGTCCCCTCCCCCCACTAGCCTGATCACCCTTAACTGCCCCTGCGTGGCGGCCTGATCACCTCTAGCTGCCTCCCTCCCCGACGGCCTTGTTGCCCTCAATTTCTCCCCCAACCCTGGCCTGGGTTGCCCCTTACTGCCTTCCCTGCCAGCCTGGCCCCTCCCAACTGCCCCCTCCTCTGCCAGCCTGGCTGTTCCCAACTGCCCTCCTGCCAGCCTGGTTACCCCTAACAGCCTCCTTCTGTCCTGGTTGCTCTCAACTGCCCCCCCCCCCCCTGCTGGCCTGGTCAACCCCAATTGCTCCCTGCTGACCTGGTTATCTGTCCCATGCAGCCTGCTGTTCGGTTGTCTGGGCATTAAGGTCGTGATGGCCCCTGGCTTGTTATATATTAAGATGATGATGATAATGTAGTTAGGTAAATACCATATAATAATGATGATGTGGTATTTAACTTAACTACAGTTGAGTTAATTAATGACCACTAATATTTTTAATCATTGCTAATAAAATACTATTTCCAAGTTTAAGTTTCAGTCACCAACCATTACCCAGAATGTGAGAAATATAATGAACTTAGCATACTTGCTCAGCAAGCTTTTTAAGTGACTTGATTTCTCATCGTAGTGGAAAATAACTTACCTCGTAGCACCGACTTCATCTCTTGTTGATAATTTATTTTTATCCAAAGCAAATCTTAAGGTCTTTTCTAATCAGTGATGAGCACCTCACTTGTGCTGACACTGAGCTCTTCAGTAGGCGCTTTGCAATGTGAGACTCATTTGCATTCAACCACACATCACTCTGTTAAGGTATAATTTACATTTCTGATCACGAGTATAATTTTCCATTAACTTTGTTGCAACATCGAACATAAGTACTGATATTACTTTAACTCTAATCTATTAATTTTAATATGACATAATTTTAAAAAACCAATCCAAATTTCTATTTGCATCTTGTGTAGCATTATTTTTACACACTTTTAATTCTGTTATTTACTGGCTACAGAATTAGAATAACTTATCCTCAAATCAGACAGACCTCTGTTAAAATCTCAGTTCTGAAACAAAATGTACCACATTAGGCCAGCTACTGAAATACTTCGAACTTCAGATTTCTTATTTGTCAAAGGAGGAAACCAACAGTCCTCATGGCACAGGAATTTTGTGAGAATAAAATGAAACAATGCATGGAAAATATATTTGTTTTCTCTTTTTTCAGTTATCATCATTGTACTTTTAATTTTTCTCTTGGTTTCTTGATTATCCCTCACTACATTCAATATATTGTCAAGCCTTCCATAGATAAGATTTGACAACAGATATCCAAAGTGTCTTACATTTTTTTCTTAGCTTTTCCATCCACATTAATACATATGACTTTTGTAAACAATAAGGCAGATAGTCATATGTAAGGTTATTTTCAAAAATTTATATAAATTTACATGTAGTTATATATGGAAGCTTAAAATTATTTTTTTAATATTATGAGGTCTTAAATGATTTAAGATGATGAGGTTATTAGAAGTGCAGATACTGAAACCTGTCTAAGTTTGAAATGGTGCCACCACTCACTAGCTGTATGACTTTGGCTGGTTTTGTGACTTTTCTGTATCTTAGTTTCATCATTTGCAACATCTGACTTACTTTATTGACTTGCTGAGAGGATTGAGTTAATTAATACAGCACAACTTAGAACAGAACCCAAGTGCACTGTAACTGCTTAATGTTAGCAACTACAAATGGTGCAAGCCATTCCTTACATTGCTAATTTTAAATCAATGCCACAATGTGATATGTATTCTATATTTTTTAATTACCCAAATATTTTATCTATTCCTAAGATTAGATCTTTGAACATTGTAGACAGAAGCTCAGGATGTTTTGTTTGGTTTAATAAACACCCACTAGAATGGCCATAATTTAAATCATACCTATAAAAGATATATATATATGTTTGGAGTTTTGTGAGGTTCATCAAAATGAAACTCTTCTTCTGGTTTGTTGAGTAGGTCCTAGACATTGAAAATTATTTTAAAATATATGAATTACAAATTTTAAGCCATGTCATCATGATGATCAATTTATGCAACTTATCATTCTGACAATGACAGGCAAGGTGCTGTGAAGGTGGGTAGTAAGAAGCAAAAGAAGAAAGCTGTGGTCTATGCTGAGATGATCAAATAACTGTTAAGTATCACTGGAACTGATTAGAATCCAAACTTACTCCAAAAATGCAGCATGCATTTTAAAAATAGTCACACAAATAAGCCATTTACATACAGTGACCTTTTGGATGGAAATCATATTAAAAATCTGCAAGGAAAATATGTCCTTTTTCTCTTTTTTGTAGCTTACTTTCCAGATAAAGAATGGCATACATTCAAAAAGTAGGTGCTCCCTGCCTGTTATTCCACTATTTATTTGCAAATAAGAAGAATTATTCTTATGGAAATATTTATTGGGCACTTACTATAGGCTAAGCACCATACTAAATCTCATCTGTTATTAATCATTTAAACTTCTCAATAATGCTATCAATTATATATTTTTAGCTTCAGTTATCCTTCTGATATTTTGCAACTGTGGCTTAAATTAGTTTCTTACCCAAGGTCACACAGCTAATATGCGGCACAACAAGATTGAACCCAGGTCTCCATCTTGGTTTCTATGCAATATGGCCCGGAAATGGAGTGATGCATAGTGAGAGCTGGCCCAGAGCTCAACGATCCTCTCATTGGAATACATCCTCTTGATCTGAGTATGTGACACTGAATATTTATAAGAATTGTGTTTAAAATCATTTAATTCCTGAGCATGGTGTTCATTAACCAAGAAATAAGTTGAGTGAGGAAAAAGTCTTTTGACAGTGAAGATGGAAAAATTATTCCCTTTTTAATTCTTGCTCAGCCAGAATTATCCCCAGGAGAAAGTACTTGTTTGATGAACATTGCTCTAACTTTTTTGAACACAAGGTCATTTTTACTTTTTAGAGAGATCCTCAAAATTGGTGGTCCTCAGAATCAGGTAACCAAGAGAGTCAAGATAAAATTAAACAATATTATTTTCTTTTAGTTTATTGTTAGTTATTTATATATCAATAGTTTTTTTTAATGTATGGGGGTGATATAAAATGAAATTCATTTAGTTAAAGTATTATTGGTATTTGACATTACGTCAAACCTGGCCATTTATTAAAAATTATATATTTTATTGATATTTTACAGAGAGGAAGGGAGAGAGATAGAGAGCTAGAAACGTCGATGAGAAACATCGACCAGCTGCCTCTTGCACATCCCCTGTGCCTGCAGCCAAGGTACATGCCCTTGACCGAAATCGAACCTGGGACCTTTCAGTCCTCAGACCGACGCTCTACCACTGAGCCAAACCGGTTTTGGCAAATCAAAACCTCTTAACTAAAAGCAGTTTATGGCAGATAGTCATGTCCTAAGCTAGAATCTTACCTGACAAGGTCAATATTTATCTTAATTGAGTCTGTTTTGTATCTTTAATAACATACCATTGGAATGTCGTGTTAATTGCTGACTATTAACTATCCTGTACCCACCTACGTAAAAAATGTATCATTTTACTTTTTATCCAATCCCAGAGGTTTCCCCTCTCCTTTCTCCAGCCCGCCTAATCTATCACCAATTAATTCCATGTAATCCACTTACATCTCTCTTTTGATTATAATGTATAAAATAAGGTGCAAACTGCCTTTCTCTTGAAGCATTGTCTCCATACGTTCAAATTTTGCTTCGGAGCAATTTCCACAGTTTGGCTCAAATAAACTCACAAAAATTCTCTATAAGTTTGAATGTTTCTTACACTGACACACACACACACACACACACACACACACACACACACACACTCACACACACACCCTTGAAGAAAGGAAAGGGAAGAACAGCTGTCCCTGACTCAGATCTTCTTGTGGATTGCAGTCACGCCAGCCTCCTTTTAAGCCTCATGTCATGTCCCTTGCTCACTGCCCTCTCCTGACATCCTGCAGGCATCAAGGCTGGCCCTAGAGATCATTCACTCTGTTTGACTCCCCGGCTTGCTTTCCTTCACAATAGCTCAGAGCTCAACAGAACTTCTCTTTTTTTGTTCTCTTTCTCTTTTTCTTGAATGCAAACAAAGGTTTACCTTCTTGCTCAAATAATGTTTTTTTCTCTTTCTGTTTTGCAATAATGAAGCATCACTAGAAAGTGGAGGAGGCTGAACAGTTTCTGCACACACTCTGTGGTGCATGGAAAAACATTGCAGTCATGTTTGTAAAGGGCATTGTGGATTTTTAAGGACTCTATGACACCTCATTCTCCCTCTAATTATCCCCAGCAAGTAGTAACTGGGTAATGAGAATCAGAACTTTGGCCACAGGCAGTGGCATTTTCACTTAAGTATTGATTAATACAAAGGTATTTTAAAGGGAAATTAAGCTTTTATTCATTGTAAAAGAAAATTAACATCAGCAAGCAATTTTTAGGATATGTGTCTTTAGAAATGCTGAATTAAATTTTGATTTAAAGCTGTCAGAAGCATTTCTCTGTGTAAATGCAATTTAAATAAATTCATCGACATGCATTATATTTTCACACAAAACCCCATAAGAATAATACAGACAACATTAATTTTAGTTGCAAACATAAATTCTTATCATTGTTTTAAATTTCCATGATAATTTTTTCTCACAAGTTCTTCACTACATAAAGGTTTGATGAAGTTCGGATAAAATATATTGCTTACATTGGCGCCATGGGGAGAGGTGCTCATCCCCATTGTTGCTCATGGGAGAAAGTCTTGTGATGTCCTGAGAAAAAGGGTATTCTGAGGCTCCCATGGGAGAACGAGTGATTTTTATTTCTGTGGAATTATATCCCTGAGTTTCCAGGGTCCCATTTCCCCTTATCCTGCCAAGGAAGGAGCGAACCTGGGAGTTTGATTGGGCTAGAATCAGAGCCAGTGTCCAGAGTTTCCTTTCCGTATCGGAGCAGTGTCCAGTCCAATAGCAGGCAGGCTTAGCTTATGCTCCCCACTGCAGTCCATCAGGCCATTGAGTGTGGGGTCTGCAGGGCCATATGGCTATGGCGGAAACAGGGTGAAGGCACGAAAGCAGAAGCAACACCAGAGGAACCAGGGAATTAAGAGAATGAATTCCTTTGTTTATGGGATTATGTATTCCCAAATTTTTGTGGGCTTGCAATGGTCACACCCATCCTGGCCGATGACTTTTGTTCCCTGGTGTTACTGGTGGGCACTTTCCCTATTCACCCCAGCTTCACTGTGCATGAATCTAGTCCCCCTTTGTTGCACCCTTTCTCAGTGATCTGTTGGGAATGGGCTAGTGTTTCCCTGAGGAATGTGAAGCTGCAGCTTCCTGACATGCCTTCAGTGTCTTCACTGTCTGGCTTTCCCTTTGCTCCTTGCCTGTTATTAGCAACTAGCTAATTACAATGGCATCAGAATTTTACATGAACATATTAGAATATTATCAAAATTTAAATAAGAAATACTTTATCCTTTTGATTGAGTTATCTGATCTGCATTTTATTCTGTAGCAAGAAATTCTAGCATTTATTCTTATGTAATCTTTTCTGTAGAAAATAATGGCCTTATAGATTGAGATACATGGATTTTAGAATTCAAGACACATAATGTCACTTTGAGGAAACAAAAGAGACATATCTTTGGCACTTAATAGTTATCTTATTTTGGAAAATGTTCATTGCTCCGGATCAGCCAGTGATATGAAAGAAAATGTGAAGTAGAAGTCATAGGTCCACCATAATATTACAGGTTTGTTTGCACTAATTACGGCATAAATGCCACATTGGTGTTCAGCAATTCATTTGTTGGACAGTTCTTCAAGCAGCCAGTTTCAGAGGCGCTGAGACTCTAATTAAACTCTGGCTGATGTTCCAAATCCTCTCTTCAGAGCCTGGGGGAATAATAACATTTATTTACAAGGCACCTCTTACCCTAAAGCTATCAGGTATCCTCCCCACAATCAGTATTCCAGTCTGTCCTAGAAAGGAAGACTAAGCATTCTGTTTGGTTTTAGAGCAAGTGCATGTACTTTTGTACAAATGAGAATTTTATTGATTAAAGTACTCGGTGCAATACTACTCAGAAATAAAAAGGAGTGGAGTATGGTTGCATGCAAAATCATGCATGTATCTCAGAGGCATTATGCTGAGGGAAAGACATCAGTCTTAAATGGTTATATAATAAATGATGTCATTGACAATGCTTTCTGGAAGAAAATAATACTGATGAAGGAGGATAGATTAGTGGCTGCTAGAGGCTGGGGTGGAGGAAGGGTTTGATTGAAAAGAGAAGTAACATAAGGGATTCTTCTGTGTTATAGAACTTCTCTGAGGTTTGATTATGGTGATGCTTACACAGATACACACTTTGAAATGCATAAAATATAAAACCAAAAGTCAATTTTATTGCATGATCATTTCATTAAAAATAATAAAATATCTACACATTGAGAAGAATTGAACCACAATTTTGCCTCTGAGTTATTCATAAGCCAAAGAATATAATAGTGCCCATAGGTAAAATCAAGCTCACTGCTTAGGGTCATGTCTATTCCTAATAGTATAATATAATACATATGTCTAATATAATAAGAAGGTCTCTTTTAATTATGTGCAGTACATGTCAGCCAGAAATCATCATTGTACCTCCTGCATGTCTGAACATCCATCTTTGTCTTCTTCATGCCTCTTTTATCTCTACTTGCTTTAAAATATATGTATTCCCAGATTGTATCTTAAATCTGAACTTCTTCAGTTCATTACCCTCTCCAGGGAAAATCTCCTTCAATCAATGACTTGACCTAAAAAATCCTTGTTGAAGATTACTTCTAAATCTGTACCTGCAGTCCTAATATACTTTTATCCCTAATTATATTTTTGTATGTAATACCTTATTTTGAATATCCCAATAGCCCCCCAAAAATCACCACAGCAAAAGCAATTTAATTAGCATATCTTCTGAAAGCTAAGATTATTCTAAAATCACTGACTTTTTGGTTACTAAAGCTAGAAATATTATTTTACCACTTCCTCATAAAATTGGCCATTAAATCTAGTTGATTCTTTCAATTTTGTATTCTTTCCCTCATAAAAGCCTAAATTATACCTTAATCATGGTCACTTAGAATATTACAATAGCATTCTCTATAATCTCATTCTCCTGTTATATCTCTATTTGACTTTTGTACTCTTGTTAGTATTACTTTGTAAAATATGATCAATTCCTTCTGACCAGAAATCTTTTTCTTACAGAAAGGAAAATCTAAATATCATATGGTATTCTGAAACTTTAGTATTTGGACCTTCCCCATTGTCTACCATCATCCAGCACAACAAACACAATTCTATCACTAACTACCTACAAACCTACCCTCCTCTTGGACTGTGGCCACTTCATATGTTTTATTGTTCCTTGAAACCATCCTATTTCATGTGGACAACCTCACTTCACTTGGGCAACACTTAGTATGTGTGTGTCTCTCCTGTCCATTAGAATCCCATTCATCCTTCATGTCTCTTATACCGTATCTTCCAGGAAGACCCTCAATCCAGCAATTTGGAATTCATCTTTGCCTTCTGTGAGCTTCCATAGAATAATTAATTTCTTTATTTTTATTTGATTTCTTATGCACACACATCTTTCCATTCAAAAACTCCAACCTCCTTAAGATAAACAATCATATGCTCATCCTACTTCCTTACCTTAAATGCTTTTTGGAATAAGATGCAAATCGAGCACACATATCCTATATAATAAAAGCCTACTATGCAAATTGTCCCCTTGACCCGGAGTTGTCTGTGGAAGGGAGGGAGGCACAGTCCAGCGGCCAGTAGCCACTAGGGATCCTGCCAGAATATCAATTTCGTGCATTGGGTCTCTAGTAAAGAAATAATCTTCCCTTTCTTGTTAGCCCTGGAATGATGCGTCTCACACATAAGATATCCAGTAGATGTTTGCTCTGTGAAACAGTGGATAAATGCATCGCAGACAGACTAAGCAGGCTAGGGAGTGTTGGAAATGTTATCCCATACATTACAATTAGAGGAAGATTATCATTAGCATTAATGTGTTATTAAAAATACCATTCTTCATGATCAGGTAATGTCAACATTTATTTATGGTGCGCCTGCACACACCACCCAGGGCCAAATTATGTTTTCATCCTATCATTCACCTGCTCAAAATTCAATGCCTGCTAGGGTGTGTTGAAGATTGAATTTCAGGTTTTATTTTTTGCATTTATGGCATTTTTATTATCTTGTGACCTTTATCCAATAAAGCAACACACATCTCTGAATATAAGAATGTTTTACTTCTCGGCATTTCCTGTGATCCTCCCTCCTGCCCAGCCTTCCCTTTCAGGTCCTTGTTTACTTACTTTTATCCATTTTTGGCTTTCCCTCGTTTGTATCTGTCCCTACCCCTTCCTATATTACCATTATCCCTCCCACTCCATGTCCTATATATAACATTCTTCTTTCTTCTTTTTCCTTCACATTTCCTGTCGATTACTATGTATTGCATCTGGATCTGAGATTGCCACACACTGTGAAGCAATTATAGCGCTTGAGTTCACAGTCTAAGGTGAGTCAGGTCAGTTGTTTTTTAATGGTTGTTTTTGTCATTATTGTACTGTGTATTTGTTTACTGTTCTCAGAATCATACTTATTCTCACTGTGGCTCAACCCACAATTACCTTTATTCAGCTTGTACCTGACATAGGCAATAGCGTCATCCGGTCCCTGCTTCATTCGCGCCTGCTCCGGAATGGAGAGACCTTTCCTGAGCGTCCTCACAGCTGAAGCCACTCCATTAGCCGCCCTCATTTCCCTTCTTTAGCTGGGAATCGTTCTTGCAAAGCCAGCCTGCCACGCATGCTCTGTAGTCGGGTTCTTGTGTGTGCTTGTCATGTGTTGCTCAAGGTTGTTCTGCAGTTTTCCTGAAAGTCCTCATTGCTTCTAGCATGGGCCCTTATGGGAGATTTTCTTAATCAACGAAATACTTAAGATTATTAAAAATAGCCAATCCAGCCAAAATCAGTTTGGCTCAGTGGATAGAGCATTGGTCTGCGGACTGAAAGGCCCCAGGTTGGATTCCGGTCAAGGGCATGTACATTGGTTGCGGGCACATCCCTAGTAAGAGGTGTGCAGGAGGCAGCTGGTCGATGTATCTCTCTCATCGTTTCTAGCTCTCTATCCCTCTCCCTTCCTCTCTGTGAAAAATCAATAAAATATATATTTTAAAAATGGCCAGTCCAGAAAGAAAGAAGATGCACTTATATTGTGTGTAAAAACAAAAAGTTTCCTTAAGAATTTAGGTGATTTTTTTTTTTTTTTAGTGAACTCTGGAAGTATAGCATCAGATGTCACCAGTGTTTTGCTCTGGGTATAGGATTTGGGTGACTCTTATTTTCTGTACATTTCTATATGGCACAGTTATTTTTTAAATACATATATTTTATTTTGTTAAAATAAGTAAACTCATTTTAATAAATCATATTATGTTTTGTTTTGTGCTGAAATATGTATACCAAAATAAAAATATTTCCTAATGGATTTTGAATTTTCAAAACAAACCACATATGTTTTGACTTCTAGGAAATACTTTAGGTTATCAATACATTTATAGAAGACAGATATATATGGTCACATTGCAAGGGATATTTCATTCTATATTTCACCCTGTTCAAGGGCATTATTATTCACTGTTTAACAATAGAGGGCAGTAGAATAATGGTTCATAGATTTTTAGATAAAGCTAACGAAATCCCTCATTCTAACATCAAGAAAAATGATCAAAATAGGTCTCACATTGATAGAAGGAAAGTTAGTGTCATGATTTTTGCTTCTTATTTGCAAAAAAAAAAAGTTTATTCTGAGAGAGGAAAAGTCAGCCTGGAGGTTTTCAGAACTTGGTAGTTCTGAAAGACCTTATATTGACTTTCTCGGGCTTTAAAGTTTCCATCAGAAGATTAATAAGCAATGTTTATGTTTTTCATTGACCTTGTCACATCGGATATATCTGTTCACAAGTAAATATAGAGGAAAAGAAAACCAATCAATTTGATCTACTAAGTACTTAATGGATTTTGACACAATAACACCTTACGTGACTGAATAAAACCTTTTGTGTTCAAATGTGCTTGATCATAGAGGTTAGGTAAAACTCAGCTATGGCAATATCATTGTCCTCAGACCTGATCCAGTGCTGCCAAGGAAATGCTGATTAAAGAGGCATCTACCAGTGGCAAAAGAAAAGTTAGTATGTGATTCTGCCTTTATTTAGAATTTTTGTGTTTTGTTCATCATGGATTTTTACATTAATTTTTATGTTTAAATTTCATTAAAATATTGATTATCTTTATTTATGTATTTTTTTGGCACTGGCTTAAATTCTGTCCCTGAAGTGCATACCTCATTCTCTTCACCCTAATCCAGCTATGATAGCTAAACAATCCAAAATTTGGTGAGTCACAGTAGCAGAAGGACCACTGGGGCGAGGTGGAATGATAGGGAAATGGAAGATGGGGTCAATACTCAAACTGTCATCACTAGAGTGTCCTGCTGTGCTGAGTTCTTGATCTGATACCTAGTGAAATATGTCTTAATAAATCATCCTTCAGGCCTATTTGGAATCCAGCTCTGTCTCCTTCAGGAATAGGTATGAACTACTCTCTTGATCATACATTTTTCTGTCTACATATAGCGTAGAATGCACTGATTTAATTTCTTGCTTCAGAGAAAAAAGGACTAAAGGAGATCATATTGGATCTAAGCATAATCCTCAATTCATATCTTCCTTTAGTCATCTTTTGTCCTTTTTGGAACCCGGATTAGCATCTCAGATCATGTCTGTCCTAAGAAGAATGATGTTAGTGCCAATACTACGGCACCTTTTGGGAAAAGTCTAAACCTTCTAATCTCAAGCAACCTGGCTCTGTGTCATCTGCCTTTCTCATAAGTCTTATAAGCATAATAAGAAGAAGGAAAGGGAGAAAGAAAGGAATAAAGAAAGAAAATAGAAAATAGTTATTGTTTAAAATAGATATACTTGGACCTGGCTGGTGTGGCTCAGAGGTTGAGTGGGGAACCGGAAACCAAGAGGTTTGATTCCTGGTCAGGGCACATGTCCGGGCTCAAGTCCCAGTGGGGGCCGTGCAGAAGGCAGCTGACCGATGATGTTCCTCTCTCATTGTTGTTTCTCTCTCCCTATCCCTCTCCCTTCCTCACTCTATGAAAATCAATAAAAATGTATTAAACAAATAAAATAGACTTACTTGTCAGGAATGGCAGTTGAGTGAATTCTAGAGCCTGGTAGCTCCTTCTGAGTTTAGGTTGCACATCTTAGAAAAATTAGTTTTCAGTGAACTGACAATGTAATTCTGTGCTCATATAACTTGTGCAATTCCTATGGCCTGTAATTGGAGAAATCATGTTAAAGGCTCAGAAAAGTCCTGCAGATGTCCCCAAATGGCCTAACCCAGCCTTCCCCAACCATGTTTATCACTGAAACTTTTCTTTTAAAATATAACTCTAATATAAGTATTTTAGAATTAGTTCTGAGAAATGTCATTAGGGAACTGTTGTTTTTTTTCATCAAAATATAGAGGTCTCAATTATATCTTGATACAGGATTCCACTTTTAGAGAACAGATACCTCTACCAAGTTCCTCTCTCCTCCTCTCATATTATTCTATTCCTTTGTGAAAGTGTTAACATTTTTTAACCAGTTAACTGCCACGTGTCCAAAAACGGGATGATATTGGAATTTCTTCCATATGCATTAGAATATTTATGAACTTAAGTTTCCATAATTTTCTTTACAAACCCAGAGATGTTACTAACAAGTCTGATTTTAAAACTGGGTGATCAGAGTTGATATGCGAGGTTTGTGGCTATAGACACATGTGGCATGTGGGGAAGGTCTGCTGCTTGCGTCTACAGACGCTTATAGAGTGTAAAGGGTTAAAATGTGCCTACCACCGGTTAGAAAATACTTGACTTATCTACCAAAATACAAGTTTGCAAGGTATTTGTGATGGATGTCTGGTGCCTAAGTGGGTATTTCAAAATTAATAGGAACTACCTTCTTCATTACCTACGTATGTATTTCATTACCTACATATGCACAACTCTTTTAGTTCTGAACATTTATGTCTTCATATCACTTTCCAACTAGATGGATAGTCCCATGAAAGCAGGCTGTTCCTATTTCAAATGCATCACATTATTACTGCTATATTTTCTGTGGTTTTTCTTAATACCTGATAGAGAATGGGCCTACAGAATGCACTTACAAATGAAATTTATTTTTTCTAGAATCTTGCTTCCTAAAATTGTGGAGATTGTGCTGTCTTTTAGAAGTTACTTTGTTTATTCATTAGGTATCTGAGTTGCATTTATTTAAATAGAAACCTGTGATGGAAAAGGATGACTCAGTAGATCTTAAAGTTAGTTTTACATTTAGAAAAAGGAATTTGCATTGTGAGAGATTACCTACTATTACTTCAATTACCACAGAAAGAGACTGATTTATAACTGATAAATAAAACCTAAAGTTACACATTTTTTTGCCATTTCAGAATCTTAGTCTCTACCCCACATTACAAGTGACTATGAAGGGGATACCCAGTCTGCCTCAGGCATAGTTTTTTTTTGAATGAACAGGAAATGTGAGACCATAATGTTATTGCCAGAATATTTATGTATATCTGTCAAACATTCAGTTGTAGGGTTGAAATATGATGGTCAAGATGATGAAACTTTTTACTTGGCATGACCTTCTTGAAGCTTTATTTGTAAATACAATATCTGGTTCAGTGAGGGATGGTCACAAAGACTCATTTTTAAAAAATTCTTTATTGTTGAAAGAATTCTATATGTCTCCTTTTTTCCCCAATTGACCCCTTCTAGCCTGCCCCATCCCGCACCCCAGGCATTTACCACCCCCTATTGTCCTCACAAAGATTCTTGCCAATGAAGTGAAATAATGCTTTTGGGAATCTATATTTACAATTTTGGTGGCTCTTGAGGTTGTCCTTTTCCAACTCATTATTGTCATCACCAAATGTCTATCGCCTTTGGTGATATTCTCTCTTGATTTGAGAAAGCATAAGCCTTGTGGGGTTGTATAATTTCAGTCATTGTATGTTAACCTACTTTGAATATTATTTTCTTGAAAAGAATTCTTAGTCCTATTTTCAAGGGGCAATTCATTTGTTTTAATTTATACCGTATTAAATTTTGCTAGAAAGGAGCAAGAGAATCATTAAAAGTATAAACTGACTCATAAATATATTGACCCAATATCTAACAACATTGACCTACTCACAGTGTATATTTAATTAAAATAGTATTAGACAGAACAAAATTAACTTCAGAGACTAACCAAAGCATTGGCTGTAATAAATACAATTACATGTTACTGTTGTTTTATATTATTGAAATAATTTTATCAATGTCTTCTGGAAGATAATTACATTTCAGATGTAAAATATTTCCCCATGAGCATTTAATATTTCATTATCTTCAGGATAAGAGTAGATTTTGTTTCTATGTTTATAGGATTATATACACGGCAGTGGTTCTAGGTCCTATTTTACTAATTATATCAATCCTGATTGGGAGTTTTACTTATGACCAGAGGATATTTCTGGCCATGATCAAATTGGTGATTAAGAAGTATCTCCTTGTATGGTTTGCTGGGCCAAGTGGACATTACTAGTCATCCTTCATGTAAACTTAATTGGGTAGTATAGTTTATGATGACCACATTTGAGTTAATGGGACCACCATCTACTCACTTGTTCAGAACAAAACCTGTGGTTTATCTCTAATCACCCCCTTTCTCTCATTCTCAACACCCATTAGCAAGTCATGTCTACTTTACATCCAAAACCTATCATGGATCGATTTTCTTGATCTCCTCTTATACAATTCTAGTTATGTTACCATTATCTGGTGGAAATACTGAAACAACCAACTTTCTCCAGTTGATATTATTTCTACTTTTGCCTCCTTTAGTTCATTGTCCACAAAGTCGCTTTCATAATCTATTAAAAATAGAAAACAAAGCTTATCATTTTCATGGTTAAAATACTTCAAATAACTTCTTAATATGATTAGAATAAACTTTTAGCTTATTACTGTGCCTACAAGACTCTGATATCTCCCTTTTATGCATGCCTAAGCTCACCCCTTGTCATTGTAGTTCTTTCTTCTTGCATTAAAAAAATATTCTTTAAGCGCACCAACGTTATTTCTGCTTCAGGAATTTTGCCTTTTACTGTTTTGTCTTCTTGGGATTCTCTGCTCCTGTATCTTTGCACAGGTACTATTAACTCATCACTTAGTTGTCATCTCAATCATTACTCCTTAGAGGATTGTTCATTCTACCTAAAGGAGCCCCTTGTCTTAGTCACTTCTCTCTCATTAGCCTTTGTAAATTTCCCCATAGAATTTGCCACTATTTGAAATTACCTTATTTATGTGTTTGTTTATTATATTTCTTACCTTTAACTTATTCAAGCTCCAATAGACTTAAGAACCCCATGGGGCAGGGCCGTCTGTGCCTCGTGCATCACAGGAGTGTCTGCTTAGAGTGTGTGCTCAGGAATGATTACTGAATGAATAGACCAGAGTTGGGATGAAAATGAAAGAAACCAGCATAAAAAACTGACAAGTCCATTTCTTAGTATTTGCTACTATAACTTTTGTATATCTATATCTATTGCACTTAGAAACTCAGGGAAAGATTTTGATTATCTTCACTTAAAAATTAAAATGACTGCTTTGGATGTGGGCATGTGTGTGTATTTTCTAGGGTAGAGAAATTCAACTCTACCTGCACCTTGGCAGTACCCAGGGAGCTTTGACATAGTAAACAGCGTGTCTGGATCTCATCTTTATAAAATCTTAACATTTTTGTTTTCTTGTTTTGGTTGGAGTCTAGACATGTTTTTTTTTTTGTTTGTTTTTTTAAAGATTTTTTTTATTCTCTCTCTTTAAAAATAATATATTTTATTGATATTTTACAGAGAGGAAGGGAGAGAGAGAGAGAGCGAGCTAGAAACATCGATGAGAGAGAAACACTGACCAGCTGCCTCTTGCACACCCCCTACAGGGGATGTGCCTGCAACCAATGTACATGCCCTTGACCAGAATTGAACCTGGGACTTTTCAGTCCGCAGACCAACACTCTACTACTGAGCCAAACTGGTTTGGCTAGACATGGTTGTGTTTTAAAAGATCCCTATGGGTTTTCACATTCTATTAAGGTTGAGAAAAACTGTTTTAGAGAAAAACTATTTTCATTTGGCTTTGCAATCCTTACAACTTTCCCAGTGTCGCTAAATTATATTTTTGTATGGCTTATAGTATCAGGGAAATGGTAGAGAGAAGCCCCTATATAAGACATGCCTATTTCAAACTTCAAATCCATAACCATGATCCAATTTTAGCTCCCAAGGGTTGATGTGATAATAGTCTTTTAGTGCATTTGTTTCAATCGTTAATACCATATATTAGCATGACAAGATATTGGAACAGAAGTTTCACACAAAATAAACCTTGATTTGATTGTGTTGAACAGCCATGTATAAAAGTGGTATTTCCATTTCACAGTTGAGAAACTGAGCAGAAAGGATATTGAGTGGTGGCTAAAATTCATCTCTTTAAACCCTGCTAGGATTCACTAGATATGCTTCAAGATCGACTTTGCTGGAAAGGAACCAGCTTCATATTGACATAAGCCAATAGGAGAGGCTGATCTTGAGAGCAAATGCAAAATGTTAATTAGTGAGGCAGATGGGTAACACAGAAATTAAATGTCACAAAGCAAAACTTTCTAAGTTTAGAGACAGAAGCATTTACATTTAATATGAGTTCTGCTTCTGCTTCTTAAATACTTCTCCTAATCACTTGTGTCTAAATACCTGATTGCACTTGACTTTTCAGTGCACCTTGGCTGATTAGCAAACTGGCTTCATCAGGAAAAAATAGGTATGCTCTTCAGAGAGGAGTTGCAAGAGCCTCCAAGAAAAAGAAAATATTGTGGCTGTGTTAATTTTCATGACAAGGGTGAATGAGAAACACTGTGGACACAAAATGATCAAATTGCATTTAGGATTTAGTCACCTCCCTCCTGCCATATTCCGCTGGGATTCCCAAGGTATATCACTGATCTTTTCAATCTATCCTATTGGGATTCCGGTCATCTATGGAAAAGTACACCAAGGCAGCAGGAAGTATAATCCCAGTCAACATGGACCAAGTTCCTGGAACTCTGCAGAGAAGGAGAGAACCATTCGGGAGGAGGAAAATGAATCTCCCTTAAGACTCACCAACCAATTTTCCAATGTTTAATAAGCCTTTTATTGTGTTTTAAATAACGTCTGCTATTTTATTACTCTTAATTATCCATATGAATTAAAATTTATTTAAAAAAGTCACAGAGAGTGCTCTGGAATAGAAGCAAATATTGAAGTTTAATAGGCTGTGAGTTTCTTAATGCACAAAAATATTGATTTATTACTTCTTTAAAAATACAAGTGTTGCTCATAGCACATAGTCCAGAAATATGTTTTCAAATATTTTATGTGGCTTAACTCTGTTGTTTGGCAAACATTCAGGGGCATTGTATAGATAGATTATTTTAGAGAACTCACAGAGGGTATGTTTATATATGGAAAAAGATATCCCTACATACATGCACATGCACACACCATGATACTACAGAAAGTTTCTTATTATCTTCAATATTCAAGAGAGTTGCTTTTTGTTGGTGGTGTTTCTTCTCCCATATGTAAGCAAAAAAGTGATTCTCTTTTCTTCACTAGATAGAGGAATAATCTGACAAATAGGAGTGAATGCACCAGGAATATTATGACAAAAGAAGGTAGCCAGCCTTAAATTTGACTTTATGGTCAACTCACAAACAGCTATTACTTTTCAGTAGTCAATAGCCACAGTGGCATGCAGGGTGGGCCCCATAACATTTATTTTACTAAACATCTGTCTTCCCTTTTTTTTTGGTAGAATATTGCAAATTGCTTCATCAAAAATTCCACTAGCCATATGCATCCAACATATTTCTTGTACTGTAAACTTATTTGCCTTTCCTATTTATATTAGCTGTGTCCTGAGTTCAACAACTTAATTTAATTTTCAATTCTCAATATATATTAGAGGCCTTGATCATGAAGGGTCCCTAGGCCCGACTGGTGATCAGGGCTGATCAGGGCCTTCTGGCTGCCAGCAGGGGCCTTCCTTTGTTCCTCACAGCCCCCTGGTGGTCAGTGCACATCATAACTAGTCGAACTCCCAGTCTCTTGGTCAAACTCCCAAGGGGACACTTTGCATATTAGCCACATATGTATTACCTGAAGCATGTACAATATGGGTTTACCATTGTAAAAACTAGTCAGTCTTTGAAATTACAAGAAAAATAAACTATGGATTATTTAGTAGAAAATAAGTTTATCGAAGAAGTAAGTGACGGGCAAGATATCCAAATGCAAGTTACCTTTTTTGCTGCATAGTTTCATGAAGTTAATCTCTGGGGGACTCTTAAACAGAGTGCCTATGCTCAAGCAGCCAACAGATGGGCATGTATATCCTCTGGAAACTGAGTCTTGGACAATTCATAAAAAAGATGGCATAAAATGGTTATCCAATTGTTTCTGCTCCCTAGATAGATTCCCAAAGCTTTTCATTGCCTGCTACTTAGGAAGTTTTGTGTGTGTATTTATAATTTATTGCATAAGTATATTTTACCTAGCCAGATAGGCTTTCTACTTGCTTGTAACTCAATAACTCTACTGTAGTTTTTCTCTCCAAATGTCTACATTTTTTAATCCCTTTGCCTCTTAGTGTCTCCAAGAATCCAGTGTCGTGGAGTAGCCTAGAGGGAACATTGGCTAGTTTTGCAATGCCTTTTACACTTGCCTATACTGTTCAACTTACATTCCCTTCCAAGTAGGGGCAATTGTAGTCATTATACAACTGAGTCCACCAGTCCTATGGTGTTCTGATTTGTTTTTATGGCTTCCTTGGCTGCTAAGGCTGGAATATGCCAGGTTCATTTGTTTCAGGGAAGTTCCCAAGTCTTTTTTGCTCTATCACTCTTAGGAGTTCTTGTTCCTAGACTAGATGGTGTGTCTGGTTTATTTGCCCTAAGCCAAACATGATATATTGCATTACCTATCAACACAATTATACAATATTTAAAACCTTCCAAAATATCTTTAAAATATACATGAGCACTATAAATAGGCCACTTTAAAAGCCCATTTTTTAAAAAAGAGCCATTATTTAGTCAATTTGTTAAGGCACAAATTCCATCATGTGGTTGATGGATTGTTGGTGATTATTTGGCTTTCTTTCATCTATCCAAGGAAAGTTACATGAAGACGTTAAATATGATTGTGTTGCTTTTTAAAATTCTTCATTTTAAGTGAGAA
Organism: Vespertilio murinus; assembly: GCA_963924515.1. Classification (NCBI taxonomy): domain Eukaryota; kingdom Metazoa; phylum Chordata; class Mammalia; order Chiroptera; family Vespertilionidae; genus Vespertilio; species Vespertilio murinus. Next base: position 11,399,980 of record OZ004708.1, read on the forward strand.
TATTTATAAATGTACCAAACTGTAAGGTTATTTTCAGATTGCTGCAAGTCCATGTCACTTTTGTTTCCATCTGTCATAAAATGTCTTTGGATTGAATGTGGAAGATACTTATGGTTTTAAGCCATATAGTAGCAATATCTTCAATATTCTTTTTTTAGCACTGGATAAAATAACAATGGAATTAATGAGCTACTCATAAGTTAAACGTTTATTGTGTACTGTATAATATTTTGTTGATGAGAATATAAGGAAGTTGTATAAAGCACTAATTAATCATCTGCTGAATTTATTTTTATTTTTATTTTTCAAAATATATTTTATTGATATTTTACAGAGAGGAAGGGAGAGAGATAGAGAGCTACAAACATCGATGAGATAGAAACATCGACCAGCTGCCTCTTGCACACCCCCTACTGGGGATGTGCCTGCAACCAATGTACACGCCCTTGACCGGAATTGAACCTGGGACCTTTCAGTCAACAGACCAATGCTCTACCACTGAGCCAAACTGGTTTTGGCAATCATCTGCTGAATTTAATCCATCTGTACTTGAATGCTATAATTCAGAACCCCCTTCCCCCCAAAAAAAATGCTTTTGCTTAGAGAGTAAAGTATATTTCCAAAATATTTGTATTGCAGAGAGTAACTTCCCAAATATATTTTCAAAGTTCTGTTGAAGATTTCACCTCTGGTTGTCTTCTTTTTTGTAACTAAAGTATATTTTATATTCTTTTAAAAATATGTTGAGTGCAGGTTTACTGAAGAAACACAAAGAAATACATATAAAATACAGAGGAATCACAGTAAATTTGCTCACCTGAAAAGAAAATAAGTGTTTGAAAATAGTAGATAGGAAGATAAGGTGAAAAAGAAAAAAAATAATATTTTATTTGGTGTGTTTATGTTTTCACAGTAACTTACAAAGTTGAAAGATCATACAGTTTGGAATTCTTGCCTCACTTATCTTCTCATAAAACTGAGATGTGTCTGTAAATTCTGAAAGTCTGATGAGAGAGTGGCATGTCTGCTTATCTAGTTTCTCTTTATTTTCTACTTTTCTTAGGGAGACAGATTAAATTATTTATTGCATGGCTGTTTCAATATCTGGTTTTAGAATCTTTCAGGAAGTCTGAAACAAAATATACAAGGAAGGAATAGCTGTGCTAGAACATTTACATATATGAAGATTCAGTATTGCTGATGGCAATGGTATACTGTATATTTTTCAACAGAGAGAAAAAGATATACTAGTTTCTGTATATCTCTATCTGGTGATCTCTGTACCTAATTATCTATTAACAATTCCTTTTCTCTCCTAGGTCTTAATCTCTCCTTCTGCCTATGACTTGCTAAAAGAATAATATAAATATGCTCAAACATGTATTGACTTAAACAAATATAAAGTTATAGTTCTATTCATATTTAATTTTCCCAATTAATACCTCTAAACCACCAGAATCTTTCATTGTTCCCTTCTAGGGTCACGTTTCTTCTAAGAATGTCTCTATTTGTTCACCTTTTATTCACTATACACTCATCACTCCATTGAAACTAATCTCAACAAAGATATGAACAATTTTCTAGATGTTAAATGTCATGACCACTTTTCAGGCCTTACTGTTCGTGACTTCTCTACACTGTCACTCTTTTTTGTTGAGAACAAATAGTTCCTTCTTTTAACATGTTCTTCTCTTGTCTCCTGTGATACTAGACTCCCTGTTCTTCCATCTTCTGCTGTGGATATTTTTTTCCTGTTTTCTTTTCAGGTTCATGTGATCATATGAATGATGGTATTACCCTCAGCCTGCTTTTTTTTTTCTTCTTCTTTTGTCTCTGTGCTTGCTAAGAAAACTCCTTTGCTCTCAGGGTCTTAAATTCCAAAGATATGCTGATGATTCACATATCTTTCTTTTTGTTGTAGTTGTTAATCCTCAACCAAGAATATTTTCCTATTGATTTTGAGAGAGAAAGTGGAAGGGAGAGGGAGAGGACATAGAGAAACATCAATTGGTTGCCTTGTGCATGAACCCTTACCAGGGCCTGTAACCTGTAACCAGGTACATGCTGTTGACTGGAATTGAACTCAGGACCCTCCATTCCAAAGACCAACGCTCAATCCACTGAGCCAAACCAGATAGGGCGATTTAAAAATCTTTATTTGCAGAACTCTGAAGCCAAATTTCTAATATTTATTCTTGGATATTGTATTACATTATTAATCTTCTCCTACTCTCCCTCCCCAACCAGCTGCTCTACCATGTTTTCTCTCTCAGTGAGACTTTCCTGTGTATGCAGTTTCTGAGCGGATCTTTGTCCACTTAGGAGAACTTCTAGACATCCCTTTGGTCTTGTATGCTACCTCCTCTAGGAAGTTTCAGAGACCCCGGATTTGAGTTCTGAGCCCTCCTTTATGCTCCTGTGCCCCTATAGCAACACTTGATATATATTCCCCTTTATCCAGAAGCATGTTCTGCCTCCTTCACTAAACACAACCATGTGAGGGTCAGGACATTTTGATGTTGTTCATAGACTTGTACTACTTGTGATAGCACAGGTCCCTAGCACACAGTAGACTTCAAATATGTCCTCAATAAATGCATAGAAGAGAAGATTGGATGTAGACACTTGGTGGCAAAAGCCAAAAGAAAACCAGTATTATCAATAACAACGAGTCTCATGATACATAGCAGGTTGATGTCATCTCCTACCAATATGCGTGTCGTAAAGTGTGATTGTTTTTGCCAGATGCTTATATTGTATGCAACTGAAACACAAATTAAAGAGACTAACACTGAATTCAAACTGGCTTACACAAAATAGGGAGATTTATTGCATTAAGTCACTGAACAAGTCTGGGCCATTCAATAGTAACCAAAACTAGTGATGTCAAGAATAATTTCTCCATCTTTGGGTTCTGATTTTATTTTTTATAATATATTGATTTCAGAGAGGAAGGGAGAGGGAGAGAAATAGAAACATCAGTGATTAGAGAGAATCATCGATCAGCTGCCTCCAGCTGGGCATATGCCCCAACTGGGAATCCAACCATGACCTCCTGGTTCATAGATCAGTGATGCTTAACCACTGAGCCACTGTAGCCAGGCCAGCTCTGCTTTTCATGTGTGTGTGTGTGTGTGTGTGTGTGTGTGTGTGTGTGTGTGTGTTTTGTGTGTTGGTTTCACTCTCAGACAAACCATTCTCCAAGCTTCTAGCTTCACCTCTCTTCTTTATGCCCACAAATGTCCTGGAATTGAGCTTCATTAGTCTGGGTTGGATTGTGTTTCTATACCCAAACTGATCACTTGCACATGGGGGTCAATGCTCTGATTTACAGGCCATGGTCACATACCATCCCCTTGGACAAGAGGTACTGTCAGGTAAATTAAATTACATGAACTGTGGGTGGGGGATATGGTTTCCAAATAACTGTGTTTTCTTACCAATCACAGTGGGAATGGATTCTGTGCAGGCAGAATTGGTAAATCAAACCTGTGTAGAGGGGAGCATCATCCTCTTGATTGGATTACCCTGTATGAGGAGCGAATTTTAAAATCTTCTAAAGCTGGTGCTCAGTTTTTGTATAAACAAAGAAAATATAAACTGTTGGATATTCAATTATTTCCCACTGTGTATAACTTTATATCCCAATCCCAGTGAATTCATTATTTCAATGAGGATTTGGCATCTGTAATTTCTATCTGAATGATTTAAGAAACAAAGTGTTATTAATTAAAAGGTAAAAAGTAAAATTGTAATAATGTTTCCAGCTTGCCGTGGACTATACCCCTTGAATCCTCCCTTCTCCCAGGGTTTTTTTCAATTGAGTAGTTATATATCTATAAAAATAATTACTGATGTTGCATAGCTACATGCTGAAAGCATAGTGGTACCTGCAGGTCTACCGAGTAATCACTTCTGAAAGCTGCAAAGCACATAAAGTGAATTTTTCTCTTGGGTGTGGGATGTCTACATATGTAGCTTAGGAAATGCAAAGCCAGCCACAAGGTATTCTCCTTCCTCACAGCCAAAGCAATTAGTATGCTAAGAAGCACATGTCCTTCTAGGTCATTTCAGTTGCAAAATTTTTGCATGCAAAGCTGTCTTTTTTAAAAAGATAAACAGGGCTTTCTTGTGAAAAGAGAGCAACAATTGCTTCAGTTTCTGATATAAACACAGACTTGGAAGTTATAAAACCAACACAATTCATCACATTTCTGAATCCAGTGGATGTCATTTGTGCTGAGACGTATTTTTTCCAAGAAACTATACATTGATATCCATCTTAGGAGATGTGATTGTGAAGCGCCATTTAAACACTGCAGCATATCCAGGCTACAGTTATGTAGGACATCTAAGTTAATGAACACGCCGGCAAAGCATGCTGTTCAGAAAAAGAATAGATACCTTCATTGTTTTGTCTCTTTATGATTTCTGAGAAAAGGCAAGGCCAGGGACATGTATTGCTGTACATTTATTATAAACACACATAGAAAGCAAAGTAGCAAGGCCTTGGCACCTTGACATTTATTTTGGATCTTAGACTTTCCAGGAGGCGTAGATGGTTTCCTGGAGAAGCGGAACTCGCTCTCAGCAGTATTCTGAGAATTATATCTGGACGCCCGTAGCTGTTTCTTCCTGTGCACCTGCACTTCATATTTCCCAGAGAGAGGGCGTGGGTCATGTGCCACTGCAGAGAGCAATGCCTTTCCTCCTGTCCAGTCTTCTCAGAGTGACTTTGGCTTAGGCAGTCTTCACTGGTTTCACCAGGGAAAGTAGGGGTGTGTTATTGGTGCTGTGCATGAGACATGAGCAAATCCAGGAGGGACCACTTGGAAGTGTTTTCTTGCAAGGAGCAAACTGTGCCAGGTTCTAAGCTCTGGCATAAAATTGAACTTCTCTAAAAATTACTCAACTCCTTCACAAAATTGAAATTCACTAAGATGTGATTGGGAAACACCATTTTGGGATTTAAATATTTATTAGGGTAGGCTAGGCTATGTTGTGGCAAGAAATAATACCCACATTTTAGTGGCTTAATACAACAGAGCTATTTCTTGCTCGTCTAATCGGATGCGGATTGGTGATGACTCCACATGAAGCCAGCGTGAGTCAGTCTTGTAGCTTCCAGGGAAAGAAAGAGTTTAGCAAACTCTTCACACCCATTTTAAGTATCTGGAGCAGCACCCATCATTTCTATACATGGCCCCTTGTCCAGAACTGATCACACAGCCCTGCTTCCTTCGGGTGCATTGGGAATTGGGGGGGTGGGGAATCTAGTGAGTATGCAGTTTTTCCGTCAGTTTACTTATCTTTAAAATGGGCATGCTCACAATAATGCAGAGGATTCTTACAAATTAGTGCTATGAAATAATTTAAGAGCACTGTAAAATGAAATCATAAATCTAATTTGCTTAGCACATGTTCGTCATATAGAAAGTACTAAAGAAGTAATAACCTCATTGTTCCTGTCTCCTCAGAAAAAGGAACTGTTGGTAGGCAAGTACTTAGAGTTTCATAGACTTTCTATAGTACTCTATAATAGCTTTTAAAAAATGTATTTTATTTGTTTTTTACATAGAGGAAGGGAGAGGAGAGAGATAGAGAGCTAGAAACATCGATGAGAAAGAGAAATCGACCAGCTGCCTCCTGTACACCCCAAACCAAGGATGTGCCTGCAACCAACATACATGCCCTTGTCCGGAATCGAACCTGGGACCTTTCAGTCTGCAGACCCACGCTCTATCCACTGAGCCAAACCAATTTTGGCTATATAATAGCTTTTAAGATCATTTCAAAAGGTTGTCCTGAACTTCAGATACTTTTATTTCTTTCCTCTGCCATTTTTTCCCTTGTGATTCAACTGTAATCTCATTGAATGGTATTTCCACAATAGCTTGAAACATTTCATCATTTGATTCTGTCACAATAACACAGGATATTTTAATTCAGTATGGAGTTTAGTTCTGCAGGCTCCCATGTGTTAAGATCAGCTTTAGCTGTAGGGGGTCAGCGTACATTTAATCAAAGTCCCATGCTCTTTCCATAGTTTTAAGGGGACTCTATTCAAATCTACTCAGGACAACATGTTTATTTTGTGAAAATATTTGTATTATAAGAGCTACAAGAATGACTCAGATGCATCTTAGGCTTCAAAAGCTTAAACGACTGATGAATAGGTAGAGCAAACATATGCATAATCATAACACATGCAAATTGAGCTCCAGGTGTCAGCAGGAAGATATTTTAACCAGCCAGGCATCCAGGAAAGCAACCTGAAAGGTTTTGAGATAAAGTTAGTGGGCATGGAGGATTTGAGAACACGGATGTGAGAAAAAAGGCAAAATAGAGCAAAAGGAAAACATGAGAAAGAACAGAGCTGGCCCTAATCTATAAGCAAAGAATGTTCTGATGAACAATTTTTAAAAATCAAGCTCATGAAATAGGGAGCATTAAAGACTATAATCATAATTTTTCTGTCAGTTTCCTTATTGTCAAATGGGAAGTAAATAATTCTTAGCCTGCTAAGTAAAGTGGGTCTGCAGAAAGTTTAATTTTTTCTTCTACATTATAACCAGGTTTCACCTACAAAAAAATTGTCATCTATTCTATAGTCACTGGAAGATTTCTCCTTCATTGGGCATCTGCTCCAATACCAAAATATGAAACTTTTTATCTTTACAAACCTGTTTGACCTTGTGCTGCCACCTTTCTTCTGAAATACTTTTTAAATTAAATTTCAATCCTTTCTAAACCTGATAAAAGAGTGAAACAATGTTCAATATAGATGGTAATAGATGATATGTATATAAGTTAATGGAATTGATCTTCACTATCCATTTTTAGATTTTTTTGGAGTTTTGAAGGAGTGAGAAAAATATAAAATGGAGAAGGATTTAAACAGTTTGTCAAGGTTTTTCAAGTAGAAGTTAAAGTTCTTTAAATAAATGAATGGAAGGCTTGATTCCTTTGCATTATAAGTACATTTCCAGGAAGATTGCTTTACTTATTGGAAATATCTGATAGAAGAACTATGTGCTTAGTACATTCAGTCTTTATATTCAGAAAACTAAGAAGATTAATGGAACATGACAATAGTTTGAAATTATATTTGAATGATGAATTCAATGTTGATTAAATTTTAAAGAGGAATATTACTAGAAACATTTTTGTTAGAACTGGAGAAATGATAAGTTAGAAAGAACACTTTTCAGAATAACTATTATAAATATGCATATATACAAATTTTATTTATATAAATATAATTAAGTATTTAATTATAGATGTGCTCTTCTTTGTCATCAAGCCACTGGGAAGATATCAGTTATAGATTTAAATAGTATTTTGCTTTTTAAAATAGTTCTAGTTGAATAATTTTTTTAATTAACTGCTGACAGCAGTATCCTGCAACAAACAATAGAGCTTGTGTTTTGAAATAAGTAATAACATAAATTATAAGAAGTCTTGTTATATTTGTATATGCCAAAAAAACAGAGCAACATAGGATAAATATTGTTTTTAAAAATCTTTTTACTTGTTCATAGGTGCCCAGAGTGAGTAAGTGCTCAGATGAAAAACAGTATACATAAATGCGTCAGGCTTCACACATTGATATGATGCTGTAGGAATATAAGTAAATATAATGAAGTATTTTTTTCCTCTCATTTTTTTTGCAATGGATTATTTTCTGCTGTTCATTTGGCAGTGGCCTATAACAAACTTGTGTTTTTGGCTTCATTGCAGTTCAAAACTAGAACTAGTGATTGCTTTCGTGCCAGGTAAAGCCATCTTCCTTAGAAACATCATGCTCTGGTCGTTTTTTTTGCAAAACTATGTCAGAGAATTGAAATTATTCTCAGCTTTCCTGGATATGCAAAAGCATTTCTATTTTGAGCTAAACAACATGAAGTTCAATTTGTACTCAGTGTAAAGGCAAAACTAAAGATGGTGCTATTGATAGGCATCAACTGGCTATACGTTACTATGGAATGTTTTATTATGAGTGATTTCATGATCATAATTTATAAAACTCTAACAAATTTAATGTATATTTACAATCTGAGATGTATTATATTAATGATTGTCAACCTGAGATTAGTGCAAACATCATCCCCCCCCCCAAAGCGACTGTGTAATGAGAAAGGGTATTTCTATATATTTTTTAGATCTAATTTGTATCTTTTTTCTTTTGTTTGGTTCTATAGTGAGGAAATCCAAGCTTCCCAGAATAGAGACATGACTTCTCAGAATGGAGATCTGGAGAGAGAAGGAAGCCTAAAGAATAAAAGGTAATTGTAAGGGGATGCCCTCAAAGCTATGAACTATTTGGTGAGTTTAAGATGTATAGTCCCAAAGCCAGGATAAAAAGAAAAAATGGAATGAGGACCCACAATTTTAAGTCTTTCTTCAAGGTCATATCCCTGAGCTACATCTTTTTGTATTATGTTTGATAATATTTTAATAATGATAACCACATAAAGTATGTTTTACCTGTCTGATTTCCGCTTCTTGAAACAATATATATTAAGGTGAATAAAAATTCCCCTATTATTCTCATATGTAATCAGTTATTTTTCTAGAAACTTTGTTTTCTTTCACTGAATTGTAGGTCAGTACTACCTCAGTGTCATACAGTTTTAATTACTATCCTAATACATAAAAACCCTGAGTCAATCATGTATGCAATGACCAGAAGGCTGGACCAACTGGAAGTCAGTCCTGCAGTCAGTGCTGAGTTGCCGTGATGACCCAGCACTTACTACTATGGCTGCAGGCACAGTGACCCAGCACTGACTGCTAAGGGGGTTGAGAATCAGGCCCAGAGAGAGGACTAAAGAGAGAAGCAGGGTCTTATCTGTAGCCTCTATGGAAGCTGTGATCAGCACTTGCCTCTCTCTTTAGCTCCGGGCCTGGTCAGCCGCTATGCCTCCATTTCTCTCCAGGCCTCCACCTGGGCTGCTGTTCAGCCTCGCCTTTCTAATCAGGCCCAGAGATGCTGCCTGGCATAGAAACTGACCAATGAGAATGAAAGCTGAGTCAATTGTGAGGAGCGATTGGCTGCCTAGGAGGCGGAGCTTTTGACACGTACTGGCATAGAAACTGACCAGACAGAACCAAATCTGGGTCAACTGTGAGGAGCCAATGACTGCCCAGGAGGTGGAGCTTTTGACACTGACTGGCATAGAAACTGAGCAATCAGGATCAAATTGGCTGGCAGAGGAGGGCAGTTGGGGGTGAGATCAGGCCTGCAGGAGAGGGCAGTTGGGAGTGAGATAAGGCCAGCAGGGGAGAGTTAGGGGCAATAGGGCCAGGAGGGGAACAGTTAAGGTGTTAATCAGGCTGACAAGGAGTGGTTAGGAGCCAGTAGCCACAGGGATTGGGCCTAAACTGGCAATCAGACATCCCCCAAGGGATCCCAGATTGGAGAGGGTGCAGGCTGGGCTGAGGGACACCCCTCCTCCCAAGCACTAATTTTGTGCACTGGGCCTCTAGTCTATAATAATAAAAGGGTAATATGCTAATTAGACTAGATGTCCTTCTGGATATTCTTCCTGACTAAGCCGGGGCTAGGGGGAAGCCAGCCTAGGTCCCCGGTGTCTGAGGGCAGTCTGGAAGAAACCAGCCCGTGTCTCCCAGGGACTGGAGGGAAGCATTCCAGGTTCCGGGTGCCTGCCAGTGGCTGGAGGAGAGAAGCCTGGGGCCCAGGGCCCAGGTAGTGGAGGGAAGCTGGTGCCGGCAGCCAGGGGAAGGAAGGCCTACTCTTGCATGAATTTTTGTGCATTGGGCCCCTAGTAGGCTTATAATGTGCTTGCTTTACAGTGAACTTTGGCTATCCTGCATTCTCTCTGTCTATTTTCTTTCTTTTTATAGAATCTCCTTCTCTCACCTGTTCATTACAAAGCCCAAGGTGTGACAAAGTTCTCATATTCACATTAAGTCATTGTGATATATATTTCCATGCAGACATCAGATCTGATTGAGTGCTGTGAGGAAGCCACATCTTTCCTGATCATCTGCACATTTTCCTTCATCATTTCTTATATCTGGTCCAACATCCATGCCTTTTACTCAAACCCCTTCCTTCTCCCAGAGTTTCTAGCTCAGGATATTCCAATAGGCATGAGTCATTCATTGAGAGGAATAAAAATTCAATAGGGCTTAAGGAATAGCTAGGAAAAGAGTGGAGATCAGAAATGTTTTTCCAAATAATAGGAGAACACACATGAGAAAATTACTCAAAGCAGGACCAAGTTTTCTGAATGAATAGCAAATTAATCATTATGGTCTTCATGCTCAATAATTATCATAAAGAAAACCTTCAGAACAATTCTGAATTCTCTTTAATGTGTAAGTAGAATATTTTTGTTATCACTTAAGTACACTAATCAGTAGATTACTCAAGAAAACCAGCTAGCCAAGTATACTTTTCTATTAGATATCCTAAACATGTCTTTCTGATTTTTCAAAAACAGCATTTTCTTTTGAAAAGTACATTTGTTGTTGACATATTCTATAGCACTTTTTCAAGGGAAAAGTTATTTGAAAATTTCCTGGTAGTCTGCCCCTAGTTTGTTGAATCACCATAGTTGTACCTGTAGGCAACTATTCTGTCCAGAATATTTTCTTCAAAACAATTATTTTCAAAAATGTATTTTCACATCAGCAATCTCCAGGGAGTTTGGTAAAAGCTGGACAAACAGTTCTCTAAACCTAGTGAATAAAATCCCTGGACTGGGGACCAAAAACTGAATTTATACCCAAGTGGACAAGTTTGTTTACCTGAGTATGGAATGTACTGTTCTGAATATTTTCTTGATATTCCCACACTGAACAGATCTTAAACCTGGATAGCTATCACAATTACCTTGGGAGATTTTAAATACTTACATTCATTGGTCTCATCCACAAAATTTTAATTATGTAGCTCTGAAGATGAGTAACCAGAATCCATATTTTGCAAAAGGTTCTCAGATGATTCATATAAGGGTCACACTTGGGAATGACTTTAAAAACATATTAATGGTTTCATTTTCATATGCTGCAGCTAGGGAAAAATCTGAACTTAGCAATTATCTCATTAAAAAAACACCCCACAAAGTTAACTTAAATATATATGTAAAAAATAAATATTAAATTTTATTTTATTATTTCCTATCACCTTACCCTCTTCTACCTCCTCCCCAATAATCACCACTAAATGCTTAAAAATAGGACAACCCTAATCTACTTAAAGGATCATTAAAAATGAAGTTATTAGACTCATGTTAGTTTTTAAATTTTTACTGAAACATTCAGTATATCAAACTATCTAAAGTGGTTCCCCCTTCCTACTTAACATATTGTCCTGCTCAATCCCTTATCAAATTTATTAAATTTTACTTATTTATATCTCCCTCTGCTATAACATTAACTCCATAAGGATAAGAACTCTCTATGCTCTGTTTATCACTGCACTCCTAGGGCTGACAACAGTGGCTGCTGGTACATAGTAGGTGTTTAATAACCACCTGTTGAATAACTATTCCGATTCATTAAATATATACATATACATGATTTATGTATAGATCATTCTATATTAAGTTGGCATATTATCCAGTCCATCACCCATATACACAATATATGTGTGATTTCTTAGTTGCTAATAAAAGTACATTTTATTATTCATGAAAGCTGTTCTCTTATAGTCAAAGGCACAAAAATAGAGTTTGGTACTCGTGAATAGCCTCATCCCTTTTATTTGAAAGCGACCTGGAGGCCTTGATCTGGAATTTTATTAGCATTTCTTTTCAAGAGGAGTCACGCTGCTGCTGCTGCTTAGTGCTATGAATCACTCTCACTTCATGTACGTGAAAAGCAGCTGAGTCATGCCGGAGTCAATGTCTGGAATCAGGAATGTGGCCTTTATTCACATGATAGAAAATGCAGTTAATGGCACTGTTATGTCATCACATTGGGGAAAAATTTAGAACCAAGTGGCTGAAAATATTCTCTCACTGTGTAAGAGAGTGAAGACACTTGAAGCTTACCTTTAAAACATATTTCTAGAAGATGATGCTTTATAATTGCATCTTTTCTCTCTGGGTAATAGCCTTTTCAAGTGAAGAGCGCAAGAGCAGGATTCACTTTGTTTTATTCAAAGAATTTTGCCCCCAAAATAACCAAAGCTAAACACAAAGAAAGAGTCTTTCAATCATTGTCTTCACTGAACATTATGCTAATTAGTAATTTCAGAACATAACAAAGAGTGATAGCTTAGAAACTCAAAGGAAGAGCCTGAAACTGATTTTTCCCCATCTTTAAAAAAATATTTATTAAAGGAGAGGAGAAAGTACTTTAGGGATAGTCATTAAAATGTTTGAATTTAATTTTGTTGTTGTTTTTAACTTATGTAGACACTTTTGATCTCATAGTTTTATTGTTATTGGGTGTATGTGTGTTTTTTAAATTTTCAAATGTCAGCTCATACTTGGCTCAATGTAGCTGTAGAACACTGTAATATACACAAAACTGCATGTGGAATCACTGCCTTTCTAACATTTTAGTCAACAACAAACTTTTCTATTTATTACCCTTCAGCTATAATTACTCTTGTCAGATTGTATTTCTCTCTGCCCGTCTCCATTTTCAGTATATTTTGTTCTCATTCGGTATTGATTGTGCTGAAATACAGCACAATCATGAGATCCGGGATTCTAGTCTCCAGCAATGCAAGTGGTTAGTCATGTGCATTGGGGCAAAGGTTTTCATTTGGTTTATAGTCTAACAGGGTAATGGACAAATTAAAGTCTCTGGGCCTTTACTCCAAGTCAAGGAACTGATGTTTAAACAGAGAATGAATGGAATTGTTCTGGCAATTTAGAGCGAAGAACATTCCCAGTGAATAAGGGAGAGATAGGTGTTGCGGCAGGGAGAAAAGGCATGTGCAAAGATTCAGAGAATTTAAACTTTATGATCCAACAAACTACTCTTAATTGTACAGGCTACAGTGAAGTATAAATACCAAAGGAACAGAAACAAAGACATCAATGTCTGTTTTATTCAGAGAAAGAACACAGGGTATAGGAATAGGGGGCATTTGTAGCTTTGGCCTCTCCCAGTTCCCATTCTTTTTCTTTGAGCAAGTGTTGTATCCTCCTTTTCATGGGATCCAACTTCCCTTAATCCAGCTGATTTGAGAAAGAACTAAATCCCTCTGACCACAAGCCTTCCTAGTGTTCTGCTAATTGTATCTCCTTTGTCAAAGTGACTGGTTTAGAAATGGACTTATTACCCAATCAGGGACAGTGACCTTAATTCCGGAACCTTTGCCTATATTCCTGGGAAGATGGTATCACTCTGTCAAATGTAAGTAGAGTTGGAACCTTTTAAGGGTAGCATGGCAAAGGCTTAACAGAGAGGAAATCCATTAGGGAAGAATACAGAGATTAAATAAAGATGAGAAACTACCAGCACACCCAGACATGGTTTGAACCTCTGGCCACATTGTATCGCAAGCTACAGTACTTTCAGTTACATGAGCCAGTAATTTAATATTTTACATAAAGTAAGCTTGAGTTGAGTTTCTATTGTTGCACTGAAAGTGTCCTGAATAACATAAGGTTTACTGGGGAAGCTTTTCTTGGTCCAAATCTAAAGCATTTAATATTTCTGGGGCTTCTCAGAGTAAATTCAATAGCACACTATAGGTAGCTTTGGTCTTAATGAACCACGTTGAGAGACTTGCATTATATTTGACTTATATTAAACTTCAGAGTAAATGTACTTTTATATTGAAGTGTCATTTCTATCTCAAATTTATACATAGCAAACTGAGTTTTAAAAAATTCCTTATTTGTGGGATATAAAACTAAAATTCATAGATGCAGACAACAGTATGGTGTTTACCAGGAAAAATGGAGTGGAGAGGTAGTAAAGGGGGGCAAGTATGTAATGATGGAAGATTATTTGACTTTGGGTGGTGGGCATACAATGCAAGATATAGATAATATATTTCAGAAATGTACATTTATAGCCTATATAATCTTATTAACCAATGTCTCCTGAATATATTTACTTTAAAAATTCCTTGCTGGGAATTTTTTTTTTATCTCAAGCTCCATGCTTTCACACAATAGATATTTTATTTTTAGCATTATCTTTTCTTGATTGCTCTATAGACATTGTTATGTCCTTCAAATGATATTCCAGAATATCAAGCAATTTTTTTAAACCTTTTGAAAGCCATTGGAGATTTACCTCCTCAAATGATTGCCTAGAGCCTATATAATCTCCTTTAAGTCTTCCTTCTTATTTGATCTCCCATTTCAAATAGTTTCATCAGCAGTTTTTTTTGTGTGTGTTTTTTCCCCTGAATTTTATTGATCTGATAACCTAACTAGAGCAGAAGCTGAGATAGTAATGTGATCAAAATGAAAAGGTTTAAATTGAGTTTTAAAAAATTAAAACTAGTTTTTTACTTTGATGTAGTACCAGTTGTTTATTTATTAACTCCCAATCTAGGCAGCACCTAGATTGGGAGTTAATACATATATTTAAGAAGATAAAAAATGCTGTTGTATTACATTCAGGATTTCACTTCTAATTCATATATATATATATATTTCATCTAATTTTCTTTAATTTCACACATAGCTTGATATATACTAAGGAAGGTCCTAAAGATTCTTTATGTGGAGTTTGTAGAGGTATAATAGTGTTGGTAAGTTTGAAATAATGAGAGATACTTTGACAAGCCATGCTAACATAGGGTGAGTGAAAAAAAAAAGAACTCTGCCTCAAAGACCACCCTATCAAGAAGATTCACTTTCTTATTTCTTACAGAGACATTTGGACAAATGGCCAAGTCAGCAGGTCAAAGTCAGGCTTTGAAAATGATAAGGAAATGTGTCAATTGTTGGAGGAAATGTGGGGATCTGGGGAGTGGAAAAAAAGAGCATTAGTTAAGAAACCGTATTTATTAAGTTCATAGTCAAATGTAAATTGAATCTTGAGTCCACAGCTAACTGAGTGGTCTTGGTCAGGGATTTCACCTTGAACTTGGACAAGTAACATATGGGATCCTCAATTCTTGAATCCTGGCCAGTGTCTTACCTGTATATAGGTGTCAGTTTCTTCATGTATATAAAAACTAGTTTAAATGAACATTGTAGAACTTTTGTGAAATGTAATGAGATAATTCATATAGGGCTCTTACTTGGTACATAATGAGAACTCAGCACATGTTAATGCTTATGAATAAGATGGTGGATAGCAAATTGTGATTCAGAATGTGGAAAGTAAAGAGAATATGAGGAACACAGAATAATATTGAATGCAAACTATAATAGAAACATAAAAAAATAAATTTATATCACAGAAAAAAAATAAAGAGAATCTGGGGCATGAGACCCTGTTATTTAGGGAAGAACTAACACTTGCATCAATATTATTGGACAGGGCTTGAGGGAAGGGGCTCCTTAATATTTTTGGAAGACTATAAAGCATCAGAAAACAGATGTTCAAAGTTTGCCAGTGTGAAAGTTTAGAAAAGAAAAATGGTTGACAGGAATATAGAGTTGATATAGATTTTAAAGTGTAAATGGTAGATATAGAGTATAGAGTCTATATAGATTATAACGTGTATATCAAGTGATAGCTAGGAGTTGAATTGTTGAGTCATATGGCAACTCTGTGTTTAGCTTTCTGATGAAGTAGCAAACTAAAGCATCTGTACATGTTTCCACTAGTAATTCATGATGGAATCCAGTCTCTCTCTTGTTCTTGTCCCACTTGGGGATTATAGCCATCCTGATGTTTGTAAGGTCTTATCTCAGTGTGGTTTTGGTTTTGATTTCCCTAATGTTTTCTGATGTTCATTGGGCATTTTTTGTGTGTTTATTAGCCATTTGTGTTCCTTCTTTGGAGAAATGTCTATTGAAATCGATTGCTCATTAAAAAATTAATAGACCTTAAAAAATGAAATGAAAACTAAAGAAATCTAATAATTTAAGCATCTTTATGAAGATTAATTAATGACCCCTGCAGAAGCAAAACAACAATGACACATGATTTATGACAGTATATGCATTTCTAATAAATTACACACTATAGCCAGAGGGTGAAGTGATTGTTGATCTGTGACTGCTTAGATAATGCTGTTTCCAGTGCCCCAACTTTTGCAAAAACAAACTGTCACCCTCCTTCAGACAGAGGAAATGTGTAATCTTCCACAGCCACTTACCCTATATTTTTTCAACTTGAAAATGATAATGTCATGATCAGCATGACTTCTGTGTGAGGCAACGGATGTTTTCACCCTTACTTGGAAGATGTTTTATGTAAAGCAGTGTGAGCTCTGCCAAGCATGCTGTAGTACAAAAAGATTTTTTTTCTATTAGAAGTCATAATGAGAGGCTAGTTAGCTGACTTAGAGCACAAGACATATAGGACTTGGATGTCAGCCTCCAGTCAGGCCTAGGTGAGCAGACATTCATATCCTGTTCTGTGAATCTGGACCTCTTTTTCAATCTTAGAAAGCCCGTTTTTAAGTGTGACTGACAGTGGTAATAAAGAGTGAGGAATAGCAGAGATTTTTTTAAAAGAACTTCTCGGGGAAGGTCTTTGAATCACCCTCTACTTTTTTTCTGCCTTAGCTCTTTGTCATATTTCAGAGATATGTTTATAGAAAATCATTTTGGAATTCATTATTTATATTTGGAATAATAAAATTAATCCTTCAAGCTACCACAAAAGATTATATTGTGCTTGACTAAAAGTTTACATTTTCTGAGAGTTTGAGCCTTTTATAAAATTCCCGTAAGGACTATCCCGCTCTTAGTGGAATATTCTGAAGTACTTCATATTCATACAAAATTTGAATTTTGTAAAAAAATAATTTTTATGAATAAAATTTGTGAAGAACACATGCCCATTTCTGCTTGTTGAATTACAGTAGTTTGAGTTCTAGGAAGTGGCTGAAAATAAACAATCCCCTGTAAGTTTGATATAAAAGCTAGTCAAGTTGCTAATGATAGATAAATGGTATGGTACACTGGTTGAGTGACTTTGGAGTCAGTAGGCTTGTATGACTTTTATTTCTACGTACTTGACACATTACCACAGTGTCAGTGTAAATATATGTAATGTGAGGGTATAGTGGACACATATTGTCTTAGCCGTTGTAACATCTATTCATCTCTCTTCCAGCAACAGCTTCTTGGGTTTCGTTTGGGAACCACCTCCCTTAGATTCATGCTCATGTTCCCTGCTGTGTGGGCTCAGAGGGAGGCACATGACCTACGTATGCCAAAGAGAGCATAAAGGAGCAAGAAACGGTGCTATGATCTTAGTTGGGATTATTAAAAAAACCTGCTGGAATGACAAATCTGGAAAGGAATCCAGTAACAGAGAGGAATAGACAGAAGTGCTCCAGCCATGAATACAGGGGAGACACAATTCAGAGATGGAAGATGCTGACAACGCCTCACCACACCAGCAGACAGCAGCTGCGTATTGCTGAAGGATGCCCAGGACCAAACTAGAGACGGGCAGACCTGCATTACCACCATTTGTCCACCAACCAGATCTGAAATATCATGGCTGACATGTACACATAAGGAACTATTTGACATTGAAATTGGGACTCAAAAGAACTGTTGGCCCAGAAAGAAACTCTCTACAGACTGGTTAAATTTTTAAAAGAATTTGTTTCAGATAAAATTGGCATAGTGGAAGCCAAAATAACTATGGAGAATGATGGAATTCATATAATACTGTTTAGGAATCTGAATCCTGTTTTTCTTTCTTTTTTAAAAAAAATATATTTTTATTGATTTCAAAGAGGAATGGAGAGGGAGAGATAGAAACATCAATGATGAGAATCACTGATAGTCTGCTTCCTGCACGTCCCCTCCTGGGGATCGAGCCCACAACCTGGGCTTGTGACCTTGACCGGAATAGAACTTAGAGCCTTTCAGTCCGCCGGCTGACACTCTATCCACTGAGCCAAACCAGCTATGGCTGAATCCTGCTGTTCTTGAAGCAAAATCACTCCCTTACAATTTCATGAACAAATAGTTTTCTTTTTTTATTTGTTGGCAAAAAGGATGCTAAATACACAGAATAAGGCTAGAATATATTCATCTTGTAGGAATTTTATGCATCTATATATATAAAAACCTAAGCAACTGCCGACTGTTCAACTGTCCAACCGGTAGCTATGATGTGCACTGACAACCAGGGGGCAGATGCTCAACACAGGAGCTGCCAGGCTGTGGTGACTTGGCAGATGCGGTTCTTGAGTGATGCACCCAGAACCAGAGAGGAGGGAGCCCAATTCTGGGGTGCCTCACCTGAGAACTGCCCTCTCACAATCCAGGACCCCTCAGGGGATGTTGGAGAGCTGGTTTTGGCGTGATCCCCTCAGGTCAAGCCGAGGGACCCCACCAGTGCATAAATCAATGCACCGGGCCTCTAGAATAACATATTTGCCATAATACCTAGAAAGTATGTACTTGAGGGGAATTGTGGGTCTGTTCTCTGAGTCAGTCTTAATCAATTGCTGAACCTCAATTGACATTGTGACCTACAGACTGAGGGACCATAACAATCATCCACAAAATATTTTCCTGCTAATAAAGAACAACTTTAGTAAACAGAACAAATTATTTTGAAAAAGTTCAGACCCACCATCCCACAAAACTTTATGCATTTATGGAGCACACTCCATGTATCAGACATGTATCCATGCTCCTAAGCACCAACCCATGCTAAATCCAGACTCCTCACTGACAATATCAGTACTAACTCTGGGACAAACAGCACAGGTTCATAAAATAACTCATATTCATAAAATAACACATAAATAACATATATCTTTAAAAATCTGCATCACACAAGAACTAGAGACACTCGGAATCACATATGTCTAAGAATGTCACCAGTATCTTTGGAAAGAGGAACTGTAAAAAAAGTATACTTTATTATTGAAGTCCAGCATATCCTATTAAAAAAAACAAAAACCCACAAACCGAAACCGGTTTGGCTCAGTGGTAGAGCATTGGTCTGCGGACTGAAAGGTCCCGGATTTGATTCCGGTCAAGGGCATGTACATTGGTTGCGGGCACATCCTCGGTAGGGGGTGTGCAAGAGGCAACTGGTCGATGTTTCTCTCTCATCGACATTTCTCTATTCTATCCCTTCCTCTCTGTAAAATATCAATAAAAATATATATATATATATATATATATATATTTTTTTTTTTTTTTAAAAGAACACACAAAACCCTCCCATCATATCCAGAAACTTCTGCATTTAGAGTACATTTAATTATTTTATTATATTTAGATCGAGACCAGGAGGCAGAGATCCTATCTGACTATTTTAGATCCATGTTCTGGCTCCCAGAGGGGAGGGGGCACACCTGGGTAAGCAGCACCCCTCGAACACTGTCACATTACAAAGACCCAGCCATCTGGGCCTGTTCCACCTTCTGTAGACATTTGCATGTAGAGAGAGAGTCTATGGACTCATCGGTACCTATCCCAACATTCCTGTACAGTACTTATTTAACGTGGAGAATTCGACTTCACAAATGGCATAAAAAATTGCATCTTTGAGAGTCTTATAATAGAGCTGTTAGCATATTAGCAATCTGTTAGCAGTCTGGACTGTCATGAGCAAGAGCCTACGCACAATATGAGCCATCGTTTATTTCGGGGCACACTAAGAATGTACGGCATTTATTTTAATAAACTAAGACATAAAAAGGCCACGTTGAGATGCACCAAATGGGATACTGAGAGACAACAAAAGGATAACTCTTTATAAGGACGGAGGACAGACTGGGAGCCTGCAGTTTGTTTTTAATTATCACAAAGATAGGCAAGCCTTTCTCTTGGTCACTCAGGGAAAAAAGGTCTCAATCTCTTCGTTACCTTTTCTTGGTGGTGATTGGTTGATGCCATTATTTACAATCCACAAAGATTGTTTTCCAGAGAGAAACTCTGTTTGAAACATGGCACCGTATGCTCTTAGCTAGTTGCTAAACACAAAGTTATTTTTATTCCTCTGTGGGGATAGGGAGGTGAGTCTGCACACACGAGTGCATGATTCTGGGAAGGCATTCTATTTAGAGTGAACATGTATGTGCCAGGGTGAAAACTGGGCATTTCCTGCAGAACATCACTGACATTGTCTGATCTCTGACAGTTGATATTAGGAAGGAGAGAATTCCATAATTTATTTATTCACACGGCACATACAACTCTGTTGTACTTGCAAAAAGGATTACATATTTTAAGTGGCTTCCTCCAAACTCCAAATGTGATGGAATTTTTGTAAGAGAATGGCCACCACACATGGGGAGTGATTTCTAGCATAGTGGCTTGCTCCAGAGGCAGGACCAAAGTGAGAGGCAGCAATAGTACCAAAATCTGCTGAAAATTTCAGAGCGGAGTCCTTGCTTTTCACGCAGGACGATTACTTTTTCTGTTTGCTTATCGTGGCATTGCAGAAGTAAGTTAATTTCCCCTCTTTCATGTTTTGCAGAAAGCCATACTAAGACATTGCCCACAACTGTACCTGACTGTTTTCCCAATAATCACCTATGGATTCTATTCTCTCTGTTTGATATGAAATTTGGGGGAACTTCAGGATGAGGCATGAAGAGATGGAGCAGGCAGTGGGAATGCTTTGGTTTGCAAAATGGTCTCCGTATACATGGAGGATGAGGGGGGACTGAAGAAAGAGGCAGACCACCGCAGGTTGGTACATGGCAGTTTTACTAAGGAAAGGTCTGTCTTGAGTGGCATTAGATTCACACCTGCCTACCAGAACCTTAAAAGTAGATACAGAGGCATTAAAGGAGTTTAATCATAATATGTATTCCAGATGGTGTCAGCAACACCTTACTCTCCAGGTTCCGTTCTGGAAGCAGCTCTAGTGTGGGCAAGCAAGGGAGGGTGCAATGTACATTCCAAGGACAGCAGGGGTGAGGAGCCTGTGGCTGCCCAAGTCCAGTCTGAGAGCCAACCACAGTCATGGCCTCCCAATAACCTCCTTCAACAAGCGTTCCAAGTTCATAAGGCATGAGGAAAAGAGCAGAGTTTCATAGATGGCAAGGGCTAGAGTTCAAAAGGGTGTACTTGTGAGATTTCAAAATGAGATGCGGGTATCTGGGACTGCCATCCTACTGAGCTCTGCAGTGACCAGAGAAAGAAATGGTGAGCTCACAGGGTCCCCTGGTGAGTAACTTCTGGCCTCCAGCCTTTTTCCGGAAGCTGTTGCATGGAAGGGGTAAATTAATTTCAAAAGCATCAGTTGTAAAGAACACTTAGTTCATGTAAGATACCTAGGCACACAGCTGTGGATAAGGAAACACCATGCTTGTTCATGGAGCTTAAAGTTTCAGTCCAGTTCTTATGGATGAGATGTTTGTTTCTCTCAAGAAGTACTGTGGTCACAGACTTGATCACAGTGGCAACGATTTTGTGCTTGTTTTAAATAAGTCAAATAGAATAGTTGGCAGTAAAGGACTTTGTTTTGCTCTTTCACAAATTCATCATGAAAACGAGCTGATCAAACATTTTAGGCAAATGTGTAGATTTTTAGATTGTGTAAAGTGATTAATTTTCTGGAACTATATTTAATCTGGAGGTAAACTGAGGAGATGACTGTTTCGATTGGCAGGACTCGCTGCTCATTCATCTCTGTTGTCAACATTTCAAGAAAGAAGGAAGTGAAGAAAGGAAAGAAAAGACTCCTAGAGGTACTTGGTAGAAATTTATCTCCTTGCCTTAATGTGGTCAATAGCTATAGCTTCATTTAACTGTGGCTATTGGCCTAATTTCACCAATTAAACTTCCCTTGTAGTTCTTATTCTCCAGGAAATTCTCTTCACTTTATATTCCACGTTTCTGTAGCATCTTTGCTAATTAGATTACCATTTTGGCTTGTGTCTTGACTATTTACACCTTTTGAAACTACTAATATAGTTCCCAGAGATAACCAGAATTTTTATTATAAAAATATAAATCAGCGCAATACATATGGGTTTTAAAAGCACACAGCAAATGAATGCTTTAAAATGTTTGCTGTTATATTGTATTTGATAGTTGTAATCTCTAATTTCGGGATATCAAAAACAATAACTATTCCCATCATACTACGTCATGTAGCTTATTTGAAACTTGTCAAAATCATTTCACAATCTTTCTTCCTTTTGGAAAAAATTGGTGTTAGACCTTTCCAGGAGAAGCAGGTAGCCCCCACAGGCCCTCTTATGTACAGCTGCTTGGTAAGCTTTTCTATGTGTAGACATCCACGAGAGACACTGCTTTAGGAGAAACTAAGAAGAATAATTTAGCAATTACGTGAGGAAATGGAATTAGTCCAGTGACCTTGTGGAAAACAACAGCAACAACAAAAACAACCCAACAAACTTAATTGAGCCTCAGAAGATAGAAAATAGGTATACCTTGTTACAGTAATTTCCCAGTTTTATTTTATTTTTTTTGTTAAGGCATAGGTGTTTATAAAAGAGTCTCCACTGAGTGTAGGAATCTTTGTAGTATCATTGAACTGAAAATGGCATTCGCACGGGCTATGGGGCACTCTGTATGAGGCTATCTTACCATTTACCAGCTGCATAATCTTGGTTAAATTACTTAAGTTCTTTGTACTGAATTACTTAAAAATGGGTGTAATAACAAAGCCTACTTCATGGGGTTATTATACAGATTAAATAACTTAATATTGTAAAGCACTAAAACATTAACATTTTAAAAGCACCTCATTATTGTTGTGCTGTGCAAAAGTATTACAGAGGCACCAGAATAAAGCAACATAGCACCTCAATGCTGAGTGCACACCAGTCTTAATTAAATATTAGGTCCATACTCCTGATTCCCTTTTCCCATATGAGAAAAGAAATGGCATAGGTAGTTTTCCTCAAAATGAATGAATGTGCTCACTGGTTTTCACATTGCCTAGGACTAGTTCTGACTACTGTGCACTCATGTGATCTTAGATAAGGACCTTATACCACACTGGGCTTCATTTCCCTCATTGGTAAAAGTAATAGTACTTAACACAGAGAGTTTATTATGAGGGTTAAACAAAATAATGGATGATAAGGGCTTAGCCATTACATTGCCACTATAAATTCCTAGTGATGTTGTTTTTATTATTGTTGCTATGTTACAAGTAGACAGTTGAATAAAATATTAAGTTCATGTATGACAAAAGGGTAGTTTTTTTCACCTCAGTTAGACTGGTTGAGTTATTTTATGTTCTTAGTTAAAGAATGGTTTCCCATTGTTTTTCAATGTTGACACACTTAAGAATTTAGTAAATAGTATGGAAGAACTAAGTAAAATGAATGTAAAAACAATCTAAAAAGTTAGAAATGACTTCTTCCTTGCTCCCTAAGGACTGATATCATTACAGACATACTTCGTTTTATTGCACTTAATAGATGCTGTTTTGATTTTTACAAATTGAAGGCGAAACTCGCCATGGCTTGCTTTATTGTGATACTCATTTTATGGTGATGGTCTGGAACCAAACCTGCAATATCTCAGAGGTATGCCTGTATATTTAGAAATATACTGGTAAAGGTTATCTAATTACCTAGGTAATTTTCCTACTGGTTGAAACAAGCATTTTTCCATACTATAATGTGTATCACAATGAGCTTCTAAAATTTTGCCCTCAGATTACAGAGCTGAAGGAACAAGAGCTGTGAAGACCAAAATGAGATCAGGTAAAGATATATAAGGCATGAAATGTAGCCAGTAAGTGGTGGGGGGAGGGAGAGAGAAGTTCCCTAAGAAAATCTGGGCTGGAAAAGACTTTGTTTTACTTTCATGAAAAATGTGGCTTGAAAAGGAATGGAAAATGTGTCCTCCTTCCTCCACTGTTTTCTATTTCAGTATTGAAATATCTCAGTTCCCTAGATAATAAAATATGGGCACAGGTGGTAGATGACTGTCCACAGGCAATATTGCTCTGCAGCACCATTAGCATTTAAGTTTACACTGAAATAGCAGGTGGGATTTTGGCTGGAGGGCACTGCTAAGTCCTGAAAAATGGAGACACGCTTTGAAGAGCAGCACCCCACGTTGTACCACATTAACGCCAATTACTGTAACGTAATTCCCCAAATTAAAGGAACGCCTATTTTCTCTTGAGTGTGGCTAGCCTATGCAGCATTTTTCAAAGATGCTCCAACTCCTTTGTTATTTGCCTCAGGTTGTACCTGCATCACTTGCCCGCCCTTTGCAAACTCTGAAGTAGGTCTCTGACATGCAGTCACCCGGGATACGGTGGTGTGCGTCCACTGCCTAATTGTTCTGTCCTCTACACCAAAGTGGAGCAGCCTTCTCTAGTGTCCTGGAGTTCGGAAAATTATATGCTTTATTTTAAAATCACAACGAGAATGTAGCTCTTTTTGTATTTCTCTCCACAGGGAGGCCATTTCATTAAGTTTGTTTTGGTGGATGCTTTGAAATGTCTGGTCATTATAATTCAGTCACCCAAAGCCTTTCACTGAAAAATTCTAGTTATGGAATAATGTTGATGCCATAGCAACAAAATTAGGCAAGCTGTTTTTTTTTTTTTTCTCATTGGGAAATGGAGTAAATGGGTGTGCCACTGGGAAGAGGGAAAGGGCAAGGGAATGAGCCACACTAGGTCTTAGTAACTCATTATGCTGTTGATAATATCTTCTTAGTTATGCAGGGGCTATTAATTTTTATTAAGTACTAAAAATGGGACATTGAAATTATTGAACTCCAGTTGTTTGGTGAGTGATACAAAAATGAAAATATAACCGTGTTAAAAGGCTGACTGTAAGGGAGAAAATATAATTTCTACTCTTCTGAATTCTTAACTGAGACCCCTATAATAAAAGAAAGATTAACAAAGACAAACAGAAGTATATTATTTTGTAAATCTCCTATAAACATAGGAGATATCCAGTGGAAAATGAGTAACTCCCCAAGGTGGTCTAGAATTTATTATTTAATTTTCTTAAAATTAATCCTTGAGGGCATTTTTACTTTGGCTTTTTGAGAGAGACAGAGGAAAGGAGGGGGAGAGATACAGAGAAAAAAACATAGATGTGAGAGAGACACATCAAAATTGGTTGCCTCCTGCAAGTGTCCTGACAGGAGTTAGAGATAAAGCCTGTGACTAAGGTACATGCCCCTGACTAGAATCAGACCTGGGACCCCCCAGTCTGCAGGCCAACACTCTATCCACTGAGCCAAACCAGCTAGGGTTAGAATTTATTATTAAATACTATCTTACTACGGGAAGGGAGGAGGCATGTAGGCCTTCTAGGGAAAGAGAGTAAATGATTTTAGGAAAGACTAATGGGCCTTTAGGAGGATAAGTGGAAAGTGTGATAGTTTGTGACAGAGTTTTTCTCTGCGTGTGGTGTCAACTTCTCTCTCCTCCTGTGATAAGAGTGAATCTCTGATTGATGAAATTCCAGGGAGGGGATTTATGAGAGTTGAATTCCTTTTGGAGTCTCTGTCTTTAGGCAGATAAGGGGGGAGTTCAGAGAAAACCTATCCCTGTATTTGCTGTTGTTAAAGTATCTACAGCTCAAAGTAATCAATATGCCAAAGTGGCATTTTTGGGGGTGGTATGTCCTCAATTCCTACAGTTATATTTTGGGGTGGTATATTCTGCTATTCCTTTCTGATCTTTGGCAAGATCTTGTGCTTAGGACATTATTTAATTCCCTTCATTTTATGTTTATAGTAGTCTGTGATGTAGGGTTTTGATGAACATTCAATGGGCTAATGCCTATAAAATACTTGTAATTAATGGTTTCTGACACATAGCATTGTGCAACAAATGTAGTAGTATTCTTTTTTTGTTTGTTATTATGCGAAACGTGAACATCCTATATATGGTTATAAACACCTGCAATCGTCACAACAATAAAAAATTTCAAACATATTTGATAATTGCATTTGAAATATAAATAGACTACAGGGAAGTATTTTTGAACTGAACCCTTCAGTTGTATCCTCTTATTATGTACTGATCACTGTGGTTAGAAATAGGAAGGGTTTTTTTTTAAGTGGTCTTTGCTAGTATGCAATTAAATGAATTGGGAAGATGCCCTAAGCTTACAAAAACAATTACAGAATAATAGTTATGGAATTATAGCCAAATGCTAAACGGTAAGATATAGGCAATGTGACTTAAAATAGAATTGAGAAATTTTTCCTTGAAAAAAATAAATCTTAACTCTTCAGGTTTGATAAGAATTTAGGTGATTTCATTTTAAAGAGAAGAAAGAAAAAGTTGAACTGTAAGCAATTCCAACAAGTTATTTTTCTCCATTGTGAATAGTAAGACATAAGTTCTTAGGGATGCCTAATTCTATCTAAAAATCATTATATAATCTATTGCCAGAAGTACTCTGCCCATCACACATATAATTACATATACTTCTGGCTTCCCTATGCTTCTCCTCCTTCACCTCCCAACCTCTCCTCCAAGCAAAGAAGGATGAGGATGGGATCAAGTACAGCTATGGCAAATCAAGTCCTACTGTATGGACCTCAGTTTTCTCACTTGTACAATCAGGGTAACAATCAGATGTATCTCACAATTATCAGAAGGATCATATATATGGCATAATATGTGCATAAAACTTAAGTGTCTGGAATCCAATAAAATATCAACAATGATAACTGTTATTATTATATTATACTTATAAAATTAAGAAGACAGAGCTTGTGATGTTTGATACGGTGATGTGCCCATAATTTGAAGCTAAAATGCATCCTATTTTCCTAGAGGTTCTAAAATTCTACTCCAGTGCAGTATTGCAGAGCACTCTACTTAATGTTACAGAAAGACGTGCTAAATTTAGCTGTCACAGCTAGATATATATTAATGTAAGCATTTCATACACACACACTAAGTTTTGTGGAGATCAAAAATGGCATAGAGCAATCTATAGCCTTTTGTATGTATATAAATGATTGATGACTTTTGAGAACAAGACTGTATATAATAAATTGTGAATTTTGTGCAACAGAAATCTAGAAAATAGTCTATTAATAATCAAAGTTTACTTTTGAGATTGAAAATGATATTTAAAATGGCTCAGCAAGAGAGATTAATGGTGGCCAAAATAAGCTAAGAAGCCTCCATGAGGAACTGGGTCTAATTTGGGTTTTGATGCACAATTGATAGCAATGGGGGTGGCAATTTCAGAAAGGAGAAATGGTACCCAGTAAGGATTAGAGGAAGCATGACCATACTGAAAAATGTGAGACATTGATAATCATCCCTCTCCAAGGGGAGCTGGGGAGAGGAGATATCTAGGAAAGTTTTCTGTTTCTGGAAATTTGTTCAAACTCCCTAACTACCTCAGGTAAGACCAGGATTGGCATTCAGTAAATGGTATGCAAAACTGTGTGCTGTTTTCTTTGTCACAACTTAGGCTCTTCAGTTTATGGGTACTGTACTTTGACTTTCAGTGAAATGAAAACGAGTGAAGTAAAAAAAAAAAATGGGTTTAATCTTAAGCCAACCATTCCTTCTTATGTCTTCTCTGAATATATATATATATATATATATATATATATATATATATATATATACACTAATGATAGACAAACATGTAAATTGACCGTACCTCCACTATGCCACCAGCCAATCAGGAGTGATATGCAAATTAACCCAACAAAGATTGTTAATTTGCATACCCAGGGGCTGAATGACAGGATGCTTACATTGTCTCCATGGCAACGACACAGGTGTTCTGCCCCACCCTTGGTCCCTCAGGGCCTCTGGGCAGCGTGGGAAGGTGGGGCCAGAGTGGAAAGAGGTGGCTCCCAGGTCTGAGCAGAAAGGGGCTGGGCCGAAGTGGAAAGGCGGTGCTGGCAACCAAGGAAAGAGAAGCTCATTCTAGCATGAATCTTCATGCATTGGGCTTCTGGAGAAAAAAAATACACACACACACACACACACACACACACACACACACGTACACACATACACAATTTGTTCAGAAGGTTTGTGCTGGAGAAAACATATTAATGAAGAGCAAAATGCAGATGTTCATTTGTAAGGTATGTATTAACTACTTATAGTAGACTACTTGCTGTGCCTCAAGGGGTTGAGGGAGAGATTAAAGACGTTTTTATTTTATATCAATCTGTTCTGTGTTTGTTTTTTTTAAGTTTTATGATAAGGCCAAGCAATATTATTTTGTAAGTATTCCAATCTGGGTTGGATAAAACATCATCATTTTCTCAAACTTAGTCATTTTTACTATTCAAATGAAGGCATCTGTACTGGTAGTGTCCTATCAACCAAGTGAAGAAAGCATTCAATGAGAATGGATGGAATGTTAAATGTGCAGAAAGCTCAACAGTGTTGAAACCCAAGGATTAAACATTCTGTTTGATTAAAAAAAATGAATTTCATTGGTTGCTTTGACAATATAGCACTTATAATGAAGAGTTGACAACAAACTGATTGGACAGGATCAATAGAGAATCTATAAAGAGTCATTGAAAAAGGGAGCTTGTAAGACTTCAGAGAGTTTTGATGTAATTGAGAATATAATGTTACTTGGAGGGTGAAATGAGGTCAGGATAGGGCATGGTGGAAGAAATTACAATGTATATGTAAGCTCTGGAAGGTACCGAGAAGAGAGTAGAAATATCTTTGGAATGATGCGAGGAAATAGCTGGGTCCATGTCCTTGAATAGGCAAAAGAATAGGATGTAGTGCTTAAGGCAGGGTTAGCTTTCCTACGACTAGTCAGTTCTTTTGTAATCACAGGAAGAAACAGGAGGTGCATGTGGGTTCCAGTCGCCTCTGTTCCATGACTGTGAGTCATTCTTCTGTTTTACATGTTACATAACTTTCAGTGGACATTTTGTGCTTTCTGTGTCCCAGCATACCTTCCAAGACACAAAGTTTCTTCTTTTAGAAGCCTTCTTCAGTATGAATAAATCACACTTTTTTTGTGTCTTTCTCGAATTCTAATAACATATAGTAATTGATACAACACATTTCAGTATTTAACATAAAATAGCATCTTGTACAATCTTGTTTTGTCCTCTGTGTCGAGGTTAAAAACTGAAAATCACTATAATGTATGCACACAACTACCTTGTAAACTCATATGCATTTTTAAGACCCCACTTGTGTTATTGTTTTTCTGAGATGCCCCCTGTGACTTCTCAAGTTAAATAATTCCCTCCTTTGAACTAGCATGTTTAGTCCATATTCTCAGAAGACCAAGTCCATAGCCAATGTTTTTGTTGATCTCCCCTATTGTCTCATTAGGATAGGGATTGCATCTTATTTATATTTGCATTCCCAGATGCAAGCAGATCATTTTATACACCAAAGGTACAGGATATATGAATGAAAAAAATGCTAGTATTATGTTTAGTATGTATTGATTGGGTCAAAGTAAATTGTTGCTCCCTACAATTTGAAATTATGACTAAAAGTAGTGATTTAATTTCCTACGAAATATTAGATGGGATTAAGACACAGGAAGGGAGGGTGATTTATCTCTGACATGAAGCAGAGTATTTGTATTCTTGTTCATTATGGTAACTATAAGTTGTTTGATGGTGGTCTCAGTCTATGAACATGCCATCCTTGGGTATTCACAAACAGTGTTTTATATTCATTGATATTTATGTTTTCTGTTTTCCTGTACAGTTCTTTTCTTTACATGGCCCTCCAGTTTCTCTCATTTTAATAGTTGGTCTTCTGTCTTAATTTTTCTTTGTTAATTCCATTGAATCACACACTTGACAAAATTTTATTATCACTATTTGCGTTATAGTGGTGTCTTTATGTTATTTCTGGGCTAGTATGTTGCCTATCTCATTTAATCACATGTTAAATTTTTTTTTTAAAGAAATTAGAAAAGGTAAAAAGGAAATAAAATCACAAGTAGGTTCTATCTTGTTTGCCGTTGTAATTATGCCGATAGAGGATTGTTAGTTGAGAAGATTTGTGAGGCAGCTTCTGCCTCAGTGGGAAAGTTTATTGAGATAATTTATATTCGTCAT
This sequence comes from Vespertilio murinus, assembly GCA_963924515.1. Lineage (NCBI taxonomy): Eukaryota > Metazoa > Chordata > Mammalia > Chiroptera > Vespertilionidae > Vespertilio > Vespertilio murinus. The sequence goes on from OZ004708.1 coordinate 11,430,027, forward strand.
ACAAGACAACTCTATCAGCCGTCTTTCAATTGTTCTGATGAACTACACTCTGGAGACTTTTGGAGCCGGCTTTCCTGCTGGTGCCTTAATATGTCAAGGACACTCTAACTCTTTGCTTTTCTGGAAAAACTTTATTTTAACACTAGGGGCCCAGTGCATGAATTCATGCACCTTGAAAGGAATTGTGGGCCACGAGGTTGCAGTGGGCACAGGGGTGGGTTTCTGCCCATCCACTGTGCCCCTTCCTGGCCCCTCCTGCTGCGGCCCCCAGTTCTCTCTCTGCCAGCTGCCCTGCTCCCACTGCCTCCGCTCCACTTGCTAAAGGTGCCAGCCCTGCTCGGACCCTCTGATGGCAAGGATCGATTGGGGCCTGCACCAGCAGTGGTTGGGAGCAGGGCTGATGCTATCAGTGGGTGCGAGTGGCGGATGCTGCCCCAATCACTCCTCAGGAGTAGGGGGAGGTAGATAAGCCCTTAGGGGCGATCAGGGCCAGTAGCTGCTGCTCACACCCACTGATGGTGCCAAGCAATCGGGACTGTAGCTGGGTGACAGCAGGCGGTGTGAGCAGTGGCTCCGGCGCTGGTTGCGGGTGCAAGCAGGACTGGTGCTGACAGTGGGTGCAAGTGAGCAGCAGCTCCGGAGCTGGCAGCAGTTGTGTGCACTGGGTGGGACTGTGGTGTGTGGAAGTAAAGAATTTTCAGTAACCACCAGAGGCTCGCTCTGATGACAATGACTACTGCCCTGCCTTGGTCTGGCACCTCCACTCTCACCTGCTCCACCATTCTGCTGCAGCCTACACTCACCATGTTACCCGTACACCCCCTGGTGGTCAACACATGTTATAGTGACTGATTGTTCTGGCGTTCGGTCTATTTGCATATTAGCCTTTTATTATATAGGATAGGATATTGGTTCAGCTGTCATTAACTCAAATAAGAATTGCAACATCCCTACCCACCCTTTTCTCATCCCCACCATTCTGTCTTAATCACCACATTCTTTTAAGATTCCTTTAATAAATAGTGAATGGCATTTATTTTTCTGTGCTTGATTAGGATTGATCTAGCTATAGTACTTGGCATTTTTTACACATTACCCATTTTTTAAAAAAAAATATATTTTATTGATTTTTTACACAGAGGAAGGGAGAGAGATAGAGAGATAGAAATGTCAATGAGAGAGAAACATCAACCAGCTGCCTCTTGCAAACCCCCTAACGGGGATGTGCCCGCAACCAATGTACATGCCCTTGACCGGAATCAAACCTGGGACCTTTCAGTCCACAGACTGACGCTCTACCACTGAGCCAAACCGGTTTCGGCCATTACCCATATTTTTAGTGAATGAATAAGTATTGCATGGATGTATGGATAGATACATAAATAGATAGATGGTAAATATATATGTGGATGGCTCAGTTCTACTATCTTTCACCATGAACTTAACATATGTAAAATTATTAACTTGTGGGTTTTTTGGAATTAAAATAAAACAGGATACTTATTAGCTTTCATAAAAAATAATTTAGCCTGGCCACTGTGGCTTAATAGTTGAGCATCTACCTATGAACTTAGAGATTGAGGTTCGATTCTGGTCAGGGCACATACCCAGGTTGTAGGCTCCATCCGCAGTGTGGGGTGTGCAGGATACAGCTGATCAATGATTCTTTCTCATCATTGATGTTTCTATCTCTCTCTTCCTCTTCCTTTCTCTCTGAAGTAAATAAAAATATCTTTAAAATAATTTTAATTATTATCAAGGTGTCATTGAATAGATATACCATAGAATCTATACTGTAAGGCAAACATGGTAAAAGTTACTTTATCCATGTATCAGTTCTATTCCTCACAATAGTCATGCAATGTACATAGTATAATCTTTATTTTGAGGATAGGGAATCTGAGACTTGGCAAAGTCAATTAAGCCTTTTAATATCCTATAGCTAATGTGAGGGAGAGATGAGCATTAAAGTGCAACTGTCTGGCTCCAATACCATTGTTCTTTCCAATTACGCATGATGCAAAACCATCTTGCTGCTCTGTGGGTAATAGGTTCTGGTTGCTTATTTTGTGATACTTTCACAAAATATCTTATTCTTAGAGAATTCTAGATACTATATTAGCTGATGAGTTTGAGTTACTGCTTCCTTTGGATAAATTTGTATATGAATCAAAGATCTTTCATACTAAAACAACTTCAAGGACTAAATGTACACTTTAATTCCTATGACATTTTCTTCATCATAATTTGTGCTATGTCAAACATTTCAAATTCTCTACAGTTGCCCGTCAAAAAATATAGTTTGCATTTATATTGAATAATGCCATCATCCTTTGTGACAGGAGAATTTCTCTGGCAGACACTTTGTGAAAAGGCATGCTCTTTACTATGCAAGACTTGGTTATCTATACATATTTATCAGTCCATTCTGGGACTGTGGTTTTTATTATTTTATTACAATCAAGGCAATATGTCAAACCTTCTTCCAATTTGAGATCATTCCTTTATCAACGATAGTGAAAGCATATTTGATAAAAAATATAAAATGGTATGTAGAATATATAAAAATAAATGAATACTGTGTTGGATACATTTAATATGCTAAAAAGAAAATCTTAAAAGTATGGATTGGAATCTTAGGATTGAACAATGAAGGGATTTATTCTTCTTACTATGCAGCTGCTTCTGAAGAAAGCCTGACTATATTTAAAGACAGCAGCAATGAAATAAGTAAGTTAAAGAAAGACAAATGCTATATGATTTCACTTACGTGTGGAATCTAATGAAAAAAAAATAAATCAAAATAGAAACAGACTCATAAATACAGAGAATAGACTGATAACTATTTGGGGTGGGGAGTGGGGGCTATATAAAATAAGTGAAGGGATTAAGAAAAACAACAACTTATAGAACAGCGGTAAGTATGGTGATTACCAGAGGGAAAGGGGGGAGGGGAAGATAGAAGAGGGTAAAGGTGGTGATAAATGGTGACGATGACAGAAGGAGACTAGACTATAGGTGGTGAACACAGAATACAGTATACAGATGATGTGTTATAGAACTGTACACTTTAAACCTACTTAATTAACCAATATAACCCTAATAAAATCAATTAATAAAAAAGTAACAGAAACAAAAAGAGGAATACGTGTTTTAGATGACATGGATGGTGGCCATAAAAATGTCTATATTTGTTTGATATCTGGGTCTTGCCAGTTTTTAACATTTCATAAATGAGGATTTTGTATTTTTCCATGTCATCCCCTTTTTACAAAAGTGTCTATTTTTTACTTCATATTTTATAACAGGAGCACTGCAGTTGCAATTATTTTGGGTAATGGGATGTATTCTAAATGATAGGGAGATTGTGAGATGAGGAGCTCTTAGGTAAGAGCATTTTATGTGCTCCTCCACTAAGATTTTGCTTGAGATACAAACACAACCAGGTTTTACAAGGCCCATGAATTCCTCCCAACTCGAATGTCAGTTGCAAGTATAGGCGGAGAGCCGGGTGGCTGGGACACTTAAGGTAGCAGAATAAGGAAGTGACTACAGTGTTTCAAGAAGAGACTTTGCATAGAGTTTGAGCTCTGTGAATTGACCGAATCTTTAACATCCAAAGTATTTAAAAATCCTTAAAGCAACCATTGGTAGATCCTTCCTAACATGGGTGTAGAAACCATATACTCATTGAAGGACTAATGGCTGGACCAGCAGTCAAAATTGCTGGGCTTTAGACCTTGTTCCCCGAGCATCTAGTTCAATTAGCCTTTGGAAGGCAGCAATTATTCTGTCTCAGTGTCCTCTCTTGTCAAAAATGAGTAACAAAGGCATGTTATGGTGTGGAGTGCCTAAAGATTTAACTCTGAGATTCACTGCTATCTTTTATATTTATTTAATATTTTAAATCTTTGTTGATTGATTTCGGAGACGAAGGGAACAGGAGAGATAAAAACATCAATGACAAGAGGGAATCATTGATTGGTTGCCTCCTGCATGCCCCCTTGGGGATCAAGACTGGAATAGAAATGTGACCTTCTGGTTCATAGGCCCATGCTCAACCACTGAGTCATGCCAGCCAGACTCTGAGAGTCACTTTCAGTTGATTCTTTTAAAAAATTATGCCTGAAACCATGAGAAGGTTCTCAGTGTGAAAATGAAATCATTGAAGAATGATGCTAATGTAATCTTCATTGGCAGCAAGCATAATTATTAGGAACCATTGTAAAACTATATGTTACATTTGCATAACAAAATAACATGAGCCAACAGTTATGTAGTGATTTTTTGCATTTCCTATTATTAGAATTTGTAAACATGTTATCATTTCACCCTTACAAAAACTTTGTGAGGTAGGTTAGAGAAGTTCTGTTGCAGACAGTAAAAAAAAAACAAGGCTTGAGAATTAACAGAGTTAGGCTAGTATTACGGAGCTAGTAAGTGGTAGATCAAATATGAACCCATGCCAACTAACTGTGGGGAGCCACTTAGGATATCACTGTTACCAAGTCTAAGTTTCTTAGGCAAGGTATAAGAAGTATAAGGTATAAGAAGTACTGTGCAACTCAGTCACATCCAATTTTAATACTAGCATGTTTCTCACCCCACCTTCACCTGACATTTCCTTCAAAAACAAACAATCAGCAGCATTTGAAATAAAGAGCTGTCATTATTCTCTATGCTGGACATAATGCTTATTTAATGTTGACATATGGAGACGGACTAGCGTAGGTTAAACAATTGTCATTGCAAGAGATTCAGGGTATATTTTTGTGTTAAACGAGGCTTCAACTGCATGAGCTCCTTGTGGCCACCAATGAGAATAAACCATGAGATAAATTAACTAAGTGGGGAGATTATTGCCATGCATTTTATCCATCTTTAATTAGAAATATTTTTGTGTCCTCACCGAGACTTCACATGATGACAGTTATTTGCATCCTCCCCACCAATAACCTTTCTGTACAGTAAGAACTGGTAGAAAATGAATAGGAAAATAAGCCACTCAGTGATATGTGCTCAATCTTGAAGGCCCAATGGCATGGAAAGGAAAATATGATTTGCTTCTCAGCACAGCAAAGACTTGCTTATCAGAAAGAAGTTCCATACAGCTGACTGGAGATGACTCATAAACTCTGACCATCCCCAAAGGGAAAAATCAGTTTCAAAGTGACAACTAGCTAGGCCATGTGCTCTTCTGCAGTGTGATTTCTCTGCTTGCCATGGCTCCTATTTCCTATTGCCCTCTGCTCTGCAAATCCTGGTTCTATTTATATTTAAAGGCCATTCACTCAAAGACAGAGACAATAGTGATAACAGAAAATCATTATATAAATCTGTGACTGAAAACTCCAGCAACTATATGGAGGAGGGAACAGAATATGGATGAGAGCATAATTTATTATTCTTGTACTTTATAGTGTAGGTAACAGAGGGTTAAAAGTTAGGGCTCTGGGGCTGGATCCTCTCTTTTCTGCTCACTGGCTCTATATCCTTGGACAACATAACCTCTTAGTTCCTTCAGTTTTCTGATCTCTAAAGTTTATAATTAGGATGCATAACCAATAAGGATTTTGAGGATTGAATAAAGTAACATATTTAACATGCTTAATATCATTTTTATATTAATAAGGCCATTAGTACATTCTAACTATTATAATTATAAATATCAAGTCACCGGCGGCCCCTAACCCAGGCTGACCCTCACCACAATCGGAGGCGTGGCCAGTCTTCAAATCTCCGGTGTCCCAAGCCTAACATCTACAGGAATTGCTGCAAATTTACTTCTCCGTGGAAGAACCTTTCATTCCCAATACAAATCACCAATTTCATTAAGTGAAACTTCAATTTCTAGATTCGATATAAAAAGTGAAGTTGGTAAAACCATGAAAAGGCCCAACTTCTCATTGATGAATGCACCATGGCATCCAGTCATGCTATAAATGCCATGGACAGATTACTAGGAGAAACTGTTAATTTGAATGTGGCATTTGGTGGGAAAATTCTTCTAGAGGGGATTTTAGACAATGTCTCAGTGTTGTGCCACATGCTATGTGATCAGCCATAGTACGAACAAGTTCGTAGTGTTTGGGGATATTTCAAAAAGTTGTCTCTTAAAACAAATACGAGATCAGAGGAATCTGCTTATAGTGAATGGTTAGTAGAATTTGGAGATGGTAAACTTGATAGCAGTTTTCATTTAGGAATGGATATTATTGAAATCCCCTGTGAAGTGATTTGTAATGGACCTATGATTGAAGCTACCTTTGGAAATAGTATATCTATAGATAATATTAAAATATATATCTAAATGTGCAATTCTTTGTCCTGAAAATGAGCATGTTTTTAACTTAAATGAAGACATTTTGGATATAGGCGATGGAGATTTTCACACCTATTTGAGTGATGATTCCATCAATTCAACAGATGATGCCAAAAAGGGAAGTTTTCCCATCAAATTTCTTAATATTTTAATAGATAGGGTTTAATAGGGTTCATTACTCCTTCAGGAATGCCATGTGATGAATTAAAATTGAAAGTAGGTGCAATAAAAAAACCATAGATATTTTAATAGATAAGGTTTAATAGGGTTTATTACTCCTTCAGAAATGCCATGTCATAAATTAAAATTGAAAGTAGGTACAATCATCATGCTACTGAGAAATATTAATAGTAAATGGGGCCTTTTTAATGGTACTTGATTTATTTTCAAAAGATTGTGACCTAACATAATCAAAGCTGAAATAGTAACAGGATCTGTGGAAGGAGAGGTTGTTCTGATTCCAATAATTGATTTGTCCCCATCTGACACTGGCCTCCTATTTAAATTAATTTGAAGACAGTTTCCTGTGATGCCAGCATTTGCAATGACAATTAATAAATCACAAGGAAAAACCTCTAGACAGAGTTGGAATGTTCCTACTTGAGCGCATTTTCAGACATGGTCAGTTATATGTTGCTTTCTCTCAAGTTTGGAGTTTGTGAGATGGCATGGCAGTGGCTGCTGTGAGGGCTGAGCCGAGACCAAGGCCCAGGCAAGCCACAAATGACATGGCAGCAGCTGCTGTGAGGGCCTGGCCAAGGCTCAGAGGTGGCTATCAGTGGCAGTAGCAGCTGTGTGATGGGGGCATTGCCTTCCCCTGATTGGCCCTGTCGCCTCTGCAGAGGGAGACCAGACTGTGGCTTAGGCCCGCTCCTGACACCATCAGTAGGACATCCCCTGGGGCTCCTGGACTGTGAGAGTGGGCAGGCCAGGCTGAGGGACACCCCTCTCCCCTCCCCCCCCCAGTGTACGAATTGTTATGCACCAGGCATCTAGTATATTATAATTTTGTAACTATGTGGCTACTCAAACTGTATATGGTAATATAAACTCCCTTTAGATACATTATGTTATACTAGAGGCCTGATGCATGAAATTTGTACAGGGGGGAGGGGCGTCCCTTAACTCAGCTTGCACCCTCTTGCAAACTGGGACCTCTCAGGGGATGTCTGACTGCCAGTTTAGGCCAGATCCTGCAGACATCTGGAAGGTTTTCAGCTGTCCCGTCTAATTAGCATATTATTCTTTTATTATTATAGATTACGCATACATTGATTATCTTTGCATGATCTCCACTCTCTCATTTAATGTTGCATTCAAGTCTCTGTCTCATCCATCTTTGTATTTCTAAGTTATAACATAAGGCCTCTTACAGATGAGAAGCTCAGTACTTGTTTGTGGACCATAAGCTGTATTCCTTTACTGCTGTGCTTCCAACTCAGGGCAAGGAGAAATCCACCAGAATTACATGGGAACTTGTTCAAACGTTACACACATACTAAAAGATCCTGATTTTTCCTAACATAGTAAGCTGATGGTACTCATGGGAGTATGCTGTGCTCAAGTATATTGGTCTTGATATAGTTTGAGAAAAAACATTCTTGTTAAAAAATCATTTGGGGCTTCAGTTGTGTCATTATTTTAGATCAGTTACAGCCACGCTACTCAGACTTTCTCCTGTGACCAATGCCACGCCAACTCTCTGCCATCAATGAAGGAATTGAGAGACAGGGTTTAGAAACTGTAGGGTATATTTGACTTTGCCTTAAAAGGCTCGTGTTTTCCTTCATGTTTTGTTTTACTGTTCATTCTTTAAAATGTATATGTCTTAGTTCAATTCATATACAATGTATTGGATATTAACAATAAACAAGCTGGCATGGCTCAGTGGTTTAGCGTTGGCCCATGAACCAGGAGGCCACAGTTTGATTCCCAGTCAGGGCACATGCCCAGGTTGGGGGCTTGATCCCCAATGTGAGGAATACAGGAGGCAGCTTATCAATGATTATCTCTCATCATTGATGTTTCTACCTTTATCCTTCTATCAAATCAATAAAATATATATAAAAATAAAATAAGCAAGCCAAAAACCTCACTGATATTTTACAATAGATTGAAAAGCGAAAAATGCCATCTTCTTGACATTCAAGATTCTTCTTCTCATCTCTTATTAATGTTGCTGTGGACGTTTAATAGATAGAATATGCCAAATGTATCCATACTTTGTTTCTCAGAACATTAAGGATAGATTTGGAACAGATTTGCAGAATTATAATTCTTTGTGAAATAGATTTGGCTATTAATATGTGCTTAGTCACGGTCAGTTTTATTTATTCTGAAAGGGAATCTGACAGGGGAAAGCATGGAATAAAAACTGCCAACAACATTGCCCAGGCCAGGAGCTTTATCTACCTCTGTTCCTGATTATCATTTCAAAGGACTAGTTTGAAAGGAGGAGCAAATCTGTTCTGTATCAAAATGTTCTAACTTCTTTCGACATCTACCTGCCAACCTTCCATCTTACACACTGTAGGCAGTAGGAGTAAAGATAGCTGTACTTCCCAAGAGGTTTCAGAAACCAGTAGACTAGAGAGAAATATGTTTACCCTACTGATGTAAAGTTCATTTTTTAAAAATAATAAAATATAATGGTTGTATAATTACATACATGTATTCAAGTGCCCCCTTTCGCATTTCTAAGATACAGACCGACTGCCTCTTTCTGAAAGGTGAATTCCTGGTCTAAGATTGTAATACTTGGCCTAAAATTGTGAAAGCCTTTTAATATAACACAAGCTAATATACTATATCTAGGAAAGACATTAGGCCAAAAAATGTTAAGTGATTTACAATTTTATCTCATGACTATTCTGAACTTAAATGGCACAGAAAGACGTGAAGAACAACAGAAAGCACAAGATAAAATGTTGGTATTGAAAAGATAGTGCAAAGTCCAAAAGTACAAATAAAGACATAAATCAATAAACACCAGATAGTCTATTTTCCCTCTTAAAGAGGTGGCAGAATGCTTAAAGAAAGGCTTCCCTGGTGTATACGCCTTACAGTGTGCTTCCATCCCTCTGTCCCCAGAAACACAATCACCACATCTTTACAGATGCTGCTGGCAGAACATTAAAAGTCTGCTGAACTATCTGCCAGATAGATAATTTGTTTTAGACTTTCTGTTTTAATAAAAGTGCATGAGGCATAACAGCAACAATCTCGACTTCCATTTAAAGTGAAAAGAAGAAAGAAAAAAATCCCCTCACTTTATTCTAAGTCCTTCTGCACATATCAGACTTACTGATAAACTGTGCAGTACATCCCTGTACTTGTGATTGGAAGCAAGAAGAAGAGAGGGGTGAGGGGGAGGGAGGAAGAGGTGCTGTAAGCTAGGTCACAGTACAAGTGCATGCTGATTAGGAATCAAAGACTTGTTACTAACCAGACACGATTTAAATGAGTCATTTTACATGAACCCCAAATTATTACTGTCAAGAAAAGCAGATAAACACATCTAAGGGTTTCTGATTTCTATTGAGGTTTGCAAGCCATTGAGAGTTAATTGACAAAAATGTAAGACAAAAGATAAAACCCATGCTCTGTGTTGCATAGCAACAGTGAATTGAGAAAACAGCCCCTCATACCTGTCAGTCCCCAGTTTCCCCAAAGGCCAAACAGAAGCACAGAGCTGTTTGGTACATCTATAATAATCTATAAAAATAAAAGTATAATATGCTAATTAGACAGCCAAACAACCTTCTGGATGACCTTTTGGACGAAGCTGTGGCTTCAAGGCCTGAGGCAAGCCTCCACGGATTTCATGCATTGGGCCCCTAGTAGATTATAATAGCATGGAGACTTCTGCTATAACATGTCCTACCCAAGGAATCATGCCAACAAATTGGGAAAAGCCTTTTGCTCAGGAAGCAGCCATACTTACAGATATAATGCCAATTTGGGAAGATGATTCACAAATCCATTTTGAAAATATTCATTGGAAAATTACCAAAGAAATAAGTGAATAAAATTCATGCTATCTTCTTTGTAGAGTATTCTGGTCTTGTATAATGAGGTTTGGTGTATTGGCTATTTATTACTGTGTAATAATTTACTCAACATTTAGTGAATGAAAACATCACAAACTCATGATCTCACAGTTCCTTAGGCCAAAGATTCTGGGATGAACTGAGTACTTCTGGCTCAGTAGTCCTCACGAGGCTGCCGTCTCTCTCAAGGAAGTATGTTAGGAGACCCACCTCCAAGATCACTCACCTCACCTGACCATTGTCATAGGGTTTCATTTCTTTACCATGTGGGGCTTCCCATAGGGCTGTTCAAGACATAGCTTCTTGCAGAAAATGGGATCTGATAAAAAGGGAGAGAGGGAGGAAGGAAATGAGGTAGGGAGGTGGAGGATGTTAGGAAGAGGAAAAGCTGCCAAAAATGCAAAAAGGACACAAAAATTCTGGTTCAAAATAAGTTTTTCTCCCCCTACACCCCTCTCTCTCTGATGGTATTTATGTATCACATCCCACTGGTATTGGATCATACCTGTTTCATAATCATTTGCCTCAGATATCCTGTCAGCAAGATTGTTGGTTTACTAAATGGAACTTTTAAGAATCAAAATCACAAAGACTTAGTAAAACCACTAAAGATTATTTCTATGATTTTGTATGTCAGAGTTCATAAATGCACAATGTGAAAATTGAAAATAGAACTAGAGATAAAAAATGGTATAAAATAATGTCAGTGAATTTGAGGAATATAAGATTTTATTCTACTTGCAATATAACAAATAAGACTTTCACACTTTTATTTCACTTTTTTAGAATATGTTTTTATTAATTTCAGAGAGGAAGGGTGAAGGAGGAAGAAAGATATAAACATCATTATTGACATAAAATCATGGATCAGCTGCCTCCTGCACACCCCTACTGGGGATAGAGCTGGAAACCAGGTATGTGCCTTACTGGGAATCGAACTATGACCTCATGGTTCATGGGTCAGTGTTCAATCAAGCAACACTGGCTGGGCTCACATTTTTAAATGATTTACCCATTGATACCAAAGAAGCCAAGTGTAATCATATGATTGCTGCATGTTAGTAAAGCATTCTTAAAAAAAGGTTTTGAAACAGTTCAGTTAGCCCTAACTGGTTTGGCTCAGTGGATACAGTGTTGGCCTGTGGACTGAAAGGTCCCAGGTTTGATTCTGGTCAAGAGCATGTACATTGGTTGTGGGCACATCCCCAGTATGAAGTGATGAAGTGTGCAGGAGGCAGCTGACGGATGTTTCTCTCTCATTGATGTTTCTGGCTCTCTATTCCTCTCCATTCCTCACACACACACACACACACACACACACACACACAGTCCAGTTAAAGTTACAATTTCACTAAAATTAAAATTAAAGTAAATGCTTTTCTTGCCTTTAAGAACTCACTGTTGGGGGGGGCAATTTCAAATATGAAAAAAAAATTGATATGTATTGGGTGGACAGACATTATGTAGACAGAGCAGATGGTAAGAGAGATATGTGATTTTAACACATTCCAGGTTTCTGCTATATATTAAGTATTAAAATGTGTATCCTTCCATCTTCCTAAAACACATTGATTTTAAGCTTCTTAAATTCTTAATTATTTACATAGTATGGTTTTTAATATAAAATAGAAAAGCACTCAGCCTCATATCCAATTTTAGTCACGAAGACACTCATCCACCTTCTCATTGTAAATACCTCAGGCAGTGGGTCTGGTGCATCTTAATGCTTTCTGATGTTTTTGTTTAGTGCCCCAGTTTCCTGTTTTAAATATTCCTGCTAATTTATGAGCTTACCCTGGAATGCTAAGTGAGTTACAACCACAGAAGCCTCCATATGCCTATTTTGTCAAGAATATCAGGATAACCAAGAGGCTATTTACAAACTATGGAAATTCTACTTTCGTTTCCACAGCAGGTGGCAGTTCTGCTTTAAGTGCAGGGTGTTTTATAACCAGAAAGAGAGAAAATGGAAGAATTTATATCTTTATATTATTTTGATTTAGAAATGAAAATTTATTTTGATTCTTTCTGATGATTGTTTTACTCCCCTTTCCTTTCTCTTTAGCCTATTTTGTTGGGTTACTATTTTACACCCTTCAGTGAAAACATTGAGGGTTTTTAATTTATTATTTCATTAATTCAATTCAAGTGAAACAATGAAGCTGAAAATAGTAACTCTAATGACACTAGAAATGTATGTTTCTTCCCCCAATTCTTGTTCACCTTTCTCTTTTCTCTGCAGCATGTGTTGGGGGAGAAAAGTCAAATTATTTTTTCTTTCCCAGTTGCCATGGGCATATGCACACTTTATACATTAGTGGTTGTAAAGATGTGATGGGGGGTATTTGCTACATTTTGCTTTAGGTTTCATCTGTTGAGAATAAGTCTTCAGAGACTATTTGTTTCCTCTTCAATGATCTCACCTTGTCTGCTCTTTCCAGATTCACAGAGAACAGAAATGCCTTAGATAATCCTCTGATCAATAGAATCAAAGCCCTTTCTCTTTATCCACTGGCTAGAGAGTTGCTAACTTTTATAATGGAGAAATTGAAATATTTCTTTCTCTTGTAAAACTATGAGGCTTAAAGTTTTAAAGGTATTTTTACTTGGAAAATAAGATAAATGAAGCAAAGGAAAATGATGTTTTCAGAAAGTGTGGATGGAATGAAAGAAAAGTTCCTTCCTGCAACCCATTTCCAATGTTTGACACTTATCAGTGATTTTCAGACAGCTGGTCCACCTTGGAATGCACCATGTGGTACTCCCTGGATGACAGAAGTACCAATCAAAATCTGACCTTTGCCCTTGAACTCTCTTTATTCCACATGGTCTGTTTGTCAATTCATGAACTTTATCGTATTCACTTGTCTCCCACATATGCCATGATCCAAATATCAGTTTTGGATTTAGCCAAAATTTTCAGGCTTTGTTTTTGTTTAGTAAAAAGTGCTTTGGAAAGAAAGACATAGGTTTTTTTTTTTGCTCTAGGCAACAGGTTTTGAAAAATAAAGGAGTCCAGCCATCATGGCTCAGTGGTTGAACCTATGAATCAAGAGGTTATGATTAGATTCCCAGTCAGGGCACATGCCTGAATTGTGGGCTTGATCCCCAATGTGGGGCATGCAGGAGGCAGCCATCAATGATTCTCTCTCTATCTCTCTCTTCCTCTTACTTCCTCTCTGAAATCAATAAAAATGTATTTTTTTTAAAGAAAAAAGAATTTAGGTCTTGATACCTCTACCTTTTTCTACCCATAGGAGAAGAAGGCAATGATTGCATCTCACAGTAGGCATATGACTATTCCTTGAGGAGTCATCAAATTTAATGATGATCATTCAAATTAAAAAATTTAAAGGAATGAAAGAATACAATCATTTAAAAATCATGAATATTGTATACCAGCACTCTGAGAAGTAATAGAAAATTATAAACAACTAAATGGGGATGTTGGTCCTATATTTTTCAGTTACATTGAGGAATCTGTTCTATATAGAATTTATGTAATAAATAATAGTAATAAGAAACATTGATTGAGTGTTCAATACTGGTTGATTTATGTCCAGGTGAGGAATAACATTCGTATTTTTCCAGAGTCAAAAAATGATCACCCTACCCCCAAGAAAATAAGAGGAACACTGGAGAATACTGACCCAATTATAAAGGCAGGCTCTGGAGAAAGAGACAAAGGTTTCAATCCTCATTTTAGAAGCTTTACTACCAAGGAACCTAATAAAATTAATCTAATAACAATTTTCTAGGAGATATGGGGAATTAAAATAGAATAAAGGTTTCTTTAGCATTTATAGATGTAGTTATTACTGAAATATGTAGTGGAATATAAAAGATGTAGATGGAATTAAAATACTTGGTTTAAGAGAAGCAAATTTCTCTTTATTTAGTCCCTACATTTAGTAGGGGGGAAGTAACATTTTATTTGAATTTACATTCTATAAAAACTTAAACCAATTATGATAATCACAATGCCTTTAAGTAAGTTAGTAAGTAAATGCTAGCATCCTAGTATCCTAATATTCTTTACCTAAAAAGTGATTTATGAGAGTTAAAAATTTGAAATTTAATGCTAAGCATTTAACTCTTTGTATTTAGGGAAACTATGTATTTGAATTAATTACATATGATGTATAGACTTTTTAATTACCATTGATTTTATAATAATAAAACTAGAGGCCCAATGCACAAAATTTGTGCAAGGGGCTCAGCCCTCACTGCCTCGGCCCCTGATGGCATTGCTTCATTCAGAGTCATCTGGAAGGACTAATTAGTTTGGTTTAATTAGCATATTACACTTTTATTGTTATATATATGAAAAGAATATAGATACATATTTATATACTCAAAAGGCTTACCTCTGGACTATGAGCGATTTTATTATTTCTTATACCTTTCTGTATTTCCAAAATATCTACAATTATCAAATCTTCTGGTTATAATAAACACCAACATTTATTTCATATAAAAATAACAGCAAAGAAAAGAGCTGCTGGGTAGAGAAAATAGAAAATAAAGTTAATAACAGAGCAGACATATTTTTATTTGTTTTCTTCAGCTTCACAAGAGATAAAGAAATCTGAGTTAACTGAATTTTTTATTCTGTGAGTAAGCTGAAAGTTTCTAAGTGGTTAGTCAGACTTATGGAGATAAATGGGAGTATTCTGCACTGCTTTGGCAGGAAGCCATTTCTTGTATTCCTGGAGTATTTATTTAACCTTTTCATTAGGATGGCAGAAATAGAAAAACTTGTACAATGGGCTACCTTATCCAGATAAATTAAAGATGTTTATTAATATAAACATCCAAGAAACTGCCTCTCTAGAATCAGAAAGGGGAGATGCATATATATATCATGGTCCCTTTTTACTTTATCATTGAAACAGGGAGGCCAAGGTTAACATGTTTGAAACAATTATAGACGAGAATGAGACAGGGACATTAAGTATATGACAGTTTACCGTAGACTTCTGGAAAATTAGAGATTCAAAGATTCAAATAAGAAAAATGCTACTGCTGTCTCTTGGGATGACCATGGAAAGTCTTTTTTTTTTCCTTTTAAAATATTTTTTATCGATTTCAGGGAGGAAGGGAAAGGGAGAGATAGACAGGAATGCCAATGATGAGAGAGAATCATTGATTGGCTGCCTCCTGCATGCCCCCCTCTGGGAACTGCAACCCAGGAATCCAACTTTTGACCTGGTTCATAGGTCGATGCTCAAGCACTGAGCCACACTGGCCGGATGATCATGGAATGTCTTCAAAGGAGATTTGAAGCAAAGTTTTAGACTATTGGAACAGAAGATTATTTTCTAAAAAGAGTTTGGATTGTTTGAAATGTAGCAGGAGAGAATTAGAAGTTCGCTTTATCCGTCAAAGAACTCCTTAGAGTAAAAACATGTAAATGTATTATTGATATTGACCTTTGACTTTCACTGTCTCTTCTTTCTAGTAAAATATGACCGATCCTGAAGCCCATAGATGGGGAGGATAACAATATACAGCCAGGACTGGCTCATTCAGTGTCTTCTCCCACTTCCTCTAGTTTGCTTCTCTGTGCTCAGAGGGTGAAGAGCATCTGAGACAACCAGGTTGTCAGTGTGATTTAGCTTCCAATTCCAGAAGTGCCATGTGAAATTTGGAAAGTAGAAGACCAAGACTTTGAGGTGGAGATCACACTATTAGCTTTACCTGTCAAGTACAGTCTTGGAAACATTTAGTTTCTTTTTTTTTCTGAAAAAGCAACAGGAGATGTTTTGTACCAAGTCCCTTACTGTGACTGCTGAGAGTTAGGACACGAGAATTAATTTTGCTGGCAGTCGCCTCCGGATTTACAAATCAAAACAAGTTCATGCAGTGCAGCTATCAGAGGTAATGGTTTTTTATTTCCCGAATCTCTCCTCAAGTGTGTGAGGTCTGTCATGTTGTTCTGGTGCTGATTCTGAAAACTGTCTAAAACTTGTTTGAAATTTATATTAGACTGGAGGCCTGGTGAACCAATTTGTGTACATGGGGGTGGGAGCTTTATGGAAGATTGGCCAGCTGGGGGAGGGACCATGGGAGGTTGGCAGACAAGTGGGGGAGGGGACCGTGGGCTGGTTGTTGGCTACATGGAGGGAGCTGGCTTTTGGCCCCCCTGGGAAAGAGGCTGCATCTGCCACCACCCACTCCTGGTTCCCCACCCCAGCTCTGGCCGGAAGGCCCCAGCAGGGTCAGGAGAGGAGGTGACGGTCATTGAGCCAGGTGTGGAAGGAACAAATGTCAGACACTGGATGCCAATGCTGCCATCGGCACCCTGCCATTGCACAGTTCCCTGCCTGCCCCCCTCCTCCTTCCCTCACCACTGCACCACCGTCATGGCGGGTGAGGGGGCCCCCAGGGAAGGTAGAGGATGGAAGCAAGACAAACCTTTGTGTCAAGGGCTAACTTTTAGTAGATCACAGCGAGGGAACTTCTCTGATACGTAGGAAACCCTGACCCAGAAGTAGGTCTCTAAAAATGGTTTAGCACCAAGGTTCTGATGGGGGCTGGGCAGTCAGGGGAAGGGGTCATGGGAGGTTGGCTGTGGGAGTACATTGACCACCAGGGGGCAGCTCCTGCATTGATCCCACTGGTTCTGGTTGTTCTGATTGTTTGGTTTTAATGGTCCTTTAGGCTTTTATATATAGACTAGAGGCTCAGTGCATGGAATTCATGCACTGGCGGGGGGGGGGGCGAGGAGTGTCCCTTAGCCCAGCATGTACCCTCTCCAATCTGGGACCCCTCAGGGGAGGTCTGACTGCCAGTTTAGGCCTAATCCCTGTGGGCTGGGAACCCTATCACTAAACCTATAGTTGGACATCCCTCTCACAATGCGGTATTGCTGGTTCCTAACTGCTCACCTGCCTGCCTGGTTGCCCCTAACTGCTTCTGCCTGCCAGCCCTATGGGCCCCAACTGCCCTCCCCTGCCAGCTTGATCACACCCCAAATGCTCTCCCCTGCCAGCCTGATTGCCCCCAACTATCCTCCTCTGCTGGCCAGATATCACCCTTAACTGTCCTCCCCTGCTGGCCTGATCTCACCCCCAACTGCCCTCCTCTGCTGGCCAATTTGATTCTGATTAGTCAGTTTTATGCCAATCAGTGTCAAAAGCTTCACCTCCTAGGCAGCCATTGGCTCCTCACAGTTAACCCAGATTTGGTTCTAATTGGTCTGTTTCTATGCCAGTCAGTGTCTCTGGGCCTATTAAGGGGACCTGATCAGAAAGGCGGGACTGATCAACACCCCAGGTGAAGGCCTGGAGAGAAATGGAGATGCAGTGCTGACAGGCCCAGAGCTAAAGAGAGAGGCAACTGCTGATCAACAGCTGCCACAGAGGGTACAGATCAGACCCTGCTTTTCTCGTTAGGCCTCTCCCTTGGCAGTCAGTGCTGGGTCACTGTGCCTGCAGCCATAGCAGTTAGCACTGGGTTGCCACGGCAACCCAGTGATGACTGCAGGACTGCTAGTTGGCCGAGAACTCCCAGTAATTGGAGATGTGACAGACTTGGGGTTTTTATATATTAGGATTTTCTTATACTTGAACTATTCAGAATGAATTGTGCTATGTAGAAAGAAACACTGATCTATGCTTGCCACAATGGGAATTGCCAACATGGAAAGGAAGCAGAAGACTAAATAATTTACAACATAATTGTTAAAAATATAGTCTATATGTTGATTTTGTTAAGGATCACTTGAGCTGCTGGATAGATGCTTTGGCATTTATGTTCTTTGTACATAATAATAATATAACCTAATTGCTCTGGTTTATGCAGTTTAAAAGTAAAATGGATTAGAACAACTCATCTGGGAAAGAGAGATTTCTTTTTAGTTATCTTCTATGTCATCATCAACTATATAGATTTTACAGTTATCTTGAAGGCAGAAAGATTTAAGGGCTCAAAAATAAATAGATTTTTTTTGGGGGGGTATTCTTTAGTTTTATATTGAGCCAAATAATTTTTTTCCCTAAGCTTCAGCTTCCTCATTTTTAAATACCATATCAAGTTCATAAGGTTGTCATAAGGGATAAATGAGTTAATAATTGGTTCAGAAATTTCCAAGACCTCCCTCAGGCCCAACCATCACTGAAGTACTTACAAGACTCTAATCCTCCTAGAGCAAAATCATGTGTTCATTATAAGTCATGTTGTTAGGAGCAGATTTTCTGGTCAAATTGGTACACCACGGTCTAAAGCCTCTGACCTTATCTTATCAGGCAGCAATATTTCAAGGATTTAGAGATTATCTCCCTGGAAATACTAATGGGTCAAGAGAAGTAGGAGGGTGCAGAAATGTGCTAAGATGGAAGACATTCCACAAGAAAAAGAAAAAGCTGTAGAAAATCCTCATTCATCAGATGGTCACTGTTTTCTTTAGCATAAAACCTCGACTGTACATATTTCCTGCTGTACTGACATTAAATTTTCCCTAAGGGATTTGTTAGGGGTAACAGTAGGAATAGGATAAACCCAGATCTATTGAGTGACTATATTGGCATAGATTGGTAAACACGGTTAGTAAATATTCAAGTCAATAGAAAAGCAAGTTCACTCTTGAGATATGAAAGGTAAAATAATAGGAAATGCAAATGTAGGTGAAATTTATCATAAAACAATCAGAATATGTATTATCACTTACACACTTATTGGGGCAAATGAAGATAGCTATTATTTATTTATATATTTATTGCTACTGAATGCCTATCATTCATTTATTTATTCATCATTTCCCTTAACAAATATGTATGGTATAGCCAATATTTGATAGGCACTGTTCCAGGCACTAAACCCAACAACAACAACAACAACATCAACAACAACACCAAAGTTAAAGACCAGTCCTCTGATAACTTACATTGTAACAGTAACAATGGCATTAAGCAAATACAATAATTTCAGCTGGTATTAAATGATACTAAGAGAAAAACAGTAATTGAAGCAATAAAGCACTAAGTTTTATACAGCAATCAAAATTTCCCAATTTACCTGAGTATCTGGAAGCCTTAAGGAAAGGTAGAAATGTTATCAGTTCCTAGAAAAACTTAGCTATTAGTGTATTAGTTTCTTTTTATTTTCTTTGTTTTTTTTTATTGAGTTCAGAGAGGAAGAGAGAGAGAGAAATAGAAACATCAATGATGAGAGAGAATCATTGATCGGCTGACTCATGCATGCCCCACATTGGGGATCTAGCCTGCAAACCAGGCATGTGCCCTGACCTGGAATTGAATTGTGAACCTTCTGGTTCATAGGTAGACACTCAACCACTGAGTGATACTGACAGGGTGAGTGTGTTAGTTTCTTATTGAACTGTAACAAAATACCACAACTTTGTGACTTAAGACATTTATTATCTTAGCGTTCTTGAGATTAGAAGTCTGAAAGGGGCTAAAACCAAGATGTGATGGACCATCTTCCTTCTGGAGACTAGGGGACAATCTATTTTCTCAACTTTAAAAAAAAATATTTGTTATTGAATTTTTAAAGAGAGGAAGGGAGAGGGATAGAGAGTTAGAAACATCAATGAGAGAGTAATATCGATTCAGCTGCCTCCTGCACACCCTCTACTGGGAATGTGCCTGCAACCAAGGTACATGCCCTTGATCAGAATCAAACCTGAGACCATTTGGCCAGCCAAACCAGTTAGGGCTATATTTTCAACTTTTGCAGCTTTTTAAAAGGCTGCCTATATTTCTTTGCTCAGTGCTGCTTTTCATTTTCAAAGCCAGAATGGTCAGTAGAGTTTTTTTCATGCTGCATCACTGATTCTTTAGTCTCTCTCTTCTGACTTTTCAGACCCTTGGATTACCCAGGACCCCCCTAGATAATTTTATTTTAAGGTCAGCTAATTAACAACCTTAATTTCATCAGCATCCTTAAATCCCCTTTTCCAGGTAACACTGTATAAAGGTTTTAGGGATTCAGGTACAGGTATTTGAAGATCCACATGAGTATGTGGACGACTTCACACACCCATGTGGGTCTTCAGAAGATACCTAATTTATAGTGTAAGCAAAGTTAAGGGTAAGGTTTGCACAGCCAAGTTTAGGATATAGTTTGCACAGCCATTTTTTACTACATGCAAGCAATTCAGTATGCAAAGCATTATTATATATGACTCATATCATAGGCAGTCAGACATAACAGGAATGTCCTCTGCAGTATGTATATGATAAAATAGCTAAGGGAAAAAAGTCTGCTATACTAGTAATAGCTCCTTCAACTGTAATTAGATATTTATACAATACTACTTGAGGAGGATGGTGAAGGCAAATAAAAGTTGGTTAATAATTCTCCTTTTATATCTAGGATTAGGCATATTTACTGGCAGATATGGCATTCCACCATTCTCTATATATTTACTAATCACAGTAATAATTTGCAGTCATTTTTCTTAGAACAATTATCTTTTTCTTACCATCTAGTTAATATACAAAATTGGTAAAATATGCTTTTCATTTGATCTGTCGAGGAGGGAGGACTTCCAAGTATCACTCTTCATGCCAAGTAATTAAGTAAAACCAAATTCCATCCAGCAAATTTTCAGTATTCATGGGCAGATACAGAAAGTGCACAGAACATATAAAACATATAATTTGAGAATGCCAAGGGAAAACATTGTTATTTAGACACTGAGTTCCCACTGATCTCATTTCCCAATCATTATTGAAAATGCTCATGCTGCCTATTATGGGATGTGTTTTTCATGGTGATGTGGGTAGAAGATTGTCACATTTATTCAGGAAGCTGGAGGGTCACATATGGGAGTGCCTAACCTTTGAGATACAAAGCAAAGACTTATTAGTCTACTATGGCACCTCCAGATCTGTTTCTTGAGAGAAAATAGCCAGAAAAAATCTACCTTTTTCCAGTTGGAGCCACCCTCAATTTTTTCTTTTAATAAAACTAGTTGGGAGCTTAAAGCTAGCAAAGAATTGTGAGAGATTGTGGAGTTCAATAATATCCTTTTGATTAAAGGTGAGAATATCTATAGCCTAGCTCCACAAATGTGACAAGAATCATGGTGTCAATTCAGTCTCAGAAGAAACTGAGAGTGTTTCTATCTTCTCAGGTTGCCAGAGGACTCCCAATTTCCCTGGATATAGAATGATTGTCATATCAGAAGTTATTTCTTTGAACATTATAACAGCTATCTAGGATCCATTCCCCTGTGGCTGTGACCCTTAAGTTTCAATGGAACATACTTTAAGACAAATATTATTTGTCTAACAATTATAGGAGGGTTTTAAAGCTCATGTGATATATTCTGTGTCATGGAAACCAAGCAAAATTCAGTTCTTTGCTTAAGTCAAAAGAAATTCATTTGAAATATTGTGTAAGCTCTAAAATTACAGTTATGTTTCACATCCCCTCAAATCTGTTTCACCTCTCTAAACACAACACCATAAAAACCCATCTCCTTGAAATGGGGTTGGAAAAATGATAGTTAGTAAAAGAAAACTTAAAGAAAGAATGCTCTTTAGAGCACATTACATGCTCTTTTCTGAAAAAAACTTGCCTTTTTCTTTAATATTTCTAAATAGGTCAAACCCAGACTTTTTGAATGTCCTAATCTGAACACCAAATACCTCTAATCTTAGAGTTCACACAGTAGAAAAGGGGGAAGGAGTCACTCTTTGCCCCTTTCCCTATCCTAGTTTATAAAGGACTTTTGCCCAGTCTTAAGGTCTGGAAATTTTTATTAAGGTATTATTTTCACTAAGAATGAAAAGAACTAATAGAAATCATTATCCCCAGGAAGCTTCAGATTTTCTTTAAGTCACTTGCAATATTATTTTAATAGCATTCATAAAGAGCCATTTAGACTAAAATGCTCCGGAGAGCTTTACCCATAATGCCATGGAAGCTCTACGGTGGAGAACAAAGCCCTGGACCAGGGTCAGAAGACCAGGACTCCACCAAAGTGCCTGCTAGTCCTTGTGTCTGCCCAGAGCAGTACCGTCTTCTCAGAGTCTCAGGTTCCTTCTCTCAATATATAGAGGATTAAAGGCTTTGGGTGACTTAGCAGAGAAGATGAAGCATTATTTTGATCTGATTTACAAATTAAGCTTCCACTTGAGGATACCATTCCTGAATCAATGCTTGGAAACTATATTTTATTATTTCATCTGATGTATTGCAAAGTTGTTTGGTTCTATGGAATAGGGCTTTTATCCATCAGTTTCATTCCTTTATTCAATCATTCATTCATTGTGCAGTACATTTATATTGAAGATATACTCTGTGCCAATTAATGTTGGATAATCAAGGAATAAGCAATGGTTCTCTCCCACCTGCTGCTGTGTTGATTTAATTAGATTCTTGATTACTCAAAGTCTCTGGCATCTTTAAATTTAAATGTTGCTGATTATTGATGTCGGCTTTGGGTGGGGTAGATATATCTGTGGTGTGTGTGCCCAATCTGAGCCACTCTTGTTAGAACCGATTCCTTCCTAAGTCAGAATCAAAACAATCAGAAATGTCCACAGAAATGTTTTTCCTCTATTTAAAATTAAATATCTTAGTTTGAAGAAAGATTATATATTCATAATAATTTTATTTTATTTTTTATTTTTAAATTTTTATTAAGGTATTATATGTGTACATGTCTTACCATTGCCCCCCCACCGCAGTCCCATACATGCCCCCCCCAGTTTTGCATCCATTGTTTATGCTTATATGCATGCATACAAGTCCTTCAGTTGATCTCTTATCTCCCCCACCTCTCCCTAACCTCCCCACTGTACAGTATAATTTTAGAATCATATTTTTTAGTGGTCCTTATCCATTGAAATCAACATTTTACATGTTGAATATGATATAGGAGTGCAAATTTATTATGCAAGCAAAATAGAGCTTGATGTCAAGATTTATTTCTACCTAAATAACATTTACCTTATTTTAGCTCAACTAGAGTTCTCACCGTATTAATAACATGTGATTCAAAATATGTGAGTTGCACAAGTGTTTTCTAAATTCTGTATTTTAATTTCAAGTGACTTCAAACCCACAAAGGTAAAAAGAAACTAAAAGTTGAAACTAAAGCCTTAAAACAATGTTGCCATGGACTGTTTTAATGTCCTTCTAGGGTTAACAGACCTGTGGTAGGTAAGACTTGTCCTAATAATGCCTTAAGGAGTCAATGGCAGGGAATTTTACCTATGAATTTGGGCAGACTAATTGACCCTGGCAATCATTGTCTCAGTGGAGGTGAAGGAAGTCAAAACTAAAACTTCAGTCTTTTAACCACCCCTTTCAGCCAAGTCCCTTGTTGATAGTGTGAAAAAATGATGAAACCTGCTCCTTTACCAAAGAACTATCTTGCTATTGTCAACTCTCAACATTTCAAATTTGTTTTAGTTACTTATGTGTTCTGTGCTTATCTGTCTGCATTACCATAAATTATTTCCACTAGAAATGTTGAAATGTGAAACAAAAAGCTCTGGGTGTTTTCATACAAGAAAAAGTAATCTTACCAAAGGAATTAATGTTCTCATTACACCCTGATGCACAGCCTTGTATATTCAAAATCTTTGTCTATACCTCATGTGGGGGGGGCATTATGCTATTGTAATACAGTTGCTACAGATGTTTAAACACAATGTTAATCTAATACTAAAGCAAGAGGCCTCTAGATATTCCATCTCACAGCATTCAACCAAAATCTATCCGTACTAAACATTTTTTTCTTTTTTGTTCCATTGAACTTGAATTCAGCATCTATGCTCCTATGCTTTGCTTTCCTAAGATTTTCTGTACATTATTTCATAAACATACTGAGCTAATCTTATCTCTGAATTTATTTGCATGTGCAAATAAATATTTTCTGTTAAATTCAGAATACCTAGATACTGTGTTAGGAGCTTTCCAAAACTGTAATCTTCTAACCTTTTCTGAGCACTTGCTATGGGGCGTGCCCTGTGAGAGACACTTGACATGCATCATCTCCTTGAAATCCCACAGTAAACGTACGTGAGATATCCTCATCTAATTCCAACAGACAGCGCATTATCCTAGTGGTTATTAATTTCCCATGCAGCTTGCAATTAGTGGAGCAAAGAGGTAAGCAGGTGTGCCTCAATCCAAGCCTAGCTCCTCTTTCCTTTCCACAGATCCATTTCTCACTGATTCTTTGACTCAAACTGAATCTCACATCCATCCACAAAGCCTTCTTCACTGACATTCTGGGGTGGTGCTACCTCTGTGACTTACATAGAACTTATAGTTGGTACTGTGAGCATTATCATACCAATCTTGTTGTTCTGGTTTGTTTCTGTTACTCCATTTTAGTGCCATCAATATTACAAAGGCGCCGTGCCTGGCTCCAAGTTGAGTGGCCACATGGGGGAAGGGAGGAAGGCTTATTTAAGTGCAGAGGAAGCTTTTTAGGTTTTCGTTCTGAGTATGTCTATTTTGGCATGTACCAAAAAAAGAGACCTTCTCACTGCATTGCCCTTTCTATCAAAGAATTAAAATAGCCATTTAGCCTGATTGCCCCATATTCTTTACTCCATTGCCTTTTAACATCATTTTCATAAACATAAGTTGAGGTGGAAAATAATAGCAACCTCATCAGGTTAGTGTTGCAACTGTAAAAAACAAACATCTCCTCTCGGGATACCAACTGTTCACTTTCCCACTTTAGGCATTATCTTTTCTGTTCCAGAAAATACCCACAATGTACACTCTGGGTTGTCTTAGTTACTTACATTTTTTTAAGTGAGCGCAGAGGACAGTGAGATCCAATTTTATGTAACATTATTTCAATAGATGTACAAATGAGAGTGAATAATAGCTAGTAAAGAAAGATGATAATCACGATTATGAGACTTTTACATAATTTTAGATGACATTCAGAATATCATTTGAAGAAGGTTCAGTCATTATTCAAATATAAAAGGTTTTTTTCTTATACAAAATTATAAGTAAATTTTTATTTTCCTGCCCTAGGATTCAGGGACTAAGAACAAACACGGTTCATTTATATATTCTATTGCTATTTATTGCTGCCATTAATTAATTAATTAATTAATTAATCCATTCAATATTTACTTGATTTCATTAATATATAGATATTTTCACAAAACAATGTACCTTGAACCTCAGGCCTTTATTGTAATTGATTGATCTAAATAGTAACACAACTCATGAGTCCACATATCTCTAGCCTTGGTTTTAGTATGAGGCCGCAAGGGAATTTCATTTCACTAAGCTTTGTGAAAGGATGAAAATTCAGACATCATGCCTTATGCCTTGTTATCAAGATTCCATGTAGCCAATTTGATGGATCTTTCCCCCACTTCAGTGACTTGTTTACTACACAAAATTTAAGAACAACAGAACAGTAGCTCCTTTTGTTAATTGCGCACCATATGGCAGACACTGGTATGTGATTCGCATTTATTATCTTGCATAATCCTAAAGAGAGCTTTATGTGGCAGTCCTTGATTTTATATTTACAAAATAATAAGGAACTTAAAAGAGGTTGAGATTACATAACTTTTCTCAGGGGGCACGTATGGCCAAACCAGGGATAGAGTCTGTATTTGATTCCATGCCTCATGGACACTGAGGTCCATGACTGATTTATAGCAGACGAGGTACAATTGAGTCTACTGTGTCTAAACAGCCTTTCCCTGCTTTACTTCAACGAAGCCCTATTTTCTTGCTTTTTCTACCATAGTAGTTACTTAACAAGCAGAACAAAAAGCAAAACAAAACAAAAAAAACTTGCTCTGCAGTTTTTGAAAGAAGGATAAAAAGTCAACACTACTCTTGGTTTCTAAATTTTAAGTCATTTTGTGGTCACCATGCTTAATCACCCTCCTCTCTATTTCCACTTTGAGTAATAGGACTATTATTTCTGAAAATCATTAGCATGGCTTTGCTTTCTCACTCCTTCCCATACCTTTAGCACTTAGCTGTAACTACTATGGGAACCAATGCAGATATTGTCTCCGTTATTTTAAAACTCATAAGTACATGAAAAGTTCAGTTATTTTTGGTATTGAAGTTGAAGAGATTAGCTTTGGTATTTAAAAATATTTACTTGGGAAGTCAGAAGGTCAATTTTATAATGTAGAACTGGAATAAATTGATGTTGTTGGTGACTTCCTATGCCATGGTTGGAATTGTTCTGCCTATTAAGTTACTGCTATTGCTCCAGCAGCAGCAATGTTAGAAGTGACTTTACACAAGCAGAAGGGGTTTCAGATACAAGTGACCTGATGAACAGTTCTGTTCCATGTCACAGCATATGGGAACCTCAAAATGTTCACTTCCCAAGAAATGAGTCTCATTTTGGTCTATTGATCTGTCACTGAAATTGCTACCACATGGATTCTAGCCACCATCCTCTCTTGCCTGATTAATACAGCCTGCTTACTCTTCCGTTTCTATTCTTTTCTGTTTCTTCTCTACTCAGCAGTCAGAGTGATCCTTTTAAAATACAAGTCAGACTAAAGTAAACTAAAATTATCCCTGGGCTTCTGTTTCATTCACAGGACAGTCCATATCCACATAATGGCTTATAAAGTCCTTCATGATCTATCTCTCCAATCCTTATCTGACCTCAACCCCTACTATTCTCTCTGGCTATACTCCATCACACCTGAGGTCTTCATTATTCTCCAATTATGCCAAAGCTGCTTCCGCCTAAGGGCGTTTGCATTATCTGTTCCTTCTGTATGGTATGCTCGTCCTTCAGATAGTTGCCTGGCTGAGCCCAGGACTCTGAAGATTCTGCTCAGATAGCACCTTCTCAGACTCATCTCAAGAAGAACCTATTTAAAACTGCAACACCCCAACAATCCTGATTTTCCATATCATACACCAATTTTTCTGCCATTATACTTGCTATCTTTTTTATATCATGTACTTATAATAATAATTTACTTGTTAGATTATAAGTTCCAGGAGGTTAAAGATCTTTGTCATCTGTATCTATTGATGTACTAGTATATTGAACACTTAGGTAACTGCCTGATAGTCAATATTTGTTGACTGACTTAAGTTAATAAATAAACAGAACCTAACCAACAGAATTCAACCAACATTTTTAAGATAGCTTGACTTATAACATGGGCCATTTCCCAAATAAATATGCATTTTGGGTGCACCAGTTAAAGGGATAGGCAGTTATTTTAAAAAAATTATACTTTGGTATCTATTTCAGTTTCCTTGTATATAACTTCAGACATTTAATTACAAAGAATTAAGTAATTATTGACAATTAAGGTAGATATATGAAATTAATTATATTTAATTACTTTATTTCAGAGAAGTCAAATAGTTATTTAGTAAATGACATTTCCCTTTCTATAAAAAAACATCTATTTTATTTTATAGAATAGTATATCTCTTTACTGATAGCAAAATACATTTTTGGGGGGAGATAGAAGAGTTTGATAAAAGGGGAATAAATGGTAATGGAAGGAGACTTGACGTTAGGTCGTAAATACATAATATAATACACAGATGATGTATTATAGAATTGTATAGCTGAAATCTATATAATTTTATTAACCAATGTCATCCCACTAAATTCAGTAAAAATTAAAAATAAAAGAATAAATGAGTAAAAATTGGTAAGGAACTTTTGGGGAAAAAGAGTGATGAGGAAATTGCCTTGCCAGTTAAGATAAAATATTATAAAAATCAAAATCACTAAAATAATTCTTTACCAAGACCAATATGAAATATATTAATTTTGAGTAGTAGAATTATGAGTGATTAAGATGTTATTCTTTGACTTTTTTATATTTCAATTTTTCAAATATAGCTTAAAAGAGCTAATACATAGTTACCATTTAGAGAATACATGGATGTATCAGTATAGATTGTACTTATAAATCTTAATAAATGAAATAATTTAATATATGATAAAACAAGCATCATAAAGCAGTGAGGAAGGAATGAAATATTCAAATTATGTCACTCATAAAACTAACTTTGCATGTAAAAACAATTATTTTGAATCCTCACCCCATATACTGAGATTTATTTTAAGTTGCTGTCAGAAATCCATGTAAGAATAAAACTTTTAAAATATAAGAAAATTAAAAAGAATATCTTATTTCTGAAAAAAATACCTCCTAAAAAAAGTAATGAAAGAAATAAGAAACATTTTAGTATATTTTAAATAGCTTTATGTTTAGAAATTATTTTTATCAAAAATAATAAAGTTAAAAAATAAACCATTTGAAAAAATATATTTCGTTATTATATAAAGCAATATGCTCAAAATGTAAAAAACTCATATAAATTGAATAACGAAAACATTATCTAAGTATCAGTAGTATAAGAAGTGAATATTGTAAAAGTAATTGAACAATGTCCTTAAACCGAGGAGACTTCAATGCTTTGACAGTTTACATAAGCAAACAGTAGGAAATTTCAACCAGAGTCAATTCCTATAAATGCCTCAGGTTAAGAAATCAAAACTTAAGAACAACCAATCACAAGCAGCCAAATAGGCTTTCCCAGATAAGGTAACCTTAAGCTAGAGCCAATCAAATGATTTTTTTGCTTTGATTCCATGTTTTCTCTACAAAAGCCTTTCCCTTAGCTCCTTGTTGGTGGTGCATTCTACTTTCAGTTTGGCACTGCTTAATTTGAATCAACATTTGCTCAAAAAAAAAAAAAAAGAATTACATTTCATTATGCTAATTAGCTTATGTCCTTTAGGGTACCTATATATTCATAGTATAATTGCCATACCCTGGCTTGATTTCTTTATGGCATCTTGCTGCTGCACAGATGGTAGAGAGGAAGCAACTGTCTTTTGGTTGAGGATTCTTGATAAAGTTTATAGTCTTTACATCTGGAAAACCTCCAAGTCATGCTAGCATTTGCTTTTGGAAAAGGTATTAATGTGTAATCCATGGTGCAGCATCTTTAAATTTACTTTTCAGGAAGCAAAATATTGTAATTCTATGGCATTGACTTAATATAATATTCTCAGGTATCTATAAAACTTATACAATATGTAGCTAGTATATCCTTATTGCTTATGACTTCAAACTACTTTCTTCAACCTCGTGGGTTTTAAGTATTGAAGGTAAGATGAAAAGCAGATGGCATTACAAATAACAGCAACAAAAGACACAGCCACTGCCGAAACCGGTTTGGCTCAGTGGATAGAGCATCGGTCTGCAGACTGAAAGGTCCCGGTTCGATTCCGATCAAGGGCATGTACATTGGTTGCAGGCACATCCCCTGTGGGGGATGTGCAGGAGGCAGCTGGTCGATGTTTCTGTCTCATCGATGTTTCTAGCTCTCTTTCCCTCTCCCTTCCTCTCTGTGGAAAATCAATAAAATATATTAAAAATAAAGGTAAAGAATAAAAAGACACAGCCACTAAAGAAGAGGAAAAATAGTGACCATAATGCAGAAGCAAAGTAAATCTATAATAATAAAAGTATAATATGCTAATTAGACCAGACAGCCAAACAACCTTCCAGACGGTATTCTGGAAGAAGCCGCAGTGACTGGGGCCAATGTAGAGGTGGTTAGGGGTGATCAGGCAGGTAGGTGAACAGTTAGCGGGGATCAGGCAGGCAGGAAGAGTGATTAGGGGTGGTGAGGCAGGCAGGCTAGTGGTTAGGTGTGATGAGACAGGCAGACAAGTGGTTAGGGGTGGTGAAGCAGGCATACAGAGTGGTTAGGGGTGATCAGGCAGGCAGGTAGGCCAGTGGTTAGGAGCCAGTGGTCCAATTACTTTTACAATATTCATTTCTTATACTACTGACTCTCAGGTTAAGAAATCAAAATTTAAGAACAACCAATCACAAACAGCCAAATAGGCTTTCCCAAATAAGGTAACCTTAAGTTAGGGCCAATCAAATGATTAGGCCCACAGGGATAGGGCCTAAACTGGCAGTCAGACATCCCTAGAGGGGTCCTGGGTTGCGAGGGGGTGCAGTTTGGATTGAGGGACCCCCTCCATGCATAAATTTCATGCACCAGGCCTCTAATATAAGCTAATATAATTATAGATAATTGTGTGAAAGTCGACACCTTTTCTGCTTCAGGCAAACTCATAGGAGCCTTCCCACTTACTATTTCAGGCAAGACATTGTAGAACATGGTCTGCTATAGTGAATACTGGAGAAACCATTCCATGTATCTATAATTTGTAGCCTTTTGTGACTGGCTTCTTTTATTCAGTATAATTTTACAGTCCACTTGGGTTGTACTAATAAAATAAGTTCTATATTTGTTTTACTTATTAATAATTAATATTAAATTGCAGAGGCATGCAACTATTTACTTATTCATCAGTTTATGGATATGTGGGTTGGTTTGGGCTATTATGAATAAAACTGCAACTAACACTTGTATACAAGTTTTGTTTGGACTAATGGTTAATCTTCTTGGTTATATATCTCAGACTGAAATGCTTTATTATATGATAACTCTGTATTTTTGAGGAACTATCAAACTGTTTCATGAAGTGGCTGTACCATTTGACATTTCAACCAGCAATGTTTTCTCAACATTCTTGTCAACACTTCATGTTTTATAACTTTTTAAATGTAGCCATCCTAGTTTGCATAAAAAGAGGGCTCATCATGGTTTTGATTTTTATTCCCCTAATGACTAATGTTGAGCATAATTTAATTTGTTTATTGGCATTTGTATACTATATTTGTGGAAATGTTTATTTAGATCTTTTGACCATTTAAAAATTTTATTATTTATCAGTTTGTCCCTATGTTGTATGATACAAGATCCTTATCAGATACCTGATTTTTCAATAGTTTCCTCCTCTGTGTAGATTTTTTTTTTACTTTTTCAAAGTTATGTTTGCAGCACAAAAGTTTTAAATTTTATATAGTCTAATGTATCCATGTGTTCTTTTTTGCCAATTGTGTTTTTGGAGCCATGTCTGAGAAATCATTGCTTAACCCAAGGTAAAAAAGAGATATTTATTCTATGTTTTCTCTAAGAGTTATATATTTTAACCTCCTTCAATTCAATCTATGATCCATTTAAGGTTAAATTTTACATATGATGTTATGTAGGACATCAGATGCTTTCTTTAGTATGTGGATATCCTGTTGTCCTATTTGTAAAAAGGCTACTTTCTTTCCATTTAATTGTCTTAGCACTCTTTTAAAAATATATATTTTATTTATTTTTTACAGAGAGGAAGGGAGAGGAATAGAGAGTTAGAAACATCAATGAGAGAGAAATATCGATTCAGCTGCCTCTTTCACACTCCCTACTGGGTAATGCCCACAACCAAGGTACATGCCCTTGACCAGAATTGAACCTGGGACCCTTCAGTCAGCAGGCCGACACTCTTCCACTGAGCCAAACTGGCCAGGGCTGTCTTGGCACTCTTGTGTAAAATCAACTAGCCATAGATATGTTACTTTAATTTTGAACTCAAAGTTCATTCCATTGATATACAAGTCTATATTAATGTCAATACTGCATTGTTTTTTACTATTACAGATTTGTAGTAAGTTTTAAAATTGGAAAATGTTGGTCCTCCAACTATGTTGTTCCTCTCTTTCAAGGATGCTGTGGCTATTCTTTGTTCCTTACATTTTTTGTGTAAATCTTAGGATAAGTTTGTCAATGTCTGCAAAACATGAGCTGGAATTTTGATAGTGGACTGTGCTGAATCTATATATCAGTTTGAATACCATTGCCATCTTAAAGCATTGAGTCTTCTGATACATGAACATGAGCAATCTTTCAATTTATTTCGATCTTTAACCCCTTTCAACAATGTTTTATAGTTTATAGTAAACAAATTTTATGTTTATTTTATGAATTAAGCAATCTATATGTAATAGATAAAAAGAACATAATAATAATAATAATAATAATAATAATAATAATAATAATAGCTGAGGCAGCGGGAGAGGAATGGTAAGCCCTGTGTTCTTGGGTGCACCAGTCTGCTGTGAGGTTTTTATCATATTGAGCTGGATGAATGGGGAAGAAGAGTAGGTCATAATTCAAATACTACAGACACTTTTCATACTGAAACTTAGTAGCTTTTTCTTGTGAATGTTTCTTCATTTGCTATATGATATTAGGACAATTTCTAGAGACTTCAAATAATTGTATGGGTTTTTCAAAAGTAATTTTGAACAATAAAGTTTTTGTTTTGCTGTGAAGAGTATCCTTAGAGTTCCTTACATTGACAGTGCAGAAGCCATTCCTCCTGTATAAATGTATTGGCATATGCAAGTCATGCACTGAAATGCATGTATATTCCATATGCACCCACATACATTTACGAATGAATGGCAGAGTATCAGGCAGCCTCCCCACACTAATATTCACAGAATAGAAAGTTGTGTAGGATAAAGTACCAACTAATCTTTATCCATTATCTCTATTGATATTCTCTGTTACTCTCCTTCTTAAATTCCTGCTAGTCAAACTATCAAACACCTAAATATTGTCATTCTGGGTTCCTCATAGGCTGTTTCCAAGTTATTTGCCTGATGTGTCCTGTACTTTTCTATCTGCCTATAAAAATCCTCTTTTTTTCAATGCTCATTTGAAATAGTAGGTTCATTTCCTGATCATACCCATGTCATTTACATCCTTTTTTTTTGTATAACTTTATGGAATATGTATTCAGTTAACCTGATCTTTATGCTAAATTTTAAGTGTCTGGAGAGCAGAGATTTCCTTATTTCTCCCCTATCACTTTACAAAGGAGCTGTCTCATAGTAGGAACTCAGAAGTTGCTCACTCTTGAATGAAATGCTTTTCATCATAATATGTGGCAGCACAAGTCTCTTGTCTAAGGTTATAGCTATGTACATTAAATGGAAGTGGGAATATGTACTCCCCGAGGTATCCAGTGAAAATATGTTACCTTGAACACTTTGACCTACAGGGCACAGTCTGTACAACTAAGGATGTGAAGGAAATAATCTGAAGTTCTGACTCCCAAAAAAGGAAGTGCTAAGGAGGCTACTGTTTTTGTTTGTTCGTTTGTTTTGTTTTTAGGATCTACTCTGCTCCAAACAGGATGTTAAGCACTTGGAATATATTAACTTACTTTGGTATTAACCCTGAAATTTAAGCATTCCATTTTATTGGAGGAGGGTTTGAGGTACACAGCTGTTAATAACTTACCCAATGTCACAAAACCAGTAGTTGGTAGAGTGTGATCTAAAGCTTGGTGTTCTTGAGTTTTAATTTCATTCCTGTAATAAAACTATGATAGTGAGTGATCTTTAACTTCTGCTATCCCTATTTGGGGGCCTCTTAAAAATCAGTGGCATATTGGACCAACTGCATCTTTCTGCTTCGTCAGATACATGTCATGTATACATAGACACAGAGGCATGACTTCAAACATCCAATGGCTGTACGCAAGACCAGCTAGCCTGCCTAACATTTCCTGAAGAAACAGCCTTCCTTGGTAAGAGACAGAGGTCATTGCCAAAGAGCTGAATAGACAGACCTATCTTTGAGGATCAGTCTTGGCGAATGATTTCAAAGCAGAAACCATTTATCTATAGCTGCGTATTAAGTGCAAAAGGTTATCTTCATGAATTTTCCCTTCCCCTTTCTCCCAGTAACAGGTAGATGGTGAGTGTTTGAGTAATGCCTCATTTTATTTGTTTCAGCATTTTAATGATATTGGATGCTATGAAAAACGCAGGTGGCAAAGTATATGTAAATACGTTATGAAGATTCCCTGTGTGATGAGAAATTACTTATGTGCTTTTAGCAAATAGCTGGAATTCAGCCTGCTAAGCTAGTGGTTTGAAACCAGCATGGTTTGTTTCTTAGTGTGGGCTATCGCTTTAAGGAGCACATCACCAAGCTCGCCACTGGAAAATTTCTAGAGTAGAGATGTGTTCATAAGAAGTCTTCTTCATTGAATTCAAATAGCACAGTTCTGCAAGCACTCAGCTACTTGGAAAAGAACCATATGGTCAGTTTGAGCCATTAGACCTCTCAAGGGAAAGTCTCTTAGTATGGGGATTCCTGTCCTGCTCATGGTCAACAGGTCATGTATGTAACTGCTAGCTACAGGCAACAGTTTTAACAGCATGGGCCTTGGAACCAGATACACCTCAACTCAAATCTTGTCTCCACTTATGTCTAACAGCATGACCTTGGATAAGTTACTCCTGCTCTCTAGACTTCAGTGTCTTCATTTGTGAAAAGGAGATACTAACATCCAGGTCTTTGGTTTGTTCTAGGGCTTAAGTGAAATGATTAAGGTAATTTTTAAAATAAGTTTTTGCTTGCTTAGCTTTGCATGTAGGTGGTTTCTAAAGTACACTGTTGAGAAGCTTTCAGAAGTGAGTCTTAGGCTCAGCATAGGAGAGCATTCTTATGCATTGGTGATGTTTCCATGAACATAGGGTAGGGAATGAAGTCACAGTTTGCAGTCTCATATTTCTTACCTTCAAATCTTACTCTGTCAGTAGTGTCTTCAACCCCAGTTTGGAGAAAAAAATTAAACAGAGGAAAATATAATTCTAATACACAATGATTCTTTTCATAATAACTAGATTTCAAAAATTATAAATTTATGATAAAAAGAATTTAAATTTGATGTAGTAAGTGGTTTGTGCTCATTGAATATATTATCTCATGGGAATAAAACCCCAAAAGAGGTTTGAAATTATTTAGGAATTTTAAGGGTAAGCTAATAAATAGTGATCAACATCTCTAGAGTCTAAGAGAAATTAGTCTGGAATAAAAAGAACTAGACCATTGAGTCTAAATTAAAATGTCTTTTTTCCCCCTGGCATTTTAAGTTGTTTTTTTCAGTGAGTTATTATCATTGCTGCAGTTACAATTATTATTAATTCAGCAAGTTAGCAAGTTGGAAATGCTGTGTTTTGGGCACTGAGGATAAGTAAAGGGAGAGGGAGGGAGGGAGAAAGAGTGGAAGAGAGAGAACAGAGAGAAGAGAAACAGAGTTTCTTTGAGAAACTCATAGCTTTGAGGACTTGCTTTAAAGTTTGTTTTTTTAAATTTAGATGATGATTTAAAAATAATTGCAAGCAGTCCTGGCTGGATTGTTCAGTGGTTAGAGTGTTGGTCTGAACACCAGAGGGTCGAGGGTTTGATATTTGCTCAAGGGCATGTACCTGGATTGCAGGTTCATTCCCTGCCCCTTAGTTCATATGTCTGTGGAAGGCACTCACTTGATGTCTCTCTCTCACATCAATGCTTTTCTCTTTCCCTCCTATCTCTCCATCTCTCTTACCCCTCCCTTCCACTTTCTAAAAATAAAAAAGACAAAGTTTTAGAGTAATTAATATAAGCTTAGCTTTAAAAAAATATTGCCAGTAGCAGAACCATTTTAGATTAGGAAGGCAACTGCCAGTGTGCATTATTTGTTTCATAAAATGTAACGTGCATACAAAATCACCTAGTTTAGCTACTAAAATGCAGATTCTGTCTCAGTCAGATTGGGGCCCAGATCATCTCTTTCTGACAAGTTCAAAATGATGTTGGTGCTCTGCCCCTGGAGCCAGCTTGGAGTGGCATGGCATCCTATAGGCCTGGCCTCCCCACCAGTGAGACGTTCATCCTGAGACAGGTCAGCTCTGTGTGGAGACCAGTGAATATACTTAAAACAGAGGTTCTGAAATATGGCTGCATATTGGAATCTTCTAAGGAGTTTTAAAAAAGTCTTAAAGTGTGGATGTTGGCCTTTCCCTTATATTCCCTAGAGATTTTCATGTAATTAATGTGGATTGTGATGTGGGCTTCAGGATTTTGAAAAGGTCCCCCAGTTAAGTTTCTGTTGCTTCTGTGACAATCTGCCACAAGCTTAGTGTTTTAAAAAAACACAAATTTACAGACGTATTATCTTAAAGTTCAGAAGATCATAAATCTGCAGAGATCTTGCTGGGCTAAGATTAAGGTGTCAGAAGGATGCATTCCTTTTTGGAGTCTCCAGGAGAAATCTCATTTCCTTGCCAATTCCAGTTTCCAGAGGCTGCTGGCTTGCCCTGACTGATGGCCCACTTCAAAGCCCTAGTAAATCAGACCGAAGCCTCCCTCTGCTGCTGCGGACGATACAGAGGGTGTACTAAACCTGACAGTCTCAGGGGGCTCTGCATGGCGGCCTTACAAACTCACGACCAAAAGTAACCATAGGATGATCTGAAATCAAAACTCCTTAACTAAAAGCGAGTCATAGTGGGTAATCATGTCCTAGGCCCCCCTATCTTCCTTGACAAAAGCCAATCTTTACCTTCACTAAGCCTGTTCATTGTCTTTTTGCATCTAAGGTAACATACCTTTGGGATGGCTGAGTAATTCCATATAATTCCATCTGCACCCCTCTCTCCAGACCCTCCAGGGCACAGTCTCCCACCAAAATGTAAGACCAGGGAACCTTTCATTGTTATCTCGTTCCCCCACTTACCACCTTTCTGTGCCATAAATGTTAATTGTTAACCTGTACCCACCAATGTAGAAGGAATATTTATCTCTTCATTTTACTGTATCCAGTCCCAGAGATTTCCCTGCTCTGCTTCCTCTGCCTTCCTATTCTGTCACCAGTGAATTTCATGTAACCCTCCTTATTATACCTTCTCCTTTTTCAAAAATGTACCTTTATATTTTCTAATATATATATATATATATATATATATATATATATATATATATATATATATAATTTCTGAGAGTAGGGGAGAGGGAGAGAAAGATGGAAATATCAGTGATGAGAGATAGTTATTGATCAGCTGCCTCTTGCACATCCATCCCCCATTGGGGATTGAGCCCTCAGCTGTGCCTGGACTGGGAATTAAATGTGATCACCTGGTTGATAGGTCAATGCCCAGCCTTTGAAACACTGGCCAAGCTATCTTTTTAAAAAAATATATATTTTATTGATTTTTTTACAGAGAAGAAGAGAGAGAGATAGAGAGTTAGAAACATCAATGAGAGAGAATCATCGACCAGCTGCCCCTTACACACCCCCTACTGGGGATGTGCCCGCAACCAAGGTACATGCCCTTGACCGGAATCGAACCCGGGACCCTTCAGTCCGCAGGCCGACGCTCTATCCACTGAGCCAAACCGGTTTCGGCCAAGCTATCTTTTTTGGGAAAGAATTACAGATTCCCCTTACGCCTCTTCCTTTGATTGTAATGTATAATATAAGGCGCAAAACTTCCATTCTCTGGAGCATTTTCTTAATCCATTAAGATTTTGCTTCCTGGCAATTGTCAGTTTGGCTCAAATGAACTCAATGACTCTTATAGGGTTGGATGCTTCTTATGTTGACACTGTCGTCTCTCTGATTATCTTTTCAGAATCACTCTTCTGCTTTTAAGGGCTCTTGAGATTACATTGGGTCCACTATATATTTCAGGATGGTATCCCTATTTTAATGTTAGCTAATCAGCAATACTAATTCAATCTTCACCCTTAATTTTTCTTTACTGTGCAACCTGTCCTAGACACAGGGTCCAGGGATTAGGATGTAGACATCTTTGGGGGCCATTATGCCTATCACACCATTTAATTCCACTATTCAGCCAGTCATGGAAATCAGAATAGAGCATTGAAATCTAACTCAGACCAGAGAGAAATAAAAACGAGCTAGAGGTATTAGGGGGTGGAAGACTTAACCTTTTACATTTGTCAAATTTTCTTTAATAATGTATGAGTGTTTCTTTGTGCCTGAGGATATAAAATTCATCTCTTTAATATGTTCTCTCTGTTAGATATACAGGACATAAGATGGACTGAGAGAGAAAAGGTCCTAAGTAAGGAAATGGGGGGTGATGGGAGAAACTTCAAATACCAACTTGGTATTTGAGAGTTGTTCACACACTATGGATTGAACCTTTTTATTTTATTCTTCAGTGTATGATCCTCACCCTTTTTTATGCCTTCGGCCACTGCCCAGTTTTTGATGTCTGACAAATCTCTTAAATGCCTGCCAATACCCTGGGCACGGAAGACTGTGCTGTGACACACAAGCTTTAAAGTGACAATTCAAAGTAAAGGTGATGCTCACAGAGTAATGAATCACCTTATTATTAATGTGGACCTATTGTGATGCAAATAGAGTTCTTCTGAGTAGTCTGATCCTTCAGGTTTTAAAATAGCATAGTTTGACAGTTAAATGTGATATGAGAAGTAATGACTTTATAACTAAAGTAATCGACTTCTCAAATATGCATATTTACATGCAAAATGAGTGAATAAAAATCTTGGGTGGGGAAAAGAGTAAATATTTTAAAATTCCTAATATAAGGGAATAAATTATTTGCACAAAAGAGTTCAATGTCTGAGATAACATTAGCAGCTTATGGATTTCTTCTTCCTGATTCTTATTTTATAGCAAGTAAAACTTTCTGGATGCTCAAACAATCAATGTTCGATGTGACCATAGAAAACTAATATATAAAACACCCAAAGGAAAACATTATCATAATAATTTCTAGTTTAGAAATTACTTTTTTTCCAGAGATACTTTTAGGTTTTACTGGTCCGCATTTACAATTCTGTCAAAGCCTTTGTCATGCTACTTGGTAATTAACTTTTTATTAATCTGCCTCCCCACCAGGTGTTGAGCATAGAAATCTCCTGGTCTTCTTTACCAATATATCTATTGCACATAGGAATCAATCAATTCGAATTTAAATGAATGAAAAAGAAATTTATATTCTAAAGCTACTTCATTGCAGTCACAAATAAAATAAAATATTTAGGATTATGTTGACAATGATAAAAAACACTTTTTTAAAATTCAGATTTATTGTTGAAGGCTTATTCTGGTGGGTGGAAATACAAACACCAGGAAGATCAGCCCTTGTTCTTCAGGAGCTCACAGTCGCAGGTAAGAGACAGATACTTAAACAGAAAGTTTCAATATGTTCTGCTAAGGGCTGTGGTGGGGATGAGCACAGCATGCTCTCAGTGGAAAAAGGAGAAAAGTAATACTTCAAGACAGACCTCCTGGTAAAGATGACATTTAAGATTAACTTTAAAAGTACTGTAGGAGCTAGCTATGTGATGGGTTGAAGGAGTCTATTTCAGACAAAGGAAGGATTATATAATTATTTGAAAGAGAGGAAAGGATGGATATGGTCAAAAGTACAGAAAGGACATAGGGAATTTTTTGGTTTAATTAACTGAGCTTGCCTAGCAGGATGCCAAGCCAAACACTTTCAGCGATAAGTCATCCTGGACCCATGTATATTGTAATCACTTAACATTTAATATAATGTAGTTAGTTCTCTCTCGTCACATTGAACTGTCATAGTTTTCTGTTTGAATTTTGAAAAATAAGACTACATAGGACAATTGTATTTGCATTATAATAGAGTCTGCATTAAATTCAGTTAGTGAAATTATTTTCTCTCAAGTGTTTCTCTCAAGTGACTGCTCTTAAACCAACCCCACCAGCATCACCTGGGAACTTGTTAGAAATAAAATATCTTGTGATCCTTCCAAGACCTACTTATAAAAAACCCTAGGGATGGGTAGGACCCAGAAATCTGTGCTTTAATATAACTTCCAGAAATCTGTGCTTTAATATAACTTCCTGGTGATGTTGGTATATGCTTAACTTTAACAACTATGTTAAATAAACACAAGAGCAACTTTGTAGGGAATCGGTAATTTGCTGTTACGCTGTTGTTGGTGGTGGTTGGTAGTGGTGATGGAGGTGGTGGGTACAATGTTATGAGAAGGTTTGATCTTGGTGTATCTGTTTGGAGTTTGAATATCACTATATTTAAGTGAGTTCTTTGTTTGCTTTGCTGTGTGTGTGTGTGTGTGTGTGTGTGTGTGTGTGTGTGTGTGTGTTTTCTGCATGCTTTAGAGGATTCATGGCTTTCTCCCTGTATCCCCTTAATCACTTCCTGGAATCATAAAAGGACAAATTTTCAGAAGCTTCAGGAGTTAGAGGAAATAAGTCCATTCTAATGTTATACAGATAGTTAAAATAAGACTGTGTCATATTTCCTTAAAATTTGTGAAATTTTCTCCATCATGACTTGGCAGTTTTGATAAGAAAGGAGAAAAACTTATTTTGATCTAGCCTAGATTCTTTGGAGATTTATTTTGCTGTCTAATAGAAGCTGATTAAGTTTTACATTTTAATTATCAATTTAGATGATAAGCACTTTAATTAACCAGCTGTGAGAACCACCATTGGTTTCCATTATTGATCAAAGGTTTGTTTTGAAACACCTGTCATTGTCTTCAAAAGTATAGATGTGAAAGAAAATATTTTCCTTTGATTCTGCTTTTATTCTGCTTAGAAGAATTAGTGTGAGGCAACTTCCCTTTTTATAATGTCTCCTACAAGTTGAGTTGACATTGCAGCAACTTGTATAGCAGTGACTTTGACGATTTGTGGTAGATAAAGTTCTGTATTTTGCAAACAGTTGGGAGTCCAGCTAGCAATTCCCCTTTTCATAGCAGGAGTTACCATGCCATAGAAAAGTCTCACTGAATAAACAGGTTAACCAGAAATTTTTATTGAACATGTATTACATTTTCCAACCATTGTGGTTAAATAAAGTCTGTGGCAATTCCTACTCCAAACATAAATTTGGGGACAGCTTCAAGAGTTTAATGACTCCAGTCACCTACGTCTTATTAAGACTAGACTGGTACCTTCCCATTAGGATATTATCTAATGTTCATTATAATGGTATAATTTTGCAATGATTCTTTTCAAAGTACATTTCTCAGAACACTAACAATCCACTTGGGTCTGAGATGGAGGAAGGCTGTTACAATGATTCTAAAGCATTCCTTTTCAAAGTACATTTCTCAGAACACTGACGCTCTAATTGTGTCTGAGATGGAGGAGGGCTGGAAGAGGATAGGAGCTGTTCAGAGATCAAATAATTTTAGTTAATGCACCGTACAACAGATTCCCTCTTGGATATGCATAAGACATATTGACATATAAAAGACTTAATGTAAATTTTAAATTTTGTTTAATGGAAGTGTCTAACACATTTTTGAATGAGTCCTTTAATTTTAAAACTAAACTGTTCTGAGCACATCTTTTAAAATGTCCTTGTAAAAGATTTTCCACTATAGTTGCTGGTTTCTTCATCATTACTAATAAAAAAGTCATTACAAATTTGGGCCTAAAGATTAATTAGAAAAATGATTAAGCAGAATATTTGTTTTACTTTTCTTCTCTATAAAATACTCCAAAGACATTTTATATAAGATAACCTATCCATACAAAAAAAAGCTATTCCTATTCCTATATATTTTTTTCCTCACATACAGCACACAATATTAATGTGCCCTTCAATATGGAAGACAGAATTATGCCTTGTTCTAAACAGTAGAAACATACCTGAGAGAGTCTATTGCTATGAGAGCATATTATAGTTCAGTCATTGTGGAGCAGTTACAATTTACCCAATTTCCTGTTAGAGTAGGTAATCCATAATAGCGTCAGATAAATTCTAAAGGCTCAGTGACTTATCAGAAAAGCTTACTTCTCAATCCCATTAAAGTTTGAGGCAGGTGATGCTAAAACTCAAGCTATTTAGATCTCATACTTGTGTCATGGTGAGGCTACAAATTCAGGCTAGCGTTATCCACCACTCAGATTAGGCAGGAACGTGTGGGGTAGTGCTGGCATTGGGAGGTGAATTGGATAAAATTCTAATGCTAGACCTGAAAGAAGCATGTTCTCTTGGCTCTACCCATGTTCTCTTGGCCTGAACCTAGCCATATAATCTAACTGCAAAAGGGACTGGGAAATGTCTTTCTATATACCCACAAAGACAAAATTAAACTGATGAGCATCTAGCCAGCGTTTTCAATAGCAAGAAAGATCAGCCTCAAGAAACCAGTTCAACTAATACCATCTAATGATAATAAACTGAATAGGACAAGCATACTGTGTATAGCATGTCTGAGTGTATACGCATGCATACAGACATTCATGCATTTGCGCAAATACTGTGGATTTTAAGCCCTTAGCAGCTGCTCATCTTGTCACTGGCCACCTCTACAATGTTGTTATTTCAAAAAAGGGAAGCTCAGTTCTAAATAGACAGATAGACATGCATTTCAAACGTGTTCAACAGCCACAGGCTAAAGCCTTTAGCTACAGTGTTTCACAAAGTCATCAATAACCTCTTTGATGCTTCCCCTTGCTTGAGATTGTACAGCAGAACTGAAGATGAGATCACACTCTCCACACCAAAATATAAGGCAATGCAAGGAAAGAAAGGAGAGTATTCCCAATGATGTCTGGTATGTTCTTGGAGGGCCTGCTATTCTTTTTTTGTTTATTCACAAATAATAGTGTAGGCTGTGGGGCTTCTTCATGGTTCTTTCTGACAGAAATCTGCCTTTATTTTAAACGTTATGCTTCTTTAAATATATATGTATACACGTATATCCTATTTAATAAAAGAGTAATATGCAAATTTATCATACCTCTGCTTTACCACAAGCCACTCACACCAGCCAATCAGGAACAAGTATGCAAATTAACACAACCAAGATGGCTGCAGCCACGGAGTAAGCAGGAGGCTTGGATTTCCCTGGCAATGGAGGAAGCCAAGGTTCTCGCACACCCTAGCCAGCCCAGGCCTCTAATCAAGGCTACAAAGTTTCAATTATAGAAGATAAATAAATCTCAACAAAAATGGCAGCAGTCATGGAGCTGAGGAGAGCAGGAGGCTTGGGTTGCCCCCGACAATGGAAGAAGCCAAGCTTCCTGGCCTGCCCTGGCCTCTGCTCAAGGCTACAAAGTTTCAATTATAGAAGATAGATAAATCCCAGGTATCAAGGCCTTCGCTTGGGTCACTGGGGGTGTGGCCAGCCTGAAAACCACCACAGACCCCTTGCCCATACTGCCCCATGCCCCAAGGGAACCACCATCCTGATATAGGAGACCCTTCAGGGCAAACCAGCCGGCCCCCACCTATACCCCAGGCCTCTATCCTATCTAATAAAAGAGTAATATGCAAATTGACCATCACACCTACACACAAGATGGCCATCACATGTGGACACAAGATGGCTGCCATAAGGCCATCAGGGGAGGGCAGTTGGGAGGGACTAGGCCTGCAAGGGAGGGCAGTTGGGGGTGACTAGGCCAGCAGAGAAGGAACATTAGGGGCAAAAAGGCTGGCAGGGGAGCTGTTAGGCATGGATCAGGCTGGCAGGAGAGTGGTTAGGGGGTGATCAGGCTGGCAGGCAGAAGTGGTTAGGGGCAATCTGGAAGGCAGGCAGGCGAGCAGTTGGGAGCCAGCAGTCCTGGATTGTTAGAGGGATGTCCAACTGCCCATTTAGGCCTGATTCTACCGGGATCAGGCCTAAATGGTCACTTGGACATCCCTTGAGGGGTCTCAGATTGGAGATGGTGCAGCTGGGCTGAGGGACACACACCCCCGTGCATGAATTTCCTGCACCAGGCCCTCCAGTGTATATATGTATATACATATATTGATTTCAGAGAGGAAGAGAGTAGGAAAGAGATATGGAAACATCAATGGTAAGATGTTTCCTGCAC
The DNA here is from genome assembly GCA_963924515.1 of Vespertilio murinus. NCBI lineage: Eukaryota > Metazoa > Chordata > Mammalia > Chiroptera > Vespertilionidae > Vespertilio > Vespertilio murinus. The sequence goes on from OZ004708.1 coordinate 11,473,903, forward strand.
ACTCCACACTGGGGACCAATTGAATCATGAATTCTTGGTTGGTAGATTGATGCCCAATCACTGAACCACCCCAGCCAGGCTAAGTTATGTTTCTATTTAAAACAAAAAATAAAAAAGATGTAGCTGTGGCTTTAAAAGTCACCAGTTAATAAGTGATGATTAAATGCCTTTGTCACTCATCTATTAGTCACATATTTTTTCATGTTTAGCAAAAATGAAAATTTCCCCATTAGTTATTAGTGACATTTAACCAAAATAATTAGCTCCCTTATACAATTGTGTTAGCATTTGAAAGTTCTATTTTAGCTCTTTTCTGTGAAACTAGCAGAACAGCATCTTAATTTCTATGAATCAGAATGTCTTAACCTTGCCAAACAGAGCAAACTCATTTACATTTTCATTAATAAATAAGCACATGTTTTGTTAAGAGCAACAGTGTGGGTGATTCTGTACACCTTCATTTTCTTCTCAACTTATGTTAAGCTTTGCAGCTTCCACACTTCTGAATCATCACGTTGGTGTCCTTTGCTGAGCATAATGCAGTTGAGCAGACCAGCTCAAATTAGTTATCACTTGAGCTAATGGTTTAGTTGACAGGCCAATGATTGAACCCTAGCTTTGTATCACAGATAGTTAGAAAAACCTTGGATCAGACTCATTGCCTCTCTGAGCTTAGTTTTTTATTTGTTTGTTTTGTGTGTGTGTGTGTGTGTGTGTGTGTGTGTGTGTGTATGTGTTTTAAATAAAATGGGGTTATAATAATATCACGACTGTCATATATAAGTACTCAGTAATATGAGCTCCCATTATTTAACATACATGCTTTGTTTCTAATCTCTTGTAACTCAAGACATATTTAAGACAAAAGTTATTGGGAATAACCACAAAAAAATGTTAAATGTGTAAATGTATGCACTGCAAATAATCACGTATTTAGCAGAGAAAGCTCCTCTATCTAAACCCCACCATGATTTTTCTTGGTTTATGCCCCAAATTTCTTGTATTATACTTTCTCTTATGATTATGCCACTGCTGCTGTTTAAGAGTCTGATAATGTTGGGCTTAGAGAAACCTATTGGCTTGCTAAAAATAGTAATAAAACAACAATAATAAAAACAGTAATGATTACTCTTAGTGAGTAACAACTGCATGTTCCATTTGGTTCCTTATTGCTTTTTTATATAACAACCTTACAAGGAGTTATTCTTCTCCTTTTATAGACCACATACCTTTAACCTAAGACCACATAGCCAATATGTCACAGGAACCAAGATTGGAATCTGTGGTTCTCTGCCTCAGAAACTTCATTGATATACCACTTTAGAATTTAGAGCAATTAAATGCATTATTCCAATTAAACCTCACAACTCCATAGTGTAGATAGATCTTGCATATGAAAGAACTGAGACTCAGAGAAGTAAAGTGATTTTCTCGTGGCAAAAAGTTGAAATATGGTAGTATGTGTATTCTATTCCAGGTTTATTTTGACCTACACCATGGTTACGCCACAAAGCTGGGTTGGACAGGCCACCTCACTACTGGAATATTGTAGTCAACTCTCAGTATTTTAGTAAGTCAAGCTGGGCATAAAGGTTTAATAAGTTCTGATCAAAATAGAAGTCTATAGTAAGGTTAAATACTTTTAATGAAAAGCTTTTTTATTTTAATAGATCTTCTCATTTAAGCACCAATCCATTATGCCCATCCACAAAGCCCCTTAATGAGAAGCACATTAAGTTTTAGAAAACAAACTCAGTAAACTGTGTTTTTCATTGGACCAGCAGCTGAGAGAAGAGAAAGTGATTGTGCCAGGCTGTTGGTTGATAAGAGCCAATGGCATCCGGTCTTGTGAAATGAATATTAATGATTCTACAGTTTAACTTGGTTGGCTCTTGATGGATTTTCCCCCTCTGAATTAATGTCTGTCTACTCTTGATTAATTTAGAGTGATTGTACTGTGAGCCAGTTAATTACATTTTCTTTCTAAAGTCGAATATCATTCATTGCGATGAAGGCAGTCGTTTGGATTTCTCACAAAAATAGTCCATAATAGCTTCGAGTATGGATCTTACAAAATTAGCAGGGAAAGTTCTTCATCACAGAAGTCTGCACCAACACCAGATAAGCCTTGTCATAAATCTCATTTAGGATCTTATCCTATAAGTCCCTAGGCAGAGCTATTTGAAGTCTACCAAAGACTTTCCTTAGCTAATGTACAAATATCTTTAAAAATGTCCTGTAATTTGTTTGCTCCGGGACATGTATTTTAAAGAGTTTTAAACTAATCTAAGGTTGTTCTCAGGAGAAAAAAAATAATATTATAAGGATAATACTGAATTAAAAGCATGAGAAGTATCAATGTTTCTTCTAATATTAAGTGAATCTGTCATCTAACCTCTTCGATAAGTACAATAGGCATTGTAGTTAGTGTCTGCTCTCCAGTTTTAAACGTTGTTGCAAAAATCATGTGACATTTGAAAGAGTATATTATACAATGTATATGTGTGGAATGATTGTCAATATTTTCTTAGGTTCTTTTTCTATGAAGTATAGACATTATATTTTGCTTTAAAAATTGTAACTGTTCTCTTCTGACCACATTTTTATGGGATTGATACGTTAATGCAGATGTTCCAATGCCTTCAAAACATTGTTGATTTAGGATTTCAAATTTGTGGTCAGTCAGACCTAGAATCATATCTGAGGTCCTCTGTTTGTTATTTCCTGTAAGTCTTTGGGAAAATCACCTAAACTCACACGGGCTATGTTTTCTAACATGCAAAATGTGGTTAGGAACAGCAACGGCCTCTTCCTATTGTTGAGAGGATTCAATAAAGTGATGGATATTCAGGACCCGTTATAATCCCTTGCCTCACACTTTGCTCAATAACTGATAGTTCTCGTCTTCCCATAAATACAGACAATTTATTTTGGCAGAGAATTACTTTTCAGATAATTTCAGTAAACTGAAAGCTCTGAGTTGTCTAAAAGCCAGCTCAGCCTCAGCCCTCATTATCCTAAATACAAAAGATGGTGAAAGCGTTGGCCTTGCCTTCTCGCTGCAGGACGTCTGTGCCCTGGACCTTCCACTTTCCCATTTGTTATGTGCAGGAAGCTCTGCTTCAGATCATTATCACCTATGTTCCACGGGGAAAATGAAGCTGCGTTTATTTTTCCCTTTAGATGCCTCAGTATGTCTGGCACTGTCCTTGGTACTTTACATAACTTACCTCCTTTTACCTTCATAGCCATCCTGCAAAATAAATACACACTTTTAAAAATGGAGAAAGTAAGACTTAATAACTAAAATGATTGCCCAATGTCATACAGCTGGTAGGTAGCAGAGTTAGGATTCAAACTCAGGGCTCTTTACTTCGGTCCTTGCCCAATTTCATTTTGGGGTGCACATTTGAAACCATCCAGCGCCTTAAAGATACAGTTTGTTTTTTTATTAAAAATATTTTATTGATATTTTACAGAGAGGAAGGGAGAGAGATAGAGAGCCAGAAACATCAATGAGAGAGAAACATCGACCAGCTGCCTCTTGCACACCCCCTACCAGGGATGTGCCCGCAACCAATGTACATGCCCTTGGCCGGAATCGAACCCAGAACCTTTCAGTCCTCAGACTGATGCTCTACCACTGAGCCAAACCGACCTCGGCAAGATACAGTTTGTTGAGAGATAGCTGTATGGAAGGACATTTGCCCAAATGTTAACTCTGATTATGGTGTTTGGGAGGCAAGATTTCAAATGAAATTGGGTTTATCCTTATACTTTTAAAATATTTTAAATGCTCTTTCCAATGGGTGTGCATCTACTTTTAGAAAGTAGTGTTTTTTTTTTAACTCTCTCATAGTGAAGTTTCATCTCATGTCAGATGATCCACAGGAACAGAAAAAGCTTTGTAGTCTCTTGAACTGGTTTGCAGCCTTACTGACTATCAAGCTGGGACCCTAACTAGTGTTCATGTAAACAGAATTCTGTTTTTAGAAAGGGTGCTATGACAAGACAATGTGATCTATTGTCCACACAGTCTGAAAATAAAGATGGCGGGACAATGGAAAGAAGCTACTGGGGAAGCAATTGTTTTGTCTTCAAAATCTGAAAGTTCTCTTGGCTGACATTAGTAGTACTTTCCTTTGCTTTTCCAAGTTGACAATGGTTACTTTGTAATTAACTTATACAAATATCCCCAATTAGCAAATATCCCCAATTCCAAGGAAGTGTGGGTTCTGTGAAGGCAGATGGTGAAAATGTGTCTCTTCTTTCTTCCTTTCTGTCAGTAAAGGCTCTCTGGAGATGCCACCTCCTTCCAATGATCTGCCCATTTCCAAGTTAGCACATGGGGAGCCATGAAAAAGAACAGACTTTAGAACCAGAAGACCAAGGTATGAAGCTGGGCTTTTTCATTTATCCATAGTGCATTTAGTCATGTCTCATACTCTCTCTGAACATAAAATTCTCCATAATTTATTTACTCATATAACAGATACTTATTGAATTCATGTTTCAAACCAATTATTTTCCATATGCAGGGGATATACTAGTAAAGCTGATAAAAATCAACATGGTTCATGATCTCTTGCCATCATCATTCTAGTGGAAAAGGACAAGCCTGAGTAAAATAGACTGAGGAACAAAGATCTGAATAGTATAATAAATCTTCTAAAGGAAACATACCTGTCATAGTATTTGTGGATGGGGAGGATTTTAGGGAAGAGTTTCCTGAGAAAGTGATGCTTAGCTGATATTACAAGAAAATGAGAATCAACTAGGCAGAGAGGATGGAGAGAGGGGAAAATGAATGTGATAGGAAAGAATATCCCCCACATGGTAGCATGGCTTATTGAAGAAACCATGTATAGCTAAGAGCTCAGAGCAGTTTGGTGAATGGTAGAGGTAAAGACGAACAGGTAAGAAGGTAAGGAAGAGGCAGTGTTGCTCCTCAAATGTTCATTTACTCATATACATATGCCTGTGATTAATGTTGCATTTGGGCTGAGGGACTTAAAACTCATGCACAATTTTCTATTTGTTCTGCGATGAATGAGGACATCTTGTATCCGTATTGGCAAATCCTCCAGAGCTAAGCAGCCTGGATATAGGTCACTGTTTGGAGGGCAATTGATCTGGAAGTTTGGTTGAATGGCATTGTGGCAAACTTCATGTAAATTTAAAAAAATACAAATTTGCTCTATTAGGATACTGATACTTTGTTAATAGGTTACTTGTTATTGTAGCACAGCATAGCCTAAGTTGACTACTACAGGTGGTGTCAGTTGGGGACCTTACAGACCAACTAATAATTTTTCCGGGACTGTGATAAAGAATTGAACTATTTTAAAAGAGCTGATCATATACCTTTCTTTGAAAAATTTTTCTATGCTAAATGCTTGAAGGAATTATGAGGAAAGCAACGTTTAAGAGAGTTTTGATAAGTGTAGCATAAGAATTGTTACGGCTGTTATCATCTTCGCAAGAACATTGAAGAGATGAAATATGAAAAATTTGACATTTAGCAAAATACAAAGCATTAAACCAATGTCCTGAAATTTTTGACATGAATATTTTTGACATTTTTTTTTACAATTAATCTATTGTCCCAGCTGCATCTCTCTTTGCCCTACAAGCCAGTATCTTTGATTGATCTGCTGTCATCTGTGTGGTTGTAATATGTGTACCAAAAAGTACTTCTGTGAAATTGGTTAGGCCGTTCTGCCCTACAGTAAATGGCAATTTGGTGTATATGGATAATTGAGGAAAATTGCTTAATGGGAAAATCCTCAAATGTTTGCGTTCAAGTATTCAATCTGCACCCTTGTTGAAATGCCAATATGTGTTCTCTTCACTCAGTTCGAAATAAGATGTTCTCATTTCTCTGTCTTTTGCTGTTTATTAGAAGTTGGACTGATAAATAAATTTGGGACCTGGTCGAGCAACATAGTAAATTTTAGAAAATTAGTTTTTTTTTTTAATGATAATTTACTTTGATAATATTTTTACAGGATAAATCAAGAAAAATCTTGATTCTGTGTTCTGTTAATAAAGATAGAGGGACATATATTCAACATGTACAAACACATAGTAGATATTATGTTTTAGGCAGTCTATCAGGGGGATATGCTGACCAGAAGCAGACACCATCTAGTAAGGAGATTGGACAACTTTAGGTATTCTATCTAGTCAAATTTGCTTTTACCAGTGAGGGAAAAGTAACCTAAGTTGTTACGGTTTAATAACCACCTATTACATGATTGGGTTTGTAGTAGGTCATTATTGATCATAATTTAATTTCTAATACTTCCCATTTAATTTTTATAGTAACAACACAAATTGTCCCCTGTGAACTAGATAATATGCTAAGAGTTTCATAAACATTATTTCAGTGACTCCTTACTACAGCCCTGATTAAAAGAGGATGTAAACTGCATTCTACAGATGAGGGGATTAAGTCTCAGAGGCATGCCTCAATGTCCCTAAGATTATGTCCTTAGTACATGGTATGTGCTATGCCTCCTGGCCCCATGCTCTTTTTCATGCTACCATGCACAGCATGACTTTAAAAAAAATATATATATATATATTATTGATTTTTCACAGAGAGGAATAGAGAGAGATAGAGAGTTAGAAACATCGATGAGAGAGAATCATCGACCAGCTGCCTCTTGCACACCCCCTACTGGGGATGTGCCCGCAACCAAGGTACATGCCCTTGACCAGAATCGAACCCTGGACCTTCCAGTCCGCAGGCCGACGCTCTATCCACTGAGCCAAACCATCCAGGCCACAGCATGACTTTTAGACTCATGTATAAAAATGTACTCAACACAGTGCTGGAAGGCAGAGTATTACTGGTATTTTAGAAAAAATTTTTCCATGATTTTAGGAGCGTGATAATTGGCATCTTCAGATATTTTATACTGTGCCTACTAAGTATAAATTGCAGTGCTGACCAATCTACTCCTCTTTTGGAATAAAATTTTTACTTTTGGCAAAAGTAGCCATTTTGGCTTCAAGTAGTTTATAGTAGTTAGTTGAATATATTTTCTACATTTTATATACTTAATTAAATTATGATTTTGCTTATTGTCTAGTTACAAAAGTAATGTATGAGTCTTACAGCACAAATAATTAGTGTTGATAATGTAGTAGCCCATTTTCATAAGTATACTCTGTATGTTATTCATATGATTTCTTCATTGTTTCATATTTATTTCGATATTAATCTTTGATTTTTATAAGAATAAACAGTGATGTTTATTCTAAATACTTCTACTAAAAGTAAAAGTATTTAGTCAAAAGGGAAGTATATTATACATTTTTTGTACACGTTGGCTAAGGTATATTCTAACATAGATTTTTACCAACTTTAAATTTAATCCAGTTTAAATACCTTTAGGTATTTTTTGTAATTCAAGGATCTTTCTGTTTTTAGTAGTTAGGAAATTAACCTATAGCTACTAGGAAGTTTATCTTTCATTCTGCAATCTGAAATGTCACCTTTATAACTAATTTAAATCCTATACTTATTTAAATCTAAATCTTATATTTTGGTTCATTAATCAGCCTGTCTATTCTTGTTCTGGTATCACATTGTCTTAATTATTGCAGTTTCAAGAGCACTTGATATTTAATAAATTACTTCATGCATTAAAATCACATTTAATTGCATTCTTGGTGTGTATCCTTATCCATATGCTACAGGAGGTCAGAGAGGGATGTGATAAGGACAAGTTATATTCACACCTGCTGTTACACTTTCCAAATACAGCAACCTCACTTCCTGAAAGAATTTCACCTGATATATTCTAAATGCATGCAGACTACTGTTCATAATGCACAGAAAGTTTAAGCCTTGGACAAAAGCTTTCTTTTGTCCATTTCTTAAAGAAAACAGAAGTTGGAAGAATAGTAAAATCCTATGCAACTTTTCATCTGACAGCTTTTAATTTTGTTGGAAACACAGAGGTCATGGGTGGGGTAGCAGTTGAGTTCCAGTTAAGCCACTTCCTAGAGTGTAAGTTTGCTTAAACTTCTTAACCTTCTGAGCCTCATGCCCATGAAATACAGATATGAATATTTCTTACCTCACATCATTTTTCCTAGTAAGCACTCAAGAAAGGCAACTTATATTGTTATTTCTATGTGCCTTTGAATTCCCTCGTTGTCACAGACCAGGAAAGCACCTGGTCCTCTAAACATTTCAGATGGTTTTGATGGTGTTACACTTGTGTCAGGAAAATGTCAGAAAACAACAGTAAGAAAATATGGAAACATTTTGGTTTAAGCTCTATGTGTATGTTCTGATTTTGAAAAATATATAGTATAACTCACTTCACAAGAATGCAACTTTAAAATATTTAATTGTTTCTCTCCTTATGTGTATGATAACAAAAAAATTATCGTGATTTGATGGGGTGCTTGGGAGGAAACAGAGTGTTTCAGTGTGAGGAGTGACTGGCTGTACCTGAAGTTTCAATATCAAGAGGTAGACATTTCTGATACATTTACAATAAACCTAAACTTTTGTTTTTAAAAGGGGAGGGAAAAATACACGATGAAAGAAGGACAGGAAGAAGAGGCATGTCTGCATATTTATTTGCTTGGCTGAGTCAAGCTGGCCGGGGTTCCAGAGCAGACCTCAGCTCCTGGCCCAGGCTGCCATATTGACGGAGCTGAGACAGGTGGCCTCTGACCTATTTTGACAAGGAGACTTCAAAATCACAGTCTCCTGAGCCTCAGGACGGTAGAGAAAGCAGCTGAGCAGCATGCTCAGTGTGTGGTGTGAAAAATAAACCCGTGGACAAAGGCACGCTCTGCAAGCTCCCTACTAGCCCCACCCCCCGCTCTGCAGAGAAGCTGTCAGCTTTGATTAGCTTTACTGGCTCTGAGATTCTGGACTCTATAAATCGCTCCATCCCCTTAGCCCTCTTTGCTTCTCCTATCCTTGGCTCTGGGACTGTGTGATGAGCTGTCACAGCTGGCTGGTCAGACTGCTCCTGCCCAATCGGCTTCTCCTCATTCCCAGACCCTTGACTGACCTTGCTTTGTCTTCTTTGCCCATCTTTCTGATCCTCCTGCAGTTGAATCTCCTACCCCTGCTGTCTGAGCCCACTGCTTGTCTAATCAGCCCATTAGACAGTTTGATTAGCTGCCCCTTCCTCTCACCCTGCCAGCTTTTCCTGCTGCTGCCAGCTGTGCTCAGGGTCTGCTAGTAACTCACCATCCATTCCTTTGACCCTTCATTAGTGCTGCTGGCTGATCAACTTAATACTTTTTCTCAGCAAACCCTCATCTAATGGTGTCTCCTTCCACCACAGTCCACTTATCAGCCTCCTGACAGCTCCCCTTTCTGTCTACTATGTGATCCTCTTGCTGTAAGTTAAACCATTCCGGCTATCCATGGCAGGCATTTTGGCATTAGGCTTTAGGCTGGGGTTACCTTGCTGGCTACCTTTGGCAAGTAGTAATGTTTCAGTGCAAAGTTCAAGGTCCTCACTTCACAGCTTCCTCCAAATTTCAATAGTTGGTGTTGCTATATGACTCTGTTTACTGAGCTATATCAGTGGTTCTGTCTTTCTTCATGGGACTGCCTGAATTCCATTATTCTGTAACTAGGTTTCAAGATGTTTCCTGAGCATTACCTTCCTCAGTGGGTAGGGTATCATCCTATGCACCAAAAGGTGTCAGGTTTGATTCCTGGTCAGGTTACATACCTAGGTTGTGGGTTTGATCCTCAGTTGAGGTGTGTGCGGGAGGCAACTGATCAATGTCTCCCTCTCACATCAATGTTTCTCTCTTTCTTCCTCTATCTAAAACCAATAATAATAAAATAAATAACTGATTGGAAACTAAAGAGTGAATGATGGAATTGACATCATCTCTAAATTTGATGGGCTAATAGACAACGTACCCTGTGTGGTCAAATGTCTTGAACTTTGAGCTTGTTCAACAAGAGTGCACAAGCTCTTTGTGGTTTGAAAGAATTGATAAAGTCAGGAGAGAAAACATCCTGCTACATCTAAAATTGCTAGCAGAACCTAGTTTGGGCTTTTAAAACTTAAACAGTTGCACTGATGCTACTATTCAGTAGGAAGAAAGCAATAATAATCCTAATTTCAATTTATATAATATTCAAAATCTTCAGTTTTAGTTGGATTCTTGCTAGTCCTAATAGGAAAATAATTTTAAAGTTATATATAGAGTTATAAAAGGGAAATTGATAATATTCTGAGCTGAAAAGCAAAAACTGACATGCTTGAACAAAGCATTACTGTATTTGCTGGCATATAAGACGATTTTTTGGCCCTGAAAAATATGCCTCCAAGTGGGGGGTAGTCTTATACGGCGAGTATATAACAAACTCTGTATTTTTAGTGGAAATGTTAGGGGGTCGTCTTATACGCCCAGTCGTCTTATACACCGGCAAATACGTATTTTTTCAGGGCCAAAAAATCGTCTTATACGCCGGCAAATACGGTATTTATGAATATTTATCCATGAATATTTAGGAGAGCCCTTATTTACTAAGCAGTGCCATTAGGTTCTTGAAATATAGAACAGATAAGATGTTGTTTCTGCCCTCACAGAATTTACTTTCCAATAAATTGGCAGATGGATAATAAACCAAAAAGTAACCCAGCAATCCTATCACTAATAGCAATGATTGGTTCTAGGAAGAGAAGGATAGCATTGTGAAGTGGTTGTGTGGTAGAGTTATTTTGGAAAAAGCAGGAAGAAAGAACCTCTCTGAGGAAATGGCCTCTGATATGGATTGGATGACGTAAGGTTTGCTGAGAATCTCTGAGAAAGGACCATTCAAGGCAGAGGGGAGAGAGAGGGTGGATGCGTCCCATAGAACAATAAACAAACATTTAATACCTTTCTGATACGTTTTGTCATAGAAGTGATCATCATTCTTTTCAAATATTTGTTACTATTTTCTTTGACTCTTATTTTTGAATTAGATGCTAGGAACTTCTCAATGTGAAAGCTCCCCTAAGAAGTCCAGTTTACATTTATCTTGCAAATTCCACTGATAATTAGAAAATGTCTTTTAGAAGCTTGAAACAATTGTAATTTCTTGTTATTCTTATTTCCAAAATATGTGCTCTAGCAAGAATACAGAAATAAAATAGAAGACTCAGGTAATACCCTAAAGGAATTTAGGTATATTTCCAGTTATTTTAAAGTCATAGCAGGTGATGCTTCAAAAAGAAGGAACATCTTGCATATAAATATATGAAGTATTAATATACATATACCCATTGCATACATATAATGTATAACGTAGATATTCATATATACATTAATTGATTTGAAACAGTATAATTTTATTTTTTTAAATATATTTTTATTGATTTCAGAGAGGAAGGGAGAGGGAAAGAGAGGTAGAAACATCAATGATGAGAGAGAATCATTATTCGGCTGCCTCCTGAATATCCCCTACTGGGGACTGAGCCTGCAACCTGGCATATGCTCTTGGCTAGAATAAAACCTGGGGACCCTTCAGTCCACAGGCCGGTGTTCTATTCACTTAGCCAAACCACCTAGGGCATAACTTTAAAAATGTATGTTGTCTTCTATTCACATTTATCTCCTTTCTTGCAACACTTTTATGTTGATGTTTACTTTGACCTTTAGTAAAACAGTATTATAATACCACAATGCATAATTTAGTTTAAAATCATTCAGAGGTCATTTGTTGTTGATATTGAAAAGGAAAGGAGAGAAATTATAGAAAAGAAAAGCATTTTATAAGAGTAAGTAGAAAATCATTAGAATGTTCTTTTACCTAGAATGCTCACTTTTTATTTTGTGATTTATCCTCAATTCCTTCATACATGAAGGCGGGGCGAGGGAGGAAATCACAAACGAAAGATGGAGGGATCATCTGCAGTGAAATGTGGTTTTCGTGATTATAGATAAACAAGAAAGAAACATTATCTCAGAGGAACTTATCCACTACGTCGGAGCAATCATTATTGAGAGTACAATGAAATAAAGATCGTGGGCTGGGATGTGACTGATATACTCCATCAGGTTTATTTTGATTGAAGCCCGAAGTAGTGAATAATTGTTGATCTTTGACTTGCTTATAATTTAGAAACAATACAGACAAATGAAAAAATGCTTATGAGTAACTGATTAAACAGTGATAGCAGTTGCCAGATTCAATGAATGTCAAATAAGATTCCGTTCTGCCCCATCGTGGGCCTCCCACGGATAAAAGAAAATGTTTATTCTGGGACTAGATAGTTTGAGTCTTCAGTTGACTGATGTAAGATACTCTGTTGACTCTACCAAATAAGGAAGTTTAATACAATAATTTTATTGTTGGTGTTCTTGCTGCCAGGGAAGTATGATCCTCATTAGGTTTTACTTTATGTATTATTTCAGTGGCTCATGCTTTTAGGCTTTAAGCAAATGTTTGTTCAATTAATGAATGAATATTATTAAAATCAATTGATATTTTCTGAGGATGTATCAAGAGGAACCAGAAGTAGAAGGAAAAGTCACCCCTGGAGTAGAAGAGAATGTGGGAAAGGTATGTTGGTCTAGTGCAGTGGTTCTCAACCTTCCTAATGCCGCGACCCTTTAATACAGTTCCTCATGTTGTGGTGACCCTCAATCATAAAATTATTTTCATTGCTACTTCATAACTATAATTTTGATAGTTATTAAACACAGATATATATATTATTATTCATTAACAGTAGCAAGATTACAGTTATGAAGTAGCAACAAAAATAATTTTATGGTTGGGGGTCACCACAACATGAGGAACTGTATTTAAGGGTCAGGGCATTAGAAAGACTGAGAACCACTGGTTTAGTGGGATAGTAAAAAATAACATGCAAGTCAATGCTATATTCTTGAATTCTTGAATTAACTACCTCATCAAAACATTATTTTTTGTTATATTAGTGAATTCAATCCTAGGGCCCATCTGGACCTTATATGTTGTAGAGAATTAAGGTTAAGAAGTACTGGGTTTTCTTTTTTAAAAAAAAAATATTTTATTGATATTTTACAGAGAGGAAGGGAGAGATATAGAGTGCCAGAAACATCGATGAGAGAGAATCATCGACCAGCTGCCTATTGCACACCCCCTACCGGGGATGTGCCCGCAGCCAAGGTACATGCCCTTGACCAGAATCGAACCTGGGACCTTTCAGTCCGCAGACTGACGCTCTATCCACTGAGCCAAACCGGTTTCGGCAGTACTGGGTTTTCATTCAGGCTCTACTCTGCCCTTTCTGTGTGACATACGGTCAGACTTTAAGTTCTCTGATTGTCAGTAATATGCTGTCATAGGCTTGATAGCTGGAGGGAAGACATTAAAAATGGTATTTTTAAAAGGGGTCCTGACTCAAAAACGAGTAAAACCAACTCCAATTCAGATTGGGGGACTTTGAAGTTATTTCTAGGGCTGTGTCATACGTATACTCAGCATGTAATCTCAAACTGTCCTTTTAGCAACAGAATTACATAGCACAGGCCAGACACTGCCTGTAAGGGAAAACATTGGAGGTACATAGGGTTCTGATATCTTTTATCAAGTGTAAAGAAGTCTATATAAAAGAATCATGTAATCAAGGAAATATATTCTGGCAGTTTTCTTTTTTAAATAAAAGAGTAACCAATGGGTAGCATTACTGCATGAAACCAAAGATATCCACAGCTTTAGAGCAGCGTGGAGTACTATCTATAATAATAAAAGGGTAATGTGCTCATTAGACAGGATTTCTTCTGGACTTCATTCCGACATTCTTCTTGACGAAGCTGGAACCTGCGGGAAGCCAGCCTGAGTCAAAGGTGCCTGTGGGTGGCTAGAAGGGAGAATCAACCTGGGTCCCGGGTGCTGGAGGGAAGCTGGTGCCAGCAGCCTGGGGAAGGAAGGCCTACTCTTACACACAGTTTTGTGCATTGGGCCTCCACTATACTATTTAGAAGAAAACACTTACATACAATTTGCATTTTAATATTTGGGTCCTCATACATTCTAGCTCATTTTCAGTAGTCACCTACTAGTGTACTAGTAGAGTGGTACTGGTTGTTCATGGCTGTCCAGTGTCTATTGATGGTCCTGGTATCATAGTAGTTGCTGAATATTTTGAATATCACTTCTCTTTTCTTCCACCCATGCATTAGTGCAACACTTTCATGCTGGTGATTTACTATGTGCAGGCAGTATAATTGGTACTGAATTTATAGTAGTTAAACAATAGATAACACACATAGTCCTAGCGATCTTGGAGGTCACAATATGATGTGTAAATAACTGTACAAAGTACTTTACTTTTTATTTCTTATTCAGCCCTATCAATTCCTCTGTATCATGTGAACCCTTAAGAGGAAAAAAGGGACACTTTTTAGGAAGGGCTTCTAGTGGCTAACTGGACTCAAATATAAAAGCAGAGCCTAGCAGCCATTTCTGCACAGGGGCCTCTCACACAAATTGCACTCCACAGAGAAGCCTCTGTTCTAAACTCCCTGCCTGCACTATGTGTCTACCCACCATCTGAGCCAGCTCTTTTTAAGGAGTTTCTGGAATCCTATTTCAACCAATAGGACCAAGACTTCGATTCAATTGGGGGTTCACAGCTTCAACCAACCAGAGCATTCTATTCTGACCAATCAGAATATTTTGGACCAATAAAATTAAGAGGATTTTGAGTCCTCATTTGCATGGAGAGTACACTTTCCTTTTCACAGAGGAATGAAGACTAACTCCCTTGCCAAGTGAAACCCTGAAGATGTTTCACCAATGCTGAGTGAAGTACCACTGGGGACTGGAGCAGGCTGTAACCATACAAATAAGCATTTGCTCTTTCAATGCACGCATTATTCAGAAAATTAGCAATTATAATAAAAATTCCAAACATTTTACTATTAATTAATTAATTTTTAAAAATTGATTTCAGAAAGGAAGGGAGATGAAGAGAGAGAAACATCAATGATGAGAGACAATCATTGATTGGCTGCCTCCTGCACTCTCTCCCTTCCCCCAGTGAGGATGGAGCCAGCGACCTAGGCATGTGTCCTTGACCTGAGTGGAACCTAGGACTCTTTAGTCCACAGGCAGTACTTTATCCACTGAGCCAAACCAACAAGAACCCTTTTACTAATTTTAATGAAAATCGAATTTTAATTAAACATCCGTACAATATACTAAATCTAAAAGCTGAATATAATTCCTAAATTACCATGAACAAATTATACTTAATATATTAACTCAAATTCTTAATATAAATTATATTTAAATTCTTAACATAAAAACCCAAGCTCTTAATGCAAATTGAATTTTTATTCTGCAGGAAAATGACATAAGTGGCTAGCCATTTATTATAATGATAAGTTAGTATTTTGAGTGCTAAATAATGGCCAGTAAGATGTTGCACCTGAGAAAATAACAGAAGAGCATTAAAAATCAAAAGCTGGATTTTCCATTAGAAATGAACTTTGAAGTTTGATCTAACTCAAGTGAATTATATGTGCATATTTCTACACTGGTTTCTGCCGAATTGGTCATACAGAGTATTATTACTGGTGCTCTGGGTGTGAAAAAATAAAGTGGAAAGGGTCATCAGCGTTTGGAGTGAGCTATGTTGGGTTATGACTCAGAAAGTTAAGTACTTCCCAAAGTTTCAGTATTCAGAAGTAAGGCCTTTGTCCTAAAGAATTCTAACATTGACTGTTGAATTCTATCACAACCTCACATGAAGCCTAAGATTATAAACAACAGGATTTAGTTGAGTATTCAAACTCATTCTCATGGGGAAGACTGGCCACAGAAGAGAGCCATGGAGACAGAGTGGTCAGGAATGGTTGTGAGGGAGACTGAGACTGGGGTGTGAATAAGTTCACTGATCCTGGGGAGACAGTCCAGGCAAGGGGCAAGCACCGAGGCAGGAATTACAGTGCACTGGTGGGACAGCCAGGAAGCAAGTCATACAAGATGCAGTAGACTTTGCTTTATAGAAGTGAGAAGGTTACATCTTCAGAACCCAGCAAAGGTTAGTTTGTGTACCTGCTCTGTCTCTTTTGAGTTCTGAGAACTTGTACCAGTGATCTAACCTAAGTGAGCCTCAGTTTCTTTATTTGTAAAATGAATATATTGATGATATCTCTACTAAATGTTGTTCTCAGACTCAATTTAGACATAACCACCAATTATTTTTTCATACATACGGTTAATTATAGGAAGGGGGATTAAGCCAGTAAAATTCGGAATAAGTTAGAGCACATAACCAACCAATCAACCCTCATGAGTAGATTGAACGTAGGAAAAAGGGTTTATTTTTCTAAGTCTAAGAATTTCTCTTGCCCAAAGATTCCTCTTATCTCTCTTAACAGTATTTTTATTTCTTCATTTATATGTATTCATTTATATGAATATCATTTATATTCATATTTATATATGCAGTTGTGCACATGGCTTATTCTTTCAATTTCTTAAAGTCTGAACTGAAAACACTCCTTATCTGAATGACCTCCCTTGGTCAACCACCCGCCTCTTCAATAGGGCATTTAACTCTTTAGCCCCCTCATTCTGATTTACTTAATAGCATTTACTTAATGGGTCACCAATCTAGAAATTATGTGTTTGTTTATCATCATTCCTACCCCACTGAAATGTTAACTCTTTTAGTGTTGCCTGTTTTATTCCCTGGTTTTGTTTGCTCTTACATTCCCAACATTTAATTACTAGCAAATAACAAGTGTTCAAGAAATCTCTATTATTTTCTAGGGTTTTGAGAAATAAAACTATCATATACTATGTTTTAGAATAAATGAAATAAACATTCAAAATATGTTTTAGTTAATTGGAGTATATGTAGATTAAAGCTATTCATTTACCCAATACTGTGGATAACATTTCCTACAATAAATATTCTGAAAAATAAATATTAATAACAGACATGTACAGGACACAAAAAGATTATGCTTTTTGGTGTTCTACTATTTTTGTGTGAGATAAACAAATCAACTTCTTAGCATGGGATTTTGCTGCCTGGGATACAGTATGCTCATTCCTTTTCTGAGGTGGTAAATATAAATTATGCACTCTGCCTATCCATTTCTGCACTCCCTGATCGTTGGCTTATACAACTTTAATGTGCTTCTCTGTGGGCTTCCTAAGTGTAATTTGAATTCAGTTTTATTACTTCTCATACAGAATGAGTAATTTCATATTCATGGTTTATATGTCTCCCTTTCTTTCTCATTTTTCATATGGAGTTGGAAACAAATGGAAAGCAAATTACAGAACCATATATATAATATAATCTTTCTGTAAATCACAAAACCAAGAAACAATATTATATATTATTCCTGAAAACAAAAGTAGAGTAAAAAGTATGCAAACATGGATAAGCATTAAACTTATGACAGTAATCATACCTGGGAAGAGAGGTTAATAAGGTGACAAGGACTACATAGAGGGTGTCTGTCTTATCCTTAATAGTTTATTCCAGATAGATTGCTAGATAGATAGACAAACAGGATGTGGAAAAAGTAGGTTTATAGTTGTTGATATGGAAAATAATACAATATTAATAAATAATAATTTTCCTATCTAATAAAAGAGTAATATGCAAATTGACTGTCACACACAAGATGGCCTGCAGGGGAGGACAGTTTGAAGCAGTAAGGGGTGACCAGGCCAGCAGAGGAGCGCATTTGTAGGAGCCCAGGCCTGCAAGGGAGGGCAGTTGGGGGGGACCCAGGCCTGCAGGGGAAGACAGCTGAGGGGATCAGCTATCAGGGGAGGGCAGTTGTGGGCGATCAGGACAGTAGGGAGGCCAATTAGGGGTGACTGGGCCAGCAGAGGAGAGCAGTTGGAGGATATCAGGCCAAGCAGGGAGGGCAGTTAGTGGTGAATGAGTTAACAGAGGAAGGCTGTTGGGGGGAGGGGGGAACAGGCTTTCAGGGAAGGGCAGTTAGAGGTGACCAGGTCAGCAGAGGTGGGCAGTTGGAGGAGTCCAGGCCTACCGGGGAGGACAGTTAAGGGCAACCATACTGGCAGGGTAGGGCAGTTAGGGTTGTTCAGACCAGCAAGGGAGGGCAGTTAGGGGCAATTGGGCCAGCCAGGGAGCAGTTAGGCATTGATCAGGCTGGCAGAGGAGTGGTTAGGGGATGATCAGGATGGCAGGCAGAAGCGGTTAAGGGGCAATCAGGCAGAGGCAGGCGAGCAGTTTGGAGAGGGATTGTGAGAGGGATGTCCAACTGCTAGTTTAGGCCCCATGGGATTGGGCCTAAAGGGGTGGTGAGACATCCCTCAAAGGGTCCCAGATTAGAGGATGGGCTTGAGGGACACCCTTCACCCCCCCCATGCATGAATTTTGTACACTGAGCCTCTAGTACAAGAATAAACTCTGTTTTATATACTCACAACTGTAAACCTACTTTTTCTCCACTATGTAGAAATGCATGTGAATCAAATATGGGACACTATATACATTTGTTATTTTATCCTTCGTATTTCTCTGCAAGTTAAATGGCTTTTCTAAGCTAAAAATGGAAGTCATATTATTATACTTATTGCTTAAAATATGTTTTATTGATTTCAAAGAGAGGAAGGAAGAGGAAGAGAGAGATAGAAACATCAATGATGGGAGAGAAAGGAACCATGATTTCCTGGTTCATGGGTTGATGTTCTACCACTGAGCCAACCAACCAGGCGATTATTTTTATACTTATTAAGATATACAGACAAAGCATAGAAAAGATTTTAGTGCTAAAAGTGACTTCTTTCCATCTCAATCACCTTCTCCTATCAATCACTTCCTTTCTCTATTAAAAAAATAGGTAGGACGGTTTACCAAATATTAGTAAAACTATTAATGGAAACATGAAACAATTTTATTTCCCTATTATGATTGTTCTCTATAAAATATTTGACAATAAAACTCTGAAAAATTATTTTAACATTGCCAAACAATATGAATGCCTTATAAAAATTTTAATTCTGCACAGCTATAAGTGACTGAAAGGCTGTTATTATGTAAGTATATCCTCCATTATCCAAATATTATATAAATCACTTGTCCAGAACATGCTTTTATCTTTTCTCATGTCCATTGGTATCAATTACAATGAAATTACAAGCTATTTATTTTTGTCTAAACACCAGAGGAAGTATGACCTGTAATCAAGACTTGCTTACGGAAGAAAGATCAGAATGTTGTCCTCTTTTTATTTAAGACACAGATAATCCTTTAAGCTCTGAAACTTTGAGTGAGATTAGTCTAACTTAAGGTCAGATAGCAATTTACAATTTTTGCAAGTAAGTAGATCTTATAGCTAGCTGAATTTACTTCCCATTTTTTACAGCTGAAAGAAAAGGAAAAATAAAGACTCTACCTGAGAAATGGTAAATAAAACATTTGTTCTTTGTCATCTTAAAACCAACAAGCAAAGAAAAAAATTAAACTATCACAGGCACCAGCACTCTATCAGTTATTTGGAATTTGTGAACACACACACACACACACACAGCCACCAACACTCATCCATTTAGCTTATGTATCAGGCTGAAGATACTAACCAGGGCTTGATCAGGAAATAAAATTTCAGATGTAGAGAAATTCTAATAAAACCTTAGCTTGTAATTTAAAGAATTGCTCTAAGTAGCTTGAAACTTGTTTGTCTTCCAAGATATGGGGCAATATAATGTTTAAATTTATGAGAAGGTGATTGTGGGGAAATTGGTAGCTTTTTCATACCTTCTCTGTCCACCATACTGTCTAAATATATATATATTTATGTATGAAACAATGTATGAAAGTACATTTAAAATAGTATTGAAGCCTATATGGATAGATCAGCAAGAGAAACAACTCACTCATTAAACTTCAGAAAGGCTTTCATATTAAGCAATCCATTGGTTAAAAGAAGCACTTTCAAATGGCAGAATAAAGAAATCCAAAACTTGTCAAAATCAACTTTTAAGGACTCTGGAAATTAACCAAATATTTGCAGCAATCTGAGAAGTTTTCTTTTTTGTTTGTTTTCTTAGAAAAACAACCAAATCTTGGTAAGAAAAGAGAACTTTGGGACTTTGTGCCTTTTTCACTAGCCCTATTATTACTCCCTTCTCTCCAGATCCATAGCCACTCTGAAAATCCACATCAGCACACCCCTAGAAGCCAAGTGAAGCACAGGCCAGGTGTAGATATGCAAGAAAATCCCATCCCCGGGCATTTTGACTATTTGACCTTTCTGGAAGGTCCTGGAAAAGCTTCTTTCCCAAGGCTTGTCTTTATTTGACCTGACTCAGAATATGCTCTGTCATGGATGAACCTGGAAAACTTTATTCTGTGTAAAAGAAGCAGTCACAAAAGTCCACATGTTGTGTCATCTCATTTTTATGGAAAATCAATGATAGGAAAAAAAAGTCCATGCAGATCTTATTCCCATGACAAGATCGCATCAATGAAGCAGACCTTCAATTCTGGTTCTAATTGGGGCGACCCTAAATTTTCCCAATAATATGTCCTTGCATTGTTACCATTCACAGTGACTCTGCAGAGAATTGCAAGCATTTGGACTAATCATGACCACCTTCCAAAGGTGCTTTAATAAATACTTCCATAGCCAGGGACCTTAAGAACTTCCAAAGAATATGAACCAAGGGCTTTGTCCTTGGTTCCATCATTTCAAACAGAGTCTAGAGCTAAATCTACAGGATTCCCAAACACTGGCTTGGAGGTTAACTAATTTAATGGTTTCAAACCATATAAATAGAAGCGAAATAAAATTTAACGTGTTACTTTCCTAAAATCCAATTTTAATAAATACTCCATGACACATTCCCTATGTTCTGTATGCATAGTAAAGAGAAGCATATTTTGGGGACCACTTTTAAGAATTTATAGCAAGCTCATATCCACTGAAAAATGCCTTTAAAAATGAATTCATTTTTATTTTGTAAATTTCTTGTCCTTTCATATTAAAATACTGTAGAAATTTCACTTTTTCTGCTGATGGTTTTTCCATTGATCATAATTTCCCCTTCTAACCTTCCTTTCATATGATTGAAATGACTGTCTGAATGAATAGTTATCTCCCTCAATTTACATACGCAAAGGGAGAAAGAGCTTTTTATATAAACCTAATCTGCCCCATAGCACTGGGAATTTCTTAGGAAATACAACTTTAGAAAAAGAAAAAGGACAAGTGGAGACTCAAGACCCAGAAAGGTTTTTACCATATTGCCTGTTACAAAATGATAAACTAATGTAGCACATTTTTTCTTCCCAAGGTTTGCTTTCAGCGAGAGAACCGTTCTAATGACTTAATGGCTTGTTTTTGTATATGGGGAATATTTTGAGTCAAGTAATTCTTCTGCAGTAGCATTTAAGTTTGTAATTTACTGTATTTCTAAGGAAGGCAGTTTTTTTTTAACTCTCCTCTTTCTCAGAGAGCTATTTTTCTCACTTTTGCTTTTGTATGCCAAAATATATTGATATGTATTTATACATATACACTTAATGATATGCATTTATTTTACTGGTTTCCATAAAGAAGTAGCTATTAGAAATTATCATAATACTACAGTATCAATGGATTATAATTTAACTTTAAAAGGGAACTGTGGAATACCTAAATTGTACTTTGGCTTAAGTCACTGCTTTTCCACATAAGATCTAAAGAATAATTCTGCACACACACAAAAAAATAAGGGACAAATGGGGGCAATCCCTCTTTACATTTTCAGCTGGGGACTTTCTAAGTTTAAGGTAATCTATATCATATACATTATTCTATTACCTGAAATTCTCTTCCTCCATTACCCAAATTCATTGAGATAAAATTTACTGGTCACACCTACTAAAATCAGAGTAAAAGGAGTCAGAAAGATAGAAAGCAAGTTAAAATATTTTCCTGGAGTAGCTTGCTAATTGAGTAATGGGCACTTCACATCGACTGAGTAATCATTTCAGCACTCCTGTGGTAAGCGGAGTAGTCTCTCTTTCCTGCAGTTCTGCTTTCTGAGGTTCAGTTACCTGTGGAAATCTGGTCTGGACATATTAAGTGGAAAATTCTGGAAATAAACAATTCATAAGTTTTAAATTGCACACCGTTCTGACTGAGTAGTGTAATGAAATCTCGTGAGTCTTCCTTCAACTTTCTCTGGACGTGAACCATCCCCTGTCCAGCGTTACCATGCTGTATACTGCGTCACCCTCTCCCCTGACATTAGAGTAGTCCTTAGTCACCATCTTGTCTATCAGAATGTGGAAGTTTCACAGTACTTATGTTCAATCACCCCAATTTTGCTTAGTTATGGCCCCAAAGTGCAAAAGTAGTGATGCTGTTAAATTGGATATACCAAAGAGAAGTGGTAAAATGTAACATTGTCAGTCATAGTCTAATGCTATGTTACAGTCTACATCATTTACTTTACTTTATCTTTTCACTGCACACCATGTAGGGTGAGTACAGTACAATAAGATATTTTGAGAGAGAGAGATATCACATTCACATAACGTTTATTACAGTATACTATAATTATCCTGTTTTTTATTAGTTATATTATTAATCTCTTACTGTGACTTATTTGTAAATTAAACTTTATAACAGGTATGTATATAAAGAAAAAGAACACAGTAGATCTAGAGTTTGGTACTGTATGCAGCTTCAGATATATATATATATATATATATATATATATATATATATATATATATATATATATGGTTGTCTTGGAACATATTTCCCACAGGGATAAGGAGGGATTACTCTGTCACCTTTATGTTACAAGGGACAAAACTAAAGCTCAGAGAGATGTGCAGTTTCTTCAAGTTCACTACAAGTGAACTAAAGCCTAGAGCTACATCTGGTCTGTCTTCCATCCACTATATTTTTCTTCCACTATTTTCCCTTGTAACCCAATTCTCATTTAGGGACACATAGCCCCAGACCATCTATTATTCCTGAAAGAGGAAGAAGAAAGATCTTTGAAGAGATTAAGAGGTTTCCTGGGCTGCTGGAGCCCCAGAGCTCTATGTTGCAGACCTATGGAAGCACCAAGAAGAGGTGGCCACTTCTGCCTTCATGCTTGCTGGGTCTTCCATTGCCTTGTTCATCTCCTGAAGTGTGGCCCATTATCATGCCTGGAAATGAGACCAATTATTCAATAAAGTCCCCTCAGTGTGGTGAATATGATACATTGGCCTCTCCACTCAAAAATTTATACTTAGTTGGACAGGGAGATGGATGAATTCCTTAAGTAGGTCAATAAATACACAAGAATTTTATTTGCTAGTCCTTACCCGAGGATATTTTCCCCCCATTAATTTTTAGAGATAATGGAAAGGCGGGGGAGGTTTAAACAGAGAAACATCACTGTGAGAAAGTCACAGATTGTTTATCTCCTGCAAGTGCCCTGACCTGAGACTGGGGATCGAACTTGCAGCTGAGGTGCATGCACTTGACTGGACTTGAACCTGGAATGTTTTAGTCTGAGGGCTGAGGGCCCTATCCACTGAGCAAAGAATTTTATATTGTGAAAGTACCATTCAATAAAATGGCAAAACGATATTGAATGATGGAATGTGGGGGAAGAATAATGCAGATTTTAATTAGGTTGTTTCTTTAGGTGGCTGGCCAGAGAAAAAAATTATCTGAGGAGGTGACATTTGACATAAGAACATCATGTTAATTAAGAAAAAGTAGAATATTCCAGACAAAGAAAATAGCTAAGTGAAAATGCCTAAATTAGGCATCAAGCATGGAGAATCTGAAGGAAAGAAGGAAGGTCCATGCGGATGGCTATAGTGAAGGGACAGAGATGATATCAATGTGGGATGAGCTCAGTAGGATGGAGTCTGGCCAGTGGGTCTTCAGGGAATTTAGGTTTCCTTCTGACTGTGATGTGAGATCTCTGATATCCAAATGATATGATCTGCTCTATATTTTTGAAAAGATGACTCTGGTTACTATGTGGAAAATAGATTTGGAGAGAGGGTGGGAGGGTGACAAAAGATTTAGATAAAAATAGCAGAACTGATCCTTATGAGACACAAGTGAGATAGATTGCACTGTGCACTCCCATTTCTCTAACATGATCAGGCAAACATTTCAGATGGACTGAATTTGTCTAATGGAGACCTTACGTATAATTTAAGTAAGAGTTATTTCTGAGTAAAGAATAAAATTTTACTTAGCATTATAATCAGCTGTTGCTCATCATAAGATACCTTAAAATCTTGTCATGTAGTTAAAATTTTTTTTGTACAAAGCAGTGAAAAGATTCAGAGTGATTTGGGAGAAATGTGAGTTTTTTTCAAGGTGTTGTTATTTGAAAAAAGGAATACTTTGAATAAATGTGCTTTCTGCTTAGCATGAACTCGAATAGTTTATTATATTTTTTCTGCTTCTCTTAGTAAATGTAAAAGTGAGATAGCCTGGCTAAGATGGCTCAGTAGTTTTGTGCCTACCTATGAACCAGGAGGTTGTAGTTCAATTCCCGGTCAGGACACATGTCTGGGTTGTGGGCTCAGTCTCTCTCTCTCTCTCTCTCTCTCTCTCTCTCTCTCTCTCTCTCTCTCTCCTATCTCTCTCTTTCTTTCTCTTTCCTTTCCTTCCCGCCTCCCTTCCCCTCTGAAATCAATAAAACTATAATAAAAAAGTGAGATAAAGAAAACACTTGTGTTATCCAGTTATTAAAAATGCCTAAAGAACAATGAACATGTCTATTTATTTGGAGCATGTGTTTATAATGTGTCAGGCCCTGTAATAAGTATATAGCATGACTTCATGAAATCTTTAGAATAATTCTGTGAGGAAATGTTCCTTCTCATATTAGGAGTGAGAAATGTGAAATGTAGTTAAATTAATTTGCCTGAGTTCGCATAGTTTGTGAGTGAAGGATATAGCTTTTATTCCAGGCAAAAAAAAAAATGAAAATAAAAATTACCATAAAAACTTTAAAGTAACAGAATATAAATAATTAAAAGCAAGCCAATATCTGTGTTGGAATTCATACCCTTCTATCAAAACATTATACTTCTAGTTGTGTCTTCTACTGATTTGAAGGAAAATAAAAGAAAGATCAGTTTAATATATGATCTGATGGCTAACAAAGAAAAGAAAGGCAGAAAGCAATTAGATGGAATTAAGATAGATATAAAATATTAGGTTTTATTCCAAATGTATTTGCAAATATGCCAAAGGTGCATTGCCCACTGTGGAAACCATCAGCTGGGTGTGGCTACTGGATACTTGAAATGTATATAGTCCAAATTGACATAGGCTGGAAGTGTAAAACACACACTAGGTTTTGAAGACAGTATAAAAAATAAATATCTTATTACTAGTTTAAATTGATTACATATTGAAGTAATAATATTTTTATATATTGAGCTAGATAAAATATATTATTAAAACTAATTGGCCTGTTTCTTTTTATTTAACGTGGCTACTAGAAATGAAAAATGACAGATGTGACTCACACTGGTAGTTGGCACCGTGTTTCTGTGGGGTGCCGCTGGTCTAGAGGTTTCCTCTGATCCATTCAGATCCTGAGACCCTGGTAATAGCAAAAGAAACAAAAACGCTTTACTGTTATCTTTTCCAAGGGGGAGATATTAAGTAGGTGAGTTTAAGTAAGAGAGGTGCTTAAAGAGTTCCAGGGAGTTGATTTTTATTTCCTTAATTTCCCATGGCTCTACAGAAATTGTGTTATAGTAATATCATGAGGCAAAAATGACTTTTATAAGGAGAGTCTTTATTGTATTTAAAGGCGAGTGAATAGCTTCCATTTTCACTTCAAGGTCAAGGGATCACCATGAGAGAGAAAAATATAATTTCCAAGATTGGAAATATTCTCAATCTGAAGATTTTAAAAATCTCATTTTGTTGAGAAAGAATTGAGACCTTGAAACACTTAGAAGAAAACACGATGGGCTGCCTTTCTCAGAACATTTTCAAATCAGAAATTTTCTCTTGTTTCTCTTAATTGTATAAAAACTTGGTCAAATAGCATTCGTTAGATGTGGCATCTAACTGATTTAACAAATTGTTTATTATTCATTGATCAAATCTATATTTTGGTGCCCCCACCTTACTTAGTGAGCCCCAACTTACAGGGGGGAAAAGAGGTAAGATTTTAGTTCATATTTCTGTTTTAGGAATGTAATATTTAATTTCCAGCCATGAAGATTACTGAGTTTTTGTAACATTAGTGCCTAATAGTAACATTAGTGTCTAATGAATAACAACATGCCTCATTTCTTCTCCATATCAGTTTGGAATAGTTTTGCCTTGGAGAGTATAACAACATGTGGATTCTTTGGAAGTGACAGATATGCTCTTGAGAGATATTAATCAGATGAAATTTAAAAGACATTTGTGTCTGGCCTTAAAGTCTTTGGTCTGGAACAAATGACAGTCAAAATCACTTAGTCTGACATGTTAGAGAAGGATCAGGAGTTTGTGTGAGTGACCAGGCATCTGTTGTGAATCTGTGCATCTGTCATGAAGAAAAGGAGCACACTTTTAATTTCTGCCAAACTTACAATTCACCATTTCAAAGGGGGATTCTTAATCTGTGAGAATAAAACACATTGGCAGCATTTAGGCAATTCTGAAATATTGAAGAATCATGTTAAGTTTTCATTTTCTCGATTCTCTGTATTACAAAGACAACAATTTTAGACCTTTAGTCCATTTCAAAAATTAAATAAAAATAGAACTCGCCATCCCAACTCCTTTAAATTTTTAAATCATTAGACATTTTGTTCAAGTGATCAAATGTTAAATGTGCTATATGAATATTCTCTCCAGGAACTTTGTAGCAATGGGTAGTTTATGTTATTTTACTGGTGAAAAGAAGATAGTTGGAAAATCTGATATAGATTCTCTCTCTCTCTCCCTCTCCCTTCCTCTCTCTCTCTCTCTCTCTCTCTCTCTCTCTCACACACACACACACACACACACACACAGTTGATACATTTTGAGAATTATTCAAGCCCAAATCTTATAATTAAAATATTTTCTGTCTCTAATAAAATGTAAGGTAGAATATACTATTTATTATATTTAGAATAGTAAGAAAATATAAGGTATTTAAATATTATTTTGATTCAAATGTATGTGATCACAAGGTGAGGAATAAACTTATAATATGTTCAACTAAACCAACCCTGACTCATAAGTGTACTATCCACGTGCTAAACCAGAGATCTGTAAACTACAGCCTCAAACCTGTCAGACTTTGGGCTTATTGTATAAATAAAGTTTTATGAAAACACACATTCCCATTCATGTATTGTGGGTGGCTGTCCTGTTACTATACTGCAGAGCTTAGTAGTTGTAACAGATACATATTCACGATGCCTAAAATGTTTAATCTCTGGCCCCTTAAGAAAAAGTTGACAGTCCCTGTGCTAAGTGAATGATGACATAGTTGCATAATAAATAACTTCTGAGAAATTGCCTTTCCTTAGTAGAGAGAATTTTATGTTTTCCTAACCATGCCTTCAAACCCACATTCTGCTGAACAGGAATCTGTATGAGGCTTGTCCTGTATACTTAATAATCATGGAATTTAAAAGCTCCAAGAACCATCTGGTAGTAAAGTCATTATCTTGGCATCTGGTGTTAACCAGATTCATCATGGTACCTCTCTGCAGTCATTTTCTCCACCTTATTGTTATGACCCTAGAGCCTAGACCAAATCATTATCAATTTTGCCTTTATTAGGATAGTGCACCACTTACTACTCTCCCAAATTCTATTCTCCCAATTTTATTTCCATATAGTAACCAGAAAAACAATATTTTAGGATACAGACTTGATCATAGTAAGTCTCTGCCTAAAGCTTGCCAAAGGCTTCCTAAATTTTTTTGAATAAATCTAAACCTTACTGTCAAGGCCATGAATAATCTGGCAGACCTGTAGCTCTTAGCTTCATCTGATTTCACCTCTGTTATTATGTTGTAACCAAAAAGCGCTCTCCCCATTCCTTGAAATACTAAAACTTTTTCATGCCTCAGGGTTTAGATTCAATCTATTCTCTCTGCTTAAAATACTCTCATTATAACACAATTACCACAGGTCCTGGTTTTTCATCTTTCCCACCTCAGCTTAAATATTACTCTCTCACAGAAACTTTCTGAACCTCCTTAATAAGACCTAGCTCCTGTCTGCTGTTACATTGCAATGATCGTTTCTGATATAACACTAATCAGAACACACACATGCACCCATGCATGCTCTCACGCACACGCACGCGTGGTTTCTTAGAATTTTATTTTCTCTGTACCCCACTAGATGGTTAGCTTTATGCTTTATGAGGGAAGAGACTACTTGTTTTACGTACCATTGTCTACCTAGAGTTTAATAGAGATTCTGCAATATAATAATCACTCAGTAGCTAATTAGTTAAGTAAATAAATTAATATATATATATAGTACATGTGGCCATTACCCATATGATGGATAGTAGAGATAACTTCTACAATATGAATATGTTTGCATATATATTCACCACTGATTTATAATATTAAAATGATATTCTGACTTTTTATTTATTTTTTTAAATACATATTTTATTGATATTTTACAGAGAGGAAGGGAGAGAGATACAGAGCTAGAAACGTCGATGAGAGAGAAACATCGACCAGCTGCCTCTTGCACACCCCCCACTGGGGATGTGCCTGCAACCAATGTACATGCCCTTGACCGGAATCGAACCCGGGACCTTTCAGTCCGCAGACCGACGCTCTACCACTGAGCCAAACCGGTTTCGGCTGACTTTTTATTTTTTAAAATATATTTTATTGTGTGTGTGTGTGTGTGTTTTTTTTTACAGAGGAGAGGAAGAGAGAGGGATAGAGAGTAGAAACATCGATGAGAGAGAAATATCCATCAGCTGCCTCTTGCGCACCCCCTACTGGGGATATGCCTGCAACCAAGGTACATGCCCTTGATCAGAATCGAACCTGGGACCTTTCAGTCCACAGGGCAAAGCTCTATCCACTGAGCCAAACCGGTTTTGGCTATTTTGACTTTTTAATGTGTGGGATATTATTAAACAAATGGGAATCAAAGTACATTAAAAAAGTGATTTAATGGCAGCAGTGACTTAATGGAAAAGACACTCATAATGTTAGGGTGCTCCAGATGCTACTTTTTCATTTATCCATTAAGCACACACAAATTTAGCACCCATTGCCTTCTAGGTTTTGTTCTAGACTTTAGAGATACAAAGATGACTAAATCGTGGTCCTAACCCTTGAAAAGCTTAAATAATGTCCCAGAAAATAGCATATAGATAGATCAGATACCATAAGTATAATGCAATCTAGTTAGTGCTCCATACAATGTACTATTAGAGCTCATTGGAAAACACTTTTAACTATGTCTAGATAATCACAGCAGGGTCGCTTATGTATGTAACATTTAAGATGGGGCTTAAACTATAATAGGAGTTTGTCTGATAGATTAAGGAGAAAGAAATTCTGGGTAGAGGAAACAAAAATGAAAAAGCAAGACGCTGGCGAAGAAAAGGATACAGTTTTGTTGCATAAAGAGGAACCCTGAGTTCATGTAAGATATTGAGTAAGCTTAATTTAAATTAGTTTGAGGCTAGAATGTGAGGCACTTTATACAAGATACTAATGTGTTTGTGATAGGAGAACCAAGTTCGACTGCCTGTCGCTACCAGAGGCAGTAGTAGAGACAAGGTTGAATCTTCAAGGTGCTTTTTATCCAGAGGCTGGCAATCTGAGAGAGCAGTAGACATAATACCTAAAATAGCCACTCTGACATCTCCTCTCAAGTCAGCCATTACAAAGGTGTGGAGGTAGGAAAAGTCTAAAACTACATGGATTTTTATCATTGTCTTTGTAAAAATTAGCTCTCAGACCATTGTCTCCTTCATACCAGTCCTGTCCTTGATTTGTTCTCAAACTTCATCTTCTATTTGAGTGATGAAGCCACCTGGACTTCAAGGCTGGTCTGTCTTCACGACTCTGTTGAACATGTCCTCCACAGTTTCCCAGACTGTAAGAAAATCTCTTATTTATAATTAGTATAGTGAATAGTTATTAATTAACTGACTCTATTCTTATTGTGTACCCTTCCCCTATCATTTGAACAATTTTCCTAAGCTCTAAGAAATAAGTTTAATAGATAGATCTATTAAAGGTGAAGTGATTATGGTGGGACTGTAAGAGACCAGTTAAGAAGATGTTGCATTTGTTCAGGTTGATAATGACAAAGATGGAATGAAATAAAAATTCACCTATTTCAGAGGTAGAAATAGAATGACAAGCATTGATAAATAAGAAAGTGGTATTAAAGCATAGTTCTAGACCAAGTATCTTCAAGTTTTTTTAATATAGGGCCTGATAGTAAATATTTTAGGCTTAATGAGTCATAACTTCTATTCAATTTTACCATTGTGCATGAAAGAAGTACCGTATTTTTCGGACCATAAGACGCACCTTTTCTTCACCACATAGTGAAGAATTATGGTCCAAATAGAAGTAGTGCCTGCGTCTTATGGTCCGAGTTGCAGAGTGGCAGCGGGTCCCCCGGGACCTTCCGTGTCCCTGGGGACTGCATATTTGGTGAAGAAAAAGTGCGTCTTATGGTCTGAAAAATACGGAAATAGACAGTAAGTACAGGAATGGGTGTGGCTGTGTTTACAAAAAATAAAAAGGCAGCAAGCTAAAATTAGCTTGCCAGAGTAGTTTATTGACTCTTAGTCTAACCAAAGTTTTAGATATTTTATTTTTGCCAATTTATTGTATAATAATGATTGGTTTATAAATATCCTTTACTAGTTTTATGGATATTTAAGTAGAGTCGTTGTAATTAAACATGTTAAGTTTTAGAGGACAAAATTATGGATAAATATTATTCTGAATCCCTACTATGGTTAAGAAAATAACAGAGGTAGCTGGGTACTGGGAAACCTTGAGTTAATGCAAAGTATTAGAAAGTTAATTCTCTAACAATTATTGTTATGTAAATAAGCTTACTTCTGTTTATCTTAACTACATTTAGTTAATACTTTAAAAGAATCAGATGACTACTATTAATGTACTGTTATTCTAAGATATATGCAATCAAAGAGATATCCCATGAAGCATAACACAATTACAAAATTATTCATCTTTTTCTAATAATGGACTTCAAGGATATTATCTTAACTCAGATTATCTACTGATATATTTAGAAAAAAATATATACAACTATGAGTGCCAAATAGTTCCAGGGACCCCAGACACATGGTTTCTGCATAGTCAATTAATCTTCAAATATCTCATTATGCACCACAGATTATTAATAGAGAAATCTCATGTAGGAGAAATATTTTTACAAGATCATTACTTTAAATACATTTAAAATCTCTCTTTTCCTTCAAAGTAGTAAAGAGCAATTGCTCAAAAGAGAGATTTCTCTTCTTGTTCTTCTAGAATTGAAATTTCATATAATATTTTTATGACCAGTAAGTCTAAAAGAAAAAAGGTGGCTATTTTAAGCATTTGCCACCTTTACTTATTTCTCTCAATAAAGTAACAAATGGCATCATATTCAGCAAAGTAGATTCATGCCAAAGGCAAAAACAGTGGACTATCTCATGTTATACCTCAAAAATTAACAGGTTAATACCTGCAGTTTACACTGAGGTGCGTTTTGAGGTCATGTCTGCTTCACATTTAACTAGATGAAAAGTTGTAGGCTTTACAAGAGCCAACGGTGAATTCTGTGCTCATTAGCTCAATTGGGTAGAACCTAGTGCCATGGTTCAATCCCCAGAGCTTTACTTCACTCTGCAGTCATTTTCTATACTACTGCCTTTAGCAACTTATTACACCAACAAATGAATCTCATTCTAAATAGGAGATGCCACAACATACATCAGTCTGACTTATTAGTAAAAGTTAACTTTATAACTCTTTCTGTTTCACAGTGTTAGTAACAAAATTTTTGTATGTACAAGTCTCTGTTGCTGTCCTACAGTGATTTTATAAAAGCCTCTGTGTCTGAACTCATAGTTGCCTATCACGGGATCTGGATTTGAATAAATGTTCAATAAAGAGTTTATAATGAATGAATGATGAATGGATTTATCATCTTTCATTTTTTTACCTACTTTATGAATGGTTAGTATATATGCTTCAGTTTGTAGATGTAGACATCCCAGTCACGATTGTCCTTTAATACTAGGGCCCACTGCACAAATCCATGCACCTTGAAAGGTGGTAGGCACAAGGTTGGATCTTGGCACCTCTGCCTGGCCCCTTCCACCATGACCCCCAATACCCTCTCTGCTGGAAGCTCCTACCAACTCTGCTCTCACACCCTCACAGTGCCAGCCCTGCTTATACCTGCTGACAGCGTGGAGCAATTGGAGCGAGCACCAGCAGCAGGTGCAAGCAGGGCCAGTGCTGTCAATGGGTGCAAATGGCAGCTGCTGCCCCGATCACCCCTAGGAACAGGGGGAGGTGGAGAAGCCCTCAGAGGTGATTGGGGTTGGCACTGAGTGAGCAGGGCTAGTGCTGGGTGCCTGCAGTGGGTGTGAGCGCCAGCTGGGAATGTGGTACACAGGAGCAAAGAATTTTCAGTAACCACCAGAGGCTCCCCCCAGCCGACACCCACCATCCTCCTGCGGCCGACACCCACCATGTTTTGCACATGCCCCTGGTGGTTAGTGCACACTATAGCTATAGGTTATTCAGTTGTTCCGCCAGTCTACTGTTCAGTCTATTTGCATATTAGGGATGGATATATATATATATATATATATATATATATATATATATATACACACACAACTAGGAGCAAGAAACTTATTTTGGTCATTCACTGATACTCAGTATAACTGGCTGAGATCAACTGTGAAATCCTGGGAAACAGTGGTGTCGCTAGAACAAGTGTTAGGTTCAAGATATAGAAGAGATATGAATCCCAAGATGTCTCCTAGACAAACCTCCAGCACACTGGCCTTCTTCTCAGAGTCTGCTCTCTACAAAACTCAGCATGTGGCCGTGGCGCAAGGGAGGCTTTACAAATGGTTAAACGTGACTGTCGTGCTGAATCTGGTATGGCATGAAATGGAAAACAGTGGAAAAGGATGGCAGGAAATGCAACCGGAGAAGTCATTAGGTTTCTGACCTTGAAGGATTAAGCTGACTGTACAACCTCTGAAAGAACAATGCAAGGGAGCCCCTTGAAACATGACAAACATTCCCTCCATCACCCTATTTGGTTTTATATCACACATCAAGCAATATTACAATTTTACAGTTGGTAATTATTCAATCACCCGAGTGTAAACTCAGTGGGAGCAGCGTATGAAACTGTTTTGTGTACCACTGCAGCCTCAGGATTTCACACAGCATTGGGCATGCAGAAAGAGTTCAGTACTAGTATGCATTTGTTGAATCACTAAATGAGTGTTAACCATCACCCACCCGAGAGAGGCATATGATTTTAAAAAGAACTTCTTTGCCAAGCGTATGGGAGTCCACTCATGGAAATTTAAAGCATGTGACCTGTCAAGATCATTAAAAACAAATGCCATCTTGTATCTGTCTTAAAGCAATGCAGTTGCACTTTGTCAGTGAGCATGCCCTTGTAAAACTCAAGGGTGTACCTTGTATCCCAGGAGGCACTGAATAGTTACATCATTAAGAATTTATGAAGCCGAAACCGGTTTGGCTCAGTGGATAGAGCGTCGGTCTGCAGACTGAAAGGTCCCAGGTTCGATGTTTCTCTCTCATCGATGTTTCTGGCTCTCCATCCTTCTCCCTTCCTCTCTGTAAAAAAATCAATAAAATATATTTTAAAAAAGAATTTATGAAATCTGGAATTTAGTCTGTTGAAGGTCCTGAGTTGATGAAGTGAGTCTATGTTTTGAGGGCCCATGTCTGGCTCTGATATTTTATTAAAACAGCTTTGAATCCATGGTGACAAGGCCTTTCACTCAAAAAAGCATGGGGTCTCTGATAGGAATGCTATTACAAAGTGGAACTTGTTATTACAAGTTTCATTGCATTATAGTTCTTACTTGTCTATAAGAAGAACTTGAGCGTTCTGAAGAATGTGTGCTCTTAGGCTCTGTAGAGCCATCACTGAAAATGTGAGTTCTCGAGAATGCGACTGCTGAGCTACAAGAGTTCCTGTAAAGCAAGCACTTGGAGCATCTAGAGTGGGCACGTGATCATCTCAACATTATGATTTTATTAGGAAGAGCAAAGCTGTGATAAATGCAGACAGGACACAAAAATTCTGGCTCCAAGGAAGTTTTCCTTTCTCTTTCTCTGACAGTACTTATTAATCCCCCCCTTTGATTATACCAGTTGCATAATAGTTGCCTCAAATATTCTATGAACAAGATTGTTGGTTCGTTAAGTAGAAGTTTGAAAAACCAAAATCACAAAGACTTAGTATAGCCACTGAGAACATTTTCCCATGATTTTTTGTAAGATAGTTCATGAATTTACAGTATAAGAATTGATAAAAGAACCAGAGACAAAATAAATGGGTATAAAAGAGATAAGAGATTTTACCCTACTTGAAATATAACAAGTAAGGCTATCACATTCTTATAGATCATGACAGAGAACACAAGACATCTGGATCGGAGACAAATGGGTATTACTCATGGCACAGCAGGTATTGGGACCTTCAAGATTGCCATCAGTCCCCTTTCCCGTTGAATGGATGTGATGCAGAGGAGGACCCAGGTGGGTGCAGTAGGTATAATGCATGAACATCAGTGCTGAGAAGCCTAGTTTCCGAACCCCAATTTTATAAGAAGGCTGTTGACAAAGATTCTCAACGTTTGCCCTACAGGGAGACATTGTTTTTATTACCCTAATCTGGAAATAAATATGCACCTGCCCTACAAGGGGGTATTTTCTGTCTTCTAGCACTTGTTTGCTATACAAGTAGTCTTGAAAAGATTGTCTGGGAAAGAAGGTGTCCATGCCTCATCACAAAACGTGTACAAATCCAAGAGACCTAAGGAGAAGTTTCTCCCAACAAAAGGACTATAAGATTAAGTAGTTTTTTTTCTTTTAAAAGGGGTATTCTTTCTATAGTTCATAAATGTGAATTTCTACTTTGTTATGTTACTACTGCGTTATAAGAAAAACATGGACACTGTAAAACGTAGACATGTGGAAAGAAAAGGGAGAGAATGACTCGAAGATGAGAATACAGCTAAAATTCAGGAAATCTAATTTCTATCATCCTCACTCTATCTTCAGTAGTGAAATGATTATGCTTAGTAGCAGAAATACTCCAATTTGTTGAGCGCTATGTACTAAGTAAGCATTCATAGGCACTGTGTAATTTAAAGCGATAGCCATAAATGCAATACAATATTTTATGTGCATATAAAATAAACTGGGTTAGTTGAGCTCAAATGTTAAATAAGCCATTGATATTTTATGAAACTTTGTCAAGGCCTCCATCTCTTTAAACTCACTGCAAGAGATAAGATAGATGGCATCCTCCTACAAGAGCGTAGAGATAACACGTTGCTGTAAAGATGATAAAAAAGCTTAATGACAGTTTGCATTGCCCAGGCTGTAAAGCCTCCCACCCTCTCCTACTCAAGGAAGGATAGCATAAGTAATTGGAAGTGACATTTTTATAAAGATAATTTTGAATACATTCTAAGTCATTCACAATTTTTTTTTTACTTTATAAGAAGTAGCAAATTATCTCTGGAACACATTAGAACTGTACATGGTATATCAGTGAATTATGCTTCTATAATTAAGGCCCTCCACCAGCAAATAAAAATATGTAAAATATAATAACCATCAATAGATGGGTACATTGTTATAATTATTTGATATACACATTAATTAAATATCATAGGTTTCTGATGAGCTAAGGACCCTTTAATGTGGTAGTATGTATGGCTCACGTTTGACTTAATTGTGGGGGAGGGGAAGAAGAAAGGAGGTCACATAATTTCTAGAAGAGAAAGTTTCTTGTTGCAAATGTAAACATGCCAGATAGCCCTTCTCCATGCATTTTCTCTTACTTTCTTCTTTTTTAATCCTCTTCCTCTCCTTCCATTTCTAGAATTCTTATTATAAATCACAAGTAGTCTTAAATCCATTAGTTGAGGTAGAGTAGGGTGTTGGAGACTGAGCACAGGAAGGAAGCTTTCCATATAGAGATTCTGCACAGCATGAAGTTTGAGAGCCCAGGTGGTCAGGAGGCATGCAGGCCAGACAGAGGCAGTAATAATTATTGGGGATGATTGATTCAATAACACAACTGGTCCTCAAATAACATCATTTATTTCAGCATTGTTTCATAATAATGTTGATGAGATGCTGTAGGAACTTAACTATTGTTTATATCAATTAGTCCATAGTAAAATTGGTTTCATTATATATTGTTTCACTTCATTATACATTGTTTCACTTAAAGTCACAGAAACCATCAATGATATTATATTAAGGATAATGGGGGCCAGACTGCTCACTGTCAGAGAATGAAATTACAAATATGGAAATGAGAAAGGTATAACAAACTCTGTGGTGTTTATTTGGAATTGGAGGTATCCATGGTGAATTCATAGTTTTAATTGATAGAAGACAGATGGATAGAAAGTATAATAAGGAATGGGATAGTTACTGAATTGGAGAGTACCTTCCCACAAAAAAAATACATAAAAATAACAAATATAAAATTAATAGTGCTTTTATGGTAGTAAAATTATAACTTTTATAGCAGAAAATCCTGGCACACACCACCTTAGTCAAAGAATCAAAGTAGACCTCATAAGTAACAGGGCACACTGAATTTGTGTGTTACCTGATTACTTGTGTTGAGAAAAACACAACATCACTTCTGTGCTGCTCTTCACAGAGAGGTAGACTTAATATTGAAGGAGAGGAAACATCACACAGCCTCAAGTGATACAAACTTTATAAAACAACTGACCTGTCATCCACAAAAATGACAAATCCACAAAAGTGAATGAAAGACTTGGAGCTCCAAACTAATGGAAACTAAAGAGACCTAACCAAGGGCAAGGCATGGTTCTGAACCGAATTCTCGTGCCACAAAGGACATCATTGGAACAATGACAAAACTTGAATGGGATCGAAGGATCTGATGATAGCAATGTGTTGGTATTAATTTTCTGAGGTTGATGGCTATGTTGTGGCAGGCTTTGGGATGACAACATGGTTTTAAATTGTTCAGGGAAAAACAATGAACTTATATTTTACTTGCAACTTTTCTGTACATTTGAAGTTTCCAAATAGAATGAAAAAAGAATAAGTAAATGAATGGATGAATGAATGAATAAATAAATACATACATAAATAAATGTCAAGGATATTGCTTCCACCAATTAAGGGCAAACAGCAGGAACTGTCTAAAGGGATCCCAGGCACAGGGTCATTGTAATCATTAAGAAAATTTGAGGCTCTTTAGGGGCTAGGAAAATATCTGAGATCTGAAAAATAAACACAATATTATCGACTTGAAATGTAAGCCACAAATAAAAGTTGATAAGTACTTAAGTAAACAAACACATCAATCTCATTAATTAGATTTAGTTTTTATATAATTTTCACTACATTTTAAAAGCAACTTTCCTATTCAATTTCTCACAGCACTCTTTCAGACTTGTGCAGTAATTGCTAAAAAAAATATCACTTAACCATAAATGAACCAAGGATTAACACATACCTTATGGATATAAGAACATCCTGGGAATATAAGCTAATGACCTTAACATTGTAAATAATGTTGTTAGAATAATATAAATATGGATTATATTTTATTGCTTTAAGTTTGATTGAATTTTGAAATAATAACTGGAGCTTTTTGCACTCTTGAGATCAGAGCTGTGCCTACATACATTCGTCCTCTAAATGAGACTGTTCTTCAGTCTTCTCCCCTGAGCAGGAATAACAAAGGCATGCTCTCTCTGGCTGTGGCAAGGATGTTACATCTACACAAGCTCCCTTATTAAAATGTGTCTCTCCACTAATCAGAAAAAGATGACTCAGAGCAGTTGGGGACCTGAACGCTTCCAAGATGAATTCCAAATTCTTACTTTTTCTGTTAGTTTGCAGCAGAGCTGGTGAGATGATTACAGAAGTTACTTCTCCTAAGAATGTCCTTTATAGCCTTTTGTGATCCAACAAATAGGGACAAGAATCAATGAAATGTTTACTTGTGTAAATATGTACATATGTGATCTTTGTTATTAGAAATGCAAACAAGAAAAAAAATTAGAGGGCATGCATGGGACTGTGATTTGGGCGATGTTGCCTGGACATAATTAACCTATTTTCTAGTAAACCTTGGCATCTTTAACTTTTGTGACAGAATCTACAATGTTATTCTTCCCAGAGATTTCCTTTTGGTGAATAAAATTAATGCAAGTGAGAGGTCTCTGGATACCACTGATGATGAAATCACTGAAGACCTACTTGTTAAAAGGTGCAAATCAAATAGCAGTGGGTGGGATTGGCATATCTTAGTGCTTGAAAAGGGCAAAATCTGCTTCTCTTCTGAAACTTGGCTGAGGCCCTTACCTTCATAGCATCAGAGTTAACAATAGACCAAGCACTTGAATCTCACATTGTTTGAATCCTTCTCATCTTCCAGATTTCAACTTAAAAAATAACCTGAGTCCAATGCCCTGTTTTCTACCTTAGCCCTCTATACTCCTTGCTTGTATCTTGATCTTATGGCAAAAATAATGCCCCCAAATCCTATTCTTGATGACCTAATTATCTTAGCTAAATATCCCCTTCACCATTATTTTTTATTTCAATCTTTGGCATTTATTTTATGGTATGTATCACAATGTGTGTGTTATTATTATTTGTTTTTCTGTTTTTTAAATCATGTTCACTTTTTTCTTCTTCCTTTCTTTATATCTACCGCCCTTAGAAGAGTACCAAGTATAGAGTAACTGCTCAAAATAAAAGTAGATTAATTGATTTTCTTTTAAAAATATATTTTTATTGATTTCAGAGAACAAGGGAGAGTGATAGAAACATCAGTGATGAAAAAGAAGCATTTATTGGCTGCCTCCTGCATGACCCCTACTGGGGACCAAGCCTGCAACCTGGGCATGTGCCCTGACCAGGAATTGAACCATGACCTCCTGGTTCATAAGTTGATGCTCAACCCTGAGCCACACTGGCTGGGCTGATTTTCCGATTGAATGATTTATTTATTTCTTTAAGAATATTGAGTATCTATAAACTGATTAATTAATTAAACTTATATTATTATTAAACAGGTAGAAAACTGAGACAAATAAATTATATGACTTTCCCACATTCTTTCAGCTAGTAAGGGACAGAGATAGACTTTGAATCCAGAATTTTTAATTTCACATCACGATTCTAAAAATATTTTTATTACTGTATTCAGTTCATAGTATCCTGGCAAATAGCAAAAGAATAGAAAATTAGCATTTCTTAACCCTTTGCTGATAGTTACACACATGATCTTGTGTTTTGCTTCTACCAATCTCATGAGAAAGGCAAAGTTACTCTCCTTTTGTACATCCACGTCTCTCAATTTGGGCTGAGTAATACATTAGCCCATGAGGTTTAAAACATGCATATACAGAGGCAGGCAAAAATAGGTTTACAGTTATCCATATAAAAATAATACAATAATTATTAACACAATAATTAATAATTACAATATAAGAATAAACTCTGTGTTCCATGCACTCAACAACTATAAACCTTTTTAAATCACACTTGTGTATCCTATTCCTCATTTCATAAGCTTTGGGTTTGAAACTGAATATCTCTATTTTTAAATTAAACAAGTGATTCTAATAGAGTTAGGCTTCAAATATGGCTCCAAATATGGAAAAAAAGAGGCTATTAGAGGTTACATTATCAAAGTTTACAATGTTAAATGGTACATAGTACTGGAACATCAGCTTACAAAGCTTGCCTACTTCTTTATACCTACTATAGCACTCTATAGGTTCTCTTTCCTATTAAAATTGATCTTAGAATATCCATTAGTTTTACCCTTCAACAAACTCTCATTGTCTTCTTGTAGAATTTTATATGGGGAAAAATATTTTGCAATGATTCTTAACCACATATAATCATTGTATTTAATCCAAATTTAGCTTTAGATGTTTAAATACTCATAAATACAATCTTCCTCGAAGGGACATACAATAATTTTTAAGGGTATATAAATGTTCAAAATCATATTTCTTCATCTTTTAGTACTTACTTATTGAATTTTTATAAAATATAAGGTAGTATACAGTTGCTGGAGATAGAATAATTATTAAAACCAACACTGACCCACTCCTTAAATGCAGTTAGTGTTATTGTTGAAGGACAGATATGTGTTTATGTAAAATTGTAAAAGCACTGCAAAGAGATAGAAAATGCCAGAAATTAGAGGGCACTAGGTTCTGGGGCATCAGGACAAGATCTGTGAGTTGTTTGTTGTATGTAGCTGGGAGAAGAGGTAGAAATTGGAGGAAGTGAAAAATGTTGCCAAAGTGATGTGTTTCTGGCTTGTACAATTTCATGTATATGGTAGTGGCATTTACTGAGCTGGGTAACAATGGGAAATACCATGTTTACGTGATAAAATAAAAGAGATGTCAAGGATTTGTGTACATATTGACTTTGAGATGTCTTGGAGGTTCCAAGTAAAAATATAAGTAGACTTTTGCAGTCCCATGACCTAGTAGAGCTTGAAGGAGAGCGTCGGTTGTATAAATGCAGAGGTAGTCAGCATGAAGTGACAGGAGATGCAAAGCTCACCCTTATAATGGTGCACTACTGAGTGGTTAAAGCAGAAATTTAAGACTAAGCCTTCAGGAATTTCACTATTATAAAGCCAGATGGAAGAGAAAGATCCAAGAAAACAGACTGAAAGAATAGACCAAGAAGTGGGAAGATGAGATGTAGGGTAGTACTCTGAAACACAAGAAAAGAGAGGGTAGGAA
Source organism: Vespertilio murinus (assembly GCA_963924515.1). Taxonomy (NCBI): domain Eukaryota; kingdom Metazoa; phylum Chordata; class Mammalia; order Chiroptera; family Vespertilionidae; genus Vespertilio; species Vespertilio murinus. Next base: position 11,514,869 of record OZ004708.1, read on the forward strand.
TTTTCCACTAAATTCTGAAAGATCAAGAAAATGAAATGAGAACTGAAAAATGATGTAAAGATTCCTCAGTGATGTTTGGAAGGGCCGTTGTGGCTTTAGTGACTGGAGACAAAGCCAAAAATTACAACAGGATAATGAATGAGTGGCAAGTGAGAAAAGTAAGAAGATATAGAATCTAGAGTTGCAGATGGAGCTATTGGCTTTAAATCTGAGATGCTTTTTTTTTCTTTGTAGAAGGAAAAGTTGACAAGAGAAATTAGATTCAGTAATTTCTAAATGTGGGAGCAAAAAAGACAAGGAGTTTCCTCTTTGACAGCTTCTACTTTCTCTGTAAAAGGATATATGACCTTCTAAGAGTGATGGTGTACTACCAGATAGCTATTGCTGAGTTTCAAACAATCTTAAATCTTTGGGACTCAAAATGGCAGCCATTTATTATTGTACCCTATTATTGTGTCAGCTGATTCCATCGATTTTGGCTGGACTTACGCATGTGTCTGCAGTCAGCTGCCAGATTGGCTGCAGGATGGTTGATCTAGGATGACTTCAGATGTGCGACAACTCATTTCCTTTCCCTGTTGTTTCTCATTCTACAGCAGGTTGGTCCAGGTTTGTTCTAGGAGAGAAAATCATTATGGACCAAATATTGGTGCCACCCTCGTAAAAGAATTCATATGTTAAAGCCCTAGTCCCCAATGTAACTATATTTACAGATTCTGCAAGTGATTAAGATAAAATGAGGTCATAAGGGTAGGGCCATGACCTAATAGAATTAGTGTCCTTACAACAAGACACCCCAGAGAGCTTGCTCTTTCTTACTAGGTGAGACAACAGCAAGAAAGGAGGCCATCTGTGAGCCAGAAAGAGAGCCTTCAGAAGGGTCACCTAATCATGTTGGGACCCTGATCTGAGACTTCCAGCCTCCAGTACCGTAGAAAATAAATATTTTTGTTTAAGCCATCCAGGCTGGCATTTTGTTATGGGATCCCAAATAGATTAACATGGAAATAAACAGTAACTCCACATATATTCTTGTTCAAGTCTCTGTTCACATCAAGTATGCTATCATCCCATTGGCGAGAGCAAGTCATATATTCACATTCAATTTTGAGTAGAAAAGGTCTCTCCAAAATGATAGGAGGTCATTCATTGCAGTCAGTTATGAGAACGGAGATGCAAAAATGGAACATAAATGGATTTGGATATTTGTATAGAATGGACAGAGTTTAATTCATATTCTTTGGATCATGGAAGAATTTATTGACAACAATGCATTAGGGGTTTTAATCTGTAATGAGTCATACTAATCAAATTTGTGTTATGATTTTTTCCCAGAAATGCTAAAATACCAGGCATATTAGTCAGTGGGGGCTACCATAACAAAGTAGACTAAGTGGCTTAAATGGTAATTTTTTTTCTTCCTCACAGTACTAGAGAGGGGAAGTTTAAGATTAGAGAGATAAGAATGGTCAAGTTCTGGTGAGAGCTTTCTTCCTAGCTTGCAGTTAGCTGACTTCTCACTGTGTGTTCACATGGTCTTTCCTCAGGGTTTGCACATGAGAGAGGGAGAGAGAGCAAGAATGAGTGAGCAAGCCAGTGAGAGAGATAAGGACTTTCTCTTCTTATAAAACTACCAAACCTATTAGATTAGATCCTCACCCTTATGACCTCATTTAACTTTAATTAACTTCTAAAATCTTTATCTTCAAATACAATTATATTGAGGTTAGGACTCCAATATATGAAGGGAAACATTGGAGGTAAATGACGTACTCCAAAGCACTGGGGTATGGGAAATAGAAGACTTGTTGTTTTATTTATTTTGTTTTGTTTTAAGTTGTTTTTCCAGTGGTTTTGCCAAATGATGATGAAGTAAAGAGGTGCAATGGAATTGGTGTTATTGGTTAGAAAATATTTAAAATATAAATGGAGCCCTGGGTGGTTTGGCTAAGTTGGTAGGAGGGTCATCCCATAAATCAAAAGGCCTTGTGCTTGATTCTCAGTCAGGGCACACACCTAGGTTTCGAGTTTGGTCCCTGGCCTGTTTTGGGAAGCAACTTATCAATGTTTCTGTTACATGGATGTTTCTCTCTTTCTTGCCCCCTCTCTAAAAATCAGTGAGTATGTCCTCAGGTGAAGATTTAAAAAATTAAATAAACTACAAACAGAAAATAAAGTATATTAAATAAAGGGGAGGATGGAAAGGATGAAAACAGATGCCACAACACTGGAAGAGCAATTGCTTATAATAGCAGTGGTGGAGCAATCAAGCTAAAAAGATCTATGTTAGGCTATCACAATTAATGATTTGGGAATATTGAGTGGTCTCAGCAATGACAAGATTCATGGTATATTTATGAATATGGATCACATGGGAGGTTGAGAAAATACCATTGGAGAAGAGGAGGTAATAGAATTGAGGACAAGGATGCTGTGACAGGTGAACATGTGTGTGTTGGCAATATCCATGAGAGATAGCATTGTCTTCGATAAAAAGGAGTGACTTGTAGAGATGTGGATGGCGCAGACTAGGATATTTCCTGTACCTTAATGTTTCTGAATAATCAATAGTGAGAGAAACATGGTGGGCCTTAAAAGTTATGTATACAAACAATGGTCTTACATTTGCAGGGGACTGCTCCCTTAGTAAGATGTGTACAGTGCACCAGAGACAGAATATTCAGGCAGATCAGGTGGGTGCGCTTAGTTCTAATTGTTCTCTGAGTAAATGTTTTGTTTTTAGAAGCACTCCAAGAGATGGGATAGATCATTTCTTACCTCTAAATTTAAAAGCTCCATTCTGATAGTCAGCTAAAGGAGAAGACAAGACTCAGGTCGTGCATCTTTCTATTGCATGTTTCTAGCCTCTTAGCTGAGAGATAGCTCTTGAATTTCTTCTCCACCTCATGCTTCTGCTTTGCTAAGTCAGTCTTCCATTCACATATCCCTGAGATCTGGAAGGGATCAGCTATCTGAGTTATCTTTCTGTGTTAGCATCTCTCATTGTAGTCTTTTGAAGAAGATTAACCATCTTCAAGAAAGATAGCCTCAGTTTCCCGCCCCCCCCCCCCGTATATGCTAAATACAGGGGTAGCCAAGAGTACAGGTAAAATCTCCTGGCCAGACCTTACCCTGCACCCTCTCCAACTCTCTTTACATATTTTTCAGTTGGAAATAATATGACTTACTTTTAAGAGACATGGTTTCTGATGAAATTTTCCAGATATTCTACCTCTCTCTCTCTACAGCTGCACATAGAAGAAATTATGAGCTGATATTGTGAGTAAAACAAAAGGAAGTCTTTTTAATATCCTCTAGTCAGATATTGATGTACCTCCTTCTTATTAATATAATAACATTACAAAGGACCATAGCAATTAATTCATTGTATCATAACTATTTTCTCTACTAGATTATGACCTCTTTGTCGGCAGAGTGCTGTGCTTGTTAATCTTGAAATGACACAGATTTATTGACTACTAGAGGCCCAGCACATGAAATTAGTGTGTGGACACAGTCTCTAGGCCTGGCCTGCAATCAGGGCCATATTCCCTGGCTGCCCACAGCTGCCCCTCACCCCTGCTGAAACCACCGCCAGTTCCCCATTCACCATCGGGCGATCAGAGCCTGATGGCCGGGGAAGGGACTAAGAGATCAGCTGTTTCTGCCCGCTTGTCAACCCTGCCCCCACCACAGGTTGCCCTCTGGGTGTGGGGCGACTGGTGGGGCAGGAGTCTTGGCCTGGCGCCACCTGCATTAACCACCACCAATCCCTGGTTCCATGTTTTCCATCAGGCAATCGGAGACTGCTGGCCGGGGAAAGGGATTGAAACTGAAATGTGGTCAGTGCATCTCATAGTGACTGGTCAAGCGGTTGTTCTGGTCATTTCGCTGTTAGGGTCAATTTGCATATTACCCTTTTATTATATAGGACAAGCAAGCATTTCTTAAGTGTTATTATGTTCCAAGAACCAGCTAAATACTTTATTATTGTGCACTCAACTCTTTCATAGACTAAAAAGATAGGCATTATATTTATCTCCATTTTTCAGACAGCAGGTAGCACAGCCCTTAAGAGGTAGAACCAGAATTCAAAATCCAAATGTCTAATTCAAGAATGTATGCTCTTCACTACCACACTGCCATTCAAAAATTTATTTAGCATGGAACATGTTCTGTATCTTGTGCTAATCACTAACAGTCCTCCAGTATCTTATAAGACTTTTACTAATGGGGTTAAAAGAAAAAAGTATCCTACATAAGGGAAATATAGGCTGCTATTGGAAAGCATTAGTTTCAATTAAGACTTTTTTTTGTTCCAATTAAGGTTGAAGCTACACTAACACTGGCTTAATTTCTGAATATATTTACTATTTACTTAAGAAATTCAGAGGGAGGCATTCCAAGGTGATTTTTTGGCTGAGTGTCATGAATGACCCAGTCTTCTTTGATCTTTCCATTCTATCTCCCTTGGTGTGACTGTGAAGTCTTTCTTCTTGGTTTTAAGATGATACCACAGGTTTAAATCAACATCACAACTGCAGCTGCATCCAGAGCAGAACACAAAGGGAGGCAGGGAGCTTACAAAGAGCCTCCTATTCCTAAATCTATTTCTTACCAAGAAGGATACCTTCCCTAGAATTTCAAGCTAATTTTTCCTCATATCTAATTGGTTTGGCAACTTACTTCCAAAGGGGACAGCGCATCCACGATAAGGTTGGATTAATCATTTTCATCCACATCAAAATATGTCTCTTTTTCTTAGAAAAAAAAAAGGCAGCATGGGTGCTGAATAGGAAACAATAGTATCTGCCATAAAAAAATAAAAACAACAACAACAAACCCTGTTTGGATTTAGCAATCATTGAAAAGTTTGGTAAAACCTCTTATTGAGGCAATGATATCTCTGTAAGACTTCAAAAGTAGCAGAAAGTGTTCTACAAGAATACATGTTGAGGGAGAGAATTCTAGACAGAGAGATTGTGTATAAAGCCCAGAGTGAAGAGAAAGATTGGCATTCTTGATTGTATTTAGGGGTCTGTAGTTATTTAGAATGCTTGGACTAAATAGAATTAAGAGCGAGCAGACAGGCAGGGGGCACCCTGGTCATTGTGGCTCAGTTGGTTGAGTGTCATCCTGTGCACCAAAAGGTTGCCAGTTCAATTCCCTGTCTGGACACATGCCCAAGTTGCTGGTTCAGTCTCTGGTCAGGGTCTATGTGTGATGCAACCAATTGATGTTTCTCTTTCTTTCTCCCTCTCCCTTCCTCTCTCTCTCTCTAAAAAAATAAAATAATAAAAACATATTTTTTAAAACAAGAAAGAAAAGTGATAGGGAAGACTTAGGGGTCAGATTGTAGAGGACAGTATAAGTCACTTTAGGATTTGGGATTTTATATTAAGCAGAATGAAAAGCCATTTAGAGTCTTAGGAAATAATTAATGAATAAATATTGAGTAAATAATGAGATAATATTAAAATCTATACTAATAAAAGAGTAATATGCTAATTAGACTGGGAGACTTTTCAAGAGATCTTCCGGACATCCTTCTGGACAAAGCCATGGTGGCGGGGCCAAGGAAGAGGCAAATTAGGGGAGATTAGGCCAGCAAAGTGGGGGGGGGGAGGCAGTTGGGGCAAGCAGGCTGACAAGGTGGGCATTTGGAGGTGATCAGGCCAGTAGGAGGGTGCAGTTGGGGGCCATCAGGCCGGTAGGCAGAGTGGTTAGAGGAGATCAGGCAGGCAGGCAGGTGAGTGGTTAGGAGCTAGCAGTCCTGGATTGTGAGAAGGATGTTCGACTGCCCTGATGGGACCCAGATTGAAGAGGGTGCAGGCACAGCTGAGGGACACCCCCTACCCCTGTGCACAGATTTTGTGTACCAGGTCACTAGTATTTATAATATTATTTGAGGCACATCATAAGAGATTTCAGTATCTATATAAAATGTTGGCTTTTAAACATATAAATTCATATTTCTTCTTAGCTCTATTAAAATAAAACACATTTTTTATCCTGTGGCCCTTATGTAATAACCACTCAGGAAATTTGCAAAGGAGAATCCAAGGCTATTTTGAAGATGGGTATCTCTCCTTATTTTCTCTTATTTCCTGATGAAATTTAGCAGGAGAAGCTCAATCCATAGGGAAGTAAGAGGAAAAGAAAGCTCTGATATGGTCTATACTGGCCAGCCTCCTGGGGTAGAGAAGGGGGTGGAACAGATGGGGCAGGTCTGGGACTAGAGTGAGGACTTGAGGTGAGTGTATTATGAAATGTGTACTCTCACTGCTTTTCCAACATCAACCTTATCCTAGCCCACGGACTGAGAGTTAATTTGAATTTATAACTACTTGTAGCCAGAAACACCCTCACGAACAGAAAGTATTTACTAGTAATATACCTGAGTTTGACCAGTTTATAGTTCTGTGTCTTAAGGTAAGCTACTCCACCCTCTCTAAAGCTTATTGTTCTTATCTCTAAAATGTGGTTGCTTTGAAGGGTTGTGTGGAGCAGGTTCAGTAAAATGCTTAGGATGATAGATCACTATCATTATAAAGTTCAAAAAATAGTAGAGTATCAGCATTGTATGGGTGATGGGTTATAATTATGCTAGAGGCCTGGTGCACGACATTCATCCACTGGAGGCAGGGGGCCCCTCAGCCTGGCCTGTGCCCTTTCCCAGGCAGGGACCCTTTGGTGGACATGTCTCAGGGGTCCTTAGCACTGCTGCGGAGGCAGGAAAGGCTCCTGCCACCACCACTGCACTCACCAGCCATGAGCCCGTCTTCTGGATGAGTGGCATGCCCCTTGTGGGAACATACTGACCACCAGGGGGCAGCTTCTGCATTGAGCATCTGCTGCCTGGAGATCAGTGTGGGTCATAGCGGCCATTTGTTTGGGATTTGGTCAATTTGCTTATTAGAGTTTTATTATATAGAATTGAGTTTTTACTAGGCTTGCTATATGTCTTTGTATTTCTCTAAAACTTGATGTCTCTACAAAGAGTATTGGTCATAGGACTTTAAGCCTTCAAAGCAAATAGTGAGGAGGCCTATTTTGGAATTGTGATGTTGTCATGAGGGCATTCCCTTGAGATATGATATGACATGTCCTCTTTTAGCAAAAATATATCAAAGGAGTTCTGTGGTTACTTGAGATGATGCAAAAATATGAACATATTATCTGACCTTCTGGTAGCTTTTAGGCTAATTACAAACATTAGGAAAAGTATCCTGTGTACTAATGGGAAATAAAGAGATGTTCTTTGAATTTATTTAAAATCACTTTTGAATTTTTCTTCATGGAGTCTAAGTGAGGAGCTTAAAAGCATACAGTGATTAATGTCACCTTACACCAAAATCGAAGTCCAAGATTTATAACATTTTCTAAATGAATAGGATAATGTGGGGATATATTAATGTATTTTTTGAAGAGGAATTAAAGACTATACTGTAGTGTACAGTAATATACTGCATAATGGTCTATCATAGTGCGTTGCTATCAGAGAGAAATCTATGATGCTCAAACAAGTTAGCTAACAGTGCAGAGTTGGTTGAAAATGGATACTGTTTCCATAGCAACCAGATTCGAGATTCACAAGGTGGGTTTTAACCTCAGCTCCTGTCTTGGGAATGAGTACAAGCAAGTAATTAGATAGCTAAATTGCTGAAACAGCATGTAAGAAACACTTGTATATTTATTTAAGGAAAAATATATAAAAAATTAAATCGTCAGTTGTCAGTAGAATCAGAATAATTACAGAATGCACTGAGTACTGGTTGACTTATATTTCAAATTGGTCTCTGTAAAGGTTTGGTTCTTTCCTTTTATCTAGAGCAGTGGTTCTCAACCTTTTTAATACCTCACCCCTTTAATACAGTTTGTCATGTTGTGGTGAACCCCAACCATAAAATTATTTCATTGCTATTTCATAACTGTAATTTTGCTACTGTTATGAATTGTAATGTAAACATCTATGTTTTCCAATGGTCTTAGGCAACCCTGCTAGCGTTTCTCAACCTGTGGGTTTCCTGAAATCTGTTTTATTTCTTCCGTTGACCTGAATTTGTACCTGGGCATGTATCAGTCTAACTAGGAACTACATTTCCCAGACCTTCTTGTATGTCCAAGCATTTGCCAATGAAATATGGGCTGACAAGATCAGGGTAGGACCTTGAGATAATAGGTGTTCTTTATCTGAATGTGGCAAGGACCCATCTGGACTGGGCAGATGAGACAAACCCATAGAGGATGCTGGTGCAAAATTGATTTCAAGAAAACAATGTTTGCAAATAACTGACTAGATCCAAGCCTTCTTCTAATCTCAACTGCTTAACTTGGACTTTTTCATGATGAAGAAAAATTGTTTGTAATGTGATATATATGACTAGGCACATATGCAAATCTATATCCTCAGTTTTTCACTAAAATAATTTTTAAAAATTATTTAATTTCTATCATATTTTAAATTGTCACCTAGGATTTTTCATTACAAGTTTAAATAGTTTCAAAATATGTTTTCTGGTAAATTGCTTATAGCATTTTGGCTTTTAACACATTTTAATTAGGAGTTTGAATAGTATATTTTACTCATTGGCTTTATAGAAATATGTGTTATATAAATTGAGTAGCAGGTAATTTAAAAAATATATTTTATTGATTTCTTACAGAGAGGGAGAGGGATAGAGAGTTAGAAACATCGATGAGAGAGAATCATTGATCATCTGCCTCTTGCACACCCCCCACTGGGGATGTGCCTGTAACCAAGGTACATGCCCTTGACCAGAATCGAACCCAGGACCTTTCAGTCCGCATGCTGATGCTCTACCCACTGAGCCAAACCGGTTTCGGTGAGTAGCAGATAATTGTAAATTCAGATTAATATGTCACATACATTAACCACTTTTTTCATGTGGAAATTTGGGAAATAGAGAGATTTTTGAATGAATGGATGGAAAAATGATAGATAACCCAATGGAGAGATAGAAATAGTTAAAGTCAGGAACCTCTGAAGGTCAGAATCTTATTGTAATAATTATGTATGGTGCTATGTGGGAAATATTGGGGATGGTACATTTTGTAAAGTATATAATTGTCTCGGTGCTATCCTGTACACCGGAAACTAACTTCCCTAGAGAATAGATTCAAATGCATATTTTACAAATCCTCCAATTTAGTCAGGTCTGTCTGGCATATGATGTGCTTTCAGTAAATAGCAGCTCAATGAGAGGGTGTCAGGCAATATAGGAAAGATACCGTTTTTGTTTTCAAGGGGCTCCTATTATATTTGAGAATAAAATGATGATAAAACAACGACAAAAACAGTGAGGTACAAAACTTTCTGGTTATAGAGATTCAGAATAGAGATTAGAGTTGTTGTAGAAAAACTTCATAAAGGAAGACAACTTGAGGTGGTTGTCTCCCATGTACAAGGCAGAGATGTAACCACTACCTGTGAAGCTTGTTATAATAATCAGTATTTACATGCAATGGCTTTAGTTCTAGGAGAATAACAAGTGATCAGGAAGATATCTATTTAATTCACTGTTTTAATAATTAAACAAGGATTCTTTACAGTTTGGTGAGGGAAGAAATGCGCTCCACAAAACACTGGGCCCACATTCCAACAGATATTTTAACTCCAATTGAACTAAATAACTGGTCAGTAGTGTTTATTTTGCAGATTAATTTCTCTTGGGGAATAAAAGTAAAAACGTCCTTGGAGAGAGAGCTAGTTTCAGAAAAGAATGAAGGACTAACTCCCTGCCAGCTGATTCCTTTTCTTTGTTTCCTGGTAACAGGCATTGCTTAGGCAGCCTCAACATTATTACTAAGGTATTAAAAATTCAACAAAGGGCTAAGGAGAGCAGTTAGTCCACATTTATATAATATCTTTTAGTTGTCCAGATTGAGATCCAGGATTTTTTATTGTTTTGGAAGCATGGTGCCTGTTTCATGTTCGCAGATAATTTTCAGCCTCTCTCTGGACATGAACACACACAAGGAGGAGGGTATGTTTATTATGCTGCTAGTTTGTGTATATTGACCACATTGGCTGATCAAATCCCAGAAGCTAGAAATAAAGCCATCTTAGAAGAGATTGTATGAACTAGTATATTAAAAATATAAGGGTGGGATCTCTGCTGTAGCTTTCACTAGAGTTCAGGGCATATTGTGCTATGGCATAATTTATACTCTATAGTATTGAAAAAATGAACAGAATTAAATTTTGAAATTTTTAAAAACAAGAGAAAAATACCTAAATTCCTTAATCTGGAGATTATCATTATCTTATACTCAATAAAAAGAATTAGATTTAGGGTATGGACTCCATCTAATTATATTGAGAAGTTAAAAAAGGTTTGAACTAATCATTCACAGATTCTCTTTTTTCATCTTTTGATTGTTTCTTTGCCTTTTTCCTCCTTTCTTCCCCCCCCCACTTTTTCTTTTACTTAGCCTCCTAGCTGACTTTTCTTTCCTTTAAAAAGTGATCAGATAAAAAAAAAAACATAAGAACTAATATTAACTTCAGTTGTCTGAATGACAAATTGATTTCAAATTACTCAGGTCAAATATATCTTCTGACATAATAGTAAATGAGATTTTGAACACTTTATGTAACATATTAGTAACTGAAAAATATTTTTGAAGAGCATTTCTTTTCAAGAAAATTCACTTTTTACTTTAACTTTTTATAAACTCAAGAGCTCTAGCACAAGTTCATGTATAGCATCAGGTAATGTAGCATCAGGAAGTGCCTTGCCTTCTTTCTCTTCACTCTTCCCCATTGGAAGGCTTAGCTGGCCATTGTAACCCAGTGAGAGGAAGGCATTGACTCTAGTTTCCATAGAAATGGCACCTGGTCGTGGACACAGTCTAAATCAGTGTTTTTGCCATGGCATGTGGTCAGTGAGGATTCACAGGGCGCACTCTTCAGGGCGGATGAATACCAGCATGCTGAAGTCTGGCCCTGAGAATGCTGATGTCAGTTTGGCACCTGCTCTTCTGCACCAGGCTGGGCCTTCTTATTACTGCAATTAGCTCCACTGAATGGCCTGGATCTACCTGAATTATACCAAAAGCTATGTTCTTCTCCTTCTTCCCTAAGAACACATCTGACTGCATTGATGGGAGAGGTTCACTTGCATACACTGCTGGAGCCGGAGTCACAGCTCACACCCACTCACTGCTGGTGCCTGGTGCTGGTCCTGATTGCTCAGCACCCCAGTGGGTGTGAGCAGTGGCTGTGGCCCTGATTGCCCCTGAGGGCTTCTCCACATCCCCCTGCTCCTGAGGGGCTATCGGGGCAGGAGCCATTGCTTGTATCTGCTTCTGGGGTTAGCAAACTCATTAGTCAACAGAGCCAAATATCAACAGTACAATGATTGAAATTTCTTTTTAGAGCCAAATTTTTTAAACTTAAACTTCTTCTAATGACACTTTTTCAAAATAGACTCGCCCAGGCCATGGTATTTTGTGGAAGAGCCACACTCAAGGGACCCAAGAGCTGCATGTGGCTCTAGAGCCGCAGTTTGTCGACCACGGTTTTAGGCCAAGAATTCTGTGTATCCCCTGAAGCACCTAGCAGAGTGGTTTATTTACATAGTGAAGCCTGGTAAAAAATAAAACAATTAATTGAATGAATAAGTGGTTAAATGACAAAATAATAATTTTGTTGAATGAATAATAGTGGCAAGTGGGAAGGGGTTATTTTATACCAATTGAAAAAACACATTATAAAAATATTTAAAAAATCAGATTATTAGAAATTTCAGAACAGCGAGCCTTTAATAAATGTGGGGGAAAGTAGTGGTAATTTGCTATGAATTTTTGACCAAAATAAAATAGACTTTGATGGGGATCTTATCAGAGAAAAAAGATTATATACAACATATCAGTGTTCTATGCACATCTCTTTGCACATTGTTTTCATGTGTTCAGACTCCTTTTCTATCTGAAATGAAAGAAATTAACATAATGCAACATCTGTTGATGGATTGTTGCTTGATCTGCCAATATTATAATCTCAGAACACAATACTGTGGTAATTGCCACCTGTTTTTTTATTTTCTGTTAGTAAAATACTGTTGTAACCTTTAGCCTTCATGTTTTGTGAAGATGGCAAATAGTATCCCGCTGTGTTAAATACACCAGAGTAATTTAAAAAGCAAATATTCAGCATCGTCTTGATGGGATAGAGCATTGTAAGTATGGGATAGGGGCATAGACATGGTGATTACATATGCCAACCCAATTTCACTTTGGGAGGGGTTCACACTTAAAACTATGAGGAAGTAATAAAAGAACAAATTCAGGTTTGAGACAGAAATTACAAAGGTCTATTGTACTATCCCAGCCAACGGTTGTATTTCCACATGATTTCAAAACAACAAATAACACAAACAGTAAGGAACAGAAAATAGAAACAGAATCATAAAAAACAAACTAGGTCAACAGGTTTTGGTTTCTGTGTTGTTTGATGTTTTGTAATTATGTCTTTACTGTGGGGGAAAAAAACATACACAAAAACACATGTTGAGCCTGAATTGTTCATTTTGCTCTCAATTTGCTTGGTAGGGTGCACCTTAGCTTTTTGAATCTTAGAAATTAGCTTACTGGAGGTTTTGCCTGCTATCTAAACAGTGTAGAGGAAGAAATCAGTAGCTGTATAGGACCCCACATTCCTACTTTTCCCACCCATCTATACATATAAAGAGGTAATATGCAAATTAGCCGGGACGCCTTAAAGCATCACTGGCTCAGAAGGAGTCTGCATCACAACACAACCAACGAGGAGGAGAAGCTGCTTGTACAAAGGGGCAGGAGGGGACTGTGTGCTGCCCCCACCCCAGCAGACATGACCAGGGGTGGGGGCCAGAATGAAGCAGCCCCAGTCCTAGATGTCTGGTGATGGCCAGAGCAAATCAGCATGGGTCCTGGGTGACGAGGGAAGCTTGTGCCAGAAGCCAAAGGAAGGAAGACCTACTCTTGCATGAATCTTTGTGTATTGGGCCTTTAGTAGTGTACAGCTGTGGCTGGCCATATTGGTGGCTGGCTGTAAGTTACATTTCCTTGCTTCTAGATAGGACTCTAGGACTAGCTCTTAAGAAAGGAATGTGAGTTAAAATGATGTGTTTCACTTCTGGACTGAGGTGATTAAGATAGGCTATGCCTTCTCTGTGCTTATGTTCATCCCCAATTTGATTATTTAATGCAATGGATTCCCATTCCCTAGAGATGGTGGAGCTATAAGGTTGAAGAAGTCCCTGACTTACCACCAGATGGAGAAGGGCCACTCACTAGCTAGGAACATCTCCCCAGAAATGATGTAAGCAAAGAATAGACTTGTATGTGTCACTTACTGAAATGTGGTTGTTGTTTTTTATATATATATATATATATATATATATATATATATATATATATAGCAACTGAAGCTATCCTGTGATCATTAACACTAATATTGAGATCCCAATGTTGCCCTACTATTCACAATTAGATTCTTTGGTTACCAAACTTGATTGTGTACTACAAAGAATTCTTACCAAACACAGTTCTAGAGCGAATATTCTTTGAAATTATTTTTTCAATCATCTCTGTACCAGCATGCCTGTAAAAAGTATGTGCCTTTGATGTTAAAGTATTATAGAAGTAAGTGATTTAGGCAGTGCTTCTATTTCCAACTAACAGAGAAAACAAGTATTCACCAATTAAACACAATGACAATAAGTGCTATAAAGCAATGGGTAGTGGGGAGGATAGGAGCTATGAAAGGGTGAACTCAGTGTCCTATGATAGTCTGAAGGGGAGGCCATCAGGTAAAGATTTTTGGAAAATTATATTTAAACTGTTTAGGAATGGGGCAGATAAAGAAAAGGGTAAAGAAGGGCAATAAAAAGGACTGGCATGTAAAAAGACTTTGACATATGAAAAGGCCTGACTTTGTAATTTCACCACCATTCTAAGATAATCTGTGTGTTCTAGAAACATAGTTGTCCATGTCATAAGCTCTATATTGCTTCTCATCCAGTAAACGGCTGATATGTAAGCATCAGTTATTAGGCACACCACCCATTCCTTGGTGAAATAGGGGATATATAAGCATGCTATATAATAAAAGGCTAACATGCAAATTGACAGAATGGTGGAACAACTGGTCAGTATGATGTGCACTGACCACCAGGGGGCAGACCCTTAATGCAGGAGCTGCCCCTTGGTGGTCAGTGCATTTCCACAGGGGGAGTGCTGCTCATCCAGAAGCCCAGTTCATGTCTAGTGAGCATAGTGGCAGTGGCAGGCACCTCTCCCATCTTCACAGCAGTGCTAAGGGTGCCCTAGGTTGGCAGTTGGACATCCATAGAGGGGTACTGGACTGCAAGAAGGCGCAGGCCAGGCTGAGGTTCCCTCCACCCTTACTGTACAAATTTTGTGCACTGGGCCTCTAGTATATAATAGGCATATATAAGCAAGGGTACCATTTTCTAGAGAGTCAACATTAATGCTTATATGGCAATGAATAACACAGATATCACATGAACAGATTTGACTTCTAATTTATTATTTACATTCATGCACATACAGAGCTAAGGTGAGTACTTCCTTGGATTTATATACAGATTCTGGGACAAAAGAGGTTGCCTTCCATTGAGATAACTAAACTGAAATGCTGTGACCTTTAATTTACCATTTATTGGTTGATTGCCATATAAAACAGGGCAACATACAAAGAGCTGGGGAATGAGGAGTATAAACAAGACAATGGTACTGCTTAAATTCATTGTTCCAGGTATACCTAATGCTAACCATTTAACTCTTAATTCTCTTTTGCCTCCTTCTCTTTATTGATGTTCCTCTTCTTTTCCTTCTTTAAGCTGGTTTGAGTTGTGTCAACTGAAAGCAGGCTCAGCAAAATAATGCCAGGCTACACAGAGACCCCTAAATCAGAAAAAGGAGCTTAGTAATTATAATGAGACATAAAAAATAAAGTGAGTTGCCACTTCAAGTTAAATTTAAGGGTACAAGTAGGCCATTCAATGGGATCTTCATACATGAAGTTATTTTAGTGAACATATCTCAGGAAAAGTTTTAGAATGAGGATAATGAACTTTATAAAAGTTGTTGAAGCATAGCAGTGCTTTCTAGAAATACTTTTACTTATTAATAGTTACATAAAACTCTATGTGTCCTTTAATTAAAACCTCAGGAAAATGTAAGTCCTGAGGCATTTGTTCTATAAAATATAAATGGCTTACAGTCAAAAGCATCTTTCATTCTTTCTCATTTTTTTAATGACCTACATATTGTAAACCAAAAATATATTTCTCCTGGAACCCAAACCTAATTGCCAATAGTCTGACCAATCCTTGTGGTGTTTTACAGCTAACTTTTAATTATGACTCAAGCAACAGTCATGAAAAATGGGAGGCTGATGCATAAAGCCTTAGGCCATACCATTATAGGTTCCTACCAAAAAAGCCAAACTTTGCTGGGAAAAAAAAGTCACAATGAGTAACATTTCCCACAAATTTAAACATAAGAAAGCAAAATTGGCTTGAATGTGGATGGTGGCGAGCATTCTCTGAGTACAGTCACTGGTGCTAACCCCAGTAGCAGGGGAACAAGTTTTCTTGGCTATCTGAGCCTCGTCTTCCTACTGCGTCTCCAGTCCTGAATTTCAGTGTTTACAATCTACTGCAGCTAAAGGCTCCTTTGGGTATAATTCTCATTAAAATCACTCATTCAGAAATTTTATGTATTATGCATCAAAGATATTGTCATAAGAGGTTATAAGCTGCTCTCCTCAGTACATCTGCCTCATTTGTGAATTCCATTGGAATTGCCTCACAAGCCATAGGTGAGTTGAAAGACATTCTATTAAAGGCTCTGTCTTCAGGGAATCTGCCTCCCCTCTCCACGTCAGCCTTGCCAACAACTGTTTCCTGGGCTTATTTCCAAATGTTAGCTTCAGATTCATATTAACCCGGGCCCTTATTTTCTGAGGAAGAAATTTTGAGCAATTCCAGATGACTCTTAGAGACAGGAATCAAACCAAAATGGCTTGGTGGAACACTTGGTGATTTGCATACTTAAAGGCAGATAGTGATTTTCCAGCAAGTCCAGATTCAGAATCTCAAACATTGCCACCAAAACTCATTTTCTCTCTTTTTGTGTGTGACTTCTCCATTTTGAACCTAGTCCACATATTCCCACATGGAAAACTCCAACATTATCAGGCTTATACATCAGCTCCAGGATATAAGAAAGTTTAATTTTCCTGATAGTTCCAGAAAAATAAAGTGATTTTGTTTCATTGGACTGGTCACTGCCTTTGGTCATGTTTATATTCTGTGGCCATAAGAGAGAGATAATGCTGATTGTCCAGGACTGCAGAATATGCTTATAATAGGGGCCAGAAGACTGATAATGAGAAATGGGTTATTCCAAAAATGAAGGTCAGTGTGCTACTATCAAAACAAACAAAGGAAAGTGAATGTTGCAAGACAAACAAATCAAAACAAAGCAATCCAAATGTCTTTCATTTGCTCACTGTATATGAGGCATGTTAATTTTTCTGTGATAAAGTGTTATTTCTTCTTTTTAAATTTTTTTTTATTGATTTCAGAGGGAGGAGAGAGAGAAATATCAATGATTCCCTATCACTACTGAGCCACACCAGCCAGGCATCTTCTTAATACTTACTATATTTAATCCAGATTAGAAATTGTAATGATTGCAAAGATTTTAAATTGCAATGATTTGTATAGCTCAATGTCAGATACAACCTCTTTCTAACTGCAGTCTCATCAGACCAGTGCTGATTAATCCTCATGCAAATGTGTCTCTAAAGGAGTAATGATGATTGTGCAGTCAATCCCAAGAGAAGCATGTCTAGCTTCAAGAGCCCAGACAATCACAGTGTCATTTTCCCAAACTCAAGGAGCCTACCCATCAATAGCTGAAGCCAAACTGATCCTGGGAGACCAAATTCAGGAAACCAATTGATTCTGTTGGGTTTTCCATTAACATTAATTACCATTTTTGTGTGTGTCCCAAATGCTTCTTGACAGGGAGATGATCTACCTAATTTGGCAAATAGCCACTCATTTCCATCCATAATGAAGCTTGTCTTTGTGCTTGTTATATATAGACTGGTGATGACAGTCGCATTATTTGAAAATGTGTCACCTGACTCTAAGGGATAGACATTAATATGAATATTTCTTTCCGGAAGACAATTTGATAAACTTCAGGTATATGGTTGACTTTGAATGGAATAAAATAGAGATTCAATCAAATTATGTCTTGGGCCACTATTATAGGATAGTATACTGTATTATAAGATGGTATATGATAGGATGTAATAAGGAATAATACACGTGCTTCATAAAATCAGAAGCTTTTGCCTTATACATGGCCATATTTATGACAATAGTACTTGGAAAATAATAGGCATTCAAAAATATTAATGAACAAATAAATTATGAGATAAAATAAGAGTATAATTCTTCAGTTGTCCCAATTCTAAATCATATTTAATCTGGTGAAAAATTAAATCAAACTCAATTCTTCCTGAAATTCAATACATAATGGGCAAATAAATTAATTAAACAGACCACATAGCTAAATCATCAGTGAGTTGAACCCAGGTATGCCTGAATCCAGAGTCTATTTTTTTTATTTTCATTCACTTTGTTAGCAGAGCAGATTTTATGTGTGAGGGCATGAGCTCCAAGAATGTAATGCTGGGTCATATTCCAAGATTCCTCTAGTCATTAGCAGTGCGACTTTAGGGAATATCTTAAACTTTTTATGTTCAATTTCAACAACTGAAACTGGGGACAATTAAATGAGATATTTCAAGTGGTTAGAATTCCTGACCTGTAGAAAAGTTTACACATTTTTTTGTTGTTGTTAAGTTAGTTCTAAAAACAACTGTATTTTTTAGCAAAAAACAAAAAACCCTAAACTAAATTTTACCAAAAGTTACACTGCCTTAGCTAGTTTGGATAGAGCATTGGCCTGCAGATTGAATGGTCCAGGGTTCAGTTTTGGTTAAGGGCATGGGAACTGGTTACAGGCTCAATCCCCAGTAGGAGGCATACAGGAGACAGCCAATCAATGGTTCTCTTTTATCATTGATGTTTCTATCTCTCTCTCCCTTCCTCTCCAAAATAATTTATATATATATATATATATATATATATATATATATATTAATAAATTATATATATAATTTTTTTAAAAAGTTATACTACATGTATTTTATTAGAGCTCACTCTAAATCAGTGATAAAAACTAATAATATAGAAAAGATTTCATGATCTTCATGGTCACATTTGTAACATAATAGAAATGTCAGAAGGCAAATAGCAGATATGTGCATTGGATTTAGTTCTTAACATAAACCATGAACAATTTTAGGTCACATTATGTCAGATATCAACATTACCTATAATAAAAACACAATCATGTAGGTTGAATCGATTCAAAATAATTTTTGATTTTTGATGGCTTCACGTTTTCAATATGCAACCTAAATTTTCTGAAATAAAGACAAGGAAAAAACCCCACAAAAGTTGCATAGAAGAAAAAATATTCACAATAACTAATTTCCCCTCGATACCTACAAAGCATTAGGACATTTTTAAAACAGCCATGTTCATTACTTCACATCATTCATTATTCCTGAGGTTCAAATAACAAGGGACCAACATATTTGAAGACTATCATCTGTGAAAAGTAAAGATAACAGTCCCAATAGTTTTCTAGTGGAAATTGTTCTGATGAGGATATAATAAATTTTCATGATTTCACTATTTTTCATGACCCAGAAAACAACAACACGCAGCATACATATTTTCCCCAAAGCGCTATAAATGGGACAAGGCTTCCCTTATACATCTGCTATCTGCTAGCTGGCTTATTTTCTGCCTTGATCAAACAAATAGGCATGAGACTGTTAACTGATTTGGGATGTGTGAATTTACTAGCCACCATTCCCAAATGGTTAGTTTTCATTTTATTATAGCCACTAATTAAGTAGAAAGTGGTGTATGCTAAACTGAGAGATGCAAAGATAAAAAGCTGTTGTCTCCCAAAGAGCTTACAATTTGATAAGAAGACAGACAAATAAAATGGCAGCTAACATAATAAATATTCGAATGAGTTATTAGCCTTAAAAATAGGTGTGTGTGTGCGTGTGTGTGTGTGTGTGTGTGTGTGTGTGTTTGATTCAGATGTTTAATAAAAATCATTTAATTGGGGTGTAGTTGAGATTAAAAAAAAACATAATGAAAACCTTTCTGTGTTTGAAATCATGAATTTCATCCACACATGCACCTTTTTCATCTTTCGCACAAAGTTTTACCCATAGTAAACATCGAATTAATATATATTGTGTTGTTGAATTGATTTTCTATAATATTCTTGTTTTCAAGATTATTATGTGCAAATAAATGGATCCATTTAATTTAAGTTCCCTTAACAAGAGGAGTTTCTAAGGAAAACTAGATGAGTATGTATAACATATCCATAAATATATTCATTTTGAAATTAGTAAGTGAAAAAAATAAGAAAACTTTGGTATGCAAGAAGTCAAAATGAATGGAAGGAAAATGAATGTGGAAATCTGAAGAATTTTCTTAAAAGAATAATGCAGTAAAACACCTGCATCATTTTTCCTGATTTTGAAAGTGCTGTGTAGTGTAGTGACTTCACTTAGTATTTTATAGTGGACTATTCTATAATTTTTTATTTATTTATTATTCTGAACACCATTCTGAACACCAGATTTATTATTCTGAACACCATTTTCCATTGAAAGGAATTTTAGCTGGGTATAATAGATACGGAGAAAAAAACCATAAAATAGTTTAAAACAGGCCAAGATGTCAGGACAGTTGTGCTCCTTAAGTTGTGCATATGCATGCTTTGTTATTCATGCCATATTCACTGTTTCTCTTATTTGACTTTCCTCTAAAAATAGATTGCCCCAAATCAACTTTTTTTTTTTTTAATTGCGATCTAGTTTATTTTCTGTGACTCAAAGTTTTATTGAGTACTAGAGGCCTGGTGCATGAACTTGTGCATGGGTGGGATCTCTCAGCCTTCCTATTGATCAGGCTGATTGGAGGGGGCTGGCCAGCTGGGGGGAGGGGCCACAAGAGGTTGGCCAGCTGCAGGACATTAGCTGTGGGAGTGCACTGACCACCTGAGCGCAGCTCCTGCATTGAGAATCTGCCCCCTGGTGGCCAGTGTGCATCATAGCAACTGGTCATGCAGTCATTTGGTTGCTTAGGCTTTATATATATATATAGATTAATAGTGACTTGACATTTAGTGAGATATTTTTAGGCATCTATCTATTTATTCACATATACCTTACACACTTATTCCTGCAATTCATGAAGGAGAAAAATAAAAATAAATTTTTATTCATCATACAGAATCGCAAGGCATAATTAATATCATAGACGACCATATCAACATTCAGAAGACTCCAAATATCTTGGAAGAAAAAATATTGGACATTTATTTCCCCTCCATTCACACACACAAATGAATGTTAAACCTAAACACACATATAATATTAGATGGAAGAAATTGGGCTTGACAGAAATCCATACTAACAAAGGACAATAACAGAGCATGACTTTCAAATGATGTTAAGCTCAGTAAATATCGACACTGTGAAATGACTCAGAAAACTCCTAATCAAACCTGAGGATGAATACACAGCACAAAGGAGAGGATTATTCCATTGTGCTGATCGACTGCCTCTGGGACTCAGCACCTACTTCTCTAGAAGGGCTCTTTAGAAAGGTTGCCGATAAACAAAACTGTGAAAACTGGAGATGCTCTAGTAAAGCATAAAGTCTTTTCTAGGAGAGGGGCATTTAGAGGCTACACCTCTCCTCCAATCATGACTGTATGTAACAGAAAAAAAATATTTGTATATATTATCCAAACAAATGAACAGTATAAGAAATTTGGCTTAAGAGTCTTATGTTATTTTATATTTCTTGGGATGGCTTGTATACAAGTTAATGAGATCCCTTACCTTTAGCGGACTCACTGTTAAACTATTTTGGAGAGTATCTTATCCTAAACACCCCTATATCGACCAGGTCCCTCAAGGCCTTTTGTAAGCCTCCTCCCATCAATTGCTTCTATTGCCCACATTCTAATGAACATATCACTGGGTGTTCTCATTTCCGTACAAGAGCAAAACGTCCAATCTGCTAGGACCTGAGGTTTTACCTTGTTTTGGTAGATCAGGTGACTTGCTTGAATCTGGGCTAATTGAAACGGCATGGCTCCAAGACTAGATTATCAAATCAATGATAACATTGCATATACTTGTACAGAAGGCAGATTTAGATTCTAATTAGAAGCAGGGGCTGTGGCATATCGACTTGCAATTGTCTAAGCCTGAAATTCAATTAAAAAATCATTATTTTTTTTTTTTGCAGAGAACTCTTAATAAAAATATTTTTTCTGCTCAAACAACTTTATTTCACTTGAAACACTCCCTTCCCTTGCTGTATTGTCATTATGAAAATAGAGTGTTTGTTGTTCATGTCACTGCTCCAAAGTTTCTCCATATCACTATGACCGAAGGTGAACAGTTTATTGAACCTAACCACAAAGTACAAGAATATCACTATTCAGAGCATTACCTTTAGGATGAAAACAAGGGCATAAATGATCATCATTTAAGGACAACATACATTTGGAAATAGAGGGTCATTTCACAGCGTTCCTAACAGATGCTGTTATCTCTGAATGTCTTAATGCAAGTGAACAGTCCTTTGAAAGCTGTTGCCAGGTTGATAAAGAAGAGAGGCCCTAAAATAAACCTATTTATATTCAAGAAACCTTTATTCATCTATAAGAATGTAGAAGACTCTTCATCTACGTTGTTTTACATGTCAATACAACTGCAGTATTAATGCGTGTGTGTGTGTGTGTGTGTGTGTGTGTGTGTGTACCAAACACGCTCCCAAACCTTCCATATATTGAATAAACAAACTATAAAAACAAAATTTAAAAATAATTCTCTAATTAAATAATGATGAAAAGATGAAGCCATGTTTGCAGAGACCATGTAGGGAAAAATAGTTCTAAAAATTGGTATCTGGAAATTACTTCCTTTGGGGATTTTACTTAGCATCTTTTGCAAAGTACACGTAATTCTCCAACTTTTTAATCATCAGAACTCTCTTTGTTAGCTGTCAAAGAAAGTGAGGACTACTATTTCCAGTTCCTAACCAAGGCAAACTGAATTTAACGAGGGCCATTCCTATGACTGTGATCCCCCCCCCCCATGAGATTAATTGAAATTCTAGATATTAAGAATTCGTTGAGCCCATCTTACAAGGGAAATGGGTGCTTGCCGGAGCTACTTAATAAATAAATAATAGCCATATTCAGTTAATTCTTTGAAAAACAAAAGACTTTTCAAATAGAGATGGTTACATATAAGACACATTATAAATATAAGGCTATTCATGTAAAAATGAGATTAGCAGCACAAAGGAAAGAACGTTTCTCTTACTGAGATGGGATAAGTTCAGAAATTTCTCTCTGCATGTTATTAAGAAATGTATTCTCGCCTGGCTGGTGTGACTCAGTGGTTGAATGTTGACCTATAAAACAGGAGGTCATAGATTGATTCTGGGTCAGGGTACATGCCCAGGTTTTGGGCTCAATCCCCAGTGTGGGGCATATAGGAGGCAGCCAATGAATGATTCTCTCTCGTCATTGATGTTTCTATCTCCCTCTACATCTCATTTTTTCTCCAAAATAAATAATAATAACAATTATTTTTATTTTTTTCTCTATATGTCATTTATCTCCTTCTAATCTTTATTATTTCCTTTCTTCTGCTTATGCTGGGCTTTTCTTGTTGTTCTCTTTTTAACTCTTCAAATTCAAGGAGACATTCATTTGAGTTGTAGGGTTAGATAATTTATTACCATTGTTGCTTATTTTATGAGGTAGGCTTGTAGACCTATGAACTTCCCTCTCAAGACAGGTTTCCTATAAATTGTGGATTGTTGTATTTTCATTGTTGTTTGATGCTGTGATGATTTTTATTTCTTCTTTGATCTCTTTGGTAACCAGGTCATTGTTTAATAGCATGATATTTAGCCTCGAGGTGGATTTTTTTAAATTGTAGTTGATTTCTAGTTTTATGCCATTGTGATCTGAATTGATCCTTGATATGATTTCTATCTCCTTGAGTTTGAAGAGACTTTGCCTGTGTCCCAATATATGATCTATCTTTGAAAATGATCTGTGAGCACTTGAGAAGAATGTATATTCTGTGGCTTTAGGGTGAAATATTTAACATGTCAATTAATTACATTTGATCTAGTATGTCATTTAGGATTGCTGTTTCTTTGCTTATTTTTTGTTTAGAGGATCTGTCCCATGGTGTTAGTGGGGTATTAAAGTCCCCTACTATGACTGTATTGCTGTCAATCTCTCCCTTGATATCCTCCAGAAGTATTTTTATATATTTGGGTGCTCCTGTATTGGATGTGTATATGTTTACTAGAGTTATATCTTCTTGTTGGATTGCCCCCTTTAGCATTATGAAGTGACCTTCTTTATCTCTTGTTATGTCCTTCACTTTGAGATCTAATTTGTCAGAAAAACCACAGCGTTTTTTTCATTTCCATTTGCCTGAAAACACTTTTTTCTATCCCTTCACCATCAGTCTGTGTAAGCCCTTTTTTTCAGAGGTGGGTTTCTGTAGACAGCACTTATATGGAGCATGTTTTCTTATCTACTCAGCTACCTTAATTCTTTTGATTGGGGCGTTTAATCCATTTATATTTAAAGTTATTATTGATAGGTACTTGTTTGTCACTATTTTTATTCTTTATGCCTGTGTTCCTTCTTTACTTTCTATTTCTTCTTTTTACAGCATACCCTTTAGCATTTCTTGCATTGCTGGTTTGGTGGTAATAAACTCCCTTAGTCCTTTTCTTGTCTGTGAAGCTCCTGATTTCATCCTCAATTTTGATTGATTGCCTTCCTAGGTACAGCATTCTTGGATTCATACCATTCCTTTGCATGACTTTGTATATATTTCATTCTATTCCCTCTGGCTTGTTAGGTACTAATCTATCAATGAGTTTCTGTTGAGAAATCAGTTGCTAGTTTGATGGGGGATCATTTGTAGGTAACTTTCTGTCTCTATGTGGCTGCTTTTCAGATTCTTACTTTGTCATTGGTGTTTCCCACTTTAGTTATAATGTGACTTGGCATCAATCTTTTGTTGTTCATTTTGTTTGGGTCTCTGTGAGCTTCTTGGGCTTGTGTGAGCTTTTTGTTACCTATATCAGGAAAGTTTTCTATCATTATTTCTTTAAACCGGTTTTCTATTCCTTCCTCCATTTCCTCTCCATCTGGCACCTGTTTTACGCAGATGTTGTTTCCTTTAGTGTTGTCCCAAAGTTCCCTTAGGCGCTCCTCCTATTTTTTACATGTTTTATTTTTTTTCTAGATGATACTCTGGATATTTTTCCTACCTTGTCTTCTAGTTCACTGATGCTATCCTTCACTTCTTCTAATCTACTATTGATGCTTTCTATTGAATTCTTTATTGCAGTGATGTCATTTTTCATTTCTTCTTTGTTCTTCTTCAGTTCCAATTTTTTTCCATATCATCTGCATTTTTTCACATTCCCACTATCAATGTAAGAGAAATCCCATTGCTTATCATCAGGTGATGTCCCTGGTAATTTTATTTGCACTGAGAATGATACTTTGATATCATAGAGCCACTCCAGCTTTCTATTAATTAGTATTTACATGATATATCTTCTTTTAATTCTAACTTCAATACACATATTTAATTATATTTGAAATGAATTTCATATAAACAGCATGTAGATGGTTATTTTTAAATCCTTTTTTCTGTTTTAATTGGTATGAGGCAACATTTTGCACTTAATGATATTATTGATACATTAGAATGAATATGTTATTATGAACTGTCCTCTCCCCAAATCACATTTTAAAGCTTTCACCCCCTTGTCACTGTATTTGGAGATAGGGCCTAGAAGGAGGTAATAAAGGTTAAGTGAGGGTATAAGGATGATAGTTTGATCCAATAGGGCTGGTGTTTCTCTTATAGGAAGAGAAAAACACACCAAAGATCTCTCTCTTCATGTGTGTACATAAGGAAGGCCATGGGTTTTAGGGTCTGGGGAGTTTCATGCCAGAAACATGGGACAAAGAATAGTAAGATTATTTATTCTATAGCAATAAACTTTTGTTTCAACTACTAGATGTATGTTACACATCTCAAGAAAAATAGAATAAGCTAATATGTTACTCAAGTGTTTATCATTTTTTGTTGCTTTTCTCATTTGTGATGTTCCTAATTTTTTTCCCCCTGGTATTATTTCTTTATATCTTAAGACTTTCCTTTAATTATGCTTTATGGCAATTTCATTCATAAGTTATCTTTCTCTTTACTTTCAGAGTGCTCAAGTAGCTATTTCATGCATTCTGTTCAGGTTTTATAGCTTAACAGAATGGATGTGCTTATTTCCTCTTAGAGCCAGGGCCTAGACTTTTGGTAGCAAATATTTGCAGAGCAGATTTCATGTGACAGGTCCTATGCTAAGTGATTTATATAGATGATCTCTTTATCTCTGAAAACAGACCACTAGGCTGGTTCAATTTTACAGATGATAACACTTAGTATTTGAGAAGCTAAATAACTTGCTCACAGTCACACTGCTGCTAAGAAAGAGCTCTCCATGCTCAGACTTCCGGGCTATTGAGTTATACAGCATAAAGCATTTTCCTGGAATAATCTCATCTGGGGCAATGACCCAAAATGAGAATGGGATTCTGGATATAGAGAAATTTGTGTGGAAGCTCTGGAGTGGTAAATGTGAAGAAATTACACATGTGTAATGTTGAAAACTAATTTGTCTCTTTCATTATTTTATTTGGCTCTAGTCTTGGTATTAAAAGTCTTTTCAAGGTTAGAATTATGGTTTGCTTATTTACAGGAAGAAAATGTGCTTAGAGATTTCTTGAAGCTCTAGAAGTCTATGGGAAAAAATCTTCAATAAATATTTTTAAAATAGAGAGAACATTAAGATGGAAAAAAGCAATGAAAAACTTCTTTGATAATTCTCTCTCTACCTTTGCCCAATTATAGCTTAGCTTTTTGTAATAGTTACTAAATATTTAAGGTTGAAAGATATTATTGGCAATTTAGGAGCACATAATCTTGTTTTAATATATATAAAATATGTAAAAGCTGATAAAATCATGTTACTGAGTTGAAAAAAGCTTATCACCTGGAATTTAAATATTTAAGATTCTCTCAAGGACATTTTTTGCTCTGCAAATGCCTGAGGGAGTGCTAGGAAATGAATTGTTATCATACACTGGGAGACAATTAAAAGGAAAATAGTTTAAGATAATCTAATCTTGACTTGGGGCCCAGTTATATCTGTCATCATTTGACATCCTGAAATATACTGTTTTGTATTTGTTATTATTTGTTCAGTGCAGCTCCTCTTTTTCTTTTTGAACAAACAAACCTGCAAATACCAATAGCAAACAAAGGGAAGTAAAGGTACTCAACAGCTGTGTGGTAGGAACTTATCTACACTAATAAAAGAGAAACATGCAAATTGATCATCATTCTGCTGTGCCCACCAGCCAATCAGAGTGAGTAGGCAAATTAACCCAACTAAAATGGTGGCCACCACTGAGCTGGAGTGAGCAGGAAACTTAGGTTGCCCCTGGCTGGCTCTGGCCTCTGCTCAAGGCTACAAAGTTTCAATAATAGGAGATAAATAAATCCCAGATATCTGCTTCCAGCCGGCCCTGGCCTATGCTTGGGTTTCTGGGTGGTGTGACAAGCCTGAAAACTGCCACAGGCCCCTTGCTCAGGCCACACTAAACCCCAAGGGAACCCCCACCCTGATCCATGACACCCTTCAGGGGAAACCAGTTGGCCCCTACCCGTATACCCGGACTCTATCCTATCTAATAAAAGAGTAATATGCAGATTGACCATCACTACAACACACAATATGGCTGCCCCCATGTGGTCAAAGATCCTGCCCCCATGTGGACACAAGATGGCTTCCACAAGATGGCCAGCAGGGGAGGGCAGTTGGGAGGGACCAGGCCTGCGAGGGAGTCAGTTTGGGGTGATCAAGTGTGCAGGGGAGGGCAGTTAGGGTTAACCACGCCTGCAGAGGAGCGAAGTTGGGGGCAATGGACTGGTAGGGGAACAGTTAGGCATCAATTAGGCTGGCAAGGGAGGCCCAGGCCTGCAAGGGAGGGCAGTTGGGGAGATAATCAAACCTGCAGGGAAGGGCAGTTAGGAGTGACCAGGCGTACAGGGGAGGGAAGTTGGGGGTGATCGGGCCTGCAGAGGAGAGCAGTTGTGGGGGACTGAGGCCTGCAGAGTAGGGCAGTTGTGGGGGAAACCAGGCCTACAGGGAACTGCAGTTGGGGGCAATGTGGCTGACAGGGAAGTGAAGTTAGGGGTGACCAGATAGGCAGGGGAGAGCAGTTAGGGCTGACCAGGGTGGCAGGGGAGGGCAGTTATGGGTGACCAGGCTGGCAGGGGAGCGGTTAGGCATCCATTAGGCTGGCAGGGAAGTGATTAGAGGTTGATCAGGCTGGCAGCCAGAAGCAATTAAGGGCAATCAGGAAGGCAGGCAGGCAAGCAGTTGGGAGCCAGGATTCTTAGATTGTGAGAGGGATGTCTGACTGCCTGTTAAGGCCAGATCCCATTAGTATGTGGCCTAAATGGGCATTTGAACATCCCTCAAGGCACCCAGATTGGAGAGGGTGCAAGCTGGGCTGAGGTACACACACCTCCATGCACGAATTTCTTGTACCGGGCCCCTAGTTAAAACATAATTATAACTTTTTCCATTGGACTGAAGGATTGGGTCTGACTATTTGTGGAATCCATTTTTTCCCCCATTTAATTTGTTAGCTCAATGATGTTGGAAGTAAGATGTAGTTCTGTGATAAAGACCATAGGCACACATCAAAATTCTAGCAGGCTTTGGAAACAGACACCTCTCCTAAATTAAAGCTTTCTACTGGGGCCCATTAGGGAGGGATGTGATAGAAAGATCACCATAACTCATAAATCAGTGTCTGCCATTCCTAACTCAGAGGTGATTTATGTATTCAAAGTACATTCAGCTTTGTCATAACTATTAATACATTTTTAATGGGGTGGTGATTATATTAGTTTGGTAGGCCTGCTGTAAGAAAGTACAACAGAATAGATGGCTTAAACAACAGCCATTTATCTTCTTATAATTCCAGAGGCTAAAAGTCTGAAAGCAAGGTGTCAACAGAGTTGGTTTCTTCTTGGCTTATAGATGTCATCTGCCTCCTGTGCCTTCACGTGATCTTCCCTGTATGGCTATCTGTGGCCCAGTGTCCTCTTGTTATAGATTGGATTAGAGCCATTTGAACTTAATTACTTCTTTCAAGACCTCATGTTTATATATGCTCACATTTGAAAATATGGGGGATGGGACTTC
Organism: Vespertilio murinus; assembly: GCA_963924515.1. Lineage (NCBI taxonomy): Eukaryota > Metazoa > Chordata > Mammalia > Chiroptera > Vespertilionidae > Vespertilio > Vespertilio murinus. The sequence goes on from OZ004708.1 coordinate 11,543,425, forward strand.
AACATATTAGGGTTTGCTGATTTCAAAAAGCCTATCGCATACTATTTAGGTTTCATACATATATATGATTTACGTGTGTGTGTGTGTGTGTGTGTGTGTGTGTGTGTGTGTGACTGGATAGACTATAAATCACTACATGGAAATGGGTTTCTTTTGAAATTAGAAGATCTGCTCATATATTTCTTGCATTTACACCATGTAAAAACTGGTTAGATAATATTGTCTTGGTCTTTAGACTTCCCCTAGCTCTAGCACATTTTTCTCTCTCACAAGCTATGGTATTTAGAAAAGCAAACAAAGCCGGTGGCTCAGCTGTACCTAAGGACATACGGTTTGTTCATGTGTCAGCACAGTGCCCCTCCAGCTATTTAGATTACCTGAACGGCTGCTCGGCGTCTGAGTTTATAACAAATGCTCTGACCATGTGAATCATGCCAATTATTTCAGGCCTTCTCTTTCTGGAGGGAAAGGGTGGTGTTTTTGATTTATTGTCTAATACTTAGAGGCTTCTGAGGGCATGGCATCGATAAGGTTGATAGCTCAACATCCAGTACAAAGGATTCCACATCTTTGGTGTGTGCTTGTTTGGTTCGTTTTCTCCTGTAAGTATATCTTTAAACACAGATAGCATCTATGTGTGTGACACAGCCATATCCATTTCAGTGCTATTAAAACTGTGTCTGTATAAAAACAATCGAACAGTAAAAATTTCAGCCAGACTCCTATGTTTTTTGTGACTTATGTTATTCCATATAATTGGCTATCTCATTTAATTATTTTTTAATAAGTTGAGCAAGGTTTTTGTCTGTATAATTAGCTATCTTGTTAGAGGAGAGTGAAAAAATACTGGTTGAAAGCTGTTTACATGCGTGTGACATAATTTTGAAAAGCAATTTAGATAGATTTTTTTTTTCATTTCTCACCAGTTAGCATTCTGGGTAAACATTACCACAGACACTTATGGTGTATATGTTCCATGAAAGTTGGAAATTGAATGTACTCTGACCAATTATGTACAGAAACACATTATCATCAGACATAGAAGCTCTCTAAGTTTAACACACTAAGAGTCAAGTAAATAATAGTAAATGAACCTTATTATAACCTCACAAAATATTTGATGAGCCTAATTTTGTGGCATTCTAGGTCCCAACTGCCTTGAATGAATCCCTCAGAAACTAATTTATTTTTCAAGTCCTTCATATACCAGATACATAATTCTTAGTTTCTTCATAAGGTGAATTACTTGTGCATTTTAAAGTCAAATGCACAAGTAATGCATGTACGCACAGCCACGGTGCTCTCAGAGTTGATGAAAAATGAACACACTAACTTAGATATTTTTCTCTTTCTGTAATTTCTTATTTTTTTTTCATTTTAACTTATTATTCTTACTTCCTGATAATCTCCTTTCAGCAAATGCTAGATAGCCAGTATTTCACCACTTTTATTCAGCACCTGAACACCTACATGTCACTAAGTGTGAAAGGATTACATTTTGACAGAACTACCTGGGAGGAAGGTCAGTGAAGATCTCATCTTTATCCTGCCTGACCTCTGGCCTGCATTTTACCAGCATCCCGCCTACATTTGTTTATGATTTTTCTCACCCTAGGCATGTAGATTTGCAACTTGTGCGATATAGTGAGACAGGCAGCGTAACAAAGCCTTCGGTCAAATTTTCCACCTGTCACTTCCTGCATTTATGTTGTGCATCATTGGCTTCCACAGGGCCCATGACATGCTCCAAAGTTGTTAGTTTAATTCTGCAATGACTTATGCTGCTTGTCTTACTTGAGGATTCACTTGTTTTAAAACTTCACCTGACTTTGAGATATGGCAATTGTTACTGTGCCTTTAGATACCTCCACCTTAGGCCTACACATCCCAGCAAGCTGAAAGGCAACTGATTTGTTTCCGTATTATGCCATCCACTGAGCAGGAGGCTGCCAGCCAAGGGCAAGCATGTTTGTTTTTTTGTTTTATATTTTTATTGGTTTTGGAAGAAGGGATAGGGAAGAAAAAGAGAAGTAGACATCAAGGACGAGAGAGAATAATTGATCGGCTGCCTCCTGCATGGGGATTGAGCCCACAACCTGGGTATGTGCTCTGACAGGGAATTGAATTGTGACCTCCTGGTTCAGAAGTGGGTGGTCCACCACTGAGCCACACTGGCCAGGCAAGAATGCTTTCTATCAACCGAGATCTGGTTCTTACTCTTTATCCCATCTTCCAAGAGCATCTCTATCAAAACAGCTGATCAGTGATTCTCTCTCATCATTCCTATTTCTGTCTATCTCTCCCTGTCCCTTCATCTCTGAAAACAATAATTTTTTTTTAAAGGAGAAAGAAAGCATTCTTCAGTGATTCTGACATGTGCCCAGAGTCTCTTGCAAAAAACAGAAGTGCGACCTTGGTAATACTCTAGTAACATTCCCTGGAGAAGTGCAAACCCTAAACTTTATAGGACTGGCTTGAAAAAGAAGCCTTCACCACTGACTTTCCAATTGTCAGTCACCCTATTTTATTTTTGCTAATTCATAAACATCCAACTTAACTGCCAACTTGTTGTTCCTAAATGTACTTACAGCCTTACGCTGTTTGATTTCTCATCCAATCCCCCAGAGTTGTAACCTCCCACTAGTTTCAATCCCAGTTGACAGTTGCTTTTCTTTTTTTAAAAAAAAAAATATATTTTATTGATATTTTACAGAGAGGAAGAGAGAGAGATAGAGAGAAAGAAATGTCAATGAGAGAGAAACATCGACCAGCTTCCTCTTGCGCACCCCCTACCGGGCATGTGCCCACAACCAAGCAACCAATGTACATGCCCTTGACTGGAATCGAACCCGGGACCTTTCAGTCCGCAGACCGACGCTCTACCACTGAGCCAAACCGGTTTCGGCGACAGTTGCTTTTCTAATTCCTGTATTGTGTTTGTGTGTGTTGTGGTGTGTGTGTGTGTGTGTGTGTGTGTGTGTGTGTGTGTTGAAGCTGGTGGTTTAAAATAAAAGGTGATTTTGAAGAGAAAAGACAAACTTCTTTATAGTCTCAGCAGTACCTCCAGTCAGCATTTGGTTCTGATTCAAGGTGACTGCTTTTTGTGTTACATTTCTTAGCTTAACATTCTGTTTCAGGAGTTATCAGAACATTAATACATTTTTAAATGAATGCAAAAATCTCCAAAGCCTCTACAAGAACCACTGCGGCTCACTAATTAGATTCATTAACCAGTGCTCAAAAGCAAAGAGTGTTTGCTTCTTACTCTGTTTTTTTTTTCTCTCTCTCCCCCCCCCCCAAGAATAACTCTCCATACTACTTTATTAAACAACTGGAGGCCCAGTGCACAGATTTGTGCACCAGTGGGGTCCCTCTCAGCGTGGCCTATGGGATCAGGCTGAAACCAACCCTCCAATATCCCCCGAGGGGTCCTGGATTGCTAGAGGGTGCACACTGGTGCATGATTGGGGCTGGGGAGGGATGCAGGGCACTGGCCAGCCCAGAAGGGGTTGTGGGAGGACTCCAGGGTGTGTCTGGCTTGTCTTGTTCAGTCCTGATTGGTCGGACCCCAGCAGCAAGCTAACCTACCAGTCAGAGCGTCTTCCCCCTAGTGGCCAGTGCATATCATAGCGACTAGTCGACCAGTTGACTGTCTGCCCCCTGGTGGTCAGTGCACATCATAGTGAGCAGTTGAGGGACCTTAGCATATCATTAACATATTACATTTTGATTGGTTGAACAGCCCACTAGACAACTGAGCACTTAGAATATTAGGCTTTTATTATATAGGATGTGTTGTGTGGACCAGCCAGTGTGGCTCCTGTGAATCAGGAGGTCATGGTTTGATTCCCAGTTAGGGACACATGCCTGGGTTGCAGGCTCTATCTCTAATAGGGGGCATGAAGGAGGCAGCCGATCAATGACTCTCATCATTGATGTGTTGGAGACCGGGTTTAAATTGACAGAGTCCTTGCACCCAAAGGGACTGATAAGATTCAGTCCCCTGCCCACACAGTGTCCCCTGAATTGTTTTGATGGCACTTTCCTATAGTCAGCAGAATGAGAGGGACTTTTCATAGATTATCAGAAGTCTGTAAATATTTACAGAGAATTTGGCTTCCTGCTTTATCTCCAAGATTGGGAGGAACTGAGAGTACATTTCTCTTAACTGACCTCCCACTCAGTGTTTGTGTATAAAAGGCACTGCACAGTTAATAAAGTTGCTGCAGTCTGTCTATGGCTTGCAGTCCCCCTGAGCCCGTTTTCCAGTCTTTTTTTTTCTTCTCAATGCCCACCTACCTACCTCAGTCCGGTTCACCTGTCAGGCTGGTCCTGACGTTGATGCTTCCATCCTTCTCTCCCTCTATCTTTCTATTTTTCTTAAAAGCAATAAAAACATTTTTAAAAAATAATATGCTATTTAATGTTCTCTTGTGCTAAAATATTGGGTCAAAAATTATTCGTTAGACTTTTTTGCCAGTGCAAGTAGTTAATGTGAGGGTTTTTCCTCCTTTTTTAAAATATATATATATATATATATATATATATATATATATATATTATTGATTTTTTACAGAGATAAATGGAGAGGGATAGAGAGTTAGATACATTGATGAAAGAGAAACATTGATCAGCTGCCTCCTGCACACTCCCTACTGAGTATGTGCCTGCAACCAAGGTATGTGCCCTTGACCAGAATCAAACCTGGGACCCTTGAGTCTGCAGGCCGAAGCTCCATCCATTGAACCAAACCAGTAAGGGCCCTCCTTTTGACTGAATCTGATGTGCTGGTATGTAGGGGGTTATAAAGTAGTCAAAATATGATTGGCATAATGTCTAATTTTGGAGCTGCAATTGTGCTGGAGGAAGTAGCATATAAAACGTTCATAATGTTTCTTTTTCTTTTAAACAAAAGGGAAAAATTCTGTCACTGTGTTGGCTTTTAAAATTTCACATAAAATAAAATGTACCTTTTTTGAGTTTTAATACATCTGTTGACCTATGTAATAATGAACAAAGTCAGGTTACAGAGTAATTCCAACCAAAGAAGTCTCTCTTGGCAGTCAAAGCCTCCTCCCAGCTGAACTCTGGCAACCAGTAAGATTCTCTCCATCAGAGTTGTTCTATCTTTCCCTGGAATATCTATAAATGTAGCATTGACATTGGCTCTCTTCACTTGGGATATAGCCTTTGGAGTTTGTTCATATTGTATATACCACATGTTCATCTCTTGTTTGCTTAGAGCTATCCCATTGTATGTTGGTATCAGTGTTTCGATATTTTCTCATTGAAAGTCATTTGAGTTGTGTCCAGTTTTGTAATTATGACTAGAGTGCTATAGATATGTATGTACAGGTATTATGGGATTGATGGGTCAGATGGTAAGTGCAAATTTAACTTCATGAAAAATGAGCAGATTTCTGATTTCTGGTCCTGCATGAAAGGAATTTAGAAGTCGCCATTCTGTCTTAACAAGTAAAAATCTGAACACACTAAAAAATCAAAAGCTCTTCTCCTTTTCATTATAGAAGCGAGGTCCCAGGGAAAGCCACTGCCCCCAAACTTAGAGAAATACAGGTGTATACAGAGAATCATAGCTTGTTGGAATTGAAACTTCCATGGGAACTGGTGCCAACATAGGAAAAAAAAACAAAACAACAAAATGCCTAAACTGTAATTGGGAATTTATAGAGGCTCATGTGGACAATTAGGTCTAAGAATTTAAAACTCCAGATTGGCTCCAATCATATTACATAGGGACATCCATGCTTCTCTGAGTTTTATCTCTAAAAACTCTACTATATTCTCATGGTGAATACTGGAGGAAAAAAATCCCCTAGAACTTCCTTGATTCTCTCCGGGGAAGGCAAATCTAACAATTTTGAAACATGCCAGAACTTTCCGTTTTCCCACCAGCTATACATCTGTGACTGTTCCACTTAGTAGCAAGTATTTGGTCTTCTCAATATTTTTCATTATAGGCATTCTAATAGGCATGTATCCTAATGGTATCATGGTTTTAATTTGCATTTCATTAATGACTCATAATATTGAGCATGCTTTCGTATGCTTATTTGCCACCCACATATTTTCTTTTTGAAGTGGCTGTTCAGAACTTTTGCCTGTATTTTGATCGAATGGTTTGTTGCCTTATTCTATGAGTTATGTATATGTTTTGTATATCAAGTCCTTTGTTGGACTTTTGAGTTAAAATTTGTATAAGAAGTCAAGGACTCAGTTTTTCTTATGTTTTGTTCTAAGAACTTTATAGCTTGAGGTTTTACAATTTGTTCTACAATCCATTTTGAGTTTGTTTTTATGTAAGGCATAGGTTGTGTTGCTATTTATTTATTTATTTATTGTCTAAAGTTTTACATATGTCTCCTTTTCCCCTGTTTGACACCCCCTCCCCATTTTTAAGCAACATTTGTTAAAAGGACTATCCTTTCTCCCTTGAATTGCCTTTGCCTCTTGGTTAAAAAGAAAAAAAAAATCAATTCATCATATTTATGTAGGATTTTTTTTTCCTGGATTCTTTCCTGTTTCATCAATCTAAGTGTCTTTTCTATAACGTTCAGTCTTGATTGCTATAGCTGCGTAGTAATTGTCTTAGCTGGTTCATTTGCCTTCTCATATAAATATTGGAGTCAGTTTGTCTATGTCTACAAAAAAATCTTATAGGAATTTTGATTGAGATTGGCCTCTTATTATATTGGATCTTCCAATCAATAAACACCACACATTTCTTCATTGCTCTTATAGGGAGAGATCAGAGAGCTAGCTACTTCTCTCTCCATGTGAACATAAAGCTAGAAAGCAGCCCTCTGTAAGTCAGAAAGAGAGCTCTTGCCAACAACCGGATCGTGCTGGCACCTGAAATGGTACTTCCAGTCTTCACAACTGTGAGAAATAAATTTATGTTGTTGATCAGCTGCCCAGCTTATGGTGTATTTTAATAGCAACCCTAGCTAATACAGTGTTGTTCATAGCATTTCCTCATTGAATTTTAATATCTGTGAAGTTTTTAGAAATATTCCCTATTTTACTCCTGTCATTAGACCTTTATATTTACTTATTTGGTCAGGCTTGCTATAGTTTAATCAATTTTATTGATGTTTACAAAGAACCAGTTTTCGTCTTTATTGGCTTTCAGTATTGTTTTTGCTCCCAATTTCTTTGATCCACCAGCTATTATTGACTTTTCAGAGTCCTTGGATCATTGTTTTATGTACTCAATCCAGACTTTAAATTGTTGTAAGTAGAAGAGATAGGATGCTTATTCCATCTTAACCATACCAGCCTGCTGTATGGCATTTGAAAATTAACTTTGAGAATTAACTTTGAACTAGGGAGAGAAGCAGGGCCAGAGAATGCTTACTTCAGATACCCCATCTGTATGAAGACAAGTGGAATTAATTAATCTCCATGACCTGATTCTTACATTGTATTTCATAATAATGCTAAATGAAATAAAGGACACCAAGGTTAGTTGCAAACACAAAATTAATTAAAGTAGCATTACCTGAATTTCAAAGATATCCTTTTATTTCACCATCTGCATAGCCTTACCGTAGCAAATAGGTTAATTCTCCAGTATAGTAGAAAAGATAGATACTTCTACATTTGATTCTGAAAGACAGCACCCAGTTCCAATTATTTCCTAAACAGGAATGCCTCTTTTCCTACCCATGGAACTATTTCATTTCTTTTCCTCCACCCCCATCCTTACTTGTTGGGATTTTCAGTTGAGCTTGGGTATAGGATTGCCAGTTTCTAACACAGAGAAAATCCTTTATGAATTGCACATGGGATGAACTGCAGGAGGTTGATGTCAACCCTGCATTTTATTAAGAAGACAGCATATGTGAGTTGCTATGTAGCAGAAGCATGTATTGATGAGGCTCAATACAGAACATTCTACAATTTCCTTCAGGAGGTGAAAATATGAATTTTAAAACAAAGTAAAAAGCCTAGCAATTTTTAAACTTGAGTCTCTAAAAATAGCAACCCAGTTTGCTCTCCAAAATCTTCCACATGCTTTAATTGGAAAATCTTACTGAAAATTGTTTTTCAGACAGCTTTTTCCTTTAGAATATGATACATAGCTATCCACTTTAGAAAAAAAAAACAACTTTAGTTATTTATCTATTTAAATTATCAATTTTCTCATACAGAACTACTGTGACAAAATAGTTTGCAGGAAGGCTGAAACAAAAGACCTTGGCCTAGAGCTAGAAACAATCTTGATGGTCTTTTTAAAATCATCATTATCTGTCCCAAAGCGTCAATAGTGCCATAGTTTAGAAACCATGGCCGATCTGATACAGTCATGGAGTAGCATAAAGGGTAGTTACCATATGCTGGAAACTAAGCTAAATGCTATTCATACATCTAATTCTCATAATAATGGCATGCATTGCATACTGTTGTTATTTTCACTTTTAAGAAAAAAGAGTGAAGCTTAGAGAAGTTAAATAAATTACCCAAAGACTCATAAATAGAAACATCAAAGCAAGGTGAACATACAGCCTTGTAGGACTCCAATGAGCATACTCTTGACCACTATAGCATCCTTCCTTTGAATTAATACAAAATGTTAATGTATAATAATAACTTTTAATTATTGACCTACCAATAAAATGCCTTTGAACTTAAACCAGGCTCTCAATTTGAAGGCTTTGAAGGCTTGGCCATTGAGGGAATTTCAAGCAGGTTAATAGGAACTTTCATTTGAATTAGAGACATCTTTCAATAGTTTTACATCAGAAACACCAGGCAGTTGACAATTACACTCTTGAATAGGTTCCATCTTGGTACCAACACTTATGTCAAATTCCCAAAGCTGTGTGACACTGAACAAGGAATCTATCCCAAAGCAGTATGGCTGTTTCTATGAATATAAATCAGTCATACTTGTGTGATTTAGATGATACATATTTACTCCAGGGTTTATTAGAGTGTGAATTATAACTGAACAGTATGTTCAGTAAATTTGATGCAGTAGATGGTGCCAACATTAAGAAATGTAGGCGGGGAGGGAGAGAGTAATGAGAAATAAGAAAATATAGTCTATACTCTCATAGTTGACAGTTACTGTTTTATTTTTAATATTTTATTGATTTTTTTAACAGAGAGAAAGAGAGAGGGATAGAGAGTTAGAAACATCGATGAGAGACAAACATGGATCAGCTGCCTCCTGCACACACCCCCACTGGGGATGTGCCAGCAACTTAGGCACATGCCTTTGATCAGAACCTGGAACTTTTCAGTTCACAGGGAACACTCTATCCACTGAGCCAAACCAGTTTCAGTGACAGTTATTGTTTTATAAAATCTTTGTTTATCCTGGCTGGTGTGGTCCATTGGTTGGGTCTCATCACATGCACTGAAAGTTTGCTGGTTTTAATTCTTGGTTAGGGCACATCCCTGGTTATGGGCTCAATCCCCAGTAGGAGGTGTACAGGAGGCAACCAATCAATGTATCACTCTCACATCAAGGTTCTTTCCCTCTCCCTTCCTCTCTCAATAAAAACCAATTAAAAATCTTTACAAAATATTTGTTTATATTGCAAGTAGTAGTATTCAGTAAGTTTACACTAGGACTGGCTGAGCCAGTTGTTGCAATAAGGAAGTGTTTGTCTACAATAGGAAAAACTCAAGGATTTTTGGCTCCAAATGCTCTCTCTTCAGGACACAGCAAACCCCTGGGTACTTGTATCAGAGCTCATCAGAGTTTAACAGTTAAAGAGATTTCCTGATGCATTAGTGTTTTCTAGCATTGATTATCACTACTGTCTATTTTGATTGATCAGTGTCCGTGCCAAAATAATTTATATAAATATAAATCCCCATTTATGTGTCTATGTATATTTGGGTACTGAATGAATGATGATTTAAAATGTATATTTTACTAAGGATTATGTCAACGACAATTTTCAATCCCCCAAATTAGTCTGTATAATCCATGTCAATGATTTTCAACCAGGAACAGTTTGCCCTCTTGGAAAATTTTTGGCAATGTCTGGAGATATTTTTGGTCACAACTGGAGATGGGAGAGTGAAGGAGAGGGGTGTTACTGGCAATTAGGCAAAGGGCTACTGATGCTACTAAATATTTTACCATGCAACATGGGTTGCGTTTTCTTTGGGTCTGGGATAAGAGAAATCAAATATAGATGAGATAAATAATATCACCTGGTATTATCTAAGTTTTCTCTATTATCTATTTCTTTAAAACTTGTTCTAACCTGCCTTTTCTTTTTGAATAGGTCCTTGCTATTTTTTGTTCACCATTCCTTTAAATAGTGTTAAACAAAAGAGGGTGCTTTACCATAATCGTAATCAACAAGTTCAGATTTACATATATGAATATGATTTATATTCCAATTCAAACCATTGAACCATAACCTGGGCTCCAATGTTCTATAGTTGGGAGCATGAGCAAATTACACAAATAATATGCAGGAGAAAATGAATATTCTCATGTGTGCTAGAATATTAAGGGGTAGCAAACAGGATAATTAGTGGTTAAGTATTTTCCTTACAAACTTCAGTGATTTGAAAATCTAACAATTTTCTTCTGATTTTTATTAAATGTTTCTAATTATAAGATTTGCTTTTAATAAAAATAGTCTTGCCTGTTGGGATGTGGGAGGCATGTTTATTAGAAACTTAACTATGGTAACAAGGAAACAAGATTGCTGTCTTTTTTCTTCTTTTCTTTGACTCAAATATTTGACAGTGTTTTGCTAACTATGTTTAGTCCTAGTTTGTTAAAGATTATAAATCTATTGACAAGTGTATCAACATGAATCAAACATACCCACGAAGTTCAGGGTAAAGATCAGGGTATTCCTTATAATGATTAATTAAATCTACAGATATGTTGAAATTCAAGGAAACACAAATTTCCTTTCAAAGCAATGGAGCCTACAGAATGACTCTCTCTAAGTGTATTTTATTAATTTTGTTTACTTGATGACACAGGACCAGTGTATTGTGTTTGCAGGATTTATGAAGATGACTTGGATTGTCCTTGATTGTCCTACTGAGTATTCTATTTCTTTCTTAAACACCTTTTTTTTTTTCTTTTTCTAAGGCATTCTAGTTTAACTACCATGTGTTCAGGATTTGACTGTTATCCCTTAGCAGCACTAAAATAATCTTAAAATTTTGACTGCAGCAATCCAAAGTTTTTCTCCATTATCTTCCAATAGTCCTTTTATGAAGGATTTTGCATTGAAATCTCTCAGAGGGCAACAGCTTTGTTGCTCTGAATTTTCGGCTGTGTGCCTAGATCATGTTTTTGCTAGGTGACACTTCACTAATTATTTTTCCCTGAGCATTGTGAATTGTCCATGTATCTGGAGGAGAAGGACAAGATAAGACATGTGACTTCTAAAATTAATGTGATTAACTGCTGGCACCTTATGATTCTAAAAAGAAGATTAAATTAAAACCACAGGGAATGCAACATAATTTTTTTGGAGAATGTACTTTTTAATAAAGGACTTTATTTTTTGGAGAAGTTTTACATTCAGAGCAAAATTCAGTGGAAGAGCCACAAATTTCCCATATACCTCCTGCCCCCACACACGTATAGCCTCCCACATTATTACTATCCCCATCAGAGGGCTCTTTGGTTACAAATGACATACTGACACATCATTGTTATCCAAAATCTATAGTTTACACTAATATTTACTCTTGGTACTGTACATTCTATGGATTTGGAAAATACATAATGATATACACTGAGTGGCCACATTATTATGATCTCTGATTGCATAATAATCTGGCCACTCAGGTGTGTGTGTGTGTGTGTGTATTAGAGGCCCTGTGCATGGATTAGTACATGGGTGGGGTTCAGCCAGCCTGGCCAGGGGGAGGGGACATGGATGGTTGGCCGGCCTGCCTGCTGGTCCAACTCCTGGTGGTGGGGACAATTATGCATATTAGTTTTATTTTTATTATATAGAATATACACTGAGTGGCCAGAATTTTATGTGTTCAGAGATCATAATAATCTGGCCACTCAGTGTATATCCATCAGTACAGGTTCATATCCAATATTTCACTGCCCTAAACATCCTTTGTGTGCTGCCTGTTTGTTTCTCTCCCCTTAATTTCTGAAAACCACTGATATTTTTATACTGGGTCTATAATTTTGTCTGTTCCAGAATGTGATATAGTTGGAATCACATAATATGTAGCCTTTTCAGATCGGCTTCTTTTACAGAGTAATGTGTGTGTAATTTTGGCCAATGATTGGAGCTTGGATTGTTTCAGCTTTCCTAAGTTAGCCATTACGTTGTAGAAACTGGTATCAGATAATGAATTTTACCTTCTCCAATAGAGATGATTATTCCAAAGAGGATTGTTTATTTTTTTGGTAGGATATCAATTGTTTTCTAATATAGCAATCTTATTGAGTGGTCCTTTCCCTTCAAAACAAATATGCCACCGAAACCGGTTTGGCTCAGTGGTAGAGCATTGGCCTGCGGACTGAAAGGTCACGGGTTCGATTCTGGTCAAGGGCATGTACCTCAGTTGCGGGCACATCCCCGGTAGGGGGTGTGCAGGAGGCAGCCGGTCGATGTTTCTCTCTCATTGACATTTCTAGCTCGCTATCTCTCTCTCTTCCTCTCTGTAAAATATCAATAAAATATATTTTTAAAAATATATGCCCATTTCTCAGATCCTTTCCACACCATTTATTACATTTGGATGATTCTTTCATTATTAACTCAAGTGCAACTTTGGTCCATGCTTACATATTTGTGTTTTGGAAATCATCCTTTCCTATTTAATATCTTTAAACATTCTGGTTGAGTACACAATTAAAAAAAAAACAAGAATATAACCAGTACATGTAAAAGACAAGGTCTGCATGTTTATAACCTTACATTCACTTGGAGAAGCTATGAAAGTGGGAGTAAGCATGATTTTTAAAAAAAGTATCTTTGGATATGAATTTAATATATTGAGGAGTTTTTTTAATTCCTATCTTTCGTCTTATTTTGACAAAATTATTCTGCTTCTAGAGCACTTAGAGGCAGACATGAGTACTACTAAATATTCACATGCATACCTATCACCACCTGGCACCTGTGCATAGTAGATATTTTGCAAACACTAGAGGTTTTGAAAAATTATGAGAGAGTGGTAAAAGTAGCTATAGCTTTTTTAATCTATGACCTCTCAGAAGGAACTTTATTTTAATTGAGAGAACAGTTTATTCTACGATTAAAAGCTGCCATATGACAAATTAGAAATGCATTTCTGAAGACTTCCCTTATTTGAAGGGCATGTAAGTCCAGGCCTGTGGGACTTGCTAAGTCTAAGGTATTGGGCTCACACAAATCCCTTCTTTCTCTGTCTCCCTATAACCACTCAGGCCATCCTGTTAAGTCACTTTTGAGTGATAAGTAAGTTCATTAATCATCATTACACTTTCTGTGAGAAGTAATGTTGATAGGTACATTCTTGCCTCCACAATATCAATCACTACTACGGTCCCTGATTACAGATAGTATAGTCTGAGAGAGGGAAATTAACTGAAGAAACACAAGCAAGCCATAGCAACATAGTCAAGGACAGGAAAATTATGAAGTCAAGAGGGCAATTGAAAAGGAAATTTTTCTACTTACATCCAGTCAATTCCATTTATTTGAATACTAGAGGATTTTAACTTCCATTCCTATGCTTCTGTTCATTTTTAATATTGTCTTCATTATTACTCATGAGTCTTTTAATTTTAAATTACAGTAACCCACCTCAAAGCAATTTAAACCAAAAAGGAAATCCATGTGCCCATTGAACAGACAGTCCAAGGGCAAGTTCATTAGACACACCTGGACTAGTAAATTCATTGTCAACAGAGTTCTCGTTCTTGGTCTGTAAGCTCTGCCTTTTCTCGTCTTTTTTCTCAGGTGCATGCCTTTCATATCATATGTGACCGCAGATATCCATGATCTTTATCACTCCTTTTCTGAGAACCATGGCAAAAGTTTCAGGAAGAACTCTAATTGACCCAGTGTAAGACTATGGCCCTCTGAGAAGCTGTACCTGTGGCCAGAGGGAAGGAGCTTTCTAGTGAGAAAGAACTATGCAGCTTACTCAAAATATACCTAAGGAGAATCACATTCTAGAAAACAGTCCATGTAGACTGCAGTGGATACCGTGGAAGAGATTTCAATAGGAATTTAAGTTTGTTTAAGATATTAAATTAACTCTGCATTCAAAGGTATTTTAAAAGAGAAGGTGTTTTCTAGTTTAAAATAAATATATATTTGTATATATGTATATGTCACACACACACACACACACACACACACACACACACACACACACACACTCAGCAGCACCTGGTGAATAGTAGGCATTTTGGAAAGTTTCAGGTTAATTTTAAAAAAGGAAGTGTGAGATCAATGGTAATGGTAAAGTAACTGTAGCATTTTTATTCTCATTATGAGCCAGCTCTTTTACTTACTAGCTGTGTGTTCTTGAGTAAGTTGTATAGCATCTATAAGCCACCATTTTCTAATTTATAAAATGGAAATAATCATATATTTACTACCTTTGTCATGGGATTATCTTTTTCAACTGTAAAGTATTTTATAAATGTTAGGTGATATTATGTTCCCTTTTTCAAATTCTCCTTAATCCTATAAATTCCTTGAGGCATTCCTATGGGGCAGGGTTAACATTTTTAATCCTTAATTTTTTCTTTCTTTTAATCCTCCTTTTAAACCTTATTTTTCCCTTAAGTCCTCCCATGAGGCTGCATAAAGACAAATCTAATTTGTGAGCATACAAACACATAAAAATGATATGAGGTGAAGTTTAAGAAGCAAAGAAGTGCTTTATTTGTCTTTTATATAGTTGCTCTGAAATATCAGTAAGTTTCATCTCATTTTATAGAGACTGTAGATGTATAGATATACTTCAACTTCCTGCAAGAATCCAAGGGCCCAAGGGAAGTTAAGGGATTGAAGGAAAGAAGGGAGATCAAAGAGAAAGGGGCTCATTATACCCATATGAGCCGACTCCGTATGGACTGAAATGATGTAAATGTGTTTACACTATCTGGACTATGCAGGCAAGGCTGCCTCTCACATATGCAATGCCTGCGTGAGGTTAGAAAAAGGCTTTGATCTGCCTCCTTGGTCCATATGAATTAGAAAAAGTCACCTTATCTTGGTTTACACAGATTAGCCAACAATGGGAGGCCTGGATCTCATTCCTCATTCAGTCCCTTTGCCATGCAAGGGATAAGCTTGTACAAGTTTGTGTGAGTATCTAAAAATATATTGTCTTCTTTGTGCTAAGAATCTCTACTTATTTGCCTTCCTAGATGTCATGGGCATACCTGAACGTGTGTAGTGAAGAAGGTAATCCAACTTCCTCCTCTGTTCCCCTTTTGCTCAGTTGGTTTTTGTTTTTTTTGTTTTTTTTCCTCCTGCATATCCCACATTCCCCAGCCTCAGGAGCCACCTGCTCTCCTGAAAATGAAAGGCAGCGTTTACCACTTACATTTGCTATGTTCAGCAGTGCCCTGGAAAACAAATATAACACGACAGCTCCACTCCGCACTCTATCTGGGTTTCGCACTTCTATTTCCTTTTGCAAATCTGAGGACAATTCAGAATTCTGGTAAGAAAAGTTATTGATGGTAAACGCTGCTTCCCACTTCTGACTTTTAGAAGACTCACAGTACCTCTCTCTGGAGCAGCAACAAAATAATTCCAAATGCAAAAGAAAGCAACCACACAGTTCCCTGGAGAGAAAGGGGAATGTTATTATGCCTAGTCTATCATCATTATCATCACCAAATAGTGTTAGCTGAGCCTCCAGGAGCACGAGGCTGTGGGGTGGTTAAATTGGCATCATTTTCTCCTCCCAAGACCTTGCAATTTAAATAGAAACAGAGCATCAAAGACAAACAAATACAAGGTCAAACTGAGACCAACACTAATACATTAACATACTCATTAAAATAGAATAAAACCCATTATAATTCAATAATAATGGGAGGCAGTAAGGCATACTGTACTATGAAAAAATGTGCTAAACTAGGAGTCGAGGGATTTGGCAGCTTATTGGACAAGGGGCTCTGGGCAAGTCACCTCTCCACCCCTCAGGTTGAAATGTTTGGAAGGATTTCCAGAAGGTACTTTGGGAAGGGGAACCAGCATAGAATGGAATCCGAAAACCACACACACCTTTCAAAATTATTGGGTGATTTAGCTCTTGAGAATGTTGGCTTGTCTTTAAATTATGAATGTCCAGTTACTTTGACCTCCCCCCCCCCCAATTCCAGAGGTCCTACATGTGTTACTCAAAAATCATTCCTCTCTGTAGTGGTCACCACCAATGATGATGTCTCTCATATCTTCAGTTGCCTGTGGAGATGAGCATGTTTTTTAGGATGGCTATGGTATGTGATCAGAAACCCTGTCCCTAAGAAACAATAGGGTCAGAATTTCATCCACCCTTCTGTCTTAATGTCAGAAACAGCATGACTATTTCTCCTTTCTGTGAATATTGTTATAACAATTTCATTCCTTGCCATCACCTTGATCCTGCTCTGTGATAGCTGGATGCCTTGGACCCACCAAGGACTATGTCAACTACAGGCCAATGTTAAAGAGAAATGCAAACAATATATTTAAAAACATCACCCTTTTTATATTGTTTCTATCAGGAATAGCCTGAGAATGGGGGAAATTATTATATAAGGTTACTCTTTCCAGGCATTACACAGGCAGATATTTAAAGAGGATATTTATTAAAGAGGATATTCATAAAGAGAACAATATGGGCATATGAAGTTAACTATTTTGTGATTTTTTTTAATATGGCCTATTATTGCCAAGTGATTAGAAAAGCTATAACCTTAGAAATCATCACATCTTATGCTAAATTTTGCTATTGGAGTTTTCTCAAGAAAATGTCAGACCATTAGATAGCTGGACTTCTCCCTATGTTGATTTATATAAAGGGGTATGTAATTGGGAGTTGGTAATTAAGAGCTTTCCAGGGCAGGGGGAATATGGAGGGAAAAGAACGCATTGGAAGGGTTCAGGCATCCCTGAGAGGACAGAAGCTGAACAGCTGACATTCAGGCTAGTCAAGAATTTTGCTTACTTCACGGTCGGAAGGAAGCCAGCTCTGCACCAAACTCTGAGGTTTTGAACAGTAACCTTCTTGTTGTTGTTTGAAAGTTATCAGGAGCAAGATTCTTCCTCCAAAGAAATTGGAGCCAAGGGACTGTCTGATAAGAGCTGGAGAATGCAAGTCCCTTGGGTTGACAGGAGCAGACCAATTAGCATCTCATTTTCTACCAGAGCTAATTAAGGGATAGCTTGCTGCATTCTGCCTCAGCACCCTTCTGTCTCAGAAGCACTGGGATGCCTGTTGAGCCTGAGGCCTGATGTCCTTTATCCTCTGCTTCCCTTCAGCTGGAAGTTGATTTTCCTCTTGAAAATAATGGGGTGAGACAGGCTCCAGAAGGGCTGGGAACTTATATGTGATGAAATCCTTTCCTAGGGTGCTGGTTCCCACAGAGATGCAATTCAACTGAGACTGGGTCAAGAAAGGATGTTAAAGGCAAGTTTGATGTTTAATTTCAGGTGACCCCTCCTCCTTTAATATCTCTGGGTTGGTTGAATGCTTAAAATGTAGTGAACACTGTACTAAGAGTTTTACATTCGTGAGGTAGAGATTCTCACTTGCAGTGTTCACAGCACTAGGAAGTTATAGCTTGAATTCAAAACCAAATCAGTTTTTGTGCTCTTTCAAATATAGTCATTGCTCTTATTGTCAATTAAACTCCCTTTCTCCCAGTTCTTTTTAATGTGAGAGGCAATGACTCTTTTTCTGCTTTTTAGTTCATACCTAATAATGGATGATATACAAGAACTGGTAAATCCACTCAAGCCATTTGAGATCTATCCACCTACCTACCTACCTATCTCCAATAATATTTTATTCCATATATATATTTTTTTTCTGGTCACATTTAAAGGGGAAAGAGGTAAGAAAAATCACAACCACATCAGTGACTGCAATTTTCATGACGACTGGGTAAAGTCAGTTCCTTTAGGTTCACACTGAGTACTTCTTCAGGATGATCCAGTTCCAGCTCATGTTCATGATGACACTAAGGCTTGCTGAGGTATTTAATCATCAAAGATACTATTAAATTTCTTAGAAGAATTTCAGCATAAGACTATACAGCTTGTGAAGATTTTAAATCATAATTATTGAAGGACATTTATAGTTATCTCTTCAAGACTCTTATATTCTCATTCCCACACTCCATTTCTAAAGCATTCTTGAAAATTAACTCTTATTGTATGTAATTAGAATGATGCATTTAAAATCTTTCCTCTTCCTTCAAATAAAAGGTTATGTGGTATATGGACACACATACATATATGCATGTATAAATAAGTGTGTCTGTGTGTGTAATAATTAAGAGATCCAACTCCAGATACCACCGGATCTCAGCATAAATCCCAGCTCTACCACTTACTTGCTATGCAAATTTGGGAGCATTGCTTAAATTTTGTAAGCTTCACTTTCCTAAAGCTGTTAGAGTCACTGGAAGGATCAAATAAAATAACTAAATGCAAAGCACCGAGGTAGTGTCTGGCTCTTGATAAGCAAACCTTGAATAGCTGTTGCTATTACTTGTACTTTTCCTCTGGAATCAGAGCTTGCTCAACTGGTCCACCTTTGTCATCCTAGAAGAACCCAGAAAGGAGTAAAATTGTTTCTGTACTTTGTTTTTTATTTTTATTTTTTTCCGTTTGTGATGGCATCACTCCTCATTTTCTTTCTTCCCTGGTCATTTGAATGATCTTTATCTCTTTGCCTATAGCACTATCAATTTTTGGTATTGAGTATAAAGGAAAAAATCACATATGAGTGTATTTACTATGTTTTTTTAAAAAATTATTTTCTGTATTCTGCTGCTTTGACATTAGGGACTTTGCTGACTCTAGAGCAGTGGTTCCCAACCTTTCTAATGCCGTGACCCTTTAATGCAGTTCCTCATGTTGTGGTGACCCCCAACCCTAAAATTATTTTAGTTTCTACTTCATAACTGTAATTTTGCCACTGTTAATGAATTGTAATGTAAATATCTGTGTTTTCCTATGGTCTTAGGTGACCCTGCTAGAGGTTCTCAACCTTGTGGGTTAGGACCCACAGGTTCAGAACCACTGCTGTAAGCCTAGGACTATCTAATCTTAAGCATATTTCTCTGCCTCTCCCATTCTTTCTCTTGAAAATCACTATGTAGATTTAGGTACGATGATGCAGACTAGAGAAAAATATGCACTAGGAATTCAGACAAATCTGCATTAAGCTGCACTGACATTAGCTGTGTCATATTGGTTTCTGGCCTCACTTTCCCCACCTCAAATATGGAGATGACAAAGATAATATCTGGTAAGTTCAAAGTAAATAGAAGAATGCAGGTACTTAAAAAATTAGATTCTAGCCAAAACCAGTTTGGCTCAGTGGATAGTCTGTGGACTGAAGGGTCCCAGGTTTGATTCTGGTCAAGGGCATGTACATTGGTTGCAGGCACATCCCCAGTATGGGAATGTGCAGGAAGCAGCTGATTGATGTTTCTCTCTCATTGATGTTTTTAGCTCTCTATCCCTTTCCCTTCCTCTTTGTAAAAAATTGATAAAATATATTTAAAAAAATTAGATTCTATATATTGAAAAATTCAGAAAGACTTTGAGTGGATCAAAAATATTACTGAGTGTCCTGTCTAGTCCTCCTCTCTAGATTATATTTAACTTTTCATTGTTTTTAAAAAATATTTTTATTGATTTTTTTACAGAGAGGAAGAGAGAGCAATAGAGAGTTAGAAACATCAATGAGAGAGAAGCATCGATCAGCTGCCTCTTGCACACCCCCTACTAGGGATGTTCCTGCAACCAAGGTACATGCCCTTGACCAGAATCGAACCCGGGACCCTTCAGTCCACAGGCCGAAGTTCTATCCACTGAGCCAAACTGGTTTTGGCACTTTTCATTGTTTTTGAACTGTGTTAAAAGTCTGTCAGTTCTAGGAGACTGATAATTATGCAGTCTCTTGTCTATAATAATGTAAATTTTCCAGTGAAGATTCGGTTGGTTGAATCCATGTGGAGATTGACAGTTTTTCCAATTCTGCATCTATTTAAGCACATTAATTTCAGCATTGCTGATTGCCCAATATAGTCACCTTCTCTTTAGATTTTTCATTGAGAATTTAAATTAATATATCACTGGTTCTCTCCTTAATTAATGAGTTTTATACAAGCTTTGACATGCATTTATTTTATAGCTTCATGATTATACCCTCTTTTGAAAATGTATCTTTTAAATACCAGTACTATAAAAACAAAACAAAACAAACAAAATGGCTGGGGAGTAGATTGGATAAGTAACAAAGGCATGTCCCCTAATACTAATGCCTGCCTAGATGACTAATGTGATAGAGTCATGGACTCTTCAAAGGCTCAACTCAGGAGTATTTCCTCCTACTGGACAGTGAAGCTTTTCTATTCATTCTTCCAAGGGACATTCATTATTTCTCAGCAGCTTCTTTCTAAAGGACTACCTAGAGCTAAGCTCCTATAGCTTCCTTCCCAGGCTGCAGCAGTTTCTTTGGTGCCCCTTGAAACATTTCATTGCAACCCTTTGAACAACAACTTATGCAACTACCTTGCATTTAGAGGATCCCACAAAAAAAGAAATACACTGCCTTGCATTGCTTTGTGCACAACACTCTTCTATTTCAGCAGGCATAGCACCAATTACCAAACCAATTCCCCCAGCATATTTGTTTTAGAGATGGAACATAGTAGTGTTGTTTCTACTTTGTATAGTATATTATTATTATTATTATTATTATTATTATTATTATTTTGTATAGTCTTTTATTTATTTATTTTTAAAATATTTTTAATTGATATTTTACAGAGAGGAAGGGAGAGAGACAGAGAGCCAGAAACGTCGATGAGAGAGAAACACCGACCAGCTGCCTCCTGCACACCCCCTACTGGGGATGTGCCCGCAACCAAGGCACATGCCCTTGACCGGAATTGAACCCGGGACCCTTCAGTCCGCAGACCGATGCTCTACCACTGAGCCAAACCTGTTTCGGCTTGTATAGTCTTTTAAACTGCTGTTGTATTCCACTCAATTGTGCTGTGAGTACTTGTGACGATCTTCAAGGCTTTATGAAGTGGTGTATTATTTGTTCAATGAAATTCAAAGTCTGTTCTAAACAACTTCAAATCAGAAGTTGCTGACCACCTGAAACAGTGAGAAATACTCCTTTTCTTAGCTGGTTAGTGAACTAGACAGCTACCTCTGGGCAGGATAAACTACATTTCCCTAAAATACAATATGCTTTTGCCTTATATGGAATCAAATAATTGAAAAAAATATTAAAACTAACCAGAGGCTAAAAGAAAGAAGTAGCAATGATTGCTGAAATGATATACCAAATAATGCAATATGTTTACTATATTCTGCTTGGGAGTTAGTGGGTTTTGACCTTAGATGATCTTAGATTTAGTTTATAAACCTTCTGCTTACTAGCTGTGAGATAAAGATGTTTCTAACTATTTTAAGCATCAGATTATTCATCTGTAAAATTAAGATAACAATATTAAATTCATGAAGTTTTTTACAAGGGTGAATTTAAATAAGGCATGAAAATGTTTAATTTAACACAGTATTGGCATACACTAAATGTATAATAAACACTATTTATTTTAATTTAATGTATTAATTAAAAATTCAGATTTTAAAGTCTCTGATTATATGTCTCCATGGATTTCCAATGCCCAATGCAATACCTGAACATAATAGGCAATCAGTAGTATTTCTTGTCTGAATGAATGATTTACTCCATTCCTGAATATAAGAATACATTTTATTCCTGAGTATAAGAGGCCAAGCAGTGCTGGGGAATGACATTGAAAAAAGAAAGAGAGGGAAAATGAGACAAAGTATAGTACCCTGTTTCCCCCAAAATAAGACAGTGTTTTATACTAATTTTTGCTCCCAAAGATGCACTAGTCTTATTTTCAGGGGAGGTCTTATTTTTCCATAAAGAAGAATATGGTACACATTTATTGTTAAATGAAAATAAAGGAAATTTATTATCTGTATACGGTACACTAGTACGGTAGTTGTCAACACAAACCAGACAAACTGTGAATCCTACAGTATCAAGAATTTACTCATTTATTCAGTGACAATCATGTCATCATCTTCTGGAACATCATCATAACAATCCAATTCCTGAATTTCCTGGTGAATTTCTTGTGACTCCATTTCTTTCAGAATCAGTGGACCAAATCTCTCATGTTTAGCAATAGCACTGTCTTTAAATGAGTACTCTTGTCAAGGTAGCCTGTTCGCAGTGCATTTGTGATGCAACTGTCAGTGATTTTCTCCCATGGATTCTTCACCCAAGTCACAACTTTTTGCAGTTTAGATTTCACAAAGTTTCCACGCTGATTTCTCTCCATTCACACAGCAGTGATGTCAGGACTCTGCATAAGGTCACTGGTTGCTAGACGCCAGTTGGGGCAGCCCTAGCAACCAGTTTATGGTAAATTAATTTTCATTCTGAGACAGAGCCTGGGGGCCTTATTTTGGGGGGATGCCTTATATTTCACTCAGAAGGAAACCTGTAAGTAGGTCTTATTTTCAGAGGATGTCTTATTTTCGGGGAAACATGGTAGTAAGTCCTCAATGTTTTGCCACTTTAAGCAAAAAGATGCACAGTGAAAGCAATTTTGCCATAGGCTAATTGATATAAATGAGTTAAGTTCTTATGGCATCCCATTAACTTTATGACAAAACAACTTGAATGAAACTTTATTCAAAGACTTGCTGTACAAGTGTGAAGAGCAAACCAATCGGTTCCTATTGAGGCTGGAGACTGGAGGCTGAATTTCCCAAATTACCATCTATGTGTAATTGCATGTGTCAGAAAGTCCTCAGAAAAAAAATAAAAGATATAAATGTGAGTAAGAGGTGGGTGAAAGAGAAAGAAAGGAATGAAATACAAAGCATTTCTATTTTGGGAGCGAAACACTAAAACAGAAAATGACTAACTAGATAAATTATTATAGACTGTAATCAGAGCAAACTTCATGATTTATAAATAAGTTCATTGGATAATGAGGCCTACACATTAGAGCTGACAGAGTTAACAACTCTCTGAAAAATCCTTCTTCTACCTTTTGAGTTTGTGTGGTAATGGTCTCATTTTTCTATCCTCAACAGAATACAGAGGTAGGACTCTAAATAGAATGTTAACAAAGTAAATGGTGTGTGTGTGTGTGGGGGGGGGTGTAGCAAAGACCTTAAAGGTAAAGGCATCAGTACTACAAGTAGCCTCTGTCTCCTCCCCACTTGTACCATTTAATATACTTCGATTTCAGGAAAGACCCTGGCAAGGACCAGAGTCTAGAAAGCAATAATAAAGGGTCACCAAAGCAATAAAAATATTGCCAGAAATAAAACTGCATGTCACTGTGTGGGTGGAAAGGATAGCTGATCCCTTGTTTTCTCTACTTTGCCATTTTTTTTTCAAAAAACTCTATTTTGATTTCAGAGCAGAAGGGAGAGCGAGAGAAACAGAAACATCAATGATGACAGAGAATCATTGATCAGCCGCCTCCTGCATGCTCCATACTTGGCATTAAGCCAGTACTCCAAGCATGCACCCTGATCGGGAGTTGAACCTTGACTTTCTGGTTCATAGATTGACTCAACCACTGAGCCATGCCACTGGGGATACTTTACCTTTTTAAAGAGGGTCACAGCCAGCCTGGCAGAGAGAGAACTTTCAGTGCTAATAATAATGGCGTTATTACATATTATGAGATGTTTAGTCCTTTGATCCTCTCTCTCTCTCTCTCTCTCTCTCTCTCTCTCTCTCTCTCTTTCTCTCTCTCTCTCCTCTCTCTCTCCCCCCCGAAAAAAAACAAAAAACAAACCCTTGGCACTATCTCCCTTCTCTCTTATGGAACATATACTCAAACAAAACATCTTACTCAGTTCTCCATTATATTTCCATTGCCAACATCTAGGCCCTACTAGATATGCAGTTTTTATTGACTGAATGAATTGAATGAATAAAATGGCAGTGCTTTGTCTCAAAGCAGGTGCTGCAACAAACAGAAAACCTGTTCCAAATAGGCCTCAATAGCTAGTTTGTTCACAATAAGTTCAATATTACTGAGTAGAACTTCCTGTCAAATTCATACTACAGAAGGAAAGTGTGGGCCTCTGCAAAATATTTATCACAGCCCACAAAAAGGGGAAAATCCTAAAGAATCAGAGGAAAACTTTTGCCTGAACGTGATTTTGTTCTAAAATAAAAAGGGATTAGAAATGATGTCTAATCTTTGAAGTTAAAGCAAGCAGATGTGAAGTGGAGGGAAATGTAAAATTTAGAAAACTATATTTGATGAGCAATATAATTACTCAATTACAAATAAAGTTAAGCAAGTATAGAGGACTAAAGTGAGGTATTTACTGAAATCCACAAAATAAGAATCTATAATTATAAAAGTGTAATATGTTAAATAGACCAGACGTCCTTCCAGATGGCCTGTGGACAAAGCCAGGGCTGTGAGGGCCAAGCTCCTTGCACGAATTTCATGCATCAGGCCTCTAGTAGTGATACAATAGTGAAAAGGTGTTGCGTGGCTATTGAGGCCGTTGATTGGTTGCTTGTTCCATTCCTGGTCAGGGTACATGCCTGTGTTGTGAGCTTGAGCCCCAGAAAAGAGTGTGTAGGAGGCAGCCAATCAATGTTTTCCTTTCATGTCGAAGTTTATATTTCCTTATTCATTTTATATATATATATATATATTTTTTTTTTTTACAAAATAAATGCATTAATAGATATAGGACATCTGGTTTATATGTGGGGGTTACTAGATTTGGGGTAGGGGTAGTGTTGGAAAGAATCGACAGAGAAGGTAAAATATTCATTGAAATAATAATTAATAATATGAATAATAATTAAGTTTATCCTGAAACATTTGAATGTAAATAAGAGTCCACAAAGTTATAAATATTAAGACCTAAATATTACATTCAAGAATAAAGAAAATTTGACCTTTATATATCAACCAAGGGGGGGGAAAGCTATATATAGAGAGAAAATAGCTCTCATACTTTTCCTCTATAGTATGAAACAGCAGGAGATAATGCAATGACATTGACAGTTTTGAGGAAAAAAAGAATTGTGATTCAAGGAGTCAATACTGATTTAAGTTGTTATCTATATGCAAACATTATATATATATATATATATATGCATATATATAATGTGTGTGTAGTAATATGCAAATAAACATATGCAGAAATATTAGGAATAAACAAATAAACAAATAAACAAAATCCTTTTATCTTCTTTAAATCCTTTACAATGGAAATACATACACATGCATATACAGCTGTCTTTAAAAATGAATTTAAATGCTCAAGATTAGGTAAGTGACAGTTTAAAATAATTGGTGATGCTCACCGAAGCCAGTTATTTCAAGTATAATGTTGTAAATCTGAATCTTCTCTGGATACAACTGTTTTAAATTCAAGAGGGGAATGGGGAAGGAAGCCTCATTCCAACTTCCAACTCAAGCCACCTTGTCCAACATTCAGATCCCCCTCGTTTAGTGAGCTAGCGAGTACTGTTCTAAAGTAATAGAGTGGAATGCTATCTCTCATTTCCATATTCATCCTAATTTAACAATTCCAGGGAGCAGAAGGACTGAGTGTTGTCCCACCCTTATTGCAAGCATGCAGTTGATAGGGGACTGTTCTCTTGGAAATATAAGTACACTGTCACTATTGAATCAAACCCTCTCCAAATCACTCTCAATATTTTTTTTAAAAAAAACAGCTTTTAAAAATTAGAGCTTTAAATTATGCATTTTGAGAGTATGTTAATTAGAGCTGGGGACAGGGTAACAGGGGCCTCGGTGGAAGAAGCAGCAGGAGAGAGACTAAGCAGAGCTGCTTCAGCTCCCTAGAGATGCTGTGGGAAAGAAACGAGCCCAGGCTGGGCTGTGTTGGCTCACTGGGAAGTCAGAGGAAGGGGACCTTGGGGATAGGTGCGGGGGTTAGCCCAGGATGAGCTGCTGCTACCCATTGCTCCCCTAGCTGCAGGTCTCACGGGGTCCTTTAGAGTTTAGAAGAGGCATGCCTATGGGGGAAGAAGGAAGGGAAGGGGAAAGCACGGTTGTGCTCCCAGGAAGGAGAACACACCTAAATCATGCATTTTTAAAATGTAGCCTTTTCAGTTTCCCTGGAACTCTAGCGGTCTTGCCATGAGAAAGGACACTTTTGGTTCATAGGGGACTGAAAATGCTGCATTGATGTCCTCTGGGAGCTCTGTGGAAAGATAATTAGCCACAAGAGTACTGCATAGAAAAGGGCTTTAAGCATTTATTTAAAGTAAGAGGTTGCTATGAAAAAGAGCTTGTTCACTGTATACGTCTTAACAGGGACATTTGTTATAAAACTTAGCTCAACAACTTACCTGAATGTTTTGCATTCATGGTGACATCATGCCAGGCTACAGAGTGTGAGAATTCTGTCTCCCTTGGTTATGTAAAGAATGTCTGGTTCTTTTCCAAAAGCTAAATACATAAGGAGATGTATACTAATTTCAGAATCCAGAGAAGGCAATTAATGCAAGGTTTCTGGCCTTTAATAGAGTAGCTTTTGGATGAGGAAGATGGAAAATGCTGAGGGAAAGGAAGAGGAAAATGATGGAGAAGAAAGTTGTTGAGAACATAATGATGATTCCTGTTCGTAAAGAGCTATGCTTGGTAAAAAACCAAAGGGAAAATTTTAAATCTGGGCTTTATTTAACACTATGAAAACTAAAATTGACTATTACAGAATACATTGAAAAAATGTGAATGGAGGATAACTATGCTTCATGTAATTAATCTTGTTAGTTTTAAAAGCAATCCTGAGAATCTTCATAAATCTTGCATAAACAAGTAGATGATAGCTTTCCAATGATGTTTCTTAGCATCTGCTAGATTTAATTGCAGTTGGGCAACACTAAACTCATTGGCAAATGATATTGGTATATCATGTATCAGTATATGATGTAGTGAATGATGTTGACCTTCAGCTTTTGAGATGGGAGAGAGATAGTGAGAGAAAGAGAGAGTGTGTTAATGAGGTAACTTTTGCAAAGCACCTAAGGATGGGAGCTTGTGGCCTGGAGAACCACACCTGTGATCAGAGAGTTAAAACATTCAGTCCCTACCACCCCCTGTCCCCAACTCTGAGGAGGGGAGAAGAGCTGGAGGTTGAGTTTCGTTGCCAGTGGACAATGATTTAATGAAATGTGCAATGTAATGAAGCTCCAGGAAAACCCAAAATCATGGGTTAGAAAGCTTCTGGATTGCTGAATATGTGGCGATTTGAGGAGATTGTGCACATGAGAGGGCACAAAAGCCCTTTCAACCACACCATGACACAAGCATCTCTTATGCCTGGCTGTTCCTGAGTTGTATCGTTTTAAGTAAAATGTTTCTCTTGAGTTGTGTGAGCTGCTCAAGCAAATTAATCAAATCCGAGAGAAGAGAGTAGTGGAGACTTCTGATTTATTGGTATACTGGGTGTACCAGTTAATAATGTGGATTTTGTAATAAAAGAAAACATGATAATTTCAACAGAAACATCAAAAGTGCTTTATTCAAAGTAATGTCCATCACATTAACACCTCCACATTTCTCCCATCTTTCAGGTAATTTGGGGATACCGTCCCAATAGAACTTTTCTTGTTTTGAGGCAAACCATTCAGAGACCCAGTTTTCCACTTCATGTTTTGAAGTGCTGCTCAGAAAGTGCATGTGCCATCAATCAGAATAAGTGGTCAACTGAAGGAGCAAGGTTTGGTGAATATGGTGAGTGGGTTCATACTTCCCAGGCAAAATCTTTTAAGGTGTCTTTGACTGGTTTTGAAGTGTGTGGTGGTGCATTATCATGAAGCAAAATTACTTTGGCGTGTCTCCTGGCACATTCTGGTCATTTTATGATCAAAGCATGGTTCAAATTGACGTGTTGGCTGTAGCCACCAGTATTAAAGGTTTCACCTGGTTTTAGAAGCTCATAATCCACCACACCTCCCTGATCCCACCAAACGCAGAACACTGTCTTATTTTCAAAGCGATTTGGACTTGCAGTTGATGTTGATGGTTGACTTGGATCAACCCATGATTTTGTGCATTTGGGATTCTCACAATAAACCCACTTTTCATTGCCAGTCACAATTTCATACAAAAAAGACTTTCTTTCATGCCATTGAAGCAACATTTTACTGATGACTTTTCAGTTTTCCAATTGTCTTTCGTTCAGTTGATGTGACACCCATTTTCCTTCCTTTAAAAATCTTTCCCATTACTTGTAAACAATAGGAAATTGTTTGCTGAGCAATGTTTAATCTTTCTGCAAGTTGTTTTGAGTTTGACATGCACCTTCATTCAATAATGCTTGTAATTGTTTGTCTTCAAACTTTTTTGGTTGACCTGGATGTCCTTAGTCTTGCACATTGAAGTCATTACTTCTAAAGTGTTTAAACCAGCGTTCACAAGTATCTTGAGATGAAGCATGTTCATCATAAGCTTCCTGAAGTATACGATAACTTTAAGCAGCACTTTTTTTCAAAATAATGAATTAAAACTTCCCGCAAATGCTCCTTTGTTTGGCCCAAATTCAGTATTCTCAAGTCTAAAAATATCTATGATATTGACACATTCAGAAAATTTGACATATGAAGTGTTGAAGCTTGCTGTCAACACAACAAAATAGCATACGTATCAAATCGCATATATATATCAACATATGTATACCTCCATCTATTGAAAAATCCACATTATTAACTGCTACATCTGGTAGCTGATTGGTCAGAAGCGCAAGTAACAGCCTGGGCTCAAAATTTGCAGCTGAACTGGGAGAAAGAGAGGAGGCTTGCAGTCTTGTAAGATTGAACCCTAACCTATGGAATATGATGCTCTCTCTGGGTAGATAGTATCTGAATTGAGTTAAACTCTTGGGGTTAAAGGTGTAACCTTCCTCCAACATTGGGGTTTAATGATCAGGAACCCAACAAACTTCCCAACAAAATAAAGAGAATACCTCTGCCCTGGGGTAAACTTTACTTACTTTATTGTGGTAGAAAGAAGACAAGATATGGTAAGGATTTAAGAATAGAATATGAACAGGATATGTGCAAAGAGGGGCAAATTTAAAACCTGCTATATGATAATAATAAAGATGGTTTATTTTGTATTTATTATATGTCATGGATAATACACTGAACTTAGCTAATGGTCTGGATAGAAAGTAACTCTTAAGTCTGGACAATGGAAAATGTTGGCCTCCTTTTGTTATTATAGCCAGACTATCCCTCCAAAGTCACATTCTATGGTTAATATTTCTTAGAACCAAAGGGAGAGCATCTGACCTCTTTGTTGAAGTCTATCAGTGTCTCTTTAATGTGGGACTGGTTCTGTATACCTTGAAATTAATCTAGGAAGCAATAGATGAAGATCAAATTTAGAACCTCAGAGTTATCCAATAGAGAAATTGTCTCTGGCTCTAGTCCTAGTATTTTTCTTGGCATCTATTATTCTTCAACCATAGAATGTCTCCATTTAAAACTGCATGGCTTTCATCCTCAAACATAGATGGAGAATATGTAATATTTAACAACAATACTAGCTGTGCTCGATCAATTTTATAGGACTATATAACATTTCCTGGTTATTAATTTTATTGTTTGGTGATGTCTATAGTATTTTTTCTAAAACATGGTAATCTTACCGAAGAGAAGATTAAAATCGACTCATCCCATCCAAGGATTTCCCTGGTGAAGATGAATAGATCAGCTAAGAGGCCTGTAATATAGACTCAGAAGAATTAGAAAGGCATAATTGAACCCCCTCTCATCACCCCCTCCATACATGCACACAGGAGAATTCTTTAATAATTGCAATTCCATCATAAGATCTTTTTGTTAAGAATTTCATAAGCAGTGCAGCATGTAGGGTTAGAAAATAATTAAGTGGATGCATGTGAGTTGGTCCCCTTTCTGATTCATGAGTTATACTGTTTGTACTGGGTAGCTTTCTTATGCTCTTAGATCATTCATTCCCCATTGCCGTGTTCTCTGCCTCCCAAAGGCTGGCCTTTATGGATTGTTTTGTCTCTTCCATTGGATTGACAACTGAAGAGGTAGATAGATAGATAGATAGATAGATAGATAGATAGATAGATAGACAGGTAGATGATAGATAGAAAGATATTCTTTTAGCTGTATGGTTTCTCATTGGCCTGACTTCATCCCTAAAGGTCAGATCTCCTCCCCAGGTGGCCCTCTCCATATGGTTCTCTTTAAAAATATCTATAAACGTTCTGCCTACTCCCCCCTTCAGGGGTGCAAACAGCCCTAGTGTTGACCTGATCACATCTTTGTAAAAAGTCCCTTTGGTAAATTCCTTGAGTTAGCCTAATTTGAATGTGCCATCTGTTTCTTGCTGGCGCCCTGACTATTTCCAGAGCTCAAAAATTAGTGACACTAGATAGCTTCGGGGTGAAAGAGGTGAAGGGATTACGCAAAATAAACAAAAAAATAAAATAAAAATACCTCGTAGACACAGACAACAGTGTGGTGATTACCAGAGGGAAAGGGGGAGTGAGGATAGAAGAAAGTAAAGGGGAGAGAATTTCTGATAGAAGGAAACATGACTTGGGTAGTTAAATACATAGATGATATATTATAAGATTGTATATCTGAAACTTATGTAATTTTATTAACAATGTCACTCCAATAAATTCAATGAAGTATTTTAAAGAAGAGGATTTCCATAATAATTTTTTTAAAAACTGTCTTTAATGAAGTTATATGTTAAGGAATAAAATATAGAGGGTAAGTTAATATGCATTATTTTCTGGGAGAAAAAAATACTTTGTAAATGAATATATGTATTCATCTCTCCAAAAGTAAGGTTGACTATCTTTGTCATAGACTAACTGTAAGAGGTTCCTTGTATTTCACAACTCACAGCTAGTACAGCAAGGGTCTACTTGCTTTGCTAATTACATACTAGTATCCTGGTCCCTTTATTTTGGTGTTACAAGGTTTCTAAAAGTACTCTTTTTGAAATGGAAACAAATTGAATAGACTACTTCATGCCTTCTTATACCATCCACAGGCCCCAAACACCAACCTTCACAATTTTACTTCTTTCTCTTCATCCTTTAGAATTAGTTTCAATGTTCCACCTATGAAAAACCATACCAGATTTTGTTAACCAGTCTCACTATAATAAAGTAAAAAAGAAAAACCACAATAGATAGCATAATATTGAAATCTGTGCAACTTTTCTGTGCTTTATTAATACGTTATGTTTACTCCAATATAGAATATATTTTAAAATATTGAAATTATCTATTTAATTACTAGTTCTATCCAGATATATAATGAGACCCTTGAAGACAAGAACCATATCTTACTTATACATGCATCCATTATATCTACCCTAGTGCCTGACACAGTAGTCACTCTATATTGTGGGATGGAGTCCTGAACTTAAATAAATTTGGATTGGGTTTAACTAGAATTATACTACAACCCAAATTATTTCCCTTAACTTTAAAAGACACAATGGAGATTATAGAACACCCCAACTCTTAGTAAGTAATCTCTCACACTCCCCATGCCTTATATAATTATGAAATATTAAAAAGTGTGACACCTATGTGTTGGGGGTTCTAGGTGAATACCATGAATATAGTTCATTGAGCTAGTGTTGAAGTAATAGGGAAAGTATAATGATTGGATTATTGTTTTTATAGGATGTTAATTCTGTTACTGTTTCAAAATTTTCTGAATTAGAAGAATTCCTGTATTTTTCCTATACTATTATTTCATGGGGAACATATTTTATTTTCAGTTCCTGCATAAATATTAAAATATATTTAGTCCTTAATAGGAGTTCAATAGATGAATAGTTCATTCTGCCTAACCAAACAATAGATAAACATAATTGTTATTAAAAGGACAGATTTCCTGCTATTTATCAGTTAAGTGTACCATAATGAGAGGTCAGGGTTCAGAGGGTTACAAACAAGAATGATGATGAAAACCAGCTAATTGCCTCCAATTATATTACTATGGTCAGGATGTTAGGGTCGCTGATGAGAATTAAGCTTGATCACAGTTATAAAAATAGAACTAATGACAATGATCAATGCTACCATACTCTTCTAGCTGGGTACAGCACAGGAGATTGTGCCTTAAAGTTGACATTAATTTTAATGTATCCTCACTTATTTTAGCAGAAAAGTATCTTCCTTTCATAATACAGAGCAATGCAAGAAGCCATTGAGGTGAGTGATGCTATAGTGCAGTTCCTATTAGGCCCCAAGATGATACTACGTAGCTGGGAAATCTACAGAAGAGGCTGTTGTCAAACTTTTCCCTCCCACCTATTTTATTTTGCTAAGATACAACTTTTAAAATTAAATTTATTGGGGTGACATTAGTTAATAGCATAAGTTTCAGGTATACAGTTCTATAATATATCTTTTATACATTGCATTGTGTGCTCACCACTCAAAATCTAGTCTCTTTCCAATGCCACATATGTGACTGCCTTTAACCTCTTTCTCTTCCCTCCATCCCCTTATCCTCTGGTATCTAGAATACTATTATTGTCTGTGTTTGTGGGGTTTTGTTTGTTTGGTTAGGTTGTTGCTTTCTATTTTATGTCCTCCATATGAGTGAAATCATGTAGTTCTTGTCCTTTTCCATCTGACCTGTTTCATTAAGCATGCTATTTCAAGATTACATTTTATAATTCTCAACATTACATTATTTTTTATGGCTGAGTGTATTCCATTGTATATATGTACAACATCTTCTTTATCCAATCACCTGTCAAAGGACACTTAGGTTGTTCCCATGTCTTGACTACTGTGAATAATACTGCAGTGACCATAGGGATACATATATTTTTACAAGTAAACTTTTTGCTAAAAGCAGCTACATAGGTTAAAAGACAGAATATTGCAATTACATTTGAATAAAAGGAGCCCAAACATTCTAAATATGCATGATGTTTGAGGCAATCCTGGGTGCATCTGGCTAGGACTTGATTTAGGGATCTTTGATTGTATGACTAGCAGGAGCTAACACTAATAAGAACTACCAGTGAAAGCTAAATATATTTAGGAGGCATGCCTGTTGGCTGGACTTCCTCTTGCAATGGACATAGGATGGATGATAACGCAGTGGGAGTTGTGGCAAAAAAATTGTAGGTAGGAAAGCTGGGTTAACAGTGTGGTTGATGTAACTTGATAGTAGTGATAGTAAATATAGACACCGATTTAATTTTATTAGATGTCACCCATTTTAAGTGCCAAATGAATGTATATTGATCATAACTTATGTAGATTCTTAGCATTAAGTTTATCTTTTTGAGAAAGTTTTAAGGTCAATAGTTGTTAGTTTTGAAGATGTTCTTCTTCTTCCTGAGAAATAACACAATAAAAACAAAAGCATATTTTTAATTGGTCTGTCTTTGAAGCATGACAGAATGTTCAGCATGTAGTATTGACAATGTTTATTTATTGATGTAACATATGATTACAATATCTGATATATCACAAAACTGGAATGGGTTGGATAATTCCATTTTTTACTTTTAGTGAGCTTGATTGCATATATCATTAAGGACCCATCCATTCATAATGTCATAATGTTCAGGAATGGAATATGTGTCTGTCCCTCCCTCATCACCCCTTGCTCATGAATGGCTTACAAGATATTTAATTATTCTGGATTTTGTTCTCCATTGAATCTAACTGTTCCTCCTCCCCCTCTTCCTTTTATTCCTCCACTTCCACTTCCTCTTCCTCATATTCCTCTTCCTTTATCTTCATTCCTTTAACATTTGTTGACCTCTACAGTTACCCATCTTGCGCATTCTATTAATCTCTTTATTTGTATTACTTAAAAAAAACACACATGAGGTAGGACTTATTATATCTAAACATGAGCTAAGACAATTATGTTTAGGAAAATCAAGTAGTAGTCCAGGGTAATGGTACTCATCAATAGCTCCCAGAAAGCACAATTTTGTTGGTTCAATCCATGTGTCATATTTGTAAGGAGACCTCATTGAAATAACTTTCTACTTTGAATGTTTTTATATATTAAGAGAATAAAATATTGCAAAAGAGAGGGATGGGGATCCTTTTCTTATTTAATAAATTTAGTTTCCCCTCTGGCTGTGAAAACAGGAGCTAAAGCTATGACAAGTATTTAATTGGGGAAAAAAATGTCTCTGGTTTCTGTTTCTTCCTGGGCACAATATCAGTTTCCTCTGGGGCATTCAAAAAACACCAGTTGGGAAGGCCAGAATGAACAAATAAAGAACTGGCAAACAATCTAATCATATTTTTATATTGTGTGAGTGTTAGTGAAGCCATCTAAGAAAATGAAAACTGATCTCTGTGGACTCTGAATTCCATCTCGGTACGCACAGGGCCTTCGTAGAGACATACTTGGCTGTTGGGTATTGGGACATAGATTTCAACAGCATTAACTGAGTCAGAATACAACTCATCCTGGCCTGGCAAAAGAAGGAATAGAGGTCAGTTAGTTACTGCCAGAGGTAAAGCTATGACCCTGACTCCCCACCCTCCCAGAATTCAACCCATGTGTGATAGTCTTAAGCTATGTAATCTAACTCATGTAGCTTGCCCATGTAACTTTGGAAATCGTAGTGTCATTTTACCTACAGATGAGCAAGGACAAGGTCCAGCTGATAGGGTCAAAGGGAGAAAGACCACCCTATTGGAATCAGTGAAAAGTGTGGCTTCTGGGAAACTAAGCTTTTTGTTTCCAAAGTGTTGTCTTCAGATGGTATAGAGCAAAAAAAAAAACTTTGACTTTTTAATGTTTCCTTGACCAAAAAAAAAGCTATTTCAGAAATCATCTCAATGCTATTTGCTCAGTCAATCATTCACACCAGGCAGAATTTCTGTCAGAACTTGTCACTTTTATTTAAGCAAGACCCTGACACAGAGCAACTTTATTCTAATCATGCTCACATTCAATTTGACAGTTTTAGAATATCCTGTATGTCCGCTGTACATGCTCAGATAGATAATTTATCACCAAACATTACTCTTTTGGAAACTCTGATAGATTCTCACCTTCTTTTAGCTCAATTTCTTGGGAGCAAAAAAGCCTATATTAAAAATATCACCATTTTCCATTTCTCTGTGGATAGTGTGAGAAGACATATTATAGAGACAAACACAATTTATTTAGTAGAAGGGGGAAAGCCAATGCGAAGTAGCATAAAAAGATGTAGTGCTCACAGGGAATTGAATCCTGAACTTTTTTGACTTTCACACTGAATCTGATTTATCCAAAGGAATAAATTACATTCACCCAGTTGGTTATTTGGAGTTTACAAAACACCTTAAAATGCAATTTTAAGTGCTATATTAACAATTATATGTAAACTTAATCTTCTAACCATATTTAGCATACCGAAGACTAAAGATTAGAGAAAAACATTACTGGATAATTTGCTTAATTTGTGTTTGGTGAAAACCATTGTCATGATCATACAATTAGCAGTTCTTATTTTTTGAATGTGCATTATGGCTCAAACATTTGATTTGTTCTAGATACATTATTTCATATATTTCTTACATCCACCCTAGGAAGCCTTCTCTCTCTTTGCAGTAGAGGGAGAATGAGCTTCAGAGAAATTAAACATCTCAATGTGGTAGTATTTGAAGATGGACTATTGGGATGGTGATTAGGTCATGAGGATGGAACCCTTGTGAATGGGATTAACGCCTTTATAACAGTCCCAGAGAACTCCTTTGCCCCTTTATCTATATAATGATGAAGAAAAGATGGCCTGCTATGGATAAGAAGAGGGGTCTCACCAGACAACAACTTTATTGGGCCCTTGGTCTTAGATTTCCCAGCCTCTAGCACTGGGAGAAATAAATTTAAATTGTTTATAAGCCACCTAGCTTAAATATTTGGTAATAGCATCCCAAACAGACTAATACACTGACAATAATATTAACAGTTTTGATATTGATATGGATTGGTAAATTTGTTGACTGAAAGCTCACTAAAATGTTAATTAAAAACTAAAACACTTTCCTTCCAAGATCCATCAGTTATGTTATTGTCTTCTCGACAAACCACCTTCCTATTTCATCACGTCTGCACCTATTTTATTTTTTTACTCCTTCTTTTGAGTTATGATATGAAAGGTGTTTTTCCTGCCCCTGCACACAGGATCCCTCTGCAGTCTTCTTAAGAGTTTGGATCTTAGTGATAAGCTTTTCTTTATCTTCAATCGTTTTTTGTTTTTTTTCTCTGCCTCTTTCCCAATAGCACTTAAACTTGTGAAATGCTCTCCCATCTTTAAAAGATAAATATTTCCATTCGCCTCTTTTAAACCCCCTGGAGCTATTTTCTTATCTCTCTTCTTTCCCTTCAATACCAAGTGTCTTAAAAGAGATGTCTACAATTATTGTCTCCAGTTTTTCACCTTCCATTTGTGCTTTAGACCACTACATTCTGACTTCTACCACCTGCACTAAGATGAAATTGTCATAGATAAAATCACTATTGACTTCTTTGTTACTAAATTCGATGGAAACCTCTCAATCCTAGTTTTAGTTAGCCTTTGTGAAGAATTTAATCTGTTCGTGAACTTTTCTTTGCATTGCCCTCTATTTTAGAGGAGGCAAGGGTACTCTGACACCACACATTTTCCTGTCCTTATTGGAACTTCCTTTTGTTTTTATCCTAGTTACATTCTTCCTCTTTCTCTCTTATTCTAAACACTTTCCCTCAGTAATACTATCCATTTTCTGATTTTCATGTACTATTTTATATCCTAGCTAGAAGCCCAGTGCACAAAATTTGTACACTGGATGGGGGGAGGGGAGAGGGATTCCTCAGCCCAGCCTGTGCCCTCTTGCAGTCTGGGATGTCTCTCACAGTCTGGGACCCTTGGGGAATGTCTGACTGCTAGCTTAGGCCCAATCTTTAGGCCAGCAGTCAGATATCCCTCTCACAGTCTGGGACCCCTCACTCCTTACTCCCTGCCATGAGCCCAGCTTCTGGCTGAGTGGCCCCCTCCTGGGGGAGCACACTGACCACCAGGGAGCAGCTCCTGCATTGAGTGTCTGGCCCCTGGTGGTCAGTGTATGTCATAGCGGCCATTCGGTCGATTTGTATATTATGGTTTTATTATCTTACCTAATAATAGAGATACATGTAAATTGACCTTACCTTTGCTACACCCACAGCCAATCAGAGTGAGTATGTAAATTAACCCAACAAAGATGGAGGTTAATTTGCATACATAACTGGATCCTGGGAACCTCCTTGGCACCCAGGTCACTCCCAGCCAGCCTTTGGGAGGGCGGAGGACCCCCTTCCCAAGCCTAAAGCCTCAGGTAGAGGGGCTGTGCAGGGGCTGAGCCTGGGATTAGAGGGAAGGGCAAAAAACTCAATGGAAACATATCCTCAGGTGAGGATAAAAAGAAAAAATAAAGAAAGAAATGTCATACTCAGACACATTTTGAAAATGCCTAAAGAAAGTTGTCATTTTTTTCATGGTGAAGGGACTGGAGTCCGTGTTGATGAAAATATCTTGGGGACTTCGGTGACTGGCAGAGGCTGCAGCAGCAGAGTGATGGAGCTGGTGCCTTCCCCTGATCAGCCAGGTCACATCCTGAGAAGGGAGGCCAAACTGTAGTTAGTCCTGCCCACAATGGGGAGTGGGTCTAAGCAGCCCTGGGCAAACTACGGCCCGCGGGCCAGATCCAGCCCGTTCGGCTGTTCTATCCTGCCCTCGGAGCCGAAAGAGCGGAGGGTTCTCTTGCTCTTCCCTCCACTCCTTCACCAGCAGCCCAAGATGAGAGTGCCAGCATGGTCAGGTTGCTTTTGTTCTGGCCCTCCGGTCCAGTTTAAGAACCCATTGTGGCCCTTGAGTCAAAAAGTTTGCCCACCCCTGGTCTAAGCCATCAGTAGGACATCCCCTGAGGGCTCCCAGTATGTGAGAGGGGGCAGGCTGGACTGAGGGACCTCTCTCTAGTGCATGAATTTTGTGCACCAGGCCCCTAGTATAGGATAATCCTGTATGAAAAAAAATGGGTTCTATAGATAGTAATCTAACAGTGGTTTGATTATAAATTCCTATCTGGGCAGGTCATTGTGGGTGGTCATGCTCCAGACATATAACTTCTTTAGTAAAAGGTTTATCTTTGGCCTAAGCAAATCCTGTCCATTGTTTTTGTGCAGCTGTGCTAACATACCTTTAAAATAAGCTGAACATCCTCAAGAGAGCACATAATCTGTTAACTCTCCTGTAATCCAGCCCCTGCCTTCTTTTCTCCTGGAAACTTCTTGTAATTTTTCTTTAGGCCCCTCCTTAATTTCAAATGCATAAAAGAAACTGCAAAACTTTTATTCTCAGGAGCATTTGAGAACTTGCTTCCAGGTAATTATTGTCAGTTTAGCTAAAATAAAATATTATAAAAATTATTTACTGGTTTGGACATTCCTTACATCAATATACTGTAGATGATATTTTCAGTTTATATTTTTCTTTGGCCCCACTCTAAGTAGCTAAGTATCTAATGCATATCACAACCTGGATCATGATACTGCTATTAAATAAGGATCATAATAATTGAAAAATACCTGTGGACCAGCCTCTCTGCCAAATCCATTACATGAATTATCTCATAGTTAAAAAAAAATAGCTTCAAATATTGTTCCCATTTTAGGGTGAGTAAACTGAGGCTTAGATATATTTAATAAATTACTTAATAAATCCAATTAGAATCCCAGATGTGCTTGATTCCTAATCTCATGCAGTTAACCATTTTTTATACCACTTTGACTCATATATATGCAAGGCATTCTCCACCAACATTCAAATGCAGCAGGCCCTAAACTGAATGTTCATTTGACTTACTAACCCAATGATTTTCAAACTCTGAATTAATTTACACAATGAAGAAACTGGACTTTTTGTTTTATAGACCATTACTAAAAAATCACAAATGTGTGCTATTTATTACAATATGACTTCTACTTCTACTTAGTACCTAAAAATACATCCCTTTCTACCTATCCCCACTCATCAGAGCACCAGAATCTTCCCCTGAATCATCATAGCAGCTTTCTGACTGGTGTCCCTGCTTCAGGTCACGGCCTCTCCCATCTGGTTCTCACAACGCAGGCTGCCTGTTTTTCTGAAGTCAGATCTGTTCATGTCATTTCCTTGCTGGCTTAAAGCCTGTCAATGCTATTTGGTCCACTCTCAGGATAAAGTCCAAACTCAGGGCATGCAAGGTCATCTGTGACAGAGCCTCTCCAATTCCATGGCATCTTCTATCCAAGCTACTCACGTCATTCTTCGTTCCAATTATGAACAGATCTGTGAGCAGCCTTTGCTTTTATTTTGATTCTAAGATTTAAAAATTATTTCTATTTCTTGCTGAAAAATTATATCCTTCTTTCCCCATTGAATGAGTTTTGACTGCATTTCATCCTTTACCATTCGGCTTAGATGGAACTTCCTCTTGTGATCCTTCTCACTCCCACCAAGATTCCCCTGTGTTCCCTCATGGTGCTCAGGCATAGTGAGCTTAGACGTCATCACTACCCATGTGCTTGCCTGACCGTTAGAACGCTTTATTATGCCCCTTCAAGAGTAGCCATCATGACTTCGTTTTCTCCACAAGCAGAGTCTGTGGGAATGGTTCAATGATAAATAATGTTGGAGGTGATCTCAGTGAACACTGGAGGCAGAGTGTAAAGAAGTGAGGCGGGGAAGGAACTGTAGTCCGTGAAGAGCTCACGTCCATTACCAGTGTGGGTTAGTGGAGCTTACTATGCTGAGGCACTCTGGGTCCCAGTGTTAATAAAATCTGTGCCTCAGAGTTACCCCACACGAGAGAGTTTGCATTTCCACACACTATCCTGGTTCCACGGACAGTTAGAGTTTTAGCCCAGAGTAAGCCCTGTCCTGAACAAACCAGGGAAGTTAATCACCCCGCCACCAGCTATTATCAATTACTGGTTGAAGGCGGCTAAGGGGAGAGCAGGTAAGTGGAGGAGATATTGATTCTATGACACTTCTGGCCTGCTATGTAGGGAGCACAATTAACTCCAATAACACAAAGGCCCCAAATAAAGAAATCTAAGAGCTGGCAGCTGAAGGTTGAATCCATAGCATTTACTGCACTCTAGTTTATGGTTCTAGACTTAATACCTCACAGTGTCTGGTATATAGTAGGTACTCGAAAATATTTATTAAATAATTTGTTTATTTCTAAAAAAGAAGGGAGAAAGTTTTGGTGACTTGTTTATGGTTGAATCCCCAGTTTGTAGTACTTAGTAAGCTTGATAAATATTTTGAATGAATGAATAATTGAATCGAGTTCTCACTGATTGAAGTGGATGATCTTTAAGGTTCTTGATGTAAGCTGTGAGATTTTATAATAATAAAAAAAATCAACGTGCACCTTCCATAGCGTCCTCTTGAAACATGCCACTTTATAGTCTTGGTGTGGGCACTGTGGAGAGCAAAGCACACTGCTGAATCATCCTTAACCTTAGGGAAGAACACTGCAATGTTTTTTCATCGCTCTCTTAGCAGAGTAGCTCTGACTAATTAGAGGAGGGTCACCATGACCCAGTTTTGGGGCCCTGTTACTTGAGAAACATTTAAAAACACACTGTGGGCTGGTGCAACATACACTGGCTATTGCCTCCTGAGCTCCACTAATGGCAGAAATGTAAAGATCCATTGTTCTGACACTCCCCATGAACATCTTCTGTTTAAAAAACAAAAATAAAAAGGAATTGAAAGTGAAGGTGTGGGTGTGGGATGGGCTAAATTTTCAAATAGCTTCCTGAAATTAAAAAAAATATATAAAATTGTGGTGTGTGTGTGTGTGTGTGTGTGTGTGTGTTGTGTATGGTGTATATGTACCACTGAGGCCTGCTTTGCTAGTAGTAATTTCTTAGGTAGAATTTCTTGTTCTCTAAGCTTTCATATATTGACCACATATAATGCATTTTTAAAAATCCAGATAATAGCAATTTTCTAATTTAATAGCATCTCTTTTCTGATTACTAAATTAATTTATCTGTATAACTGAGGATTTTAGGAAATAGTTGAGGATTTTGGGAAAAAAAGCACCAATAATCTCTAATGCTTCAAACAGCTTAAATATATTTAGCTTCCTTCCCCTCATAACTATCTATCTATCTATCTATCTATCTATCATCTATCTATCTATCATCTATATCTTTCTATCACCTTTTCATCCATTTATCTAATTTGTGTACCAAATTTGGAAGCTGTCTTTATTATTTTCTTTTTAAAAAAAATATATTTTATTGATATTTTCAGAGAGGAAGGGAGAGAGATAGAGAGCTAGAAACGTCGATGAGAGAGGAACATCGACCAGCTGCCTCTTGCACCCCCCCCACCGGGGATGTGCCCACAACCAATGTACATGCCCTTGACCGGAATCGAACCTGGGACCTTTCAGTCCGCAGACCGATTCTCTACCACTGAGCCAAAACGGTTTCGGCTATCTTTATCATTTTCTGATTTAAAATATGCTAAGTGGCATAGTTAAAATTTACTCTGATGAGCTCAGGATTAGAAACCCAGGTCATAATTTGATTCACACGTGCATCACTTTTGTACCTTTTCTCAGACAGGTGGCAAAAGACTTTAGATTTTCATTGGAGAGCTCTCTTTGAGAGCTGGCTTTCAAAGCAGCTGAAATCTAGGCACTGCTAGAGGGCCATGGGACTCTGGTCAGGGGACCTAAGTAAACATAATAATGGCTCTACTAATACTCAGCAAACCATATGTATTCTCCATTATTTTTAAATTGCTTATATAAGATACAAGTAGCCTGGTGCACGAAATTTGTGTGTGAGGAGAGGTGTTCCTCAGTCTGGCCTGTACCCTTTCTAATCTGGGACCCCTCGAAGGATTTCCTACTGCCATTTTACCTGTATCAGTCCTAACCCGGCAGTCAGTCATCACTCTCACAATCTGGGATGCTGGCCCTAGCTATTCACCTGCCTGCCTGCCTGATTGTCCCTAACCAATCTTCATGCTGGTCTGCTCGTCCCCATCTGACATCTGCTGGCCTATTCACTCCAAACTGCCCCCCACTGTCCTGATCACCTCCAACTGACCCT
This sequence comes from Vespertilio murinus, assembly GCA_963924515.1. Taxonomy (NCBI): domain Eukaryota; kingdom Metazoa; phylum Chordata; class Mammalia; order Chiroptera; family Vespertilionidae; genus Vespertilio; species Vespertilio murinus. The sequence goes on from OZ004708.1 coordinate 11,585,782, forward strand.
CCTGATTGTCTGCTTACCCCCAACAGCCCCTGCTGTCTCATCCTAGCCTGATCACCCCCTGGTGACCCAAGGTCATAGCCCCTCCTTTTTTTCTTTTTCTTTTCTTTTTTTTTCAGGGCCTCCTTGAGCAGAGGCCAAGGCTAGCTAGAAGTAAGTGTCTAGGATTTATTTATCTTCTATAATTGAAACTTTGTAGCCTTTAGCGGAGGCCAGGGTTGGCCAGGGTGCATGGGAAGCTTGGCTTCCTCCATTGCTGGGGAAACCCAAGCCTTCTGCTTGCTCCAGCTACATGGCCAGCCACCATCTTGGTTGGTTTAATCTCCATACTCACTCTTGATTGGCTGGTGGGTGTGGCTTATAGGTGTAGTGCAGTGATGGTTAATTTGCATGTTTCTCTTTTATTAGTGTAAATAATAAATACATTTCAAGTTAATATAGTCCAAATCCCTCATGAGAACATTCTGATACCCCTGATGTCACAATGCCAATTAGTTGCAAAAACAGAGCTAGGCTAAAATTTATTTGATTTTCTATTAACATTCTTTCTATTGTGCCCCATGACTGCACAGTCAAAGGATTAATAATGTTTATAGATAGATAAGAATGAAAATGGAATATGAATATGTATAAACATATCTCTTTCAATATTAAAAGTGTGTACTAAAAGTATATATTTTAGTATATATATTAAAAAGTACACTGATAAATTATTTTCACACAATGTCCAATCTCTGTACCTACCATCCATATAATGAAACAGTATTAACAGTATCCCAGAAGCCTCTCTTATGCCCAGGAATTCTCTCCTCCTACCCCCATACATCCCTTAACCCATAGATACACATACATACACACATGCACACACACACACACACACACGCACACACACAAACAAACAAACACTCATAAGAATACTCCCTACTAGTATTTCTGCCCACAGATTAGTTTGAATTTTTTTTTGAATTTTATATACATTGAATCTTATAGGTTCTTTCCTTTGAGTCTGTCATTTGGCTCTAAATCACAGATGTGGATTCATCCATATCATTGCTTGTGGTTTATCTAATTGTTGTGAATTCTACTATGTAGAATGTGCTATGTGAGAGTATATCACAGCTTTTTTTTTATCTGCTCTGCAGTTGATAGATATTTAAGTAAAGCTATTAAAAATAGTGACATAATGAATATTCTTGTAACCATTTTTGTCATAGGGAACAAAATGCTTTTAGGAGCAGAATTGCTGGGTCATTTGGTTATGAATAGTTTGTCTTTAGTAGATTCTTTAAACAGTTTTCCAAAGTGCTATGTAATTTACACATCTACAAGCAGAGTGTGGGAGTTTATGCTGTTCCATACTAGCCAATGCTAGACATTTTCTTTCTTTTCTTTTTTTAAATCAGTTTCAGCAGTTGTTTAGCTATGTGGAATTGTTGTTTTAATTTACACACCAGTGTGGACTACATAAAATTATTTGAGTATCCTCATTTGTGAAGAGAGCCTGTTCACTTTCTTCCCATTTTTTTTATTGGGTTGTTGTTTTCTTACTGACTTATCTGACCTCTTTTTAGAATTTGAATGGGTCCTTTGTTATAGTTATGTATTTCAAACAATTTCTAGTTTCTCTATAGGTTGCTTTCTAAAATTTGTCTTTAGAAAAAAAGTTCTTAATATAATTCAATTCATCACTGTTTATATTATGGTTAGCACCTTTTTATTTTAAATCTTAACTAAGACATCTTTTCTTCCTTCAAGTCCGTATTTTTCGGACCATAAGACGCACCTTTTCTTCACCAAATAGTGGGAGGAAAAGTGCCTGTGTCTTATGGTCCAAGTTGCAGAGCGGCAGCGGGTCCCCCGGGACCTTCCATGTCCCTGGGGACTGCATATTTGGTGAAGAAAAAGTGCGTCTTATGGTCCGAAAAATACGGTATTTAAAATTTTTGTCTGAATTACAAAACACAAAACTCTACAAGAAATAATTTGGGAATGTGCAAAGATATAAAATATCAATGTCTGTGAAGCAAACTGTATAACAATAATGTGTATCAAAATATAGCGATGCATCTGAAATATAGAAATATGTGTCAACTTTTGTCATTATTGTCACTAACGCAGTCATTTATTGAGTAACATCTTTGAGCAGCATACTGTGATTACGTTTTATGTCATAAATAACAGAACATTTTGAAAAATTGTGAAATATTTTATATTAAACATATAAATATAAGTGCTTAAATTACTACAAGTAATGATATGTAAATTTTAATAACAAAAATCAAATAACATATGACAGAATTATTACATTTAAAATTCTAGTTAGATTACTCCCCACGTTAATGGATTGATAGTCAGGAAAGTATAAATATCTTTATCCTTCCCCCATCCTTCATCTCTATAGCTTGTTATTGGTCTTGTTTTTACTGTCACTCACTCAGAAGACATAAAGGTGAATTATTTATTATATTTCATATAAACTGTATGATGTAGTCAAAATAATTATTTGATATAGAAATTATACAAAATAATCATTAAATAATCATTTCTTTATTTTTCTATTTCTGATTAGATAATAGAACATTAGGTATGAAAAATAAGAAGCACATGAAATTGATTTTATAATCACTTAAAAAGTTAATTAAGAAAATTATAAAGAATAGCTAACTTATCAGGAAGGAAAGCATTTCTAGTTTTGCCCCTTTTTTTTTGGGGGGGGGCAGACTCTTCCTGGCAAAATTTAATTTAGGGAAATATATATATATACACACAAAATTTGTATATTTCCCCCCAAAACTAATTCAGTCTAGTGGTTGTCACTGATGGATAATTAGTAAATAAACACACATACTCACACACACACACACACATTATATTTTAGGAAATCTTATTGTTTCTGTTGCTAGATATTGGCTTTGATGTTGGTTTTAGATTAAACTTTGAAGATTCCATGTGTTGTTGTTTTTTTTTAATTTTCATCAAATGATTATTTTCTCACTGTTTTTTTAGAACTGAGAGGGAAAGCCAGAGAGAAATACTAATGTGAGAAAAACACATGGATTTGTTGCCTAATGCACGGGTCAGGGCCAAGACCAGGGCAGAGCCTGCAACCAAGGAATGTGCCCTTGTCCAAAGTTGAACCCAGGACCCTTTAGTCCACAAGCCAACGCTCTATACACTGAGCCAAACTGGCTGGGGTAGAAGTTCACTTTTGATGTTGTTCATGCTAGTGTACTCTTCTGAGGGATGGGTTGTGGGAGGGGTGCCTTGGAAGATTGTGGAATTATGTAAATACTAGAGGCCTGGTGCATGAAAATTCTGTATGGCCAGTGATCAGGGCCGATCTGTGGGGCAACCTGCAGGGCGATTGGGGGCACCTGCTTGCACCTGCCTTGTTCTGGTACTACCTGCTTGCCGGCCCTGGGCCCTGTCCCCCCCCCCCCCCCCCCCGCTACTGGTTGCCATCTGTGGGGGGATCAGCAGGGCAATCAGGCTCCCCACTGGCACCCTCCTTGGCCTGGCACCTCCTGCTCACCTGTTCTATCATGTCACCACAATCTGGCTCTTGTTGGGGCCCATTGGGGTTGCCAGTTCCTCCACTGCTGCCCCTGCCAGCACCACATCGCCAACACCTGCCGTGTTCTGCATTGCTCCCTGGTGGTTAGTGCATGTCGAACTCCCACTTGGTTGAACTCCTGCTCATGGGGACAATTTGCATCTTAGCCTTCTATTATATAGGATAAATACATAAATAAATATACATATATGTATATATATATATATATATATATATATATATATATATAACTAGTATTTTAAGTGGAAATGTCACAAATAATAGTAAGTAGCATTCATTTTATAGATTTTGTTTTGAAAACTTCTTCATCTCTCAAGTGCCTATTATGGAATAGAACTTTGCTAGGCATTAAAGATTCAGAGGTGAAAACTATAGCACCCACTCTTAAGGATCATATAGCTTTATATGAGTGCCATAAGAAGTTTTATAAGGAAGCTTTACATAGAGAAGGTTTATAAGAAATTATGTGTATGCATGATACACATCATGTATTCATTTTGCAAATTTGGTGAAGAGCAATAAGGATTTTGTGATCAGATTTTTTTCTTCTGAGTTAATAATTCTCACTGCCTACTGAATTTAAAATCTAATACTTTTATGCCATTATATGGTATGTACTGCTTGTAACATAAAATGATTTTTTTTTTTACCATAGGTCAATACAAACTTGAGCCCAGCTGGTGTTGCTGAGTGGTTGAGTGTTGACCTATGAACTAGGAGGTCAGCGTTTTATTCCCACGTCCCGATTGTGGGCTTGATCCACAGTAGGGAGTGTGCAGAAGGCAGTCAATCAATGATTCTCTCTCATCTGATTTTTCTATCTCTCTTACCTTTTCCTTCCTCTCTAAAATCAATAAAAATATATTAAAAATATTTAAGTAGAATTATATACTATGTACTCTTTTAAAAAATACTAATTGAGAGCCCTAGCTTTCATGGTAGCAGCAGAATTTTTTTTTTACTTTAATAATTGCTACCAATTCTCAATTGCCAAATGGGCGAGGTCAGCGGCTTAATATAAAACACTTTTCAGAGCACTTTAAAAATTTCTATTTGCTTATTTCCTAAGTAAAAAATCACAATGCCTGAAAACCAATAGAAATGCATAGTGGTTGTATAACTTCATCTATATTCCAGAAGACATTTTTGAAGGAAAAAAGAGATAAAATGCTGACAAAGATTGACAAAGATTCTCTCCTTGACCAAACTAATCAGATTCTTCTCAACCCTTTGATCCACTAGGACCAAGCATTGGACATCTGTAGTCATCTTTGCTTTGCCCAGTTCCTACAACAGCCCTGTTGAGTCTGTTTAGGGAAAATCCTGCTACCTTGCTGTTTCCCTTTAAGTGATTTTATCCACTGATCCCCACTGTGCTCTTTGCTATAGTCTCCATTTGTCCTATATTTGAAGCTGAGTCCAATCTCTCTCCCCTACCACAAACCCCCAGTGCAGTATTGAATAAAGTTTTACTTAATGTCTTTAACAAGTGATTTTTTAAAATAAAAAATGTATGTCTAGTTTAGGGAAACCCTCTAATCCATCACTTTTATGCTTCTTTTTTATTTGTAATTTATAAACATATTAAAATTAATGACAGAGTACCAGTTTAAGGCAACTTTCCCAAATTTATAGTATTGGGGAAGAGATAACTATTTTGTGATCACATCTTTACTTATGCAGTAATGATTCTCACCACTTACTGAATTTCAAATTTAAGACTTTTTTTGGCATTATATTGTAAACTCTGTAAGGTTAGGCCTGTACCAACAGTTTTTACCACAATATTTCTAAAGCTTACTGCATTGCTAGGCATATGGTAGGTGTTCAATATATTTGATTGAATGGAATCACATCTTCATTACTTTGCAAAGTCATCAATGACCTTGGTTTTTGGGAAAAAAAAAGTGAAAGGACTTGTGTGCATGCTTATGGACCTAGCCAGTGGCCATGGACAACAGGAGGGTGGGGGCATATGTAGGGAGGGGTTTGGGATGGGAATGGGGGGATAAGGACAATTATGTGATACCATAATCAATAAATGAAAGAAAAAGTGAAAGGGTAGAGACAGATTAAGCAAAGCCTTAAAAAAGAAAGGAACTAAATTTAAGTACCAAGTAAAATTGCTCTGTTCTTCTGTTCAATAGAGTTAAATCGGGTTCTAAAGAGGACTAGCTCCTCCATCTTTTATGGGAGTGGAGGCTCTTCAATGAAGACGTCATAGTCTTGCATTCTGCTATACACTGAGTTCAGAGTGTCTACTGAGCTGATCTGGTCCAACTATAGTCACTTTAGGTTAAGTTGTACCAGTTAAGTTTTAATTGTCCCTGAAGTCATATTGCTTACAAAACCAGGGCTCCTGATATTGTTATTTTTAGTCTTAAACCCAATATAGAATTGTACCCTTGGGTTCCCACTGACTCAGAAGCCTTGTCTCTTTTAAAACAGAGCAGATGAGAAGTGTTGGCTCAGAAAGTCCACCCTTTGTTAAAACAGCTCCAGGCTGCTCTGACTGCAAATCACTGACTGACTTGGCACCCTGGCATGGTGCTCACCAGAGGGCCACAGCTATTAACCCACATTAACTCCCAGAAAGCAGTTTTCTGGAGGCATTTGCTTGACTGTTATAAAACCAATTGGAAAGTTGTTCACGTTGAACAGAATATATCATACAACATACATAAATCTCTAGTACTCCAATGTGATTACTGTTAAAGACTGCTTTTTTCATGAAATAGGAATCAATTAAAAGACCTCAATTTCACCTTTTTCATCAGAGTTTATTATGACTACCATGCAAATAAAGAGGCTCTGTCGTGCACTGAATGTGCTAATTTTGGGGGAGATAAATGATGTGCTTAGTGGTTAACTTCTGCTAGTAGATGAAAGATGATGATTTTGCTCCTTAAAATATTCTATAAGGCTTTCATTTATAGTCTTATAAATGGAAGTTTTAAAGCAGGAATGGGAATTCTTCACATATGGTGGAATGCTCTGTGTGCCAGAAAAAAATACTTTATGGTTTCACTAACAATTAGAATAATGATTTCTTTTACCTATAACTATTTTTATGCAGCCCCATTAGGAATGCTTGTATTCTTATCTTACTCCTCTATCAAATTATGGGCATCTTACAGCAGAGAATGCCCTATGTTTTATTTTGTCTTGCACTCATAGTGCAGGTAGGTGAGAGTTGCAGTATGTGTTTACAGAAAGCTTTATACTGAATTGAATTTATAGATGCTTAATTGAAACATTTCCATATCCATAAAAATGCAAGTAACAGAAGGAATTATGAGGCAAATTTATAGGAAATACACAGAAGATTCTTAAGATGCAAATGAATAGTGAATTATTTATATCACATTCTTGTCACAGAATTGTTCATTTAAAATATGTTTACTGAGAGGATTGGATGAATGTAAGAACTTAGCTGAGGTAAACGTTGGGCTTAGCCTACTCAAAAATCACATCAAGTACTAGGAGAGAGAAAAGAAAATAGCCGATTGTACTTTAAGTGAAATTGGAAAGTTTATGGACCAGGTAGAATCTTTAATTAGTGACTGTCCTGCCTGTTGAGCAGAGAGAGGCATTCTAGGAATATGGCACTCTTAGAGAAAATTGAAGGAGAAAATAGGACCAATGAGTGAAGATAGCAGTGTAAAGAGATGAAAGAGTTTAGGAGAGTCTGAATGTTAGATGATGATTAATAACATCACACCATTAAAAAGCAGCAGAGGAGAGATAGAGTTAAGACATATCAGAAGCCGAAACCGGTTTGGCTCAGTGGATAGAGCATCAGCCTGTGGACTGAAAGGTCCCTGGTTCGATTCCGGTCAAGGGCATGTGCCTTGGTTGCGGGCACATCCCCAATAGGGGGTGTGCAAGAGGTAGCTGATCAATGATTCTCTCTCATCAATGTTTCTGACTCTCTATCCCTCTCTCTTCCTCTCTGTAAAAAAAAAAAAAAAAAATCAATAAAATATTTTTTAAAAAGATATGTCAGAAGAATTTGGATATAGAAGAATATAAAGGGGGGATAAATGGTGATGGAAGGAGACTTGACTTGGGGTGGTGTACACACAACACACTATACAGATTGTAGAGAGCCGCCTGAGCCCGAGGGCACTGGCAGAATCCTGTTATCAGTACTGATTTCTTATCTTTATCCCTGTGCTTGGAATGAGGAACAAAAAGGACCTTGACCCACCCAGGTCTTGTTATGCTAATTCTTGTACCAAAAAAATAAGGAGTGTACCCAGATCCTGATGAATAACATTTGGGCACACCAGAAAATCCTTTTGATCATAAAATCCCTTTTGGAAACCAATAAATATGCTGTGTTGTCTGAGGTGAGTGTGACTGTCTCTCCATCAGAGAGATGGTGCCCACCTAGCTCCCAGCTTGAATCTATTTCTTGTCTCTTTCTTTCTCTAATTTCTTAATCCCCTGCTCCTCCCCTCAGGAACCTGTTGTTTTCCATGGGGGACAGGGAAAACAGAGAAAATGTCCACCACAACAAATGATATTATAGAATTGTGTACCTTAAACCTATTTAATTTTAACTAATATCACCCCCAACAAATTCAATTGAAAGAAAAATGAAGATATGTCAGAAGGAGAAGTGACTAAATATCATCATTTATAGATAAGACTGAGTCTCTTGAGATAGGGATATTTAGGAAAATCCCAGGTGTGACTTGAATTATCTACCTCTAGTCCAGTGCCATTGTTATTATTATTATTTATGGAAAGAGTCCTCAGTAATGATTAAGCATCTTAATGCTCATTTCATTAAGGATTTTGCAAACTTAGCTACAAAATAATGTATTGATGTAATTATATTCCCCAAAAAACACTACATTAAAATGGCACTACACATCTATTTGTAACATTATTTATTTATTTAGTAATTCAATTAGGCATTTCTGTATTTTTAAGGGAAGTCATAATGTTTACTTTTAAAAAATACCTACTTTTGTATCTTTTTATATATCACATATAGTAATCTAAATGATACACAGTTCCACTTGGAAATAGTTACTTAGCTCTATAATTTTCTTTATGTACATGAATTTTCCCAAGTATGACACGATGTCAGTAAAGATGTTTGTTTAAATGCATTCATACATAAGAAAACTATGGTGGTTAAATTCATAAATAATAATTCTTAAACAAGGTTTACTATGATTCTTGTGCCCTTTTACTTCTGACACTTCCTATCTGTGCTGAGGAAAATTACTAACATTCAATCATCCTTTAGTAGTAACACAGTTATCCCTTAAAATAAAACTATGAACCATCATTATCCCCATTTTTCAGATGAAGAAACTGAGGCAACATAAAGTTGGACACTAGGTTTGAACAGTGTCAGGATTTGAACCTAAGTAATCTAGGGCAAAAGCCTCTGCTTTTTCATTTTTTTAAATACAAACCATAATAGGGGAAGACTTTATTATCCTACCTAGAGGCCAGGTGCATGAAATTTGTGCACCCTCTCAGAGTCTGGGATATCCCTCTTGCCATCCGAGGTCCCTCTCGATGTCTGGGGTCCCTTGCTTCTTACTGCCCACCTGCTCGCTGCTCCTTACTGCTCAGCTCACCGCTGCTCCTTAGTGATGCTGCAGAGGTAAAAAAGGCTTCTGCCACCATCACTGTGCTCACCAGCCAAGAGGCTGGCTTCTGGCTGAGCTGCGCTCCCCATGTGGACGTGTACTGACCACCAGGGGGCAGCTCCTACATTGAGCGTCTGCCCCCTCATGATCAGTGTGCATCACAGTGACCAGTCATTCCACCAGTTGTTCAGTCGATTTGCCTATTAGAGCTTTATTATATAGGATTATAGCAAAAGTAAGTGACACTTGGATTTTGTAAGTAGCTTATAATTTCTAATGACAGAATGAATCGTTTCGGTCACTTGCACACCTTTCCTGTTATAGTAGGAAGAATGAGCCCATGGACCAGCCAGAGGAAACTGCCTGGTTGTCTCATGTCCCAATCCCTGAGGGACAAAGGCCAACTCTTATTCTGCAATTTTTCATACCACTGTAGGTCCCGTCTTTCAAACAGAATTTTGAAAACTGTGGGTACATCAAATATTTACTAATTATTGTATTAGAGAAGAAATGCAATGCAAAATCTATTAACTCATTTCTGCTGCTAGGTATTTTAAAATTGGTCTTCATGAAATTAAAATAATGAAAGCGAGGTCAAGATCAGAGAAAGAAGCCATCCCCAAGTTTGGCAAATCCTAAAGACAGAAGGATACAGTGTTTCAGAATTTTACTTCCCAATCCTGAGGCACTATGAGGTTCAGTAGAAAGAGCAATGCCCAGGTGGCTTTTCCATGTTTGCCATTAACTGGGTGTGTGACCTTTGGAAACCTTAGTAATGTGTGCTAAGAAAATCTAGCAGCGCTCTTGGCCTAGGTCAGTCCCCCTTTCTCCCACATCTTTGACAGAAAACCATAGTGACAAGGCATAGAGAGAGCAATTTCTGACAAAATCCCTAAAGGCCACTTCATTTGGTTGATGTAATTTGACCTTCACCCATAAAAAATTGTTGCTACTTGTCAGAATAATGTTGCTACCTTAAAACAGTGTGTGTGTGTGTGTGTGTGTGTAAAGGCCATACCATGAACATCCACTCAGCTACAGATAAGGGCATTAGCTAGAGAACAGACAAGACCTGGATAAAAACTTTTTCTTTACATGCCCGAGAGGTGAGAAATAGATGTTTAAATTGGATGCAGGAAGCCATGAGGGACCAGGATAATGACAGGCAGAGGGAGAGGGAGATTAGAGCAGCTGCGTTTGTAAAAAATGATGCTACGTTCTTTTGAAAATTTCAAAGGACTTGAAGAAAATGGGGTTCGGGAGGATAGCTCCCTAGGTTTCTAAGTTTCGGGGATACAGAGAAGGGCTCTTTGGCCTTAAACAAAAACTAATATAATGTGTGAGGCTTTTTTTTTTTTTCCAACAGTAGACTTAGATTTTCAACCTAGATTTTTAAAGAACGTTGGTGTTGCGTACTCTTTAAAGATCAAACATTGTGACATAGTGTTACATGAAGGCTGGGTTCCTTTCGGAGAGCTGGCCCAGCGGGGTGCATAGTTAGCTGAGCACTGTAGGCACTAGAAGTGGGGGAAGGGACTTGTGCCCCTTTGTTGAGAGACACGACATTGGTTGGCATTATTGTACCTAATTTATAGCAGGTAAAATGGAGCCCCATTAAGGCTGAATTGACAATTGTGAAATAACTAGTAAATGTAGAGGTGGGCACTGATCGATTTGGTTCAGTGGATAGAGCGTCGGCCCAAGAATTGAAGGGTCCTGGATTTGATTCTGATCAATGGATCAATGGCATATACTTTGGTTGAAGGCAGGCTGGATCCCCAGTCGGGGACATGATGAAGGCAATTGGTCAATATTTCTCTTTCATGGGTATTTCTAACTCTCTACCTCTCTCCCTTCCTCTTTATAAAATTCATAAACTATATTTTTTTCAAATGATGAGTTGGGACTCCAATTATGTCTGACATTGTGTCCATATTCTTAACCACACCACAAGTTTTGAGGTACAGAAGGCCTGAGCTTTCTTACATCATGACCTTTCTACCTTCTGTCCCTAATGCCACACCCCAAATGCATCTCTTAATTCTTGTGAAGTAAGGGGCATCGTGATACAAAAGATGATTCACTGCGCACAAGTGAGTCTCACAGAATGGGAAGGCAGTGTTGGGGAATAAACCAAGAAGAAATGGTCACAATCTTTAAGACAGACACGTCCAACCAGACCACCGGGATGCCACCATGGATGAGAATGCAGCATTTTTATTGTAAAAGTCCACATAATAGGCATTTCCCTTTGTGAAAAGGTTTTCAAATACATAGACAAGGAGCAGTTGATAATTAAGATTTAGGATATGTATAATATATATTCATATTGCCAATACTATGCACACATTGGAAAGCCAGCTTTTCTAAGTATCCCCATTATGGAATACATTTCAAGTTGACATTAATAACATGTGCCTTACCATTGAAAATGTGCCAACAATTCTCCCAAGGAGTCAACATTTAATATGTTAACAATCCAAAACAAGAAAATAATTTATTCTATTTACATGTGTTTGAGGTTACACACTAGAGCACTGGTATATTAAACATTTGTAAAATTGGCAGCTAAATGTGTTTCAAGATTCACCCAGATGACTTGATGATGACTTTACATGAATTTATATTAACAAAGCCACTTTCTCTTTTTTCCTACTGTTTTCTACTCTTTTTTACTCTATAAAGCTTTACTAGCTCGGATTGAATTCTTACTTAGAGCAATGATTGCCATAAAAAAAGAACTGACAAAGGATGCTAACTTAGAAAAATAAGGATTCAAGATGAATCCACAAAGATGAAGCTCTACTCATGTTGTTTTGAAGTCTGTGACAACCACTTTATGTGATTACAATCTACTTGAATGATTGCATAGGCTCAGCCTCCTTGTAAGTCATTCTTTTGTTATTTCAATTTTTAAATTTAATCTTCAGTACATTAAATTATTTTCACAGAATATAGAATACTATATTTTAAATACTAGTCAGGTATGAGTATTGATAATGCCTGCCATGTGTCCTCAAGGACAGTTGTTATAGGTTAAGGTTAACCCACTTCTAAACATGAAGAAATAATATAGAACTTTTAATTATTCTGTAGCAGACTAATTTTTGTATACAAATAGAGGACGTAAGTATTGTTTTAAAGGAATATAGACATTAGCTAAAATAAACTTTTGAAAATGAATATATATAGCCTAAGTTCTTTGGATCCTTCTGTTTATATCTACAAAGTCAAATATCACTTGACATTGCCAACATGCAAAGATGAGTCACTGGTTCCAGGCCAGCACAGAGAGATACAGTGGCATGATATGGGTCCAGTTCACTCCAAACCATACTTGTTGAGCACCAACTGTGTGCCAAGCACTGTGCAAGGTGCTGAGGACCCAAAGAGGACATGGAAAGGACACTGCCCCCGAGGCACTCACAATCACTACAAGCAGATCTTGCGATGGAGAGTAAGTTCTGTTAAGATCTATAGTCCTAAAAGGAAGGAAAAATAGCAGCAAGCACATACAATCACTTTATACTCTATGAAATTGGGCATATTTAGAGGTGGCAAATGTCTATATTCAGTCTATATTTTACTTAGAGAGTTTAATATGTCATACGAGGAAGTATAAGCTATTTCAATCTTTATGCATGAGGGAAAATGTAGTCAAAAATTTTCCCTCCAATTCCAATCCCAAATCTTTATAATTGCATTCATGATTCTTTTGTAGCCCAAAGACATAAAGAGTAAAAGACAATGCTTTTTGATGTTAACTTCAATCCATTTATTTTGGCTCTAAAGAGATGCATGCATTAAACTTGAAGCATTCTATGTTATTGAAATATTTACATCATTGTACATGTGATATGAAGGAAATTTTCTATCTTGGGATCGAGGTATAAAAGGTTTCTTGTCTAGGTTCTTATTTGTAAAATGAGTTGTGATTTGTCTCAAATGTGGGAGATATTCTGTTGGTATCAGTTCTCTACAACTTGACCCCAATGGTCTTAGAGGGAACAGTTTGGGATATTTTGCATCTAACTGTATTTTGAATGGGACGAGGACACCGCCACTGCAAATACTCATTGATTTTCCTATTTCAGTTCTGTAGCTGGAAATATCTTGTTTGATTTCAATGTTCTTGCTCTAATTTCAACTTGCCCTGCAGGTTTGCAACACAGAAACATTATAGTTTAAATTACACTTATCAAAGGCGAGTTGGGTGCAAACAATATGACATTAATACAATTTACCAGGCTAGAACAAAGAAACGAATTCAGATCCTTATAAACCGCACAGAGGATTATTTAAGTGGACTTCGAAATGACATCTTCTCTCCATGAGATTTAGTAAATAAGACCCTTATAACAATGAGACCCCCCCCCTACCTCTTTACAGGTAGAGGTAAGAGACCCAATAAACCAAATTGAACAAGCAGAAGGCGGTGGGGAAGAAGATCCGTGCATAGGAGTCCATTTTGGCAATTCGGATATGTATCCTCCCGTGTCTCCAAGCTCCTGTTCGGCAGTCTTCAAAACAGCAGAAAAAGCTGGCACAGTCCTTGCCATCCAGACACTCATACCCATACTCTTCATCTCTCTCTTGAAGGTGCGTGGCATTGTTCATTTGAATGGTTGCGGATCTTGGGCGAATATCAATAGTAGGGGCCTGAGACAGGGGCGGGACAAAGAGGGATCAGAGTTAATTCCACTTGATAAATCCTGGGCTATTTCTCCACAATGTTAGCAAAGTGAATGATGAATCTGAAAATGAGCACTCAGGAAATTGCTATGACATTGTGATCTACAATGGTGAAATTGAACTCAGAAGGATAGCACATTTGCAGATTTTGAATTTTGAGTTTAAGCAGTGCAGCTGAAAATAATACCATCAAGCTTATAGCTGGAGCAAGAAGATTAAACACCAACAGAACGCAAAGTTTAAAGATTTAAATCAAACAACTACATGGAATCTTATTCTAGTAAATATTAGATGCGAGCTGGGTTACATGAAGGCATTTAATGGTTTTGCATGTGAGTAGAACAGAGAAATAAAAAACGTATCAGTTTTGAAATCAAATTTTGTGTAATGCTTACCTATTGGCAAATAATAAACCCCATTATACTGAGCAAATTTATTAGATGCTTTTAATATAAAATGTTAAAAATATGCATACTATAGAAGTTTCCTGAGTTTTTGCTACAAGAGTATGACTCATGTTTTAGAGGAATATGGTACTTTGCGTAATATTCACCATCTAGAAGTTTCAGCAGGTTTACCTGCTAGCGAGTGAGATTCAGAAAAATATTCTACTGCCTGTCAGCCATTATTTAACATTTGAGAAAAAAATTAGGACTAATCAGCTGAATCCTAATCTAACTTTTGCTTGGGGATGAATTATAAAATTGCTTTAAGACTCAGTGGTCTATTTGATGTTACTTTGGATGATTTAGTTTTACGATAATATAAATATAAATCCCAGTGTCTCTGGAAATCAGCTGTCAGAATTCAACTGGGAATAGAAATCTTATAATATTATAGGACAGAGCCAAAAGGCTCCAAGTCATCCTAGAAGGAAGGGATAGGTTTTTTTTTTTTTTTTTTTTTTTTTTTTTTTTTTAAACTAAAGCATTTTAAAGAGAGTATTATTTGTACAGAACAGACAGGTAAAGCTTAGGCCAAAGGAGGTTATTTTTTGCATGAGGATTTACAGAACTAAAATTTAAGGGCACATAGGTTATATGTGGTATACGGCAGATGCAGGCAGTGACACCGGATTTCATTTTCATCTGCAAAGAAAGGGTAGGTTTTGGCTTTGATGCTTAAAGAAGCCCTCTTCACTAACAACATCTCCTAGTGCTTATAGCTTTTTAGCTTCATGGAAGGTCATAACCTCTGTGAATTAGCATAGGGTTGTTGAGTCAACTCTAGAAATAAACAGAACTTCCGCATTTTAAATGTTTTATCTTTAGTATAATGCTAAAATGTCTATTCATAAAAAACAAACAAGCACCATGTAAGCGTTAATACTTAAACTCAGCCGTTGCATGCAGTGAATTTCCATTCCAAAAACATTATACCTTGAAGGAAAACATCCGAAGAAGCTTTGGGTTTGTAGACAGAAAAGAGAATGCATTTCATTTCATTAAAGGAAGAGGAAGAAAAAGGAAAGAAAAAAGAGACAAAATAAGATAAATTAAAAATGCATTTTGAAAACATAGTAGGTGAAATAAACTAAAATTATAAGCACAGAAGGACAATTTTGAACATGGAACAAAATATATGCCTAACGTTGAAAAAGAGAATCTGGTGATTGCTAGTGAAATCTTCCATAAATCAACCCACAATTATCTAACTACAAAAGCCAGGGTTATTCATTTGTGAGGAATCTTTTTATTATTTTATTTTCTAATTATCACTAAGGTCTTATTAAGTGAATCCTGACATAATGAATCAAAGCACATATTAAATGGGCAAATTAAATTCAGCGTCTCTTTCATACCTTATGTTCTTGCCTGCTCTGATAAAGCATCTAATTGACTGAAAAGGGGGGAATGTTTGAAATTCTCAGGTAACTTTACTTTCTCAGTTTCTTTCATCTTCTTTCCCTTCTGCTTTATTTTCTTCTGTCATCTTCATGACCATGGATTAAGGAATCCACATGTTTCTATTTCTGAAACAAAATGCACTCTGCAATGACCTAGCTGTTAGAGAGGGGCAGAAGGCTTTTTCCCAAGAACTCAGAAAAAGAGAGGGAGGAAAGGAGGGAGGGAAATAGGGAGGGAGGGAAAGAAAGTGGGGGGAGAGAGAGAGAGGAGAGGAGAGAGAGAGAGAGAGAGAGAGAGAGAGAGAGAAGAGAGAACTCTTCAAATTTGTTTGAAAGCCAGTCCTCTTGTACCCTTGTAATTGCTGGCAGGTAATAATGCTAAGTATCAGTAGAACCATCTTCTTGGATGTGGGGCGTGTAGGGATGAAATGGAAAGTGAAGGAGAGGGGGAAAACAAAAACACAATTAGGAAATGAAAATAAGGAGAGAGAAGATGTGAAGGCAAAGAGAGGCAGAACAGACAGGGAAGAGAAGGACTGCATAAAGTGTAATGAGTATTTGGGGAATTAGAGATAAGCTTTTTTTTTTTAATTAATCATAAAAAACGATGCTTCTTTCTTTACCTGTTATAAATTCTTATATTCAAATAAACATATACCATGTAGAGAATTTCACTGGTGTTCTTGGAGATGCATCGGAATACAACCTAGAATCAGCAAACTTCCTCTTTATAATTCAGTCTCCCCAAAGTTCATGGATCAGAGAGTTAGCCACTATCATATCTCTCATGGCCCTTAGAGCAGATCAGGAAAGACTATCAGTGGGGTGAATTCCTTGGCCTCTGCCTTGAAAGGGACTGGACTTTAACTTTCATTGGCCTCCTATGAGCCAGATATTGTGTTTAGGTGGGTAAATGGGTAGCTATATGCTCGCTTCAAAATGAAGAATAAAGGACAATTGCTTTAGGCATTGAAGTTTGTGCCTTATCATCTCTATTTTAAGTTTGGTGGCAAGGTGAAGTCATTCTCTCTAGTTCCAAATCACTGAAATCAATCCAGGTTAGTACTTATATAATCATCCACATCAACCATCGTCATCAAGTCAATGATAAGAACTTTCATGTGTAAGGTACTAAGTAATGCTTTTTACCACTGTTACATTTATTTCTGACAGCAGCCCAATAAGATATTTTTATAATATTCTGTTATATATGACAATATAAAAACATAGGAAGGCTAAGTAAGTTGTCCAAACAATAGATGAGTTATTTCTTTTAAAATATACAGGTGCACACTGCCCTAACCGGTTTGGCTCAGTAGATAGAGCGTCGACCTGCGGACTGAAAGCTTCCAGGTTTGATTCCGGTCAAGGGCATGTACCTTAGTTGTAGGCACATCCCCAATAGGAGGTGTGCAGGAGGCAGCTGATCGATGTTTCTCTCTCATCTCTCATCAGTGTTTCTAACTATCCCTCTCTCTTCCTCTCTGTAAAAAATCAATAAAATATTTAATGTATATATACAGGTACACAGTATAAAACCAATAGAAGTCCTTTGGTGGCAATACACACACACACACACACACACTCACACAGAGACATTAGTTGCAAAAGTGTGGTGATTCTTGAAATTTAAAGATTCTTATGGATTCTTGGTAGAAAGCTTTGGATAGAAAATTTTAATTTAAAATATCAATAAATTTAAAATCTTATAGTAAGGGGGCAGTAAGGTGAAAATCAATAAAAGCTGGAATAATAGCAGTCAGAAGAGAGATGCATCTCTCAGCAATGGTTATAGTCTCCATGAAACGAAAGAGAGCAAGAGCCTGCCTTGGTGAATCAGGTCTCTCTTAACTAATAACCGTAATAAATCCTTATGTTCTGGTCAAAGTCACACATTCAATTTTCATCTTGGAGCCCAAAGTGTTGAGGCATAACCTGTAGATAGACTAACCAAGACAAAACCAAAACAAAGCCAGGTGGTCTTTCGGCATAAAAATTTCAGTGGCCCCAGTGAGAAATGATACATACAGGATTTTTCTTCTTTTTGTCTTTATCCTTCTTTGGTTTCCGATTGCTGACAAAATAATGTAGGGTGCCATACTCCACCAAAGCAGAGAAGACAAATATGAAGCAGACAGATACAAAGAGGTCCATTGCTGTGACATAGGAGACCTTGGGCAGTGACTTCCGGGCGATGGTGCTGAGGGTTGTCATTGTCAGGACAGTCGTGATGCCTGAAGAGAGGCACAGTAGAGAAGGTCATGTGACCACGTCAGCAAGTTGGGTGACTTAGTCACAATGGAAGCTAAACCTGTTTTGTGGCTTCTGATAAGCAACCTCAGTAATGGGAAAGGAAGTGTGATTAGAATCATAGACTATGCCCACAAATATTTGTTGCCTCTTAAATGCCATTTAACCTTGCAGCACCTCTGCTTCCTTAGCTCTAAAAATATGTGATAATTTTTGTAATGATTACAACGGCTTCTACATGCTTTAGTTGTGAAGAGTAGAACAGGCAGGGGGCCATATTGAATATACCTGATTTGTCCTCAATGATCAACTTGTAGTCAATGACTGCTTTTTTGCTCAGGGGTCTCTCCCTCATATTTAGCTCACTCACCGTGCTCCCTTCTCCCACCATGGTCTTTTGCCAGTGAGCACTCAGTTAATGAGTAGTTAAATGAGCTGCCAGAGTGGCCATAAGAGGGATTTTGTACTTCAAGAGAGGAAATTGATTTGAAATCTTTTACTTAAAATATTTATGGGATGGATAAATCAGAATGCAGAAATCTATTTGATCCATCCTATATAATAGAAGGGTAATATGCAAATAGAACAAACTGCAGAACAACCAAACAACCAATCAAAGTGTAATATGCTAATGATATGCTAAGACTGCTCAGCCACTCGCTTTGATGTGCACTGACCACAAGGGGGCAGGCAGTTGAGTGACTGACCAGATGCTATGATGTGCACTGACCAGCAGGGGACAGATGCTCCCACCTGTAGGTTAGCTTGCTGCTAGGGTACTGCTGATCAGGACTGAGCGAGATGGGCTGGACACACCCTGAAACCCTCCCATGGTTCCTCTCCAGTCCGATCGTGCACCAGTGGGGTCTCTCAGCCTGGCCTGCACCCTCTTGCATTCTGGCAGCACAAGCCCCTCCTGATCAGGACTGACTGGGTGCAAACCAGCAGCAGGCAGAGTGGGGTCGGGATGAGTGGGAGTGGCAGGTAGGAGCTGCAGGTGGCATTGGACTGCGGGTTTCAGCCTGATCCCTGCAGGCTACCCTGAGGACCCCACCCATGCATGAATTCGTGCACCGTCCTCTAGTTTATTTGTAAGTGTACATATATTGCCCAAAAATAATCATTGTGCCACCAGCTATGTGCCATGCACTATACTGGGAATAAAAGATATTTGCGTGCTAATGTGAGAGACAGGCCTAGCATGTTATACAACACATTCTACTCACAGTGACAATTAATCATCCTAAAGTAATAGGCTCACACTATTTTGGGTTTGTTTTAGCATGTAGCATTAGACACTACTGTTGAATAGTACTTGCAACATAAAGTACCACATATAATGGGAAAATCAAAATAACTTTATTTTGAAACCGATGGGAGGCTAAATTAGATTTGGCAGAGCACAAATATGCAAATGATACATTTAAAAAATTTTCCCCAGTAATCACTCTGCCCTCAGGTGTAGTGGCCTGAGACAGATCATTTTGTCATAAAATGACCACAGTTGCTAACATTCCTAGGTCTTACTATGGTTTGTATTCTTTGCATGGGATAACTTATTTAACCTAATAAAACCCCGTAAGTTCAGTAAAGAAAATGACATTTAAAGATTAGTTTTACATGTGAGGAAAGAAAGTGTAATGAATAGAGATTAAGGATATTTCCAGGTCCATACTATAACTGTGAGTTGCAATTCAGGTTTGTTAGATATCAAAGCCCCAGCTCTTAACTATTGCACGATACTGCCTTCCTAGGAAAGACTGAGCAAGAGATGTGGTTCTCATTTTCTCATAGAGAATGAAAGGGATTATGGTTTAATAATTCATCTTTCAATAGCTTTATTCTTAGTTAAATCTTCAGGGAATTTTATGAAGCATAAAATTTTTATTCATGGACCTAGACTCCAATGTCCCTATGATTCTGTGGCTTTCTTATAATCTCAGTGCACCTTCTTCCTCAGGTGAGAAAAAAAAAAAATGTGAAAACCTGAGACAAATATCACCATTATACAGTAGATTAAGAAAACTGTATATAATTTTGAAAGTGGGGAGATGGGTTCTCAAAATTTCACAGGTGATTTTGTCCTCCCAAAATAATCTTCCTAGTGACTCATAAGTAGCCAATTAACATGTATGTATGTCCTCTAATGTCATCATGATTATGCATGTTGGAATTAATTCACAGCCCATGGTGTGCTTGTAAATATGTAACAAATTACTCTAGAAATAAATGAATGCCTTGATTTTTAGTTCTTATTTTGCTTATTACTACTTTCACCTTGGCTGATGTCCAGCTGCCGATGTGACATTGCTAGACACACTATTGGGAAAGGACAAATTATTGGTTCTCATGAGTTGATGTCAGTAGCTTCAGCTTACAGAACTTCCCAAAGACCACAATGAAAAGTCTATTGAAATTAGAAGGGTTTTTTGTTTGTTTGTTTTTAGCTAATTTATATTTATTAAGATAATTTACTGGGGGTGGGGAGGAAGCATATTAAATTTGTTAAGAGAAACAGAATTAGGAAACTTTAAACATTTTTTTCCTTTTTAATATACTAGTTTTCTTTAAAATGAAACAAAGAGCATTTCTATGTAATTGCTGACTGGATTAAAAGCAAATCAATTTGGAAAGGGGGATGAAGATTGCGTGTTTTGGGTACTTACCTTGGCTGAGTGCTATAACAGGAAGAACTGTGTCTTACCTAGAGAAGTTCTGGCTGGCACGGCATCCTTATTGATCCAGAAAGACACCCAGGATAGAACAACAATGAGTGTGCAGGGGATGTAGGTCTGGATGGTGAAGTATCCCATTCTTCTGCTCAGGTCAAAGTAGACACTCATGACCACATAGTCTCCTGGGAACAGACCAAAGATAGCACCATGCAACCCCTTATCAAACACTGAAAAGCATTTAAAAATGAGCATATGTTCAAATTTCTCACTTTTAAAATGAGAGTTCCATTCAGGGGTATGTTGAAAACCATCTTCTACCAACTTGGGTTAAAATAAAATAAAAAATTAAAAAAACAAAAAACAAAATCCAAATGAAACTGAAGTCCGATCCTTCTAGAAGCAATGTGACTACTAGAAAGAAGGAAGCATTTTTGAGCATATTGATCATATTTTCTTTTTTCAGGTGATTTTTGATGGTGCCTTTTCTGCCTATGTAATACACACAATATACATTGTTTGTTTGTTTGGTGGGGAGAGATGGAACAGAGCTTTTTATACTTGCCTAAAATGAATCCTAAAATTTGTAACAATTTTCTCTTGTTCTCATGACCTATCTTCATACAAACCAGAGGGTAATATGCTGGTGCTTAAAATGAGTAAATGACTAGTTCTCAATGAAATTCCTATGCTGAGACAATTTTTTTCCTCATACTTTCATTGAATCATACGGTTTTGCTTCATGGAATTTACTTCAATTGGTAATTTCTCATTTATTTGTGTACTTGTTTTTGTAATGCTTGTCTCCACTATTAGACTTTAACAGCTTGAGTCCAAAAAGTGCCTATTTTAGGCCATCATTACACTACTAATAATTAGCATCCTGCTTGATTCTAAATAGGTATTTCATAACATTTGTTGAATAAATGATCAAATAAATGAACACACTTAAAAATGTAAGCATAAAGCAAAAAAATAAAAAACAGCAACAACAACAACAACAACAAAATAACCCCACAAGATATCCGGAGGCTATATTTTTGAACATTTGGATTTTTAAAAAGGAGTTTATGTAAATAATCCAGAATAGAGTCATAAAGGAATCAAGGAATAAAAGCTATGCATGATTACAATTTAATAGGACACAAGTTGAGGTTTCTGATTTTTTTTACATTTAGGCGTCATGCATTGCTTTTAAAAGTCCATGCCCTGCATTTTACATGGTTCTAAGTGGAATTTTAGGGAATTTTGATTTTTAAGTTGAGAAAATGTACTATGGGGATATATCCCAGTTATCACAGATTTATGTTTCCTTTATGTGCTTAGAGAACATCAGTTTTAAAGACTATATCTGCTCTTGCGATGGGAAATGAACGCATGAGAGATTGGCTTTCAAATATTGCTTCTTTTTCTCTTTACCAAAGTATAATTTGTCCTAAAATGCAGGGAGAATGAAATCCAAATTATGTGTTTCATTTTAATTATTTGGCTTCATGCCCACGTTTCCCTGCTTACTTGGCTGATTTAGGTGATTTGAAAATAAGGTACTTTAGAAGCCTCTTGCAGACAAGACTGACTTAGCAGGATGAGATATTACGGCTCAGCCCAGTTCCCCCTCCCACTCTCAGGCTCAAGGCCGCACCCTTCCAAGCAGCTGAGGCAGAAAGCCCTCATTGGCTCATTTTCAAGGAAGTAAAGACTCTTCCTTTCTAAGTGGAGTTATGAGTATATGCGAACCTGGCCTCTAGTGGATTAATGTACTGTTGTCTGATTCAGGCCTGGCAAAGGCAGTAACAATGACCTGGACACTGGGAAATTTGGCTCCCTTTGGAACATCAGTTCCCTCTCATAGATCAATAAGTAGCAATTATTTAGTGATTATCTCTTAAAACTTGAAAGTACAAATTTATTTCATTATTTTTTAAATCCTCATCTGAAGATATTTTTCCATATATATATATTTAGAGAGAGAGTGGAAGGGAGGGGGAGAGACAGAGAGAGATAAACATGGATGTGAGAGAGACACATCAACTGGGTGCCTCCTGCATGCACCCCGATCAGGGCCAGAGATAGAGCCTACAACTGAGGTTTGTGCCCTTTACTGGAATTGAACCTAGATTCCTTCAGCCCACAGGCCAAAGCTCTATCCACTGAGCCAAACCAACTAGGGCAGTGGTCCGCAAACTCACTAGTCAACAGAGCCAAATATCAACAGTACAATGATTGAAATTTCTTTTGAGAGCCAAATTTTTTAAACTTATAATTCTTCTAATGCCACTTCTTCAAAATAGACTCGCCCAGGCCGTGGTATTTTGTGGAAGAGCCACACTCAAGGGGCCAAAGAGCTGCATGAGGCTCGAGATCTGTGGTTTGCCAACCACTGAGCTAGGGCAAAGGGGCAAAGTTACAAATTTCTTATTGATGTCAACTAGATTTTGATTAATTCCCTGAGATTATGCTTCTTTGTATTGATTTATCTGGATTTAAACTATTTAAAGTCAAACATTTTATAAATTAGTTTGGGCCTTGCTTTTGTTTTAATTTAGATTATAATATACAAAGGCTATGATTGAGGATTAAAGACATTTGGGATGATCCCTAGTAACGGCTATCTTTTCCCCACTCTGTTTCTTATACCTGAATACCAGAGGCAAAAGCAAGATTGGGAAAAAAAAAAAAAAAAAGGTTTCTTTTAAAATAATAACATTCAGGAGATACTTTTTCTCCCCTTGAGAAAGATTATTTTCCAAGTCCTTGAGAGTTTTCTGCATATTTTAAATGTGTTAAATGGCACTTTACAAGTTATACTATTTTAAATAAATCTGGACAATTTTAGTAACTTCTTTTTACTCCTTATCATGAAAGAGAATCTACACTTTGGTATTAATGATCTGACTCTCTGAAAGGTGAACTTTAATTTTTTCTGGAGTAACAAGATAATTATCTCAATTCAATTCTCCTCTTTCCTTTAGGCCAGCTTCTAAATTCCCATAGGTTTTTAATCCATTGATTTCTATTTTAAGATAATAGCTTCTGAGCATCTTTCATCTTTACCAGCAAAACTTTACCATCCAAAACTTTTTTTCCACTAGAGTACAGATTCAAATTTGGGAATGGGCCATTTAAAAAGAAAGCAGCTTCCCAGTGATAGCCTGATAGCCTGTCTTATCTCTAAGGCCTTATCACTGTTTTATATTTTTAAAAATTCTTGGGCCCAGGAGCCAATGAAATTAAATCCCCTGAGGGTACTGCATCAGTGATTCACCAAGTCAAAGGGGTCAAAGGTGGCTGTTTCAGCCACTGCCAATTTGTTCTTTTTATTGAATTATTCTAACATAAATACTTAAAGTCATAGCGTGTTATAAATTATTGTGTTCCCTGCTTTTGTCCCAAGTTAGGACATAATAGGCAAGCTATGATTGAGGAGAGACGACATAGAATTTGAAAAACACCCATTAATGTCGATTCTTTATTTTTTGTAAGCTTCTTTTGCCTAGTCTCAGGAAGAGACTGTCAACAGCAGTGAACAATGAACTCCAGTTATTATTTCTTTGGAGTGAAATAAACCATATGAAAGTTTCAAAATTCAAATTTATTAGAGCTCTATTTCATATATGAGACTACCTCTTAAAAACTTGAAGATTCCCCTCAATGGAGGGGCATGTTAGAGAAATATGCCCCTCCATTGAACACCTAAAATCAGAAAAATTACTTTCTAGTTACCAGTAATGTAGCCTTACCAGGTGCAGATACTGGGCTGAATGATGTGCATATATTATCTCTAAAGATCCTAATCACTTTGTCAAAATAATAATAAAGACTTTATTTTGTTACTCTCATGATTCTTCCTCCACTTAACTATAGTGAATAGAGTATATTTTATTCCACCAGGTTAACTTTGAAGACATAATTGTACTCTTTTTTACATTCTGTTCTGTAGTCTCATCTTTATTTAAATCAACAAATATTTTTAATCTCTGCTATACATAGAACACTTATTTTAGGTAATTTGGAGGTTAGCACCAAAGAAATTGCACAGCTAATTCTAAATTAAATGGATTAAATGGGAATAAAAGTATTTTATCTCTGACTACAACTTAGATAAGTGCTATGCTGAGACAATGCATTATGTCTACCTTTAGTCTTGTTAAACTCTTGAATCTGAGGCCTAATTCCTTGAAGTTCATTTGACCACTAGCAAGTAGGAGAGTTGTTTGCATTTTCATTTGGGGAAATTTATGGAATTAGATCTATACCATACCTAACACACAAAAATAAATTTCAAATGGATGGACCAATGACCCAAATCTAACTGTGAATTTAAATACTTCACATGAAAAGTTAAATATTTTTATTGCATGCTTCTATATTTTTTCTGTCTTTATCTGTCCTGGAATCATATCTCAGCTAGATCCCTAACTCATCTCATTTATTTTCCTCATTCCAACCTTCCAACACTTCCCTTCAACCAACATACATACATACTCTCTAACTGTGACTAAACCTGTGCTAAGATTAAATAAAAATTAAAACTTTATTTCCTCAGTTTATCAAGCTATTTTATGTGCTCCATAATTACACATGTCTAATGACTACTGTACTGTGGTATCACAGATTATAGAAAAGTTACTTCATTGTGGATAGCTCCATTGGACAGTGCTGGTCTATCAGGGGTGGGAAAACTTTTTGACTCGAGGGCCACAATGGGTTCTTAAACTGGACTGGAGGGCCGGAACAAAAGCAACCTGACCATGCTGGCACTCTCATCTTGGGCTGCTGGTGAAGGAGCGGAGGGGAGAGCAAGAGAACCCTCCACTCTTTTGGCTCCCTGGGCCAGATAGGACAGCAGAACGGGCCGAATCTAGCCTGTGGGCTGTAGTTTGCCCACGGCTCTAAACTAATCTTTCTGGAATGAATTTCTGCTAATTTCATTCAAGTTCCTGAGTATAGAATCCACATTTCTTAGCATATGGTTATAGTCCATTTTGCCCTGATCCATACTGCACCATCCCAGCTCTGTCTGACATCACTTATGACCTTCCCCATTTTATGATTACCCAACCAGATTTACTTCCTGCTGTTTCAAAGGAACTGCTCATTCATTAGTCCATCGTGGTACCTTGAATTTCTTCTGGTGCTCCTCTAATCATGTCACACATATGCACACCTTTGGACTGCCATATAATTTCCAGTTGATGTCAGTACACCCTAAAATTCTTTAACATCTCCCATAACTCTCTGTATGGTCATTTCCCTGACCACATCTCCAGCCTAATCTTAAATAGTATTTCTTCACACTCCATCTGTAGTTTTTTTAGTTCCTCCAAGGCCTCCTGCTGCCTCTTGCCTTAGAGTCCTTTCACAGGATGATTTCCTTGGTGCAAACTCTAATAACTCCATCTTAGCTGACTATTCTTTCTCAGATGTCAATTAATTTATCTCAACATTAACAATCCTTATTAGACCAGGTGTCCTTAGTAAGATCTCATAGCACCATCTATGACCACATTAGAGCTGATTATACCTGAAGGTATATGACGGTCGTGCATATTGGAATAGGCTCTAGTTTATAATTAGTCCAAGAGCTCCATGAGCAAAAGTAGCTATATCTTCTTTGCTCACTGATTTTACTCTCAACATCCAGTACATGCCTGATATATAGAAGAAATTCAACAACTATTTATTGAAGTAGAGGCCCGGTACACGCGATCAGGGTCTATCTGGGCCATCTCTCCGGGTCCTGAACAGGGCTGATCAGGGCCAGCTGGCTGGGGGCGGGACCACAGGAGGTTGGCTGTGGGAGTGCACTGACCACCAGGGGGCAGCTCCTGCATTGAGCATCAGTGCATGTCATAGTGACTGGTTGACCGGTCATTCGGTACCGTAGGCCTTAGGCTTTTATGTATATAGATGAGCAAATTTAGCTAAAAGGGCCTTGAAGAAAATTCTGGGTAAATTATACACCAAAGGCAATTAAAATCAAGGCAAGAGATCAACACAGACTTCTAAAATATTAAACTTTTACTTGAGAAATTATTGCTTCTGGAAATAACTTTACTAGGTACTTTGCTGAAGCCTGCAGATGTACATATAAGGTCAGAGAGAGCTGTTAGCAATATTAACTGCTTGCCAAGGAGAAAAGAGGGAAAGGAAATAAGCTACATTAGAGTGGCTACATTATGCTTATTAAAGAATCGATTGGAGATTTCAGCTTCTCAGCCAGATCCAATTAGTGCCAGACGAGAACAGAGGGCTTGGCTGCTGAAACAGAACCATAAGTCTGCCACGTCAAGCCTAATAGGTACGTTTTCATCTCAGAACTGCACCATTTTTTTTTTCACATGTTGCTTGTTTAAGCTCCTATGTGGAAAAAAAAAAGAACAAAATAACAATTGGGGAAATACATTGGAAAATTAAAATATAAAATATCCTATTTTCTATGCTAAATCTATCCCCAGTGAGGAAAGAGAGCGTACGATGGTGATGAAAAGCAGGGGCCACTTCAGGTTAGAGACAGAGCTGGAGTCCAGAGTTCTTTAAAGGCTGACTTGTATAGGGGGCTGACCTGTCATGAAAAGGGGATGAAGGAAGCAGGAAAGATCAGTGGGGAAAGCTAAGCATGATATATTTCAGCCTACGTGGTGGGACTTCCAGGAGATTCTGGAACAAACTGCGCCACAGAGTGAGTCCGTGTGTGTGTGTGTGTGTGTGTGTGTGTGTGTCCCACCTAGAGGCAGAAGATGCAGTCATTTGTACTCTGAAGGCTGGATGAGATGGTTCTGTGGTGGCCAGAGGCAATTCTTCTGAGAGGGAGTCAATAGCAGGCTGGTAGAGCCAACCTCTGCAGCTCCCAGGGTTAAAAAAAAAAAATCCTAGTCCTTCCCTACCTGGTTGTGTGACTCGGAGTATGTCCCTTAGCGTTCTGTGTCTCAACTTCTTTGCTAGAGCTCAGGGCTATTGTGAGCAAAAGAAGAGTTAATCACTCTTAGTATAATTCCTGACTCATAGGAAGAGGTCCATGTATGTCAGTTATTACAAACTAGTGTAATGTTATAGAAAGGAAGCCATTGAAATTCATGCAAGACGATGCATATTTTATCTTAGGAGATGAAACTGTCAAGCCCAAGAATCCCCGCTGCCCAAACCAGTAACTGCTTCTGGCGTCCACGGCCTGTTCATTCTCATCCCGTGATCAGGATCGTAGATGTAAAACAAAGATGGGTCATTATTGAATGAGGTTAATACACAGTGCTGGTTTGGATAACTGGGCACCCCAACCACGCAGATAAAAATTCCTTTCCTTTCTACTTGAACCTTTATGTAACAAATGTAGTGCTTTTAGGAGGTTGGAAACTCATTTGTCTGGAATGCCAGACTGTCTGACTCAACAAACCATGCTAGAGATTTTCTTTCAGAGAATAGCTGTGGTCTGAAGAAAGCTCAATATTTACAGCCTCCAGAGATTCGTGGTTTACTCTAGGTTCACCCAGTGAACCTATTGGCTAATATCTCAGTTCTCTATGCCTTTACTAGAGAAGTTTATTAGTGTGATAGCTTCTCTTCCTTGCTCTATGAAAAAGCCATCAGATTATTAGCTCAGGGTGGCCTTTTGTAATACAATTCATTATTGTGAGCCCATCATACAATTCCAGCAATACAATGAATAAGCTCACCTTGGGATTTATAGTACCGTAATCAAACAACTTTGGCTTGGAAGTCTAAAGTCGAAGCTACAAATGAATGCATTTGCCACTTTGATCCAACCAAAGGGAATGCTGTTTCCCAGCATAATTAAATCTGACTCCTACAAACATCTGACTAGATACTGAAACGTGTTTTTACGTAAGGGCAGAGTAGTTCATGGTTGCAGAAAACATACAGGATTCAGGCCTGGGATTCAAATACTAGTGCCATTAACAACGCGCAAAGACTTGAGCGAGTTATATCCTTCCAGAAAATAGGGATATCATACCTATTGCTAAGGCTCTTGGGAAAACCACATTTGCTAATGGTTGGGAAAGTGTTTTGTAATCTTTCAGAGACACCGTTTAGATGAGGTGGTACTTGCAGCTCCCTAAGGACAGTTGTTTGTTGTGGAGGGCCGCTACAGTGTTTGGACAGGTTCAAGCCTCGGACTAATGAGAGGGCACAGTCCTATCATAGCCACATGCAAGTCCCAGCTTGGAGGGCAGAGCCGTCCCAGCACAATAACAGCCAGAAGCTTTAGTTGTAAGCTCGAACCTGTGGTCCAAACAGGTGGTCCCACGTGCCTGAGTGATGTGGGCTTGATAGAGTTCAGGTGCATGTAATTGAGTAGGATGGAAACCCAGGAGAATGTTGTAAACATCTTGACCACGCCCTTACTTTGCCTCTTGGGATCTGCTATAAAATAAAGAGACAGCTTACACTGTTACTATCTCTACACCAGAGAAGACAGCATCCCACCCAGAGCCAGCTTTCATTCTCTTGTCTGTCTTTCTCAATCCTTCACCGCCCCCTCTCAGGCTCACCGAACCTGGCTGAGCTGGCGCACGTAAGGTGTCCTGGGGCTGCGTATGCCGTGGCCGTGCCGGCACGCCACAGTTTGTAAAAGCGATTCCATGACGTTAGTAGGTAAGTTGCCTGTTGAGTGTGTTTTTGTTTTGTTTGTTTGTTTTCAGCCCTTGTTAAAAGGCTACCTGGTACTGTTAAGAATAATAGGAAAGCAGTCAGTCTTGTTCTTGTTTATATGAACATCCATGTATCCATGAACACCCACCACTAGTACCATCATTTAACTACAATTCATAGGATGGGTCACAAAAAATTATTTATTCTTTTCTGTTCAACTTGAACTCAGAAGCCTAGAAGAATTGCACATGAAAATGTTACTTAAAGTCACGAAAATGTCCTTTTATGTGTGGTTAATCTCTGCTTAGGCAGTGTTTCCCAAAGTGTGGTACACATACCCCCAGGGGTACGGGAAGAGTTTGGTGGGAGTACACATCGCACCGGAGTTTGGTGGGGATATGCACTGCACCGTGTTTAGCTATGCCTAATTCTATGTTCTCATGAGTCAAGTCAAGACAGTCTTGTGAGGCATGAGATGGTCTGGTGTGCAAATAAATGTTATTTATAATATAACTTTTATTTATATTTTATTATGAATAATTTTATTTTTCGTTTATTATTATTTTGTGTATGTACCAAAAAATAAAAATATTTTGATTATTAAAATACATCCATTTTTTTTTTGACGAGGGGTACTAAGCGTTAGGAAAATTATAGAAGGGTTACACATATGTCAAAAGCTTGGGAAACACTGGTTTAGAGTATTATTGTAACACCAGCAGATCTGTTATACATTCAGTAAGCTCTTCTGAGTTAAGGCCTGGGTTCATTTCCAAAAGCTAATCAAAAAGTGGTTTAATTTCTAAAACCTAATCTAAAAGTGATTTAGCTGAAACTGGTTTGGCTCAGTGGATAGAGCATTGGCCTGTGGACTGAAAGGTCTCAAGTTTCATTCTGGTCAAGGGCATGTACCTTGGTTGTGGGCACATCCCCAGTAGGGTGTGTGCAGGAGGCAGCTGATCAATGTTTCTAGCTCATCGATGTTTCTAACTATCTCTCTCCCTTCCTCTCTGAAAAAATTCAATAAATATATAAGAAAAAAAAATAAAGTGATTTAATTTCTAAAAGCTAATCTAAAAGTTTGTCTTCCTCAGTCCCCTCTTTAGGAACTCAATAGATGCCAATGAACTATTCCTGGCAAGTATTGTCGGTCTTGCACACTCACCTGCCCTTTGTATGTTAATGCCAAAGATTAGATTTGGATGCTGAAGAGTAAGAATCCCATCTGTGACAATAGGCTTATCTTCCCAACCAATACTACTAGGAATGGAGATGCTATTTGAACTCTGTTTAATTTATGAATGTCTCTTACAAATGGTTCCAAAAATAAGAAGACAAAAATAGAAATGTTGTTAATGATTATAAGTCAAAACTCAGAAACCTCTTCTGGAGAATGAAGCATGTTAATAGAAATACCTCATTTTCTCCTTATTTTCACTCGTTCAATGGGCTTGGCCTAGCTTTGTGTTTGAAGCGAGACCTGGTTCATCTAAGCCAGGCATTGACATTTTCTTAAAGAAAAGAATCCACAGAGCTTGAGAAACTTAATGCTATCAGAATACCATGCTTTCTAAAATGGCTCTGAAAGCAGCTGGAAAGAGAACGTTTAAATTCAGTCAACTGCAGGCAATGGTTGCAAAAGGTCAAATCACAAAATGTTCCCCGAGATGTGAAGCCACTCCTGGGGATATTCTGCGAAATTATAGGCTAAACACTTGACCTTACTGGCCCAAGCACTTGATTTCAAAGTATTTTTTAAAAATTTATATATATATATATATATATATATATATATATATATATATATATATAAAATTTTTAAATACTTAAAATATATATATTTGGTATTTGTTTGTTTGTTTGTTTGTTTGTTTTTCCCTCTTGGAGTTCCCTCCACCAGAAAGTCTTTCATTTTGTGATATTCAAGGTAATTTTTAAGATGTTTGTCCAAAATAATTACAATTGTGAAAAAAAATTTTTTTAAATTACATCATACTACATAAAGTTGGTTCTCAAAAGGCTCAACTTCTGTGAATGAAGAAACTTTCTCTGTTGATGGGGAAAGAACTAGACTCAGGTCACTAGGCCTGGGTTCTGATTCCTGCCTGGCTATGATCTTGTGTGATCTTGAGTAAATCCCTCCTCCTTTCTGCTTCTCTTTTTTTTTCTTTTTTTTTACAAAATATAACTAATTCAACTAGATAATGGATCTTGAGGAAAACAGACAACTACATCCATTTTCTGGTTGTATTTGGGATTCAAACCTCAAGGCTCTTTGAGTTTTCAGTTTATATGTGAAAGAATGGGTTCTGGCATTAGCCTGTTTCCCTCATGGTGTGTTGTGTCTCTTTCATTTTATAAAGGTCAGTCTAGATCAGGAGGTTGATGTCCAGCACTCTCTGTCCACAAGAAGAATGAGGACATTGTTTTATTTTTTGAGTAAAATGGCCCTCTTGGAGCAAAGGCTTTGAGTGAAGGATCATGTGAACTCATGCATGTGCTATCTGCCTCACTTCTGGCTTCTGCTATTGCCGGATTGATAGGAGATTATCAGAAACCCCTTCAGATCTCCCCTTTTTTTCTTTAGTTGGTATTTGCTTTATTTTCACAGATGGTATTCCATCAAGAACAATGGTGTAACACTCTACTCACCAAAACTGACTCGTTATACTGGGAGTTTTCAGTGCTTCTGTTATTGAATTAGAATTGGGATTTTGATTCTGTGTGTCAGAGCTGAAAGGGAATGTAGAGATCGGGCCAGTGTCTTTGCTTTACAGGCAAGAAAGGGGAACTTTGAGGAGCACAGGAGCTTGCTGAAGGTCAGC
Source organism: Vespertilio murinus (assembly GCA_963924515.1). NCBI lineage: Eukaryota > Metazoa > Chordata > Mammalia > Chiroptera > Vespertilionidae > Vespertilio > Vespertilio murinus. The sequence continues at coordinate 11,617,863 of OZ004708.1, forward strand.
GTTCACCCAAACACCTGTACCAGAGACTGGGTCTCTAGGGTTCCCACTGAGTGCTTTATTATTTCCACTAACACTATCATTTAAGTAACTAAACTTAGAGCTGTAAAGTTGAACTGTGGTTTATGCATTAAGTATTTAATTAGATTCTCTCTTTCTTTTCCCATGCTTGAGTTCTTGAATATACTCTAAAGTTAACATTGCTATGGAGTAAACTGCTCTATGATTTGCAGAGTAAGATGGGAAACTAATGATAATGCTTAATTGTAAAATCTGTATTATTTGCTAAAGTACTATTGTTCTCCCAGCACCGACACAGCTTCTCAGCTAGCTGGCCAGGAGAGATTTCTCAAGGAAGTTTTGATATTGGCACTAATAAAAATGTAACCTGCTTCACATCTGTTTAAGTAGTGAGGAAACTGAAGTTTTTTCTTCCCCTTTCTAGTTTTCCTTAAAGGGAAACGTATCTCATTCTCTTTTCAAGCAGTTTCCATAGGATGTGCACTTTGTAGAATATATGAACATTAATGTATAGGTCTTTCTCCCCAACCACTTTCTTAACAACCCATTTGATTTAGTGACATGGAACCACTAATGGGAAATATTTGTAAAAACCTGCCTGCAGGCTTTAGGACATTATGGAACTGAATGAGGCTGCTTTAGGCTAAATATTAGTATCTTCAGCTTTTTAATGGAAGATACCCTTGGTGATGTTTTCAGACTTGTGTTCTTGAAAAAGGAGAGGACCCTCCTTTGCCATCTGTCGGCTTTGGTGAACGGTCTGTAATGTACCCCGATGATGACAAATTCACCGAGCTTAGGTTTTAGCCTGTTTTTCATAGAGCAGCAAAGAAAATTCTAGTGACCTACACATTCCCCATAAACTCTCATTTCCCTCCTCTAGTGTTTGGTCCTTGTTCACACTAAGGAAAGACGTGGATACATACAGAATAAACTAGAAACAGACTGTTTTGTTGCAGTTTTAAAATCATTCCTTTAACCACTATCACTTAAGAGGAAATAAAGTGTGCGTTAATAAGAAAAGAGAATGCATATCGTTTAAACAATGTAGAATTAGGGGGATCTCCAAAATCACTTAACGCAGCCCTAACTAAAACTCAGAGTGAAAATTATATACTCAGGGTCACACCATTAATTACTGGGTGATACAAAATATAAAATTCCAGTAGCTTGGGTCTTTAAAAATTTTTTTTGGAATTTGAGATTTTCTCACAGTGACTTCCCATTAAGAGCATGGCATGCCACTGAAATAATCACACGCTAACATAATCACAGAGATATGCAATGTTAGTTATCAACTTGTTCAGTTCTTTCATTTTGGAAATGAGGAAACTGAGTCCAAAGAGAGACTGCTTCCTCCCCTCCCTTCCTCCCAGAGAACCGAGAGCTGTCAGTGTCCTTGTCAGGTTGCCATGTGTAATGTGGCAGAAGCGAGAGAGTCTAAGAGAGGGAGAGAGGAGCTTGGCATTAGGGAAAATTGATGATCTGCCTGCTGGGATCTGAGCTCCGAGTCGCAGCATTTGCCAGTGCTGAGTTCTCCTAGCTATGTGTCAGAAAGAAAGCCAGGGCAGTTTCTAGCATTGCTCTTTGAAGAGCTGTGGCATGTTGTTATGTAAAACAAACCCAGACAAGGAAAGGGATGCCAACAAACAGGCTCGCCACACTTACTCAGCTGCCCTCCCGGGGGAGACTGACAGTATCTCTGCCTCCTCCGCCTCTAGGAGTAAAAAGCACGCCACTTGCTGAGTGTAGGTTGAATGACCCTGATGAGAATCTGAGCTGAAATCAATGCACCTCCTCGCTGGGTCTCAGCCAAGGAAGAGCGCTTGGGATAGCTCAGCAGAGGAGCATCTTGGCTTGGCATGGAGCCACGTTCTTTAATCACCAGGAGGGGAAGGGCATTCAGGAAACTGGACCGGCAGTTGTAAGAAAATGAGGTTTTCCCCTTTTCTGGTTAATTCTGTGGATCTAAGCAAAAGCATAGTAAAAGCTGAATTTCTGTCTCATGGTTCCCCTCTCTCTGCTCTCTTGCCTCTTGGTGTGCTCTGTCCTATGCAACCCACCACCTCCTTCCCTTCCCACTGCCTACCTTCACACGTGGCCTCTTCTTGCCCAAGGCAATGCTCTGTGCTCAGTTAATGCAATGAAAACAGTGTAGTCTTTGAGAGCAAATCTGGGCGTGCACCTGACTCTAGTTCTTACACTGTGTATATCACCTTAGGAAAGTTATTGAGCTCCGTGGAGTATCAGCTCCCTCATATCTACACTCATTTCTCCTTCATGTCACATTCCCTCCCTCTCGTTTGGCCTCCTTGGTGAATCCCAGATTTCCAGGCAGAGCTGACCTTCTTGCTGTTCCTTAGACAGTCCAGACATCCTCTTGCCATAGTAACTTGGACGCAATCAACAGATAGCATCCAGAAATCTGGGAATCTAACTTTGTAGAATGGTCTACAGCAGTGGCTCTCAACCTTCCTAATGCCGCGACCCTTTAATACAGTTCCTCATGTTGTGGTGACCCCTAACCATAAAATTGCTTTCGTTGCTACTTCATAACTATAATTTTGCTGTAACTGTAATATTATGGTTCATTAACAGTAGCAAAATTACAGTTATGAAGTAGCAATAATTTTATGGTTGGGGGTCACCACAACATGAGGAACTGTATTAAAGGGTCGCAACATTAGGGAGGTTGAGAATCATTGGTGGACAGGGTTACAGTGCAGCTGTTCTGTGTGTTCGCACTGAGGGCTCTTCAGTGTCTGTGTCTCCCACCACATTGGCGGGAAATGGCTTGGTCACTGGAACCCAAATACCCACTGATTATTTTATACCTTCATAAGAAAAAAATCTGACATGATTTATAAAACTTGACTCTGAGGCAGAAAGGATATGTAAGACAGCAAGATAACATTGGATAGCCAAAGGATTAAATAGAATTCCAGCTGTGAATATAGCTAGCCCAGAGATTCAACTTGAAGCAAATAGATACACATTTTCGGAATTAGAAAAAAAATTAGAGGCAATAGGTTCTTGTAGTTGTTTCTCCACCAAAAAGTGCAAGTCTCTGACATCTCAGGATACAGCATATTTATCCCAAGATCTTATCTTTCTGGCTTTATTTATTCAAACTATTGAACACGATGAGGTATAGTAAAAAAAGAAAAGAAATAGCAGGATCCAAGGTGAGGAACCTTGTCTTGCACACAGTTTTTCATATGCTTAGGTACAAACACACACTCATATTCCTCCATTGCAAAAGGAACAGACTGTCCCTGATTTCAAGCCTGTACTTATGTTTATGAGATGCCCTTTCTAGGTGACTTAGAAGCACTCCTGAGCCATTTTGCTGAGAAGAATTTCAGTTCCATTTCACTGCTGCTGGGAATTTTTAAGAGGAGCCAGTGCATTTTGGGGTATTTTCTTTTAATCTGATATTTTTCTAAGAAAGTAATCCAAATCTACAATGGGTTGAAGACGGTCTTCTGCTAAATAAAGTATAAAATGTCAAGCACTGTATTTTGCCCTCCACTTATTTAACCCAAGTAAACTTCACAGGACATATTTTCTCCCTTTTATAGATAAAGGAACGTCTGTTAAGAACAGATAAAATGAATGACTCACTAAAGGGCTCCTTGGTGAGTTTGTGGCTTCACCCTCAGTTTTTCCAACTACTGAGCCATATTTTTCTCATTCTCGTTTGAACAGCCAGGGCCTGCTGGGACTTAATGACTCTCAGGTAACAAATTAATATCTATTTAGAGGCTTCCCTTGGAAACGTTTGAAGCTCCATAGTATTATTGGACTCTAGAGACCATTTTCTCACCACGTGCCTCTTAATAACTAAGAAAGGAAGCACACCTTTTGTCACATTCCTGCCGTTGCTAAAAAGAGAATAGAACTTTCCTTCGTACCCCTTGCTTGCTCTGGATGAATTTTCTGAAGAAGGTTATGCCTTTTCCTTCTGCAAGATGCTGTTTCAAGACCACTATTTGGAAACTGAGCCCAGGTGGCAAGCATTGGCGATAAGAAAGGTCCAGATAAGTATGCCGGGAACTAAGTAGCACATAAATGCAATAGACACCCAGCGGTACTACTCCTGGGCATAGGAATACAGAATGCATCCACAGTGTCAGACCTACAGAAATGTGTTGTGGTGAGACGGAATCACTTGTGTAAGAGGAAATAATGAGGCCAGTGTGTATCCTTAATATCTGAGGCAGCGTTTCTCAAACTTTATGATGCCTAAGAGTCACCGTGGGTCCTGTGTCAAATGCTGATTCTAAGGCTGCACTTCTGGAGCTTGTACTTCCACAGATTGAGGTGGGGCCTAGGAATCTGCACTTTAAATAAGGAACAGGAAGGACGTTCAAGTGCTCATACCGTCCTGTGAGAAGCCATGCTCTAAAAAAGGCAGAGGGGGGAAATTACATCGGTAATAGTGTAAGCATTAAAACGAAAGTGAAAAGAAAACCAGAGGGGTAGAGGACCAGTTAACAAAGGTTAGGAACGAAGCAAGAGCCGAGGGATTCCAATGCTAACCTCTTTTTCTCTCAAAGCCCCGTCACTGCTCTAAAGGGGAAGATAATCAGTTGTCCCGTAGTCACTTTAATGACCAACAGGAGTGGATAACACAGTCATCTGGATCAATTGCAGAGCTTTAAGTAAAGGCATAAAATCCTTTATCCCATACCTCTTGGGGATAGTTGTGTTTCTGAAGCATTTTTAAAATGATTTAAAAATGGTAACACTATGCATGTGACATGGGTCATGTCTTGTTCATAATTCTGGACGAGTCTGGGAACAGTAGCCATACTCAAACATGCCAATGCAGGAAAATGTATGAATATTCATACTAACTGAGAGATAAAGTCTATAACAAGTTTTATGTCCTTTCAGCTCCATTCTTTTTGCCAAATGTGTTGAGATCAGGTTGGTTTAATGGCAATGAAATAGAAGATTTAATTTTCCGATTAATCCTGTCACTTGAGATTGAATACTGTGGATAAAACACTATAGAGTTTTAATAGCAACAGTTTATTAAATACTTAATATTTGCCCGGCATTTTATTGTGTTCCACATATGATCAGTTGTTGTTGTTTTCACAATATTCCTCTGGGGGAAAATTGCTTATTGCTCTCATCTCATCTCATCTCATCCTCATCATGAAAGTGAGGAAACTAATGCCCAGAGGGTTAAATGACTTTCTCAATGACAGGCTAGGGAGGGTCAGAGCAGGATAAGAACATGGCCGATCTGACTATAAGGATGATGAGATAGATCCTTTATACTGTGCTATACTGCCTGGCTCCAAAATTGTCTCCTTAACTGCTAAATTAAGAAAGAAAAACTGCATTTCAATGGCAATATAAATGCAACTTTAAAATTTCTTTATATGAATTCCTGAAATGTTTTTGCCTGTATGCATTCATGTAGTTCTTTAGTGCAGCTCACAAATATTCACCTTCTCTTTGTATTCTGGATCATGGTAGTAAACTACTCCTTCATCCCGATTGGAGTTAGGTGTGGCCATGTGGTTGCTAAGGTAGCCTAATCCTGATTATTACAGAACTCACTAATCTGCTGCTACTCAGTTTTACTGCTTTGCATCTATATTATTAACTTCAGTTTCCATTTCTAATATCTAAAATGACCAAAGTAAGCATCCTATATAATAAAAGCCTAATATGCGAATCAACTAAAAGGCAGAACAACCAGTGGAATGACCAGTTGCTATTATGTGCACTGACCACTGGGGGGGAGAAGCTTAATGCAGGAGCTTCCCCCAGCACAAAGGCCCCAGGCCAGCCAGTGGGGGAGGCCCCCTTGTTGTCCCACAGATCAGCCCTGATCACCCGCCAGGCCTAGGAACCCTATCTATGCACGAATTTCATGCATCAGGCCTCTAGTCAGTTAATAATGTGTATTAATTTTGCTGTTGTCATTACCACTGTTTCCTACCCTGGGCCATTTCTACCAACAATATCTACACTAATAAAATAGTAAGATGCAAATTGGCCATACCTTCTTGATGCCCACCAGCCAATCAGGAGTGAGTATGCAACTTAACCCAGTGAAAATGGCGGGTTAATTTACATACACAGGTGCCAAGCAGCTGAGGGCGGGGCAGAACACTTGCATCATTGCCATGGCAATGACACAGGCATTCTGTATGGCTTCAGCTGTCCCAGGCCTCTGGGCAGCATGGGAAAGCAAAAAGGTGGCTCCAGCCAGAGCAAAGGTGGTGCTGGCAGCTAGGGGAAGGAAGGCCCATTCTTGCATGAGGCTTTGTGCATCAGGCCTTTAGTAAAAATATATTCATATATATATATATATATATATATATATATATATTTTTTTTTTTTTTTTGTAAAATTATATTTTATTGATATTTCACAGAGAGGAAGGGAGAGAGATAGAGAGCTAGAAACATTGATGAGAGAGAAACATCAACCAGCTGCCTCTTTCACACCCCCTACCGGGATGTGTCCGCAACCAATGTACATGCCCCTGACCGGAATCGAACCCGGGACCCTTCAGTCTGCAGACCGACACTCTACCACTGAGCCAAACTGGTTTTGGCTCAGATATATTTTTGGTCTGATACCAAAGATTGCTCCAAACTCTAGGCTTACTTTTAAATATTATGACAATGTAAATTTGATGATAAACTATTTTTGCACTGATTTTTATTATTTATTTTTCTTCATATTAGTGAGATTCATTCTAATCTTTCCTAGATTTAAGAAAATGAGCATCGTTGTAATGGACGTTTACTGGTCATTTACTCAATATCTCATTCCTTCCTTTCTCTTTGGCCAAAATACCCTAATTTCCCTCTAGGAATTTACTTTTCTCCTTTCTCAGCCATTGCATTTGTGTAAGCATCTCACTCCAGAATTAAAATGCAGATCCTACCCCTATGGCTAGAGTGATTCAGGGATGTGAATCAGAACAAATTCAGAGCCAGTGAAGAGGCATAACAGATGTTCTCTTGTTAGTGTGGTGGGAAGATACGAGATCTGGTCTCATTGGATCATAACTACTACTAAGTGAGAGGTTGGATCTTCATGGTGGATCATCCACAGACTAGAGGATGAAACCAAACCATGGATAGAAGAGGAAAGACAAAGACCGAACTCAGATCTTTGGTAACATTTTTTTTTGAGTAACTTAATCTGACTCAAATAATCATCCTGTCTGTCACATATATTGATTCTCAAAGTATTTTGCTTAGAATACTTTGAGACAAAGGGAACGTGACTATCTTTAAATAACTTAGAAAATGTGGACCATTCTTTCTTGACTGTAACCAGTGACCAAGTAGGCTGTAGGACTTCCCCAAGACTGCACCGAGCTTCCCTTACGCATTCACTCAAAGCTGTGCCACAAGAAGGGGGGTCACTTAATGCATATATTTTTGGTGAATTTATAATCTATTTGGAGAGGAAGGAAACATATATGCAATAATTAAGGAAACACTAAGTGCTTAGCTGATGGTAGTGACTATCAGTGTAATGAACACCTTGAAAACAGCAGTGTAAGAAACAAGAGTTAGGGAAGATGTCATGAACACAGTATCTCTAGATCTTCACTTTGAAAGGCTGTGCATGTTTTGACCACAAAGAAAGGAGCTGAGTATTTTAAGGAGAGGGAATAGAATTGTAGTGGATGGTAATGGAGAAACCAACACTACTACCCCATCATTCACTCAGTCAGTTATGGGGCAAAGCCCATTCCCACTGTGTATCCCTTGGCATCTGAGGATAATCCTACAATGTAGACAATTTTAATTATATTTTATAAAAGAGTTAGTTTAGTTTTGTTTTGGTTTGATTTGTTTTTTATAGGCACAACATTGCAGTAGAGATCTAACTATATGAATTGCATTAAAATATTCAACTCCCTGCTTAATTTTGATCAATGTAACTTTTTTTTAGCTCTCCATAAATCAAAATTACTTAAAAATATGTAAATACATTTTTGTCTGATTTTAAAATAAATGTGTGTGTGTGTGTGTGTGTTTGTGTGTGTATTCCTTAATATGTCAGCAAAATATTTCAAGCTCTAGGCTAGTGGAATAAAGATATATATGAAACTAATCTCACTCAATTCCACACATTCTATTATGCTTCTCTGTATAATTTAAAGTTAAGAACTTTTTAAAACCTGACTTTTGCCCTCAGTAACACTAAGACATTACAAAGCCAATGAAAGCATCAATTTATTCATCCATGCATAGTTCTAGCTGACCCTTTGATTGCAACTCTACCACATTTTACAAGCACAGACATTTAAATGCCAAACTAAGATCTTTCAGCGCAAACAGGAATTAATTTTCCTGATGTCGCCTTCTCACTCTCTGTTGAAGCCAGTACTGGTGAGAAGAAGCGCAGGCCTGGAATTTTGAATAGTTTTCTGTGATAAGCCTACAAATAATTACATTAAGCAGTACTCCCTTGCTCTAGTCTAGAGAGAGCACGTTGATGTTCTTTCCACTCTGTCCACATCTCAATGCAACCTAGTTTCTCCCTGTTTTCAAGATGCAGTCAAATGCTTGCACATCCACAATTCTTTGTTTTAGCTCCCTTCCTTTAATTTTACAGCAGGGGGTCATAGAACACCTACTGTGTGCCAGGTCCTGAGCTGGCTGTCAGGGAAATGACCATGAAGTTGGGCTTCCATGGCATTTCAGCCGCACTCAGGCTTGTAAAGGAGAAGCCCTGTCTTCTAATACAAAGAGTCTGCAGTAGGTAGTTAACTGGAAATGGTCTTTTATCAGGTATCAATAAATATTATTTATACAATGTTTTAAAATGCACTTTAACCTAATACACACACACACACACACACACACACACACACACACACACTTTATCATCATTGAAAAAACAAACAGATCCAAGGCTTTTTTTTCTTTGAATAAGAACCTGCCAATTTGTTATCAAAGTATCACTTTTCATACATGAATCACATATGAATTCATCCAGTTTAAAAATGTCATGTGTAAGATGTAAAAAATATGTTTATTTTATAATAATTTATAACTAGCCCACAACTAAATATATGACTCTCTGTAGTATTTCATATATTATTTTAAAAAATATATTTTATTGATATTTTACAGAGAGGAAGGGAGAAAGATAGAGAGTTAGAAACATTGATGAGAGAGAAACCAACCAGCTGCCTCTTGCACACCCCCTACCAGGGACGTGCCCGCAATCAAGGTACATGCCCTTGACCGGAATCGAACCCGGGACCTTTCAGTCTGCAGACCGACGCTCTACCACTGAGCCAAACCGGTTTCGGCTATTTAATATATTATTAACATAGTTTATCTTTTACAAACAGATCTGGTTAGAAATTCAGCAGACTGACTAAATATTAAATTCAGAGAATTTTAAGGACATGTAATATAGTAACCCATAAGCCTCAAGTATTCAAATTGCCTTGGACATCTGTCAGGACTTGCTGCAGAGATAATAGAGAGGGTAGCTGCGTAGATTAGTTTGAAATGAATTAAATAGAGAGAGTAAAGAGCACTTCTACAGTTTTATAATTTTTTAAATAACTGACTAAAATAAGTAGTCCTTACACTTCCTAAAAGTGAGATGCATGCCTCATATTACTTTTAACCTGTTATCTCCTGACGCCGTGTTTTATTTATCAGATGCGCTCAGGAAATACTAAACAAATGATGAACAATGTAACTAACTGAAGAACGTCTTGGTTAATGAAAGAAACATTAGATTTTATATCATGTTTAATAAGAATTCTTAATATAAATTGGCAATCTTCCTTAGTGTATAATGCTAAATAAATGTTCCTATCGAGTTATGTTTAATGCGCTGCAATTACAAAGCCATTTTCACATACGTTAATCTCACTTAATTATTATAAAGATTCTAAATAGAATATTTTAGTCCTTATTTATAAGCATGGAAACTAGCTCAGAAACGTATGCTAGTCCATGTAGTTTTCAGAGACGGCACCAAAGCTCTGGGTATCTGCCTCCTCGTCCAGAATTCTCCCAGGTCTCCCTCTTTTGCTAGAAAGATGCATCCTTCGAGTAAATGCTACAGTACTGGAGTGCTGATTCCAAAGACCTAATGTCACCATTATGCAGAGAATTCCAGCAGGTATGGTTTCATGTCAGGCACAGGATTTCAGTCCTATAGTGATGGATCTCAAGAAGAGCTCAGTATCAATACTCTGCTTGATTATGACCTGTTATATCCTCCCAGGCCACAGAGAGGACTCCTGTGGAACTGATGGTGAATCAAAGGTTGACTGTAGAATCAAATGACTATCATCTGTAGAGGTCAGAATTGTCTGGAAGCAAAGCTCATTCCTGGCACTTCCATGGGAGAGAAACTCAAAAAGGCGGGGGAGGACAAGCAGCAACCTTACAGTGTCTCACTCACTGAGCCCTGTGCTGATGCAGCTACAGAAAGCTCACTTTGGCTGAGTTTTTAGTGAAGGCTCCCCGGGCAAACTCCATTTCTCAGCGTGTCCCTGCAGACACACCTCTCCCACCAGCTTCTGCCCGGAAGGCACTGGGCATTGCGGGCCTGGGGGCGAGCGTCCCTGCTGCCAGAGAGAGGGGTGGGTGGAGGCAGGCACCTCGCAAACATAAACCCCTGGAGCGGTCACGATAAAGGACTGCAATAGCTCTTAAACAGGTTAATGGCTATACCCATAACTTTCCAATTATATTCCAAAGGTCTACTAAGGTATTTAAAATTTTTGAGATATTTTTAGGGTAATGGTTTCTTCATTCAGGAAGGAAAAAAAAGAGTGAGGATGACATACTGTTCTATGGAGGCATGGATGCATTGATGTGCTCTGGTGCAGTAAAAAGTATGGGTTTCTGTGTGTGATGCTTCGTTAGGTTTGTCACAGAGATTCATGTAAAATTATTTAAAATTCACTTAGACACAGCTCATTGTCATCCCATTAGACTGTCAGCTGCTCAAGGGCAAGAACCATGTCTAATTTATCGTCTTGGACCCTGTTAATGGTGCTGAAACATCGGAGGTCCTGAATGAATCACAGTGAAAGGAACTCAGCTGATACCAGAGAGAGGAGCTAGCCAGGGCTCTCCGTAGAGCAGAGCCACGATGCACAGATGTATGTGTACAGGCAGGCTTTGCCATCTGAACTGAGTCTGACCCGCTCATTGGACCTGTGATCTTGGGCAGCTTACACCTCCTTTATGAGCCTCTACTTTTTCATTTGTGAAATGGCTGTGTTAACACCCACTGCATGGGGGCACTGGGAATAATATTGACACTATTTACTATTTCAATAGCAAAATATCTTTTTTTTTAATGAAGTGAGGTTCATTTTCTTTAGAGCAATAAAAACCCTGAGCCCGTTAAGAGAAAACAATGAAGAAACCGTTTTTTTTCTCCCCAACGTGCCTTGAGTGCGTTTGCCCACTAATTTGCGTGCATTCCGTACAACCTCTCTGACTTCTGAGAGTTGCTGAAATTCAACAGTAAATAAGCATCTAAAACAAGAGGAAAGGACACATTCAGGTGCCTGTGAGGCGACCTTTAAAATGTTTCTTTGCATAAGTTACCATATGGCCAGGGAGCGAGATTGAAACGGGAGCAGCACTGTTGAACCTCCCTCTGGCAAAAACTAGTAGCATTTTGGCATGTGCCTTTTAGGCTTGCTGGTCTCAGATTACAGTGGTTTTAAAGTACATCATAACTGCAGAATCATCCCCCTACCCCATCTCTTCATCCCTCCCCTCACCCAAGGCATCCTCACAAAGGAAACTTACAAAGCAGAATGTTTAAGAACCTGGTTTGTTCTGATTTCCCACCCTCTATTTCTCTGACTCAATGTCAGGGCTTGGACTAGGTACCTAGTTGACTTGCGTTACAGTTTCTTCTCTCTCAAAGAAGGTAGTAATCATATCTACTTGGAGCTTTTTATGGGCATTAAGAGATATACTTTAAAAAATTATTTAAATATATTTTTATTAATTTTCCACAGAGAGGAAGGGAGAGGGATAGAGAGCTAGAAATGCCAATGAGAGAGAAACATCGACCAGCTGCCTCCTGCACACCCCCTACAGGGGATGTGCCCGCAACCAGTGTACATGCCCTTGACCAGAATCGAACCTGGGACCTTTCAGTCCGCAGACCGACGAAGAGATATACTTTATAGAAATTGCCATGTGCACTTTGTTCTGCAATTTGCTTTCAATAAATAAGTCATGTTATTCATTATTTCATTGACTAACGGCATTACCTTAAAATAAACAGCAATTATCTCAAGAGAAATATTCAATGAGGCCATCAGTTTCAAAGAGCTAAGCATTTGTTTCTCTCATGCCAACCACAACAGAGCCTAGCACTTAGGCAAAGTTTGATAATGCTTCTTACATCCCTTCTTAGAGGCAAGAGACTGCGCTCAGTGTGTCAAAATGAAAGCAGGCTTCTCTTAAAATGTGTTTCTAAAACTCTACATAAATTCTATGTTTTTTCACCCTACATTCCTCTTGTAAAGGTTTAACGTTTCAGTCCCAGAAAAGTTAAAGGGCTGAGGTTAGCCCTGCTCAGCTCTCTTGCGAACCCCCAGGGACTTCAAACTGTGAAATGCTACAGGTTCCTTCCTGGCATTGGATGGCAGTGCATTAGTCCCAGGGACTGCAGAATCCATTCCTCCGTCTCCCTCTGTATGTAACTTTATTTACCCTTTCATTTCCAAATTTAGCCTCGACTTTAAAAAAAAATAGCAATCCCCCTGCCCAAGAATAGCAAAAAAATATCAGAAGTTTACCTTTTGTGTTGCTTTCATAATTCATCTGATTGTTATCAGATTGTTATTCTCATGAAGTGCTAATGAAAAATCTGATCACAGAACCCAAGAGTGAGAACAGAACCTGAGTCACACTCCCAGGCTTGCTCCTTCTGGACTTGGGATAAATTATTCATTTTCCCCCCATGTCTTCATTTCCTTACTGGCACAATATATATATATATATATATATATATATATATATATATATATATATATATATATATATATGTCAGAGAGGAAAGAAAATAAGATGTATATGAAAATCTCCCTCCTGTCAGAGTCTGGGGCATGCCATGGGACCTAGAGTCAAGTCCCTACCCACCACCCGCACTTGCTTTGAAAATGCAAGAGACCCAGACCTGGCTGGCCCCAGTCCCATTGGATGAGACCCAGACCTAGCCAGCCCCACCCTCATCAAGCCCCTCTGGGTGGGGGTGTGCAGCCTCAGGATCCCCAGCCCAGTGCTGGGAAGGGGTGCACTCTCAGGACCCCTGTCCAGCCCCGCCAGGTGGGGGGCACAGCTTGAGGTCCCCTGTCAAACCCTGCCTGGTGGGGGGCATGGCCTGAAGTCTCCTGTCAAGCCCCGCAGAGCAGGGGCACAGCCTGAGGTCCCCGGCCCAGCGCTGGGGCGGGGGCATTACCTGAGATCTCCCAGCCTGGTGCTGGGGTTTGGGGCAAGGTCTGAGGTCCCTGTCAAGCCCCACGGGGGGGAAGGGCATGACTTGAGGTCCTTTGCCCTGGCCAGGCATCATGTAGTCTCAGGTCCCCATTGTTTAGTCTTGACATTATGGCATCATGGCTAATTTGCATATTCCTCTCTCTCTCTCTCTCTCTCTCTCTCTCTCTCTCTCTCTCTCCATATATATATATATATATATATATATATATATATATATATATATATATATATGGCCCGGTGCATGAAATTCATTCATGGGGTGTGTCCCTCAGCGCAACCTTCACCCTCTCCAATCTGGGACCCCTCAGGGGATGTCCATCTGCCGGTTTAGGCCCGATTCCTGTGTGATCAGGCCTAATCTGGCAATCGGATATCTCTCTTGCAATCTGGAACTGCTGGCTCCTAACCACTCACTTGCCTGCCTGCCTGATTGCCCCTGACCACTCTACCTGCTGGCCTGATCACCTCCAAATGCCCCCCTGCCAGCCTGTTCACCCCTAACTGTCCCCCCACCAGCCTGCTTGCCCCCAACTGTCCCCCCACTGGCCTGATCACCACTAACCGCCTCTGCCTTGGCCCTGCCACCATGGCTTTGTCCAGAAGGATGTCGAGAAGGTCTCCGGGAAGGTCTCCCAGTCTAATTAGAATATTACCCTTTTATTAGTATAGATATATCTTAAATCTTAACTCCAAGGCTTTAGACATCAGATTTCCAGGGGCCTTATACATAATTACTAAAGCAATGATGATGATGATGATGCTATTTTATAAAGCATTTTCACATCCATTGTCTCATTTGGCTCTCTACACCTGTCTGAGAAAGACATCTGCTAATGTCATGTATACCTTACTAATAAGAAGCTGATGCACCAGGGGGCGAAAATAATTTAATCAAGGTGATGCCAACAAGTTAGAGGCAGGCCTGGGAGTGAAACTGGATTTTAAGAAATATTAAAGCTTTTCTTTCACACTCCATGATATTGTAACTAATGACTTAAATTTCCAAGCTACTATGAAAAATACTAAAGCACATGTAATTTATCCTGCAGAAAGCATCAAATGCCAAGATTTTCCAGAAAGCATAGAAGTAGACATACTTCATCTTTTTAATCTGCTGCATATTTACATGAATCTTGAAAAGCACCTAGCACACTGTCTCACATAGATGTAACATGCCCAATAAAAGCTGGCTTTAACTTCCACATTATCAACATCAAGTCATTATCAACATGACTTCTCTGTGTATAGATTAACAATTAATAGTAGCAGATTTCTAGGACCAAATTATCTCCTACTATTTATCCTTTGGTGGCCAGTGAAATGGAAGTCCTTTTTTAAAATTAGACTAGAGGCCTGGTGCACAAAATTTGTGCACTTGAGGATGGGATTCCCTCAGCCCAGATGGCACCCTCTTGCAGTCCAGAAATCCTTGGGAGATATCTCTGCAGGGAGCGGGCCTGAGCTGCAATTGGACATCCTTAGTGCTGCTGCAGAGGCCAGAGAGGCTCCCTGCCGCTGCTGCTGTGCTCCTCAGCTGTCATCCCAGCTTGTGGTTGAGCAGTGCTCCCCCTGTAGGAGTGCATTGATCACCCGGGTTCAGCTCCTGTCTTGAGTGTCTGACCCCTGGTGGTTGGTGCATATAATAGCGACCGGTTGTTCCCCCATTTGATGGATTTCCATATTACCATTTTATTATATAGGATTAGTCTTACATAATGACAAGGAGAACGGGGCTTGGGGATTTTGTTGCTATTGTTTAATTCCAGTTTTACTAATAACTGGACAAAAGAAAATGTTTTAAATTATTGATAGATGAAGAACTTCATCTGTCAATAGAGAAATAATTAATTTAAAGAATGTTTCATAGAGAAAGGGTTAAGATTTTAGCTCATTGTTATGATTAAATAACATAAAACAAATTTTACTTGCAGCTACGTTCTCTTCACTCTTTCCTAGGGCTGTTAGGGACATTCCGGATTTTTTTTTTTCATGCAAAAAGTAACAGCAATCAAGACAAACTGACCTTTGCATTATTTTATGGCCATCTTTTATTAAATCATGTTCAGTTACTCTCTCCTACTGACATGAGGATGATTCTGGTTTATTGTTTCCTAGAAGGCACCACTGCCTAATATCTATAAAATTGAATTTAGTAAGGGACCAATATTTATGGACTTGTTTTCTGTTATAATTAAGCTGTCCCAGCAGTTCAGCAGAGGAAATCTTGCCCATGTTTATAAAACCTGACAGTCCCCATCACCCCACAGTCATTTTCATGTTAATATTGTGTCTCCTCACCTCTTCTTCTGAAGCCAATTTTACATAAATAGGAAATCATGGCTCTGGGTCATTGATAAAGTGAAGCAGGCTTAAAGACAAATGGTTGTTTTTTTTTGTTTTTTTAAAGAGGATAATTCTCAGAGTGAGAGACATGTTATTCCTGGGCTCTATTTTCTTTGACAGGTAGTCATTCCTTTCCCTGGCTGGGATGATATCCTGACATATGATCTTGAGCTACACTTACTTACGTGGCCAGGTAGGTGGGCCAGGTGTAGCATAAAGAATTATTCTAATGGTAAAAAGTTGTTTATAAGTTTGTGGTTCAAACTATTTGCTATCTTTTTCTACCAAGTTTGTACCCACCGACGCCTTTCTTGGTGGGCCTTTGCTTTGGCAAATAGATTGTGTGTCAGGTGACACATGCCTGTCATGCAGACGTTTCAAGAATCATTTTTTTTTTTAAATTGTTTCTCCATTTGACAATGAGAATGACAAACCACAGAATGAAAAGAAATGGGGACGAGCAATACATTACATATTAGTTTTAAACTACTGAGATTCCAGGGTTATTTGCTTAAACTGGCCAGTACTATGTAATTTTGCCTTATTTGTATACAGCCAGCTTTGGATAGAGGATGATAGATAGAAAGATATACAGATAGACAGATGGACAAATAGATGCCATAACAATACAAAGAAAACAAATTACATGCCAGATAAAGACAAATGGCCAAAGGCAGGCCTTTCTGCAAATACAAATTCAGAAACAGCTCTAGCTTTCATGTCATCACAGGATTGGAAAAATCTACCTGTCAGTCTGGAAAATGGATGTCTGTTTAGTAACTTGCTCTCTGGTTTTGAACAAGGCCCTTACTGTCTGCGGGTACAATTCTGCAAGATTGGTTGTATATGATAATCTCACCTGGAAAATGAGCATCATATTAGAGAATTACTGTGCAAAGTTAATGAGGTGATCTATAAAATAAAAACCCAGTGGTCGTGATGCCATAACAACCAAAGATGTCACCAGAAGGCAGTTTGCGCAGATGGGCGGGGCCATGTAATTTCACCTGCTGGGCTTCTAGTGTTTATATAAAGGGCTTATCAATGCTGGCACATCATGTCTGTCTTATTATTGTAGAAGGGTTAGCATTAGTACTGTTGTTTTCTTTCTCTCTCTCTCTCTCTCTCTCTCTCTCTCTCTCTCTCTCTCTTTTGGTTACTCCTCACCCCAGGATACTTTTCCATTGAATTTTAGGGAGAGTAGATGAGAGAGGAAAAGACAAAGAGAAACATCAATGTGAGAGAGACACAGCCATTGGTTGCCTCCTACAGAGCCCATCCCCGGCTGGGGAGGAGCTTGCAGCCAAGGCATTTGCCCTTGACCAGAAGCTAACCTGGGTCCCTTTGGTCTGAAGGCTGATGCTCTATCCATTGAGCCAAACCAGCTAGGAGAGCATTAGTACTACTTTAATGGACTGCCAATTCACAGCATATATATTTCAGTCAAATTTATCTAATTAAACTTTTAAAAATAAAATAATAAATTAAGGTTATGCTAATCACTGCTGATTACAAGTATTCTCTCTATTTAAGGTCAATTATTGTCCTTTCTCCTTTCAAAAGTATTGTCATAATCATTGTCCTATCCTGACCCTCTATCAATTTCTCATTCACAGTAAATCCACTCCACATCCACCCTTGCTCCTCACACCCACAGCGGGCCTATTTTTCCTGTGCCAAATTCATTTTTCAGATCTTAACTAACTTATCAACCATCTCTATGGCAACACCCTGGGCCTCTTGCTCCCACAGTTGCCACCAAAGTTCTCTATACGTGATAGATAAAATAGATCTGTTAATTTATGAGTTTCATAGAATCAGAAAACCAGAGGAAATTTCTGTTAGGAACTCCTGGGATATAGAACACCTAAATTCCTCATCAGAAGCTTGCTTTTCACAGAGCTGCTAAATATAAGGAAATATAACATTTCAGGGACAACAAGAACCTTCAATTTAAATCTAGTTTGTTGTTTTATTTTGATATGAAGAAATTAAAGGACAAGAGAGAAAAATCACTGGTTCAAGGTCATTCACCTATGTGGTAGCACAACCTCAAAGGCCACTCTGAAATAGCAGTCATAGTCTTCTGCTTTATGTCCAGCTATCTCATTTTACCAAAGAAAATGGAGAATAGGACTTCATTACAGAACGATAACTATACTAGTATTCATCTTCAAAAAAGTACAGTGGGAAAAGTGTTAATTGTCTAGGCAAAACTGCTCATCAGTAATGTGCAGGAAAATTGCAACAAAGCTTTTAGTTGCTTGGATGTGGGCTGAAGAAGCAAAACACAGAGAAGGCTAGATGCACAGATCAAAGTTTATATAGGAAGCTTCAGATTTTTATATTTACTGTAAGTCCATCTTCCATGATAGTGGATCACATAGCTAAAGTTAATGAACTTAAAATCAACTTGAATCATATGTACTAGACAATTATGATAAATAAACCCAGTTTTGGAAAGTAAAAATCAAGTAAAACCTAGGTCAGCCAGGTTCTGGCACTTCTCTGTAACTCACTATGTATTCTCAGGCAAGCCTTGGTTGGGTACAACCAAGGCTTGCCTGAGAATACATATACATATACATATACATATACATATACATATACATATACATATACATATACATATACATATACATATACAGTACATATCACATTCATCTCTTAGTGCATGGTTTCATGATAGAAACTCCCTTTGCCTATCAAAGGTGAAACTATTTATTTTCACAGACATATGTTTTCTCATTTGATCTCATTATCTTTTATTTTTCCTATTTTTAGGAAGAGATATAGAGGCACATGATTTTCTAAAATAAGGAAATAGTTATTTAAGATGGAAGACATATAGCCCTGAAAATACAACAGGAAGTGGTAGGGACTCTGGTAAACCCAAGATTGTGCCTGACCTATTGGGACAGGTGATAGTTCAGCTCTGCCCAATCATTTCCAAATGCCAGTGAAGACCCCAATGTTGACAATGGAAAGCTGTTTAAAATTCCCATGTAAAATTTCTCAATTGTTCGATGTTGACGAAAATAAATAAAATTTAACTCTGTCCTTGTCTAACGATCAGTGATCTAGGCTAGAGTTAGACAATTTACTACAATCAATTTTGCCTCTTTGGAGTAAGTTTGTTGTTAAGTAAAATTAAAATTGGGCTTGATCTTCAAGATTTAGCCCTAATTTTTATTTTTCTATCAGTCTAACTTTAGTCTCTGTCGCTAATCTTTGTAAGAAACCACCAACAAAGAAAAAGCAATTATTAGGTGGTTACAATTTCTGTCCATAATTGCATTATCTCTTATCTCTTTGACAAGTAGCTCTTACACAGCTCATGAATTACACATTTCCTTTTATATTACATAGCTCTTCACCACTTAGCAATGAACAATAGATATAATGATGGAAAACAAGGTGTGTGACACTGTAAGTAATATGAGTGTAGGCTGATTAAAAATTGTGTTTGGAAATTATCCCAGTGAACTCAGTTTTTTAAAATGCAGTTTCATATTATCAGCAATATCACTTATTGTACTTCAGTATTCATAAATATATATTGCTGGTAGAAAAGCACTTATGGGTAAAACAATTAGGTTTGTGGTGGGGATAAGCAAACTATAATTTCAAAAAACACTATTTGTTAGGATTTATTTTTATCATAATTCTGAAATATGGTTTATAGCAGTGGCAGTTAATTTGGGGTGGATGCATAGGAAGACAAATGTGAATAATTATACATTTATGATGTGACTTATATGTTAAATGTGAAGCATTGTCAATTTTTGAACAGCAGAAACACCAACATACATAAAAGTAAACAAAAATTATTATACTAAGGCATGTTTAGCATATTTGTCAATCTCTTTTCCTTGAACTTCTCTGCCTTATTGAATGTACTAATTGATTTTCCAAAGGCAATAGATTAGGAGAGTGGCGGGTGAGAGTGGTAAACAAATTCTGGTCAGTCCCAGTTTGTATGCTCAGTAAATTCTTTCCTGGACTGTTAAATACTGCTATGATCCTTTGAATAGCTTCCTTTTGGAAGAACGAAAATTAAATTTTAAAAAAATGAAAATTATTTTCCTTATTGCTATTCATTGCCCATTGCATTCTCTGACATGCTTAAATTTACATATCTCAATGCTGGAGAGCATTCTTTTCTGAAAATGCAAAACTAAGATGAGAAAATTATTCAGTTGTGTCAAATAGAGTAAAAGGAATTAGTTGAATACACAGCATGGTATCTGTAGATTTGGTCTCCATCATTTCACTCACATTTCTATATTTAAAAAATACTTACTGATTTACATTTATTTTGGGGTAGCAGCTAGACAGAAGGGCTCTATTAGTTATATCAATCACACTGATGAATGTGTCTTTTGAACACTGCAAAATGGGATTTTTAATTGAGTTAGGAAACACCAAAAACTTGGATTAAAATTAATGTTGTTTTGATCTGGTTGGTTTTGATAGACTGTGAAAATATGGTATTAATCCTCAAAACAACTGTAAATACAGTCATGCAAACCTTTTATTTTGTTTTATTTATGATGAGATTTCTCTTTAAAGAAAAATATTTATACAAATATGGTGGATCTAACAGTTCATTAAGTTCAGATTTGGGTGGTAACCCATAAGTCTACTTAGCAAGTGAATGATAACATCTCATATACAGTGAACATGTTTTGGAAACATGAAAGAATATCATTGCTTAATTGTTTCTCACTTGATCTTATTGCTATGTGTAAATATAATTGTTGTTCCTACAGGTTAACATTTAGTTGATGCCTGTATGCATTTGTCATATTAAGTGCTGTTATTTCATTTCATTTTCCTCTGTAAAATTAGCTCTTATAAAGCTTAGAAATAACTTTTAATTAATTCATCTTTTTACCTAATCTGGATAAATAACTGATTTATTGACTATCCTTGAACAAATTACTTAGCCCCTCTGAATTTAAGTTGCTTCATCTGGAAAATGGAAAAATAGTATCTTTCTCAGAAGTTTTTTTTTGTGAGAAATAAAAATTATATCATGCATGTTGCACAGATGTTAGGAAGTTATAAAACCCATTGTCCCTTCCTAGCACACAAATGAGCTACACATTCCAGCACCATTTTATCTCATGGGAAAATGCAACTAGTTCTTGCCAATGGAATATAAGCATAAATGAAATGGGTCACCTCTACACCAAACATTTTCCCAATTTTAATAGAACTTTTCTATGCAACCTCTTTCTATCTTCCAAGTCCTATCTCCCTAGTGAGTAATGTCAGAGCAACCTTGGAACTTAAAAATTTGAATGTGAGATTCTTAAATGTCATATATAACTATTGCAACTGAAAGAAAATTACAAAAATGTTTGGATATATATATATATATATATATATATATATATATATAGAGAGAGAGAGAGAGAGAGAGAGAGAGAGAGAGAGAGAAAGGGTACCATTCCCCCTAAATTAGAAACTTAATGGAGTTTTGCATTAGACTTACTTTAAAAATATGTTGAAAAGTTAATGAAGGAAAACATTTCAGGAGAACATTAATTTATAAAGAAAGTCGCTCCTACATTATACATGTATTATGTGACCTTGGTTGCATCAGTGGTTATGGATAGCTCTAAGGACAAATACTTTAAAGGAGCATCTAGTCAAATGTATTTATTTTAAAAATAAGAAAATTTTGCCCAGCTGGCATGGCTCAGTGGTTGAGCATTGACCTATGAACCAGGAGGTCATAGCTTGATTCCTGGGTTGCAGCCTCCCTTTCCAGTGGGGGGCATAAAGAAGGCAGCCAATCAATGATTCTCTCTCAACATTAATGTTTCTATTTTTCTCTCCCTCTTCCTTCCTCTCTGAAATAAATAAAAATATATTTTAAGAATGTAAACTTTAATCCTAAGCTTCTTCCCATGGCTGTTAGAGACCCAACTCTCTTTATATAATTTATACATTTTTCTCTCCTGAAACTATATACTCGTTTTTCTAAATTAAAGCTTAAAGAAAATAAAACTCTATTACTATGCAGTCTTCCACTGATTTATTTTAAGATAGCATGCTGCTTCAAGTAGTTTGAAAAGTTTACTATTGACTAAAATGGGCTCGCAACTTACTATGCCTCAGAAGTGCTGGGAAACTCTAGGATTGATGCTGTAGTTATTTATTTCTCTCTATCACTTAGGTTCCTAATTTATTTTCTTTCAACATCTTCAGTGAAAAAAAATTACTATTAATGTGAATCTTTTTAAAAAAATCATTTTTTTTCTTTCCTCCTACTAGTTTACTTCCATAATGAGTAAAAGTCATCTTAATTAAAATACAGCTTGGCCTGGCTGGCATGGCTCAGTGGTTGAGCATCAACCTATGAAGTGGAGGTCACTGTTCTATTCCTGGTCAGGCATATCCCACGTTGCGGGCTCAATCCTCAGTGTGGCGTGTACAGGAGGCAACCAGTCAGTCTCTCTCATCATTGATGTTTCTATCTCTCTTCCTCTCTTTCTAAAAAAACAAAACAAAAAACAAACAACCAATAAACATTAAAAAAAAAAAGATTATAAGCCTCTAAATTCTTTAAAAAAAGACAGCCTGGAAGATGGGAGCTTTTTACTTTTTTCTATTTAGAGAGTTATTTGAATTATTTTATCAGTATACTAATATATACCCTGATATAAACAGAGAAGTTTGGACTTAAGCTTGGTATTGAATAAGGCAAATTGGGCACAAAGACCTGGAATACAACTTACACAGAAAAGGGAAGGAAGGTGGGAGAATAGTACGAAAGGTTAGGAATAAAGGAGTGAACAGGGACTTAACCATGGAGATGACTTTTCTAAAATTGTGATCCTCGTGTTACTGTTGGGAAGTAAGATGAATTTAATGTATGTGAACTTTTTAACATTTATGTATTTCTTGCATTGGAAACCAGGAAAATATAACTAGGACATGGGATCTACATAAAAAAAGATGTTAAAGACAAAAAGGCAGTAAATAATAGTTAATGTACATGGGTTTGTAAAAAAAAAAAATGGAGATATTTCATGAAATGCTGATGTTTGCATTGCTAAAGATAATATGGGAGTTTTAAATTTTTATTCATTGACTTTTAGAGAAAGAGGAAGGATGGGAGAGAGAGATAGAGAGATTAATCATTCTACTTATTAATAATTCATTGGTTGATTCTGACTGGAAACTGAACCCACAACCTTGGCTTAAGAGGATTATGCTCTAACCAACTAAACTACCTGACCAGGGCCACAATGTGGAAATTTTAATGGCATTTTTATATGGGAAGGCTGGGACATATTATTTAATACTAGAAGCCTAATGCACAAAGATTCATGCTAGAATGGGCTTTCCTTTCCCTGGCTGCCAGCATCACCTTTCCACTCTGGCCCAGCCCTGGAGCTGCCTTCTTTCCACTCCAGCCCTGCCTTCCTACGCTGTCCAATGACGAAAGCATCTTGCCCACTCCTGGTATCTCAGTGCCTCTGTATGCAAAATAACCACCATCTTGGTTGGCTTAATTTGCATATCACTCCTGATTGGCTGGTGGGGTCATGGAGGTATGGTCAATTTACTCTTTTGCCTATTATTAGGTAAGATGGGAGACTGGGAGATATTAATAAGGGAAGACTGGAATATATTATTTTTAAATCATTGTGATGGCATTTGGATCCCCAAAACAATACAAAAACATAGATTCCCCTATGAAACTATTTTTCCCTGTTTTCTAGCCCACATTTCACATTGAAAATGTGAAGGAATAAAGTTATGCTTGATACTAAAAATTGGGTTAGATAATTTAGTGAACTAGAAATGGGAGCATGACCAAAAAAGAACAGTCTTCACCTTTATAATAATCATTGAGTGATAGAAAAATACACATTAGGATCCTGCCTTGTTTATTACATTGAGGGGAAATGTACAGTTTTATACATATAGTTGTCATAAACAATCAGTTCTATTTACCCACTAATTAACAACTCTAGACAAGCTACCATGCTAAAAGCATCATAAATATGGTAATTTTTGGAGTGAGGAGGTAGAAAAGGAGAAAAATGAATGATCAGCAACATTAAGCAGAAATTATGATTTCATACTGTGGGTGAAAATGCTGTGAGGGGAATTAATGGGATAATGATGATGATGATAATGCCTTTCACATACTGAGTCATTCTATGTGCCAGACAGAGTTTTCGGCATTTTAATGGAGTACCTTACTTAATCCTCAGAGCAAGCCAGCAATATTATTGAACTAAATTATATTAAATCATATATACAAGCCAGCATTCAAATGCGAACTGCCTGACTCCAAGGGTGCACATTCTTAAAAACTGTTTACTTTGTTTTGGTGATCGGGTGAGTGAAGGCCTCATTGAGGAGGTGCTGCTTATTTAAAAACCTTCAAGTCACAAAGGAGAAGGGGATGAGTGGGGGAACCATTTGAAAATGAAAGGAGGCTGAGATTCAGTGAGATTGGCTAGTTATATTCCAGAAAACATTACTGATTAGTTTTATCTCATGCTGGCAGACTATACAAAACAAAGCTGGGAACTTCTTGAGATCAGGTGCTCACATATTCAGAACAATGGCTTGTGCTTCATGGAATGCACTGAAGTCTTGAGACAAGATGCAAATTGTGCTTCAGACGACCTGGGCCATGGTGGGGGTAGTGATCAAGAGCCTGAGTCTGCCAATGAGCCTTTGGAATTTATACCCCATCTTTCATAATGATCCCTGCTCGTCAGTGAACCCCTAGACATCTCAGTTTCCTCACCCGCAGTGTTACTGTCAGTGTTAATGATAGTAACTATGACTGTGATTATGAGAATTAAAGTAAGTCATTTATGTAAAATGCTTGCTATGATGCATGCAGTTAGTACTCAGGATGTGCTAGCTTTTATGGTTAATGAGTAAACAAGAGATAGTAGAAGAGACTGGAAACAGGGATGGACTTAATAGGCTATCAACGCAGTCCAGATGGTAACAGACGGCATCGTGAACCAAGACAGTGGTGATGGCAACTGAAAGAGGACAGTTACACAAGATATTTCATAAGCACCTTCATGATTCATTAGGTGTGGGAGGCAGAGATGTGACTCTTTGAGTGTTCGTGCCTGGCTCGCTATTTCCAGACATAGACTAACCAGGAAGACATGATGATTTGGAGAAGAAATTATGGACCCATAATCTGTTTTGATGCATTGACTGTGGATTAAAGATATTCTTCAAGTTTTATCAAACTGTCACCAAGGCAATGTTTTAATCAAGTGTGATACAGATCCCGGGGGTGGGTGCATGGGTTGTCTCCATGGTGAAAAAGTGATTTCCTATGAAATGCTCTCTCTGTCCTGTTTACGTCAAGTATGTTTTTGCTTTCATAGTAGCTGCATTTTCCTGTTGTTTTTTGTTGTTTTTTTTCTAATACCTCTTTTTCTGTTTCTTTTTCAACATACTTCAAGTCTGGGGAACACAAATATAGATGCACTTAACATTTAAGAACATTTTAAATAATATGAAAGCATTTGTTTTTTATGAAATTTTGATACACATTCCTATTTATATCAAATGCTTCTAGTTTATAATTTTGGCCCTAATACAGGGGTGGGCAAACTTTTTGACTCGAGGGCCAACATGGGTTCTTAAACTGGACCGGAGGGCCAGAACAAAAGCATGGATGGAGTGTTTGTGTGAACTAATATAAATTCAAAGTAAAATCATTACATAAAAGGGTACGTCTTTTTTTTTTTTTAATTCAATAATTTTACTCACCAGATTTGGCCCGCGGGCCATAGTTTGCCCAGCCCTGCCTGCATGAACTTTTCTTTTTAAAATCTTATAACTAAAAACAATGAATCAATTTAAAGAAAAAAAATAATAAGTAACCAGCAGTAGAATCACTTGGCTTAACAAAGTCCTGAAAGGTAGGCTTGAATGACTTGAGGTTAGAAATCCCCTCCAGTAAGCTAAGTACCAGTTTAAGCAATAGTCTCACAGAGGCTCCTGAAGGAAAACATTTCTTATAAGTCTGGGAGAAAGTCACATTGCAATAAATGGCTAAGATGAAAAAGGACTAGAACTAGATATTGTCCTTGATATTCCAAGATTGCTGTTAGCATAACTGTAGGTGTTAACTAATTACGGAGCTATGCTTGAAGACAGGAATGACATCAGGCATCAAACAAAAGAGCATGCGGAAAAGTCTAGTCATTACAAAATCAACCATCACAAGAATTGGGCTGCCTCTCAGCATTCGTGTTCAGTTTCAGTTCAGCCCTCTTCTCAGAGGCAACTGTCACAAGACTGCCCATAAAATACAAACCAGTAAGAGCAGGGAATGGACAAGAAGACCAATGCAAAGCCTAACTACCATATTAAAATTTGCATTAAGTAGAAGTGATCACTTAGGTGATGCCACTCAGTATCAAATCTGATATGAATGCAGTTTTGCTTTGATTTCCCTAGGAAGATTAATAGCTTTGTGACACCTGGATGATGTTTCTTGCTCTGCTCTCAGTAGGTGGATCACTTACTTCTGGCAGCATCTCTTAAGAGACAGAAAATACTCTAGATCGTCTTCAATACAAGATAGTGGGACGGGGATGATGTTAGGCCCCTTGATATAACCCAGCTCCTTCCTCATCACCTTTTGGTTTTAATGAAACTCTGAGCTCAAATGACTGAACAAAAGATTGGACAGTCATGACTTTGTGGGTTCTGTTTTAGGGTGCTGAAATAATTATAGATATGAATAGACAACAGAACTTGATGTTCAATTTCACATTCTGGAAGTGTGCAGACTTGGAGATTATTTTTACACATGTTCTTCCTTCCACAGATGGAAGATTTTACTTCTAAGGCAATCCTGAATCTTTTTTTGGCACCAAATGAAACACTGTTCTAGTACTTGATGGTCAGGCTTTTTAGTGAATAATGGAGTAGAAGTCCCTTTTAAAAAATATGTATTTTAGCATTTCTTTAACCTTCAATCAGTTTCTTGTTTCAAAATAAAAGATTATTTAGGAAAAATCTGAAAATGCCAATAACAATGTCAGGGCCAGATAGCTCTTTGAATTTGAGGTTGGTTTTTATGAAGGTAGAATATTAAATTTCCATTTTTTGTATAGGCCTTAAATTTTCTTCTGTACAAAAGACCAAGGTCTTATTCCCCATAAGTCAGCTCAAAACTGTGTCACTGTGTCTTACAAATTCCAGGTGGGTGATTGGGAGGATGGGGGAGGGGGGGAGGAAATCAGGTATATGTCAGTAACTCAACAGAAAACAGCTCACCTTATGGAAAGACATGTCTTAATAAATGCTACTCTGAGAACACAAGGTTTATATATGAAATTAGAAACATTTTACTATTTTCCTACTACACACAGTAAGCCTGTGTTACAGCTATTTTTGTTCACATTGGTTATCTGGGAAAATGGATGCCCTGAGAATTTCAATAATTTTCTCAATATCAACAGCTGGTAAATGATGGAGTTGGGGTTTGAACACAGACCTATTTGATACACCAGAGATGGAATGGGTTCAAAAGATTAACGTATTGAATGGAGAATTAGTCCATATTCTCCATGGTCACCTTTCTACATTTTTACACAATTGATTTTTTTCCCTGTGCAATTACTTTAAATGCTTATTTCAATATGTTATGAAACATTTCTTAAAAGAAGCATTATATCTATACCTAATAAATATTTTCTTTTTAAATAATGGCTGCTTATTCTTGATTAAAGAAAGTAAGCAAAAAATTTACTAACCCAATTTGAATTCAATTTGCTTTGGATTGAAATAATTCATATATATATATATATATATATATATATATATATATATATACCGTATTTGCCGGCGTATAAGACGACTGCGCGTATAAGACGACCCCCTAACATTTCCACTCAAAATACAGTTTGTTATATACTCGCCGTATAAGACTACCCCCCACTTGGAGGCATATTTTTCAGGGCCAAAAGATCGTCTTATACGCCAGCAAATACGGTATATCCTATTATACAAGAATACCAATTATAATTTTCTCTAGTAAATTAGAAGACTTTAATTTTCTGAATATCACCTGTAGACTATTGAAAAGCTTTCTGGATCTTATACACCAGAATTTTAGCTCTTAAAGAGTCAGATAGAATTCTGTTTAAATGCATCTTACCAGAAGTTGTCTTCACTACTTCTGTGGTATTTCTCAGTCCAACAAATGAAAATTGATAAAGTCTCCAAGATCTTGTGTCACCCACTTCAACAGAGTTACGCTTCCATTGATAGATAATTTCTTCCCGTGGATAGCCATCTGCCAAGAGATGGAAAAGCACATGTTTAAAATGATTATAAATGAATATATGTAGCAGCCATCTTCCAGGAACAAGACACCAAGGAATGTGCTGAGAGAGATAAAATTATGACTTAATGAGAACCCTGGACTAAAGAGCCTCACCATAGAGAAAAATACAATGACATCCTAACCTAATGGGAAGTTAGATTTAAAAATTATGAGGTTAAAATCTTCCCTGAAAGTCACTTACATTATATAGCAAATATACTATACATGGTTTAATATATACTATATGTGCAGTCTACATTAGGGTAAGATGTAATAAGTGATCAATATAAATAGATAGTACATAGGTAAGATATTTTTTCAGCATGCAGGGGACTCAACCAGGGCAAAATTTTGAGAGTCATGCAGAACAAAGTATTGAGAGAAGAGCAGACTGAAGTTACTCTCCAGAGCATGCACCCTTAGTAAAAGTTATTGGGGAAAATAACCTCAACATTTACATTAATTATTCTCTCTCTCATTTTTGGGGGGATTTCATTTTAATATATAAAAAATCTATAATGATAATGCAATGATTATCAGTACCATTTATTTGCCCAATACCCTAGACAAGTTTCTTAATTTTTTTCCAAAGTATTTGCTTCCTTATGGTGGTTATAATAATATTTCATGAAATTGATGACCATTGTATATTTAATGGATAAACATTACTATTAAGTAAATGATATAATAAACTCAAGTAAAATTTAGTTAAATAGGAAGAGATTTAAAAAACTTAGAAAGCATCTCAACTATTTGTCTACTAATTATTCTATGGAAAGATGAGTCTTGATTATGGAGGCTGATTCACTACTTAGCATAAAATTATTTGTGTCTTCCTTTTCTTAATTTTCTTTTCTTTTGGTCCAACTCTGTGACTGTTGTGTATTTATTAATTAAGAAGAAGAAAAGAGAAAGCAGTATCCCCTGATAGAGCAGGGGTAGGAGGCAGAATGTGCTGAAAACTGAGAAAAATGATGATATTAGGGAACTTGCTCTGGAGAATGTAATTGTGATTTAATTTTTTATAGCAGTAAATAATATTAAGTTGTGTTTGGGTTCAGAAGACAGTGGACAATTGGTGATGTAATGGCACAGAAATCACCACTTCTTAAGCTTTAGCTGATTTAGGAGTAATCCCAGTTGAAAGATCAAAGGAAAATAAATCTAGTCTCCTAAAGCTTGGGGAAGCTTTCACTTAAAAATATCCCATTCTTGGATGAAGTAAAACATATGAAATAAGTTATATAATGAAACCTTTTCTAAATACAGGGTGGGACAAAAGTGAGTTTACAGTTGTATCAAAGCAGAGGTTATACTTATATTATTATTTATTATTATATTTTTATATGAACAACTATAAATAAATATTATTCAATAATTATTGTATTTTTGTATAATAATATATTTTATATATTTAAAATATATAAAAGTCTATTTTAAATAGACTTTTGCACAATCCTGTTTATTTGATACTAGAGGGCTGGTGCACGAATTCGTGCATCCTCAGCCTGGCCTGCTGGATTGGGCCAAAACTTGCTCTCCTATATCCCCTGAGGGGTCCTGGATTGTGAGAAGATGCAGGCCAGGCTGAAGGACCCCACAGGTGCATGATTGGGGCCTGGGAATGATTTGGGAATTTTATTATATAAGATACAGTGATATTTTTCCTTTATTTCTATCTGGGATTGATATAATGATAAACTAGTGATGGGTTCTTTCATCACTGATTTTTTAAAATGGTGCTTATTATGATTTAATTGGCTCATAGGAGTCTCCTTCAATCCATGACTTGGAAGTTATGTTTATGAAAATAAAAAATTAAAATTCATAATCAGTTTTCATTGATTTATATATACAGTTGGCAGATCAATAAAAAGGAGGAGATGAGCAACCTAATATATTTGCTGAACAAGTGGTGAGACAAATATTTGTTTTTAATTCAGGCAGAAAATATGTGAAGGTTACTAAAGCTTAATGTAATTTGTGTAGAATCATCATGGTTCTTTTTACTACAGTCTATAATCTGATTATGGTAATAATAAGTAAGAAAAATAAGAGAGCTTTTTATTGAATCTTGTGTATTGAGATAGCATACTAAGCATTTTACAAACAAAAGAGTATTGTGCTGGACAGGTCTTATAAGCTCTGTTGGGCACCTAGGAATGTGGACTCACTAGCTGAGAGACTTAGTAATTTGCTCAAGTCTATGGTGATAGAGTTGGAATTTGAACTGGAAGTATGGAATGACCATCATCAGTCTTTTACTCACTGATGGATATCTAGTTCTAGATATAACTAGAACTCTAGGACCGGGAGGTAATTATTAATTTTGTTGTATTTAACAGGTATACAGAACTATACTGTTAGATCTCTACATCCTGACAGGTAAGGGAGAAAATCAGTAACAAATGTGTTGCTACTCTTTTCCTGGGCCCATGGAGGGAGGTAGATTGTAATCCACCTTATCCCTTTCTGTTCAGCAAAGGCCTGGTTTTACAATTCTTTTCAACTAAGGACTCCTAGCAACCACTGCCAACTCATTAAAAGTTTATACATCAATGAAACTTATTTGTAACTCCTGATCAATTAGATCCTTTTCTGCAAGAATCACTCTAATAAGACCAAGCTGATATTATGATGAAAGAAACTGTCAACATCTTCAGAGAAAACAACATTGCTTAACGCAATTTTGTATTTTCTGTAAATCTCCCAATTAATTGACAATGCAATTAGACTATTGGTGAGAGGAGATACAGACTACAGAATGAGTGTTACTTACAACTGGAGAACTCCAAGGGACAGGAGTGCTCATCCATTGGGAAATTGTGCAACTGTAATTGGCACTCAGCATCAATTGTCAACCTAAACAGAAATACATGAAAGATAACTAGAAATATTCTAGACATAGTTTTAAAAATGTACATTAGCACATTTTCTAATGACCATTCTTCATCTTTATTCCTGGGGAGTATATCTCACATTCCTATGAATAACACAAGATGATTCTCACTGAAGAAATCCACTGAGACCAGTTGGATAGCATTATACTCAATGTGGTCCCTTCACTTTCACAAACTGAACAGTAGGTTCTCATTGACTCTCAACTCCATTTTTTTTCAGACCTTAGGATCACAATATTTTTTTTTTGTTGCAAATTAATTGCACACATGAAATTGTTCATTTACTATATTTAACAGAACAAAATGTTTTAAGAACTTAAGTTCATTTACTGTTTGCATCTAAATGAATGCTGATAATTCTCAGATCTTATCTGCTAATTAAAGCAGAACCTTCCCTTTGTAAGTGCTTGTTAGCTGTTAGTGTTAAATTACTACATGTGAGTTTTAAAATACCTGTTTCACAGTAGGATATTACCCATTTTACAATGGGACACTATGATGCTATTAACTAGGGTTTTATAAAGTAGAAAAATGTCTAATGGTAAACAGGCAATGTTGAATAAATAAATATGCACAGACATATTTGAAATATGTCTGCCAATGAGTTTCAAATAGTTTACATCAGGGAATACTTATTAAACATATAGGTTTTCTGGATCTCAATGGGCTGGAACTCTAGGAGGGAGAATATTTGAAGGTGTTCAAATGTTTTGATCACTTTAGGAGAAAGTATGAACATATTCTAAAATTGTACTAGTGATGGATTGATATTTTAAATTTCACATTTGTTAACTATATTTCTTACAATGATATCTATCAACTTTGAAGTAATAAAATGTTATTTTATAATCATTTGTTAATTGAAAAGATTTTGCAGTTTAGCATGATTTTTAATTTGTGAGATTTTATTTTTCTATAGTATGATAGAACAATTACTAATCTTGAAATATAACTGATAATCACTGAGCCATTAATTGTTTATATAGCATGGGGTAAAGGTGAATTGTTCTATCATTTAATAAGCATTCTTATGGCTTTATTTTTTTTGAACTTGCCTGAAGTCACAAAGCTAGTGGCACAGTTGAAATCTGAACCCAACATTATGATGTGTCTCCAAAGCTGGAGGTTTTAATCATTGTCGCTCAATAATTATATGCTCTTGGAGAAAATATTAGTTTTAGTCATATGTAAAACTTTAATTAAATTTGATATATTTAGTATAATGTTTCCAAATTAAACTAGAATTATTAAAACTGAAAACAATATAGATCATTTGCAGAAACAAAGATGAATACATACTTATATATCTATGCACACACACATTAACAATGCATTATCAATAAGAACAAGAATAAAATCATCTCAGCATAGATTGGCAACTTATTCAAACTTTGAATTTTATGAGTGATGTTTTCCATAATTAAAAATTGTATCATGATTCTTCAAATCAAGGGAAGTGAGAAAAATGGCTATACTGTTATGAGAATATAAAGGAACTTGAGATAGTGTCTCTTAATACTTCAAAAGCTAGACCAAACTTTGATTTTCACTAGATTCTAATTACAGTCATTGTTGTATCTCTAATTTAATTAAACTCATGATGAATTCAAAATATATATGATGACTTTCTTCTATACTTGAAGCCATTTTCCTAGTGATCAACTCTGTTAAACTGACATAAAGGTTTGAAGCCATTTTAAAGTGTTTTATTTTGTATGTTGACTATTATATAAGGTATTACATATATGTCACAAGGGCATTTAACATGAATCATTTGGAAGCTAAAAGTTCTAGGATACTAAGACCTAGAAGAATCATATTTACATCTTTTACTAAAAATATTTTGAATAAATTTAGTATCTTCTGTGCTTACTATATATCAGAGTCTAAGAACTTTCCTTATCACCCCCGTTTAGTCCTTCTAACAACTCCGTAAGATCAGAATCATTGTCTCCATTTTATAGAAATCAAAGAAATTAAATGTAAGAGTTAGCTCAGTTGGATGGGCAGTGTGTTGTAGGGTGGTTATGCCTTCATTCCCAATAACCCCCATTATTTTATACCTAAATCCTCTAAATAAAAATGTAACCAACTAAAACTAAAAGCATCAAACTTACTGTATAAATAAGGCTCTGAGAAATATATTCTATCTAGCACTAAGATCCATGCTACAGATAGCTGCCTCCAAGTCCTGTACATAGAAATTCTGAAGAGTTGCCCTAATATATATATATATACACCGTATTTGCCGGCGTATAAGAGACTGGGCGTATAAGACGACCCCTAACATTTCCACTCAAAATACAGAGTTTGTTATATACTCGCCATATAAGACTACCCCCCACTTGGAGGCATATTTTTCAGGGCCAAAAAATCGTCTTATACGCCGACAAATACGGTATATATATATAGGTATATATATGCAGACAAATATATATATAGGTATATATATGCCGACAAATACGGTATATATATATGATAGGTATATATATATAAACCTGAAGCCAGGTTTGTCTAATTTTTAAGCCTTTGTATTTCTCTATTATATTGTTTTGTAATATATGCTCACCAATGGAAAAAAATCAGCATAGAATTATTTTAAATACATCTAAATATAATATGCTAAGATAATGGCATAGAAAACCTCCCAAATATTATATGTTTAACTTCAAAAAATAAAATAGAAGCTCCAAGTTTTCCCTAAAGATGTCTTTCAAAATAGCCAGTAAATTAATTCAAACAGCCTACCAGTGTAGTGGGGAGTTGGTGCTGGGAGATGGAATTTGTTCTAGGTGCTTGCCATTGTGTTGCTAAAAAGAGAAAGACATACAGGAGACTTCTGCATAAAATAAAAAAAAATCTTCTTTTGCAAGTTTCCTTGGAAACGGAACATTTCCAAGCATAACAACTGGTAGTCTAAGGATGACTGTGTTTTAGTTTCCATATTTTAAAGTAGCAGGACACACACAAAAGCCAAGATTGATGCAAAAATCAGGTGATCTTACAAAGGCAACGGAAATTGCATGTGCTTGTGAGGAAAAAAAGAGTTCTCACATCAATCATAGAAAATAAGTTTCACCCATTCCCAGTCCTTTGAAAAAGCTTAC
Organism: Vespertilio murinus; assembly: GCA_963924515.1. NCBI lineage: Eukaryota > Metazoa > Chordata > Mammalia > Chiroptera > Vespertilionidae > Vespertilio > Vespertilio murinus. The sequence goes on from OZ004708.1 coordinate 11,652,073, forward strand.
TGACAACAGAAAGAAAACTAATTTTGTACTGCTGCATACTATTTTGTTCAAACATTGCAACCCTGATGTTGGCTTGACATTGTGTGTGTGTGTGTGTGTGTGTGAGTGTGTGTGTGTGTGTGTGTGTGTGTGTGTGTGTGTGTTTGGTCTTAAGGAGAGTGTGGTTGATCTTTGTTTTATTTCCAGCAATTACTCCTTTTTAAAAAGAATACCTTAAGGTGTAGAGCACTCGACCATCATTCCAAATTCTCAGCATCCTGTTGGGGGTGGTTATCCAATGTGCATCAGCCTTTTTTGAATTTCTGAAGAAAGTGTCTGGAATCCAGATTTTCCCCACCATGTTACTATTCAATCGGAGGACTTTAATGGTGCTGTTAAATTTCAAACGTCTGTCATACCATGTTTGGGCAAAAAATATATCAATTGTATATTCCTGTTACAAAAAAAAAAGAGATGAAACACAATATTTGTAATATAGTAGGGTTATATTGTAGATATTTTTTTGGTATTTGTCATATTTGTTCTCATTACTATTTTGAGCTACACTTTGGCTTTGAATAGTCCAAAAGAAAACAAAGACTTTGCTAAGGAGATCCACAATCTCTTGTAGACAAGTTAATATTTCTATGAGAAAAAGAAGGAAAAAAAACAATTTAAAAAGACTAGTCTAAATGAATTCTGGTAAAAGGTCAGAGCCCTGGTACATTTGTTTGCATTTGATATTGATAGAGCAGAGTTTCTCATGTTATTTGGACTATCTATTTTTTTTTGTTGTGGGGACTGTCTTGTGTATTTTAAGATAGAAGCATTCTTAGCCTCTACTCACTAGATGCAAGTAGCACCAACACAAACCTCACCCACCAACTTGTGACAACTGAAAAAAACAACAACCTCTAGACATTGCTAAATGTCTCAGTGAAGACAGTCACCTGGGTGGAGAACCACTGCTGTAGAGTAAAAGTGAAGAATACTTAAAACAGTCCTAAACTGGAGCTGTGGGGCCTCAGTCACCTCATCATAATATGGGGACCCTAAAGAATCTATCTTGCTAGGTAGTGTGAGGACAGAAAAAGAGAACACACATTGAGTGCTTTCCAGTGTGTCTGGCAGGTAGCCAATACAATGTACAAGGTAACCTTAAAAAAAAAAAAAAAAACACCCACACACAAAACTATTATAGTTGTTGTCTTTTCCTCCAAACAGGAAGAAATGAACCAATTCCACATAATTTTAACACTTTACTAATCTCTATCACAAAGCATATTCTCAAAATGCCAAATTGCTGTGGTGATTAATTACTCCGCAATGATTACCCTCAAGGCCATCCCACCAGAGTGGCAAGTGATTGACTGCAATCAAAGAGATTTGAATATGATGGGAATTCAGACCATGAATGAGGCCTGGCATCAGAACACCCAAATTCTAGTTTGACTATCATTACTTTGCCTCATCCATACTGTTCTGTATTATTTCCTAATACCGCCTGCTGCCACACCTCATTGCACTTGACTACATTTCCACTGGGCTAAGTCATACCAGTCGGTTCTCCATTTAATTCCATATTTGTAGTCTACACACAATGAGAAAGGAACCTAGCTAGTGAAATTCTTTGTCAATGAATCAATGATGTGCCAGTAAGTAGAGTAATTAAGCAACTTCTTATGTACACTTTGGCAAAACCATACAAATAAATAAGGAAAATTAAAAATAAGAGCTTTAAGATTACTCAAACCAATAGCTCTGAGGACTAGTATTCTGGACAGTAAAAGTTCTATGCCTTCTTTTTCTTTTTAGATTTACAGTTTGCATCAAAATGCTAAATATTCTGTGATTTTTAGTTGGAAAGAAGAAATATGTTGGCATTTGTCTAATGGTTAAATAAGTAAGCTTATTTTTTTGAATTATGAGAGCAAGTTAAATGTTCTCATATCTCTGACTCAATAGAGTGTACTAATTGCTAGCTTGGTAACACTATTTTAAGTTCTTAGTATACAATGTTATGTTATACTAGAGGCCCAGTGCACAAAATTTGGGCATGGGCTGGGGGTGTCCCTCAGCCCACCCTGCACCCTCTCCAATCTGGGACCCCTTGAGGGATATCCAACTACCTGTTTAGGCCTGATCCCACAATGCAGGACTGCTGGCTGCCAACTGCCCTCCCCTGCAGGCCTGCCCCCCCCCCAACTGCCCTCCCTTGCTGGCCTGGTCTCCCCAAACTGCCCTTCTCTGCTGGCCTAGTCAACCCTAACTGCCCTCCCTGCTTGCCTGATCACCCACAACTGCCCTCCCTTGCAGGCCTTGCACCCCCAAACTCCCCTCCCCTGCAAGCCTGGTCCCCCCAAACTTCCCTCCCTGCAGGCCTGGTCCCCCTAACTGCCCTCCCCTGCAGGCCTAAGTCCCCTCAAACTGCACTCCTCTTCCAGCCTGGTCACCCCTAACTTTCCACAACTGCCCTCCCCTGCAGCCCATCTTGCGTTCACATGGCGGCAACCATCTTTGACCATTTGGGCACAGCCATTTTGTGTCTTATGTGATGGTCAATTTGCATATTATTCTTTTATTAGACAGGATTACATAATGTTGTTACACTATAGACTCCAATTTAGTTTCTCATTTCAGATATGGATAGAAAGTGTTATATAATAATAACTTGCATTTATTATTACGTCTAATCATTATTACCTCTGAGAAACAGTTCTGATTCTGAAGCAAACTATGCCTTCTCCACACCAACACTATTCTAAAAAGTAGTGGAGTCCTATATTGTATTTTTTAGTAAGCAGTACTAACCAAGTACACAATTACTGAATTTTAAGTATAAGATTTTACACAAATTAATTTTATACATATGATCACATTTAATTATCATAACAAACCATTAAAATTATCCTTATATTGCAAAAGAGAAAAATTGAAATATTCCCCTTCTGAATTTTTTCTTGGCATATTTATTGCTATTTTCATCATACCACATGGGCCCTTTAGTATGCTAATAATACAGACAAACTATTAGAATCTTACCATATTGATAGCGTTCACTGGACCAATGCTATTCACATACATGTCTGTGTGAATTAATGTTGGCTTCACTGTAAAGAGAACCACAGAAAAGTACACTATTTTAATCTGTGCTATTCTAGATGTGCATTTATTTTGCCATTTTAGAAGTGGTTTATTTACAGCTGATATAGTACCAGTGATTAATTCTCTTATTTTAAATGACTCTGTTTTCAACAAAATATCTCCATTTTGCATATAAATGCTATAACTAAGCATAGTAGAGTTTCAAAACTGGTTATCCTTTCAAGACTGTGTAAAGATAAACAAATAAGGAAAACTCCTCAGATTTCCCCCCCTTCAGATATCCTGGATTTTACCATTTTCCTTTAAAGCTCTATTTGGGCATTATTACCTGACTTGCCCCATATAGAAAAACAAAACAAAAACTACTTAGTGAACTAGAAAAATATGCATGAGAAACATGAAATAAATATAAAGAGCAACAAGTATAGTGAATTGTTTTGGAATAATTGCACCTGTTGGTTCCATTTATGACTGCTTTATCCAAATATGCCTCTAACCAACACTAAATCAATCTTCCTCGGTGACTTCATGGAATCTGTGACTCATCAAATAATATGAGGAAACCATATGGAAACCCAACACACACCTATTTGTCAAAGAAGACTGATATTAAAAATTATGAAGTGTTACATTTATGACTAAATGCAAGTGCATATGCCCCGTTTTCATTTCACATTTAATGAACAAGGATTCATATTATCATTCTGGCCTCAATTCATCATGTGTCTCATTTTTATCCACTTTCCTTGAAAGTGTGCCTTAATTCTCAGTGGTGGATTGAATTCTTTGCTAGTCCCTGTATCTACAACCTTGCTGTCTCCTTATTGAGGCTACTTCTCTCCTCCGAACTTTGGGCTTGACTATCTGATTGGGTTTGGCTAACAATATATAACCAAAAGTGGGTGTGCTAGTTCTAACCACAAGCATTTAAGACTTATGAGCTTCTACTTTCTCTCTTGCTCTTTTCTATTATCATGAGAAGGATACTCCTAGCTAGTGTGCTGGTCCCAGGAGTAAAATGAGAGTACAGATTTCCTTAATGAAGAGCCCCAGTTTGGCTTACATTAAATCACCACCCCTAACAGGAGCCGAGAAAATGCCTATTGTAATTTGCCATTGAGAATTTGTGGTTGTTTGTTACACAGTAGTAGGTAGCAAGTATATCCTTCCTTTATCACAATGTGCTTATTTTTTTTATTTATTTTGTTATGTCTCTTCATAAAGAACTTGTCACCTATAGCCTTTGTCTGGGATATCTAGCAAAAATTGAATTTCTAGCTATCAAGTCTCACTTGAAAATCATATTTCCTCATTTGAACTTATCAATGCCCACTCTATCCTCAAGCCACAATGCCATATATATATATATATATATATATATATATATATATATATATATATATAAAACATGTGAAGTTTTCATTTAAATAATTCTGGTTATTTAAATATGCTGGTGTTATCTTCTAATGTGGTAGGCATGTGTATGAGTTTCTATCCACACCACGGTAAAAAAGACTTCAACATACCTCCTATATCAGGTCGGAGTTTATTGTCATATCCATCTAGGAGGTGGTTTAAGATATAAGTGACATCACTATCAGGAACTTTTGGTGTCAAGACCCATGTTTTGTTAGAAGTAGAATCTTCATAGTCATCCTCAGATTTTTGGCTAGTAAGGCTAAGCAAACAAAAAAATATTGGTTAAAAGCATATATACTGTACCCAAATTAACTTTTACCTTTGGTGGAAAAAGAGAAATGACACTAGATTATAGGAATACATTAAAATGGGTTAGAGTGAAACTTTTCACCCGAGGATTCATCTAGATAATTAAACTGCACTGATGTACATTATAATTTAGAAAAGTTAACTCTTCCGTTTTGCAGAATGCTTTGCCCTCCCATCTCTAAGTAGACCTTGTTTTCCAGTTCGTGCCTTTCCCATAGTGGTTCTTTTAGCCCACCTGCCCAGCCTTAGGAAAGATGGATAAAACCCCACACACTATTTTTGTGAAATTGATGCTTAAACAATCATAATGTAGTCTAAGAATTCAGGCAGAATGTCTACTTCTTTTTCCTTTGAGAAGTTAACTTGCTTCAACCTATTAATGAAAGTAAGAGACTGATAATTAGATTCACTCCCACAAACCGCCAGACGAGCCTCTCCCTCCTCAGTTGAACTACTGAGGAGAGCTCGGGCTTGCTGCCTTTTCCTCCCCCAGGGTGTGTGTATGTGCATTTTTTCTCCTCACTTGCTCGGAAGGCAAGGGCGGTTCATTTATCTCTGATTGTTAAGAACCTGGGACTATGAAAGAAAATGTAGTCACAGACTTTAAACCACCTTTTACTACAGCAAAAGTTCCTTCATTGGAAATTCATACTATTGCTTAGTGTACTACAATTGTAGATATGAAATTACCTATTTTGAGTGATCAGAAAGCCACAAAATATCCTGACTCAGTTTTTTATGACCCAAAAATGCCCCACGATTAGGCCAGAAACTAAGGCTGTCTTTGGAAAGATGTTAGAATTTCTATAGCTTGTCTCTCCACTACTCCAAGTTCCATTTCCCCTCACCGCCCCCCCCCCATACTTTCTATGATTTATTATGGAAAAAATTACAAATGTAAAATATAAAATTTCCCACCCCATCATCATCCCCCCCTCCAATATTTGTGGTATAGACTGGATCTTGTTAGAAAATAAATCACTGCCACATTACTATGAATGAAAATTTATATATATATATATATATATATATATATATATATATATATATATATGATCTGGCCACTCAATGTATATCCTATATAATAAAAGACTAATATGTAAATTGTCTCCTCGACTAGTTTTACCAGCAGGCAGGCTGACCAACCACCCATGTCCCCTCTCCCAGGCCAGGCTGGCCGGATCCCAAGCATGCACGGATTTATGCACTAGGCCTCAAATCTATATATACTGATTGGCCAGATTATTATGCATTCAGAGATCATCATAATCTGGCCACTAAGTATATGTATGTATGTATGTATATATTTTTCAAACCATATTTATCACCTTTCTTAAGTCATAGTCATGTATATGGCTATGCTTTATATATGTAGCTTGGATATAAGTAGATGATTGGATAGATAGATGGTTGAATATGGTAGAAGAAAACTGATAATTAATGTGGTTTGAGAATGAGTAAGGGAGATGAAGTTTTTGTTATTTTTAAATACATCTCTAATGATTTTAGAGAGATAAGGGAGAGGGAGGAAAAAAGAGAAACATTGATGTGAGAGAGAAACATCAATTGGTTGCCTCCTGACCAGGGATCAATCCCACAACCTGGGTATTTGCCCTGACTGGAAATTGAACCCATGAACTTTTGGTGTATGGTAAGATTCTCAACCAACTGAGCGACACCAACCAGGACAGGGAGATGATGTTTTAAGAGTAATAACTGGCATAAATCAACTTAGTAAGCAAGTGATTTATATCTTTAAAACCCTTATGAAAAGGAAACAAACTGAGTCACACATCTGCATAACACCTAACATACCCTATATTTTACATCTTGCACTTTAGTAGCATAGGAACTTTAAACAAAATATGAATTTCATAGCATACCTATAGAGGATATGAAGGTCTGGACAAGCTCCAACTAGCAGAGACCAGTTCTCTTGCCAGGAACATCCCTCTTGGGCCTCAATTCATCATTTCTACAGAGCACTGTGAACTCTGCCTAATGGAACTCTAATCCTATGACCTAAATCTTACTATTTTAATAAGAAAAAACTGTCTAAGAAAATTTTAAATTCTTTCAATAAATCACCAGGGAAAAGAATATATTTGTCCCATTAGATGTCATTATAATGGAATTTTACTCTGGTTTGATTTGGTCATGCAATAGGGCCTTTAAAAATTATCCCTCATTCTTTGCCTTTCTCCCTCTGTGTCTTTCTCTTTCTCTCTCTCTCTCTCTCTCTCTCTCTCTCTCTCTCTCTCTCTCTCAGACAAATACACCCCATGAAAGTTTCTCCAAGGGAAGGTGACATGTTTGTTTATAACACTGCTTCATACTAAGAAAAAAATGTTCCAAGTCTCAACGTGCTGTTTTACTGACATTTCTATTATTGGGTCAACAAGGAGGAAAAATACATCAAAATAAAAGATAAGGGATACTTGCTTAGAAGAAATTTTACTTTCTAGAATTGCACCAGTAATTCTCTTAATATTATCACCTATTGGATGCCAGAGCAATATTTAAATTTATTGCATTTATAAGTGTCAGTAATGGGGTTTTTGGTTTTTTTCCCCCAGACTTCAGGAAACCAATTTAGCCACAGAGTGGTTAAACAGAGTGGAGAAACTAAGGACTTATACTTGGGATTGAGAAATTACCAGGTCTGTTTATTGGATTCATGACTTGCCTCTGTCACTATTTTTATGCCATTGGGCAAATTATCTAAACTAGCTAAACAAACCTTGTTTTATTTTATTTTATTTTATTATTTTTTTGTTAATCTTCAACCGAGAATGTTTTTTCCAGTGCTTTTTAGGGAGAGTAAACGAGAGGGGGAAAGACAGAGAGAAAATTTGATGTGAGAGAAACACATCAATTGATTGCCTCTGCACGAGCCTTGTCCAGGAACTGGGCTGGAGAGGAATCTGCAACCAAGGTACCTGTCTTTGACCTAAATTGAGCTCAGGGTCCTTTGGTCCACAGGCCAACACTTTATCCACTGAGCCAAACCAGCTAGATGGAACATTCTCATTTGAAAATAACTTTAATACTAGAGTTTATATCAAATTTTGGCGCAAGGTTATTATGCTTAGCATGATGCTTGACACATAATTTTGAAAACAGGCGTATTATAATTATTACTATTACTATAAGCCTGGTGCACAAAATTCATGCACGAGTATGTGTGTCCCTCAGCCAAGCCTTCAGCCTCTCCAGTCTGGGACCCCTCGAGGGATGTCCAACTGCCCACTTAGGACCTACCCAAGTAGGATCGGGCCTAAATGGGAACTCTGATATCCCTCTCACAATCCAGGACTGCTGGTTCCCAAATGCTTGCCTGCCTGCCTTCCTGATTGTCCCTTACTGCTTCTCCCTGCCAGCCTGATCCCATCCCAACCACTTCCTTGCCAGCCTGATTGATGTCTAACTGCTCCCCTGCCAGCCTTATTGCCCTTAACTGCCCTCCCCTGCAGGCCTGGTCCCCCCACAACTGCCTTCCCCTGTAGGCCTGCTCCCCCCCAACTGGCCTTTCTTGTAGGCTTGGTTATCCCCAACTTTCTTCCTCTGCTGGCCTGGTCACTCTTAACTGCCCTCCCCTGCAGGCTTGATTGCCTCCAATTGCCCTCCCTTGCAGGCCTGGTGCCTCCCAACCACCCTCCCCTGCTGGCCATCTTATGGCAGCCATCTTGTGTGTTGGAGTGATAGTCAATTTGCATATTGTTCTTTTTTATTAGATAGGATAAAGAGACCTTTAGTAGGTTTATAATAATATTTCCAGCCCTAACTTGTTGGCTCAGTGGATAGAGTGTCAGCTTGTGAATGGAAAGGTCCTAGGTTCGATTCCATTCAAGGGCATGTACCCTGCTTGTGGGCACATACTTAGTAGGGGGTGTAAAGGAGGCAGCTGGTCAATGTTTCTCTCTCATCAATGTTTCTGGATCTCTATCCCTTTCCCTTCCTTTCTATAAAAATTCAATAAAATATATTTTAAAATAATGATAATACATCCAATCATGTAACTAAAACCTGATTTGACAGATGCTGCCTTTTAATGAATATGGCCTAAGAAGGACTGTAAAAACAGATGTTTTACAGGAAGAAAAATAATGAGCCCCTCCATTATAAGTAAATGGAGTTACTGTTCTTTAGAGTTTTCCCAGATGGGGTATAAATTAATAGGGCTGATACATAATCTGGGATTGTGTCCAGATTTGTCTTTAAAAGGGAAAAATAACCTCTCTCATTTAAGTGTTGCCTGTTTCTTTATCATTCTTTGGAATCAAAAACATCTACATTTACAGGTGAACAATCTATGAGGGTAATGAGGCTTTACCATTCAAGAAGGATTCTATGGAATTGTGAACCTCATGAGATTTCCAGTGTAGGAATATATTCTAATAAAAAGGTAATGTGCCAAAACCGGTTTTGCTCAGTGGTTAGAGCGTCAGCCTGCAGACTGAAAGGTCCCAGGTTTGATTCCTGTCAAGGGCGCGCGTGTGTGTGTGATTATATATATATATATATATATATATATATATATATATATATAATGTGATAATTAGACTGGGTTGGCTGGACATCTTCTGGATGTCTGACTTCCTTCTGGGCAAAGCCACAGTGGCAAGGGCCAAGGCAGAGGTGGTTGGGGCAATCATCTGGCAGGGAAGTAAGCAGTTAGGGGGGGGATCAGGCCGGTGTGGGGGAACTAGCAGTTAGGAATGATCAGCCAGCAGGGGAGAGCAGTCAGGGGCAAACAGGCTGGCACAGGGGAGCGGCAGTTAAGAGTATGATCAGGCCAGCAGGGGAGAGCAGTTAGGGGTGTTCAGTCTGGCAGGGGAGGGCAGTTGGGAGCCATCAGACTGGCAGGAGAGGGCAGTTGGGAGCAATTACGCCAGTAGGCAGAGGTGTTTAGGGGCATTCAGGCAGGCAGGAAGGCAGAGGTGGTGAGGGGCAGGCAGGCAGGCAGGCAGGCAGGCAGACAGGCTAGATGTCAGTAGCTAGCGGTCCTGGATTGTGAGAGTGGTCCCATATTGGAAAGGGTGCAGGCCAGGTTGTGGGATAGCCATCTCATGCCCAAATTTCATGCACTGGGCCTCTAGTTGAATGATAAAGATTTAAAAAAATCCACTTAACACTTGAGAGGGCTAAGAGCAAACAGATTTAAACTTCTAGCTGAAGGCACCTATTTAAATAAAGAGCTTCTAGACGTGATTACACGTAAGTCTTTTTGAGTGATAATTTCTGAAAGACAAGTGACAAGAAAATGTTGTATGAAAGCTTTCAAAAAATTGTCAGAAAGCCATCTGACCCAGCACTTTGGACAGCAAAATGGGCATCTCCTGGAAAATTGCTAGGAATTCAGAACCCTGAGCCCCACAAAGATTTCTGAATCAGAATCTTTGTTTTAACATATTCAAGTATTAAAATTTGAGAACCCCAATAGTAGAATGTTTCAATAAGTGGTTTTCATTCCAGGGTGTGTGTGTGTGTGTGTGTGTGTGTGTGTGTGTGTGTGTTGGGATGATCTCTTTTAAAATGACAGATTCCCAGGTTCATACCTTAGATATGACTCTGGATCACCATGCTACAATTTAGATTATTAATTTTTATTTTCACATTTACAGTTTTATGCATGATTTAAATTTATGCATGAATACTGACATGTAATGAGTTCATGTTTATAATTAGAAACAAAAATGATTTTATTTTGGACAAGTGGCTTATAATAATAAACCAAATACTGCATATACATAGTATAATGAGAAATTGCTCTCATTAATGTAGATAATTCTATGCCGAAACCGGTTTGGCTCAGTGGATAGAGTATTGGCCTGCGGAGTGAAAGGTCCCTGATTTGATTCTGGTCAAGGGCATGTACTTTGGTTGCGGGCGCATCCCCAGTGTGGGTGTGTAAGAGGCAGCTGATCGATGATTCTCTCTCATTGATGTTTCTAACTCTCTATCCCTCTCTCTTCCTCTCTGTAAAAAATCAATAAAATGTATTTAAAAATAATGTAGACAATTCTAAATATTTGAATTTTGTTACATTTTTTGAATATTTGTCACTGTGAACATTAATAATACAGTTAATGAAATTTTCAATTTAGGTATTTCAGATTACCATAGATTTAAAAAAGCCCTACATTTTGTGAGGGAAAAATCTGGTCATTGTACTCTCCCCAAGCAGTACAACAGCAAACATTTGGATGAATATAAAAACATTTCGTTTAGGTACCTTTAAATCTATAGTTTAGCTTCCTAAAGACAGAGTACATACTATATATTCCCCCAAATTTATACACATATTTTGAGTAATCATAAAGGCAGTGATTATTAAAATACATTTCACTTTAAAAATTGACCTATCAGCTGTTAAAGTATGTATACATTTTTGAGACACCCTATATATATAGATATAGATATTCTCTGACACAAGTAGGTAAATAGTTGTATAAACAAAACTCATTTATTTTTATATTTGAAATATTTTTAAATGAATAGTATTTGATTACTTTGAATCATTAATGTTTTTTTATTGGTACAATTTTTGGATTACTTTCATTTTATTGGTGTAATGAGTCAAAAGCATAATATTTTAGATGTCAAGTTAAATCTCCCAATACACATACTAGTTTGTCAGCAGAATGAAACCTTTTGAAAATTTTATATTAAACATTCCTGTGCACTGAACTTTCTGTTCTGTCAGTATTACCTGTGGGTAGCCCTTGGGTTATGTCAGACTCTATGTAGGTCGTTTCATGGTTACATTGCCATCTCCCATTTACAGTATTTATTTAAAAAAAGTTTTGCTGAAACCGGTTTGGCTCAGTGGATAGACCATCTGCCTGCGGACTTTGAGATCCCCGGTTCGATTCCAGTCAAGGGCATGTACCTTGGCTGCAGGTACATCCCCAGAGGGGCATGTGCATAAATTTAAATTAAGCAGCTGATCGATGTTTCTCTCTCATTGATGTTTCTAACTCTCTCTCTCTCTCTTCCTCTCTGTAAAAAATCAATAAAATATATATATTTTTAAAAGTTCCATCATTTTGACATATGTTCATATGTGCTTTATGTTTTTTATTATTTATTTACCTCAAGTAAAGGTCAGGAATTGTTTTATATATATATTTACTGTTTCACTTCATTACTGCTGAGCATGTGCTCCATGTTAGTGACTCAGGTGCTTAGGTAGGTAGGTTCCGATTTATGGCAAAAAATCGCATTACGTTGCGCCTTAGGAACGTATGTCTCCGACATAACCTGAGGACCTACTGTATTGTGTATCTCTACTATATAACATAAAATGCATTCTTTCCTTTTACTGCAACCACAGGGATTCCCTGCTACCCTAAATTGTCATCAGGCTATAAGATCCTGTTGGGATTTTCACGGTCCCATAGCATCAGTAGCAGGAGAATGTGTTGCCCCTTACAGCAGAGTGTTGCCTGAGAGTTTGTGGAGTTCCAGAAACCAGGCCAAACTCCTGTACCTTTGCACATATTGTCCCTTCTACTGACAATCTTTCCTTTTCTCCATATTTCAAGACAATACTTGGCATGGCTTATTCCTTCTTCCCTTTCCATTTTCAACACAAGCATCACCTTCTCATGGAGGCCATCTGTTATGTTGATCACTATATCCCACATATGAGTTACATCATGGGATATCTTTCTCCGGGTGGCTTAGTGTAATGCTCTCATAATGTGTATTTTTGATTGGCTCATCTATTGTCTGTCTCTATTACTAGATTATATATTCCATGAGTACATGCCTAATTAAGATTTGTGGTGGAAAGAATCATTTTAAATTGATTTGAGAGAGGGGTGGGGGGGAGAGAAAGAGAGAGAGAGAGAGAGAGAGAGAGAGAGAGAGAGAGAGAGATTTATTTGTTGTTTCACTTATTTATGCATTCATTGGTTTATTCTTGTGTGTGTCTGGCCTGAGGTCGAACTTACAGCCTTGGCATATTGGATGACACTCCAACCAACTGAGCTACTTTGCTAACTAGTTTTCCTATGGTAAATAATAAAACCAACACTAACTATCGGTAAATATTCACTGTGTTTTTAAGAATAATTTATGGACCCACATACATTTTTCTACTTAATCCTTAAAACACTGATATTTCTATTATTATCCCTATTTACATACCTGTGTCAGAGAAATACAAGTATTCTGTCTTCATGATGCCAAACACCATTAGATTTGAAGGAAAACAGTGACATTTACAAATAGTCACTTTAGGTTGCCAAAACCACAATGTCATACCATTATGCCACAAGGCTTTGAAACAGGATTTGGGGCCAGAGAATCTGCCACTGGACATTCATCAAAAAATAGGATCAACTAAAATGAATGGTTGCTTGAGCTAATTTTCCCTTAGGGTAATAAATTAGTTTATGCCTGAGCTCAATAAAAGTATGGCACCCTCAGCACAAAGTTAATAACATTCGAATTTCATAAGCTTGCCATTGCAGATAGCAATGATTTGATTTCCCCACGCTGAGGCATAAAAGCAGAGCTCACAATTTACACTTAATGGAAGTGATAAGATGCCTCACTAAAACAATTTCTGGGCTTAGAAAGCAAGGCACACTGCAGGGTCAAGGCATTCATGTAAGTGAGGTCATTTCATAGGGTTCCTCCAGCCACTGCAACAGGTGGGTTTTAGTAGATAGTATAGGAGCAGGTATGTACTACTAAGGTAAGTAGATATCATCAGAGTTCATAGGTCTCAGAGTCTGATCATGGGAAGAGGGGACTCTGTCTGTACTCTCTGGACTCTGGAGGACTGGGGGCTTTTGAGGGACATCGTAGTGTTCTTCACTGAATAGGAGCTTTGGGGCACCCAGGGCACTCCCATACAGGGCCCTTGGTAGCCTTTGGGATTCTATACCTCCCAGGAAGGACATGCATATACTACACAGAACCTCTTGGGAAGGTGCTCAGTACACAGGTGATCATTATGCAAATACAATTGAGTTAGGGCAGGGAAGTAACTCCATAAATATCAATTCTGATGCTGATTTATCCTACTTATAAATATTTCCTTAGCTCATGCCTAGGTCATTTTTTTAATGTTTAGTAACAGCTATTGCCAAGTGTGTTTATTTGACTCAGTCCATTATCAGAACTATATATTTCCAATATGTGCAAACTGTGAATTTTACTAAGCAATGACGAATGGCCCATATCAAATAGATGTGTATGATTTTATTAGCTAAGATGAACTTTATTGCAAGAATTAGGACAGCCAAACTAAATTGGGAGGCACTGGCATATATAATTACAGAACCTATCTCAATTTGAGTATCATTCGCCTGAATACTTTGAAATTGATATGTTTGTTTACGGTATTGGACTATATTAATTATTTAGTCTAATTTCATTTCCCATCACTGGTTCCAAAGATGGAATCACCTTCTCAAAAAGCACATGGGTTTTAAAAATATTAAAGGAAAATTGGGATAATTCAGAAGGTGAGGAGGGAAAGTGTGGAGAAGGCAACTACAATATTCACTGGGAGCAAGAGGTATAAACAAGAAAAGACCGTCAATATCAGGTCATGTTCTAGGATTATTACTGAAGTCCATTTTCTCCGGGTTAGCCCCTTTTTTTGTAGTTTTGATACTATTTCTTGTTTGTTTTAGCCTTATTTTTTAAAAAGATATACTTTATTGATTTTTTACAGAGAGGAATAGAAAGTTAGAAACATCAATGAGAGAGAAACATCGATCAGCTGCCTCTTGCACACCCCCCACCGGTGATGTGCCCGCAACCAAGGTACATGCCCTTGACCAGAATCTAACCTGGGACCCTTCATTCCACAGGCTGACACTCTGTCCACTGAGCCAAACCATTTTTGGCTGTTTTAGCCTTATTAATTAAAAGTAGGATAATGTGGAGCAGCTAGGACTGCAACACTATTGGAGGGACAACTTTTTGGCATTATCTTCTAATAGTGAGCACACAGGTAAGCTAATCACCCAGGAAAGCCATCCTTGGGTTTCTAAAAGAAATGCATGCATATGTCTACTCAAAAACATGCATAAGAATGCTCACAGTTGCATTATTGGTAATAGAAATGACTGAAATCCAAATCAAGAGAATAATGGACAAATAAATTATGGTATATTCACACACTTAAATATTATATGACTGTACAAATTAGCGAATTACTGCAACATGCAGCAAAAATGAATCTGAAAACTAAAATTTTGAGCAAAAGATGCTACACATACATATGAACACATACACAGTATGTTTCTGTTTTTGTACAATTTAATAGTGAGCAAAATTCAACTGTAAGTCAGAACAAAGATCCCTTTGAGGGAAGAGAAATAGGCCAGGAATTGAGATGGGCCTTAGGTTGTTTGCTTGGATGTTGGCAATATTTTATTTTCAGATGTGGCTGGTGATTATATGGGTTTTATTTCAATTTGTGATAATTCATTAAGCCGTATTTATGTATTATGAGTTGCTACATGTCCCCTCACATTAAAAACAATAAAAGCATTTAAAAATAGGCTTAGGTGTGAGTGTTAAAGTAGAACATTATTAGGTCCCTGAGGGCAAGAAGTGTTCCTGTCTTCAACAATTGTCTTTTCCAAACCTTTACAAGTGCCTGGCACTTGATAAGACAGCAACGAAATGATTTTCAAAGTATTAAATGAATCGACTAGCAGGGCTGGGCAAATTACAGCCCGCGGGCCGGATATGGTGAATAAAACTATTGAATTAAAAAAAAAAAGACCGTACCCTTTTATGTAATGATGTTTACTTTGAATTTATATTAGTTCACACAAACATTACATCCATGCTTTTGTGCCGGCCCTCCGGTCCAGTTTAAGAACCCATTGTGGCCCTCGAGTCAAAAAGTTTGCCCACCCCTGGACAAGAGTATGGGTTATTTTTAAAGATTCAGTGTTGGTAAAAATTAACTTGATAAAACTCACTCTTTACAAACATGCATAGCTAAAAGTTGCAGCTAATATTGAAATGAGCTGTCTATATAACATGCCATCATGTGATTGCCATCAATATTTATGTCCTATTAAGCTTACCCCATATTAATCTTTCCAAAGTTGATGGTACCTGCCTCTGATTCCCAAGACAATTTTAAATGCCACATAGGCATAGCATTAAAAGACATGAAAACACATAATTAGAAAAATGTTCCGTTTTTAATTTTTTTCAGCACCTCTAATTATATTAAGGACAGAGTCTCATTATATTTGCAATTTGCCTTCAACCACATTTTCCAATTTGCTAACCTGATTTCTAATGATAGCCAAATCAAGCTCAGCACTTCTTATAGAAAACAATATATAATTATAACATGATCACATCACTCTGGTTTCATTGTATTTATTTTGAGGTTGTCTTCTGTCATAAAAAGTAAAACTGCGGAAGTGGCCAAACTTGGGCAACAATCCCTTATAGATTTAGATTTTTTTCACCCTTCAGTTAATCAATGTGTACTTTAGACTCTTGTGCAAGATGCAGTCGCGGATGGGAAGAAGTGCAAACTGCAATATTGGTATCAAAACACCTCTCATCTATTTGAGGAGACAAATACCCTAGAAACAGCTAGAAAAATGCAACCCACATCACAATGTAAGGCCATAATAGAAAAACATTGTCATAGAGGAGACTATGACTAATATCTGTCTACTAGCACCTCCAACTTGCTATTAATAAGGCTATTTCTACCAGTGTGACTCTATATTCACTCACAAATTCCAACTTCTGAGGTAAGAGAAATATTTTTTTTTCTAGCACATAAAACATTTTGGGAAACTGCTAAACGTTTTTATTCCCTCTTCTAGAAAATAGAAGGTAATATAGTACACATAAACATTTAAAATAGTTCGCTTAATTATAGGGAGGTCACCGGTGGATAGAAGAATCTCTGTACTTTCTCATGGTCCATGAACTAAATGTGAATTTAGAATAGTTTAAAGGTCCTTGAGAGCCTTGGAATAAAAATGAAGGTTGATTCTATTACATGAGGTATCTACATATAGTTAGATGTATATTCACTTGTATCAAATTCAAATATATTAAACACATGTTAAAAAGGAATAATATGTTAGGTATGTGTTTAATCTTAAATAAAATTGCAAGCTTTTTCTCCATTTTAAATTCCCACTTGCAATGTATGAAAGTTCCAGTTGCTCTACATCCTTACCAACACTTGGTCTTGCCAATATTGTCTTTACTTTGCTCATTCTGATATGTATATAAGTTATCATACTATGGTTTTAATTTGCAATGACCTGATGCTATTAATGTTGGACATCTTTTAATAAGCATCTTTTAGGTGCTTATTAACACCTTAGTAACTGAAATGAATTTAAAAGCACTATGCTGAGTGAACTATATGATTCTATTTATATAACATTCTTGATAAAAAAAAAAAACTGCAGTGAGAAATAACACACCAGTTGTTGCCAGAAGTGTGGGAGAGAGTGTGACTACAAACAGGTGGCAGAGGGAACTATTTGTGGGGAGGGGTGCTAGCACTGTTTAGTATCTTGATTTGGGATACTGAACTACAAAAATTTATATGTGTGTTAAAATTCACAAAACTGTACACTAATAAAAGTCAATCTTGCTCTGTACAAATTTAAAAATGAAAGCCCAGTCTGTGTTGCTCAGTGGGTGAGTATTGATCTATGAACCAGTAGATCATGGTTTGATTCACAGTCAAAGCACATACATGCCTGGTTGTGGGCTTGATCCCCACTCTAGGGGTACAGGAGGCAGCCAATCCATGATTCTCTCTTCACTGATATTTCTCTCTCTCTCCCATCCTCTTTGAAATTAATAAAAGTATGTTTAACTAGTGACCTGTTACAGGAATATTCCTGCAAGACTTCTGGCCCTCCCCCCAACCTCTCCTGCTGTGGTCGGCAGAGTGGTGTGGGGTGGGACAGGCGGGATGTGCCCTGCCCATTCCACCTGCCCCACCATGCCCGAGGCCCCCACCACCACCATCTCTGCCATACTCTGTGCATACTGCCACCACCGCTGAGCACCTGGCCCCGCAGGCCTGAACCGCCTAGCCACTGCCTCCATGGCCACACGCTGGTGCTGTGTGCCTCCCCCGCCCCGCCTGCACTGCCGGTGCTTTCCCTCCAGCAGCCTCAGCTGCCTTGCTCTCCACTTTCCCTCCCTCTTCCTTCTATGCTATCTTCAATCTTCACACCTCCCTCCCTCTGTGTATGCAAATTAACCACCATCTTTGTTGGGTTAATTTGCATACTCTGATTGACTGATGGGCATGGCCACTGGGTATAGTGGAGTGATAGTTAATTTGCATATTACTCTATTAGGTAGGGTAAGTAAATAAAGAAAAACAAAGCTATCATGTTGTAAAATGAATTACTAAATTTTAAAATAGTCTTTGACATGAGATTTTGATGAAATTCCCTGATACTAAAGTATGAGGTAATTGAGTCTAAAAATTTAAAAATCTCCTGGTGTGAAAGAAAATGGTATTGAGGTTTCTTTTCAATTTGGGACTTATATTTTTGTGTCATTTTCAGCCTTATATGGGATATTACTCTCCCTGGTTCTGCTGTACACAAATTAACTCAACAACATATGCTGTGGACAAGAAATAAGTGTGCTTTTGTTAATTCTCTAAGAATTTGTTAAAATTTTTAAAATCAGTCATTCAAATAATTGCTCCCAAATCATATTGATTAATTTGGAATTTAGGAACCTCCTTTGCCATTCCATAAACGCAAAATATTAATGTTAAAAATATACCAGTTTAAATACATTAGTTACATGTAGTGCAATAATTTCATAACAATTGCATAAAATAATTACTATGCTTCAAATAACTAATTCTTTATTCTGATAAAATTTTGTGACTATATATACATATATGCATATATATGTATATATATATGTATATATAGTCACAAAATATGTGTATATATGTATATATATATAACTATGTATAAAATTATGTATAATTATATAAAACCTTACATATGCAATACTATATATAGCTCTAAAAGTCAACCATGAAGTTAATTATGAAGCAATTTAATATAGATAGGTAAATTGCAACCCTCACCATTTCCCAGATTATAAAGGCACACTTCTTCCTTAAACAGGAAACTAAAGTATTTCTCATGATTCCAATCCCTTACTGGAATATAATTCAAATTCTTCACTCTGGCTGCAAGGCTGTGCAATAGGAAGCAGCTTTTAGTCCCCCAAACCCTATATCCTGACTTCTTCATTCTTAATCATCATCTTCTAGCATCTGGGACATCTTTTAGTTCCTTCATCAAACCAGGATTTTACTCCTTCCAGGTCCTTGTAACAACCTACTGCTACAAATGATGACCAAGTTCTTCCCTTCAGCCTTTTCCTGGCTGATTTTTTTCATCTTCTTCTAATCTCAACTTCTTATCCATTATTCAAGAGTTTTCATGATCATCTATCTAAGTACATTTTTATTGATTTTTCTCCATGACACCCCACTTTTTTGGTGATTTCTTCAGCATTGATCATATTTAGAAGTTTGTTTACTGTCTGCCTGTCTTCAAACTGCAAAGTCTAAGGGGATCAAGAAGATGTATGTTTTTCTCACTGTTTTATCTCCAATACAATGCAAAACAAGTATTAGGAACTCAGTAACTATTTATGGCAAGAAGGCCAGAAGCATAAAGAAAGAAATTTGTCCACTTTGCATTGATTTTTATTCCACATTTAACATTAACTCAACAGGAGTCCAATGATGTCCCATGTTAGCCCATTTAATAGGTGAAAAGGACAGAATCACATAAATTTGTGGTTTAAAAATGGTTGAATATAAAATATGTATCTGATTATACAACTTACAAGAGAAATAATAAGTAAATCAAATCAATATAAAGGTAGAACATTGCTGATAAGTAAAATTATAGTTATAATATATAAAACATTTTACTATCTATAATAATAAAAGCATATTATGCTAATTGGACCTGACATCCCTTCAGTCAAAGCTGTGGCTGTAACAAAAGCCCAGGTACCTGGGGCCTGCTGGCAGCTGGAGGGTGCCGGGTGGTGGAGGGAAGCTGGTGCAGGCAGCCTAGGGAAGGAAGGCCTACTTTTGCATGAATTTTGTACATCAGGCCTCTAGTATTAATATATTATAGTGTATGTTTTTTAAAATCATGTCTTTATTCTAGATTACAAATTCCACAGAAACAAGGACTCTCTTGCCTTGTTCAATGCTCTTTTCTGTATCAGGTACAGTTCCAGGAACATAGTGGATGCAGATTAAACCAAATGTGATTCGCAAAATAAAGAGGAATTAAAAACAGGTCACTATTTAATTCACCTAAATCAGAGTGTGCAAACTCTCTATCTCCAGTTTTCTGCTTTATGTTCCTCTGCAATTTTCTGATCGATTTAATTGATACTTGAGCACCTATTAAGAATATGTTTGAGAGATTGTGCTTAAAGTCTGAGGTCAAGGAGAATAAAATTGAATAAGGAGCTCTCTTCTTCCCCCTGTGATTCTCTGCTGAGTTTACTTTGATGCTCAGTCATCAGGGAAATTGATCTGCAAAATTACAAATGGCGGCAGGTCTACAAAAAGGAGCTCCTGGCAGGGACCTTGGAAATTCTGTTCAGGGCCTATTGCCCACAAGGGTACCTGGAAAAACCTAGTCACTGTGATAGATGTTTCTAGCAGTATTTGAGTGCCAAGATATCCTTGGTTTTATGGCACCGAGCTGACTTTATTTCCTGTTTATCTTATTATATAAAGGATTTTTTGTCAAGTGATGTATGATATGAGAGGGGAGAAATTTTAATCTATTCAGAATCACTTTTCCTATTGAATATTTTTCATGCACTCAAAAATATTAGCTTAGTTTAACTTACTGTAATCTCTTTAAAAAATATATATTTCATTGATATTTTACAGAGAGGAAGGGAGAGAGATAGAGAGCTAGAAACGTTAATGAGAGAGAAACATCGACCAGCTGCCTCTTGCACACCCCCTACAAGGGATATGCCCGCAACCAATGTACATGCCCTTGACCGGAATCGAACCCGGGATCTTTCAGTCAGCAGACCGAAGCTCTACCACTGAGCCAAACCAGTTTCAGCGTGATCTCTCTTTTTTAACCACAAACAAAAGATTTATAATAAAAAATATCTCACAGCTCCTAAAGCATCTCTCAGATAAAAATTCTATATTAAAGACTAAAACGTTTAAAACAAAATGGAAGATGGGTTAGAAGCTCTTAGCTGGAAAGAAGTTTGGAAAATAATGCTGATATTTATAGAATCTGATGAAATACAGTGCGGTGACAGTTGACCTGTGTCTGAGAGAAGGCAGGAACTGATGCTGGAGAGGTTGTCAGGGATCAGATCATGAGGTACCATATTGAGTGATCATATGCCCAGTTTGCTTGGGAAAGTTCCAGTTGGCACCTGTGGTTCTGACATAATTATTCATAATGATGCCCTCTTTCACTAAAAAAAAGCTCTCAATTTTTGCACAATAAATATATGGTTATATTGCCTACAACTCTAGATAAGACAGTTGGATCTTAGGAAGAAATAGAAGTTATTGCAAAGCTTTAAGACAACAATATAACATGACCATATTTATGGTTTAAGAAGTCATTCTGAAATGAAATTGTCTTTATTTGCAGATGATACAATCTATACATATTGTCTATACATAAAAGTCTAAGCAACAGGTAAGGCTGGACAACTGGATGACCAGATGACATGCTGGTAACTGACCACCAGGGGGAAGACACTTAATGCAGGAGCTGCCACCTGGTGGTAAGTGCACTCCCACAGGCCCTTATGTATCAGTGAGGTCCCTTGGCCTGGCCTGTGCCCTCACACAATCCAGGATCCTTGAGGGATGTCAGAATGCTGGTTTCGGCCCGATCCTGCAGGCCAGGCCAAGGGACTTCTAGTATGAATATAAGATCTTTGGTTAATCTCTTCCTGCCTTCTCTTCTTCTCCCTTCCCTTAAAGATTAATCAGTCTTTTCCATATTTCCAAGCCTGTGCATTGAGCATCTGCCCCGTGGCGGTCAGTGAGCATCATAGCTACTGGTTGAAGGTTGCTTAGGCTTTTATATATATATAGATAATTACTATACTCTTACCGAAGATTATAATGTATCAATGCTGAAAAAATTACTGAGGCACTAAAATCTTTTTGTGTATGTATTTTAATAGCCATATGCAGTGCATTTTGCACTTAATTTTAAAAAGCTTCAAATTGTTCACTGTGTTTCTTTATTCTATTACATCTAAGTTTTCAAGCCCTTGTATTTCTGAAATTAATTGAATCTCACAATGGGTATTTATATTTAATGTGGTTATTTATTTTTTTTTATTTTGTTTAACAGTTAATTTTTTTTTATATTTAGAATTAGGCAGCTGGACTCAGTTTATATGATCTCAATTTTGTTGGCAACATCCAAAGCATCATAGTCAGGAGCCAGTCAAGCATATGCCTTCTTCTCGCCATATGCCTGTTCAGGGTGTTGACCTTGGCCGCATCAATGTCATAGAGCTTCTGCATAGCATATTTGACTTGGCGCTTGTTGGTCTTAACATGTACAATGAACACACGTGTATGTTTTCTTCTGTCTTCTTTAGGGAGAATTTGATGATGGCATAGTGGTCAAGTTTGTTTCTCCTGGGTGCACTCTTCTGGGGATATCTGGGCTTTCTTGGGAGGCTCAGTGTCTTTGGCCATTGGAAGGTGGTGATGTGCAGATCGTTTTTGTGTGGCTGAAGATACCTTTTAGCACTGCTTTCTTTGTCTTCAAAAAGCCTTTGCTTTGGTTGCAGCTATAGGAGAAGAAGGGGCTTCCTTCTTAGCTTTTGGCACCATCTTTGTAAAAAGGGCGAGGTGGTTATGTCTGTATTGTTTTTCCCACTGCTTAACTGTATTTGACTACTTAGATTGACAGTGACTCACAGAAGGAGAATCAGTTGCAAGTAATGAGGTGGGGGTGCAGATAGAGCATTTTTATGCATGTAACTTGAATACTTATAAGATAGGGAGTAAATACAGCAAAAATTCATCATCTGAAATTTATTTGTAAATTTACCCTATGCTAAAGTAGTGTCATATATGACCATATTGCTTTATTTAAGTGTTTTTAATATGGTCTTTGTTTATTATGTAGGTGAGGTTTAAAATACTAAAGAAAAAGTAGTTCTCAGAACCTTAAAAAATTGTGTCACTCTTTTACTTCTTCAAAATACCATTCATTTTCAAATAAAAATCTCTCCAATTGAAGCTAAAAAAAATCAGCAAAAACTATTATGACCAAGAAAAGTGATGGACCATTAAAAATCAACCAATTAGATGATTGTAGATCAGTTTCAGCAGGATTGTGGGTCTCCCTTTCTCTGTCCTTTGCTTTCACTATGCTAGAGAGCTGTCATAGCCCCATGTGCCTTTCTCATGAGGTATTTACCTGAGTTAAAGTTTAGTAATTATTTCTACATCTCTTTAATCATTATTATCACCTGAGATTCAAACTCCATGATGGCAGAAATCATGGCTTCTGTTGTCTCATAATTATTCATGCAGTTCCTAGCATAGACCTAGCTAAAACACTGAACCTAACTACATTTTGTGTCTAGAGTGGTTCTCCTTCGTGTATTTCAAATATACCTCAAAAGCAGTTTATAAAAAAGAATTGATAACCTTCTAAATGTAACATAAATAAGAGCCAGGCACTTATTTTTCTACCAAGTCTATATTAGCAAGTTATGGTCAGTTTGATTCTGCCATTTTATTTAAATACATCCAAATAAATTACAGAACTCAGTATGTATTTGTCTAAGCAGATTTTGGCTGTACAACTGAACTTGAGTTTGAGGCAGGGTTTCAGTAATTACAGAGACCTTTGCTTTAAAAGACTTTCTTGTTTTTCTTACTACGTCATTTGGGATTCATACAGTTTTCTTTATGAATGGGTGGAGAGTGTCATATCAGCACTACTTACTTGGCATTCACATAGCACTTTATCTGTAGAGTTATACAATGAGCTTCATAATGACACAGCATTATTACCATATTTTGTACCCGTATCATAAAAGTATACAAATTAATATAATTTGAAGTTAAATTTTATTTTACCCAAATGTGTAACCTAAAAGAAATGTGTATTTCCTCTTGAAGGATATTTATTCTCTAGAATAATAAAAACATGCATAGCTAATAACATTCCACTAATGCAAACTGAAGAGGCCTTTTATATCTCGAGACAATCTAACTACTTCCTTACTTTGAGAAAGAAAAGGGCTGACTCTACCTGTGTGATATGGCATACAGACAAAATGGACCTGGGGAGGCTAAAATCTGTTTTACCAATAACATTCAAGGAGCTGCAGACAAGTCCCTTAGGGTCTTTGTATCTCATTTTCTATAGCCATCATCTTCTTTACCTGACTCATAGGGTACAGAGAGAATAAGAACATGCATGTAAATATTCTCAGAAAAAATAAGGCCCCAGTTTCTAAAAATCATATCTTCTCATTCCTCTAGAAGTTAAGCTTGATATTAAGCTATCACATGCCAAAATTATCAAAGTAGTTGCATCTATAATTGAGGTGATTAAAAACAACCTTAAATATCTACACATCGAATGCACAAATATCCAGATTTTAAAAGTAATAATATTATTTATTTTTTTAACATTCAGTATAGTTGCCTTGATTTGGTATTTCATTTTTAAAAATATTTTTTTTGTGTAGAAAAACTGCAACAAATTGTCCTTAAATTTACTCAATGGAGGGGCAAGATCTCTTCTTTGAAAATGGGGTGCCATGCAGAAGCTAAATGACTGAATTGCAGATTAAACTATGCTTTATATACACAGACTTAACCATTAAGAAAATGCATTTTCTAAGTATAATATTGGTTTGGGATCTAAATAATGCTATTTAACATATTTTTAAACTTATTTAAAAAATAGTGGATTATTCCTAAGCATTTCTGCTTAGAGCTTTCAGTAAAATAAGAAGATAAATTTAAGAATGGTATACTTGATGGAGACTGAGGATCTCAAAACATGCTACTAAATAGATTATTTTAATTTCTTTAGTGGGTTCATTGGAAGTAAGGTATCCATTCTGAATCCTACTGTCTGAAGATAGAATCAAATAAATATAAAAATTAATGCTGATAAATATAGGTAATCTAGACTAGTTAAATACTCTCATGAAAAAAGAATATTGATAGGGAAAAACTGGTAAAAAAGTACAGAAAATAATTAGTGACAAATCTAAAATATAAACCATTCTCATGATCACTTGGGAAAAATATATATAGTGACTCCAAATCATCTTTTACTTATACAAAAAAGGCCTATTTAGAAAAGGACACAATGAGATAGAGTGGCTGTGGTCCAAGAGATAAAGCAGAGAGGTGGGAGGCCTTCTGAGGCCCTGCTGGGGAGGGAAGGGGTCTGGATAGGATAAAATGGTAAGAGGTTCTGTTTGAGTAAGTGGGAGGGGCCATAGGAAGGAGAAATTTCAGTTTGATCAGCACTGTTGATAGGTCAGGGGAGGGATTCACAGTGACCTTGCTGATAATTTTTTAGGGGACCCCGTTAGTGCTGCTGCCTGGAGTGAGAGCCGCTCCCAGGTTTCTGGAAGGCACCCACTAGGGACAGGGAACTGGATGCCTAGGATGGGATACACACACACACACACACACACACACACACACACACACACACATGTGTATATGTTTTTATCATTAGGCATCTGCATCTATCTCTATCCACAAACATATTACTTTACCATTTTATTACTATATAAAATAAATGTTTTATACTTCTAATTATCTGTTGTTTTTAAGCAGGTTATTTAACCTGTCTGTAATTTTGATTTCCTAATTTGTTAAATGTGGTTGACAATAGGCACTTCACAGATGTTAGTAAATATTAAGTATATATAATAGATACTAAACATATATTAATTCATTAAATATTTCATATATTATTTATATATAGTAATTAAATAATATTCTATATTAATATTTATATGTAAATTTTGGTTCAGTGTATATGTGTGCATGACATAAGTAGCTTTGAATATCTGAAATTGACATTATGCTGTGACTATTTACTTTCTGATGTAGGTATTCAGAACCAATCACCCCAGTATGTGCTTCTGTGGTATGTGGATTATTTTGAGCTAAAGAAAGCTGAGACCCTCTGGGCTCAACAGAAATTTCTGCTCCTTCCCTTTCCCTAGATACCTACAAAAATTTGAATTAGAGGCCTTTCCCATAATAAGAAATTACCAGAGATAAGCTTTTGTGATCTACCATAGAGCAGGGCAAACAGTCAGTCACTGAACACCTACACTTCTTGTTGTCTAACAATGACCCTCTGAAGCTCTAAGGGGTATTGTCTCTAGTTCAGGATATCATATATACCACATTTTCTTTTTCTTTCTCCGAAGCTCTCATGTATGTGGGGTCTTGACCCTTCCAGGTAAGTGGGACTGCCATGGGTACATATCTCATTAAATTTGGTTATTTTCTCTTCTTAATCTGTCTCATGTAGATTTATTATTTTTTAAAAATATAGTTTATTGATATTTTACAGAGAGGAAGGGAGAGGGGTAGAGATCTAGAAATGTTGTTGAGAGAGAAACATCGACCAACCGCCTCCTGCACACCTCCCACCGGGGATGTGCCCGCAACCAATGTACATGCCCTTGACCAGAATCGAACCCGGGACCTCTCAGTCCGCAGACCGATGCTCTACCACTGAGCCAAACCAGTTTCGGCTCTCATGTAGATTTAATTATCAGACCAGCTGAAACCTAGGAGAGTAGAGGAAAATTTCTTCATTACTGACACTAACTCTGAAGATAGATATAACCTAGTAGGAGAAGGATGAACTCTTTATATATGCCTGAATAGGTTATGATATCTAGAATGCTCATCCCAATTGAAATACTGAAATTTAAGCACATAAATTGTGCTGACACCCATGGTGGTCAAACAATTTCGGAACTGTGCTAATTATAACTTTCAACCAATTTCTATGATCTGTAAATTTAGCAGAAGTACTTCGGAGAAACATGTAGGGGAGTAAAAATAATTTTTTTCTAACTCTCTAGGTTTGTGGCTGTAATAAAAAGATGGGTTAAACAGATTTTGATAACATGTGTAACCTACTGTATGGATGGGAGGTATCCAGGAAAAATGAGTAGGTCTCTGGAATGCCCAATCTGTCACCTGAAGTATTTCTGTTCAAGCAATAGAAAACATTTACAAAATTGTAACTCAGTGTAGTTTTCAAATTAAGTGCTAGCACTTCAAGTAAGGTTTAGATTATCATAAATTTAAACAATTTCACCTCTGCTCAATCTATCCCTTAAAATTAGTTCTTTATCACTCAAAGTATACTATAAAATCTAATTTTATTCTAAGAAAAAATGAATCTTTATCTCTAGTATTTATTCCTGTTTACTCTAAATAATTTTGTTTTATCTCCATTTTTTTCCTTCTTCTACTCTGAAATGAGATGTAGTTACATCAAAAAAAGTTTATAAAAGTAGGAAATTTGTCTTAAAATCTAAGTATATGAATATTTGCATATGGAGTGTGTTAGGACTTTAGGGACCTAACAGAGAATATATAGTTTGAAAATTCAATTACATACACATGTATACATACCTTTAATGAGAGAAGTCTCTATTTTTCAACCAATGTTTTTTTTTAATACATGAGGTGGGTTTACTAAAAATTTTATAGCTATTTCTGACCCTTTATGTTTGGTATAATATACTCAATGACTTATATACAAACAAAAATTTCTGAGGTGAAATTGACTCATTGTGCTCAGCTGATGAAAAAAAAATGTGTCAATAATCCAAGCACTTGTAAACATTGAATATGGTGGTGAATAAAATTTGGAGATTAGTGAGGAATATACCACTTTCTTCAATGGTGGTCCAAGGTTCTTGCTGAAAATGAATAGTCCTGGGCTACACTCCAGACATAATGGTTCAGAATCTTCCAGAGTATGGTCCAGGAATCGCCATTTTAGCATGTTCTTCAGGCAAAGTTAATGACAGCACTAAATACAAGATGACAGTTTAGGTAATTTTGAGTTTTAGAAATTAACGATTTCACACATAAGAAGAGATATCAGCTATTTATATATTCCCTCCAACGCTTCTGTTCCTCCTTAGGTGAACACAAAGTAATGAGTTTAGTCAACTTAATGAGGAGGAAAACGTATTCTTTGAAGTTATATAAATTAAAAGTCAATTACATATTTTTTTAAATGCTCCTTAAAATTTTCAGGTGGTTCTACTCCCACTATTTACCCCCGTAGCCTTCTTTAGATTGTCTTCTGGGATCCCACATTTTCCCAGTTACTTATGGTCCTTCTTTAGGAGCAGCCCCAGAGCAAACCTCAATTTCCATCCATCCCGACTCAGCCATGCAACTAGCTTCTTTATGGGATTGCAGCAAACCGAAACTCTGATCTCATTCTCTGTCATGCCTTGTTTCTGTCATCCCTGAGGAAATGTGAAATCCCTCTATGGGAGGGCTTGCATGGCAGGTGGCTACCATTATTTAGAGCTATTTGAAATAGTCTGCCAAGAATTGAAAAGTAAAATTATTTCTAAGTGTTATGTTTTACATATTGGAAAAGAAAAAGTGGTACTGGTGCAAAAAAAGTAAGACATCTTAGATAGTCTCCCTTTCACTATAGCTTTTTGTAGTTAAACTGTGGAAAGTCTATTTGGAATGGCTAGGAAATTGTAACTGAGGAATAGCCACTATTGTTATGAGTAACTATAAAATTACATATTTTTTTGTTAGAGTAAGACCATTAGGATGAAACACATAAGGATCTCCTTATCTATTTAGTTGCAAAATTGTTTATTAAGATGGATGGAATGTGAATGGTAGGGAAAGACCTATTTCCCTCTGTCTTATGTAGATTTTAATCCACAGGTTTCATAGAAGATAGGAATATGAGAATGATATTTTCTATCCAATAACCACCATCAACTGTCTAATTTCTGAAACAAATGAAGAGCTACACACAACATTAGACAAAAAACAAAAACAAAAAACAAAACCTGCCTGTAAATTTTGAATAGGAAAATGTTTTTTTTTCCAGGATTCCACTAAAATGTATTAGCCCATAAACCATTTCCAGCAAAAGGACCTCTCCTCCTCTAAGAAATATACTTGATATTATATTCTTAATGAAAATGCACTCTATTTTTCTAGTGCAGGAGGAAAGTGAGAAAGTGCTGGAAACATTAGGTAGGTCCTCTCTCTGCTTAGAAACTCCAAGAGAGGCTTTCACTCCTTGTTTTGCCTGAGTCTCTTCTTTATCAGAAATCTGCATCTTCCATTACCTGCCCTAAAAACGAAGCACCAGAGAAGTTAACTCATTAATTTTAATAAAATCAAATAACAGTTTCATCTCCATCTTTCTTATCTCACTTCATTACAACTACTACATAAGAGTGTCAACTCCCACAAAAACCTTAGGGTAATGGTTTGATATATTCTGTAGCTACTTTTTAAAAAAAATTTCTTAGAGGGGTGTAGAACTACCCTAAATATAGAGTTTTATTTCAAAATGGCAATACAGGAGAGTTAAGTAGTGGCTCTCTAACCTGCACTTAGTCCCTGCTGGAAGTCCTGAGGTGTGTGTGTGTGGTGGGGGGGGGGGGGGGGTTGTGAATGTGTAGGTGGGTAGATCAATGGTGAACTGTAGTTGGAGGAATATTCCTCTGATACCTGTGGTGCAATGAATATTTAAAAAAAATGTAGGTGAAAGCACTTCAGATCACACACCTGCTCATGGTTTTGGGGAATCCATGCTCCCCTCCCATCTTTTCTGTCCAGTGAATCAAGGCTCTCTGGCATTAATGCATACTTCACAATGTTGGCATCGCATTCCCTTGGTTCCGCATAGTTTTCAACACTGCAGCAAGGCCAACTCTTCCCAGACTTATATATATTTTCCCATGCATTCATCCACTAGGTTCCTCAGCCCATGCCCCAGCCCCCCCCCCCCCCCCCCCCCGCCCTCCCATCTCAAGGAGGAGGCAGGGAAAAATCAGAGTAGGGTCCTCGGATGTCATCAGTGTTCCATGGTTCTGTTGGCCTTCCCTCTGCACTATAGGGATGTCCTGTGTGAATCCAGGGATGCCCTAGGGGGTTAGGACCAGCCTCTTTCCATTTGGCTGTCAGCACAACTGCTGTCCCTGGTGCTGAACCGTGCTTGTGTGTCGCGGAGCCTGCCGCCGCCAGGTCAGTGGGGCTGGACAGAAAACTGATCTTCTTAAGAATGCCAAAGTGCGGGAGCAAGCAACACTTTGACGTTTAGGAACAGAACCCCTCCCCCAGACGTGTATCGCCCCAGGTATACGCCAGGTTGCAGTTTCCTCCCTTAGACCCCCCACCCCAAACGCCTCCTCCGCCAACATGGCCTCAAATGCCAGCATGTATCAGCACTGCCCACCTAGGCATCCTTCTGCAGTACCATTCACACGCTACTCCCCCCGGTACACCAGGTCATTAACACAGTGGCTTTAAGACAGAACGAGGCGATGCGATAAATTAATAAACAAGAGTGACCTTCCCCTTCTCCCCCCCTCCCTTCCCCTCCCCACACATCCGCGTCCCCCTAATTTACAAAGCCCCGAATCCTTAGAAGAGGCATCTTAAATCTGGGTGGTCTCCACAGCACCACAGCCTCACCCTTCCCCCACCCCTCCGGCACAAAACGGAGCTGAAAACGGCACATCATCTTACCCTGGGCAGAGCGATAGCAGGAGCAGCATCCACGCCGTCATTTTCGGTGAAAACACAGGAGTGCTGCAGGCTGAGCCTCCTGTGCTCCATATATTTGGCGAACTCATCGCTCCCCCCCCCTTTCCCACCCCCTCTGCCTCTCTCGCCTCTCGGTTGCAGAAGAATCCCTCCCCTTTGTATTATTATTATTATTATGCTTATGATCCGGCCCTGGTGGTGGTGGTGGTGGCTGCCCCCACCTGCCTCTAGTAGGTCCCGTCACGGGGGAGATGATACATTGCCACCCGCTTCAGGAATTAATATTCAGAGGGCAGGAATAAGATCAGCACACACGCTTGCAGATACCATCAGAGAGCGTCAGCTCGGGGAGCGGCTTCCCAGTCTGGGGGAATAATATAATTGAGGGAGGGGGAGGGTACCGGGAAAGGCACCCGGAGAGGAATAACGGGTGGGTGAGAAAGCAGGGGGACCCTGATATACCCTCTTATGTCCCTCACATTCACACATACTCCTCCTCCAGTTCCATCCTTGTAGGTTTATGTATTTGCTTCGCTTTTATTTTTTTTTTTAGAGGGGGCAGGGCTGTGTGTGTGTGTGTGTGTGTGTGTGTGTGTGTGTGTGCTTAAAAGACACAAAAATCACGAGAATCTCTGCGTGATCAACTATCACGCAGATTAACTGTGAGGTCAAAGTGGAAGCGATGCATACTGCTGCTGCAGCAGGAATTAACGCATGCCTCGAGCCTCTCCAGTGCTTTTTAACCCTTCGCTGCACGCACAAGTATGCAAGGCTGGCTTTCAACATCCCCATGAAAGCCAGGAGATGCTTTTAGCAAACCCGATGGCAGAAGGTCTGTCTCCTCAGATCTGCCCATAATCCTGGTTCAAAATCGAGCAGCGTTAGAAATCCTGATTACATTGTGGAGGGGAGGGAGAGGCGAGTGGGGGGAGGGAGAGGGAGGAATGGCTGTTTCACTGTAAACCCACCCCTGTTTGGAAACAGATTTGATGGGTTTTCAGTTTGACTGGAGGAAGCAAACATTGATGGATTTGAAAGACATGAAGAAATTCTGTGTCCCCAGGATGCACTCCTCCCTTTTCTGCTCTCCCCCTCCCACCCCCCACCCCCCAGTGAC
The DNA here is from genome assembly GCA_963924515.1 of Vespertilio murinus. Classification (NCBI taxonomy): domain Eukaryota; kingdom Metazoa; phylum Chordata; class Mammalia; order Chiroptera; family Vespertilionidae; genus Vespertilio; species Vespertilio murinus. The sequence continues at coordinate 11,683,839 of OZ004708.1, forward strand.
AATGTAAAGACACAAACTACTTGAAGGTTGAATAATGTAATTGCATGGGGATAGCTGCCTGCTTAAAGAATAGAAACCATAAAACAGGAGGGGACTCTTTGAAGGGAAGTTGGATAAAGGGAGAAGGTCAAGAGGGCATTTGAACAATATAAAGAGATTTCTGCTGTGCAGGATTGACTTTCTTTCTTCATTCTGCGTTGTGACAATCCCGAAAATGCCTGTGGTGAATGAGTGGTGGGGAGCATTCCTTCTTACCCAGAATGTTACCATGGATACTCATACCTGGGAGACACCCCTCTATGACAACCTAGTTCATCTACCACAGAGAGAACTCCGTTCACTGACCACGGAGAAGAAAGTAGAGGTGGCTTTCAAGACTCCTGTAGAGTCCAGTCCAGAGCAAAGATGTTCATGTAGAGATACAGGTGAAGAGAACCAATGGGATTCCTTTCTGGAGCATAGCAGGAAGTTCTATCAAAGCCACTGCCTTTTCTACATGAACTGAGTCTTCCCAGGAGGCGACAGGAATAAGGAGTCCAGGAGGTTTAGAAATAGAACCTGAGATGAGTAGGTACACACTCCATCTCCAACTCTAAAATATACCCAAGGAGAGCAGGGATAATTCTTGGTGACTTCTGCTCATGACAAGAGGCTGAGGAGACTCATTCTGACCAGGGAGCAAAAAGGGCCTAAGAGACACACCCGGACACCGGCATGTCTTTAGAATTCCGCCTTAGACCGTTATTTATGGGATTAGAGAATAATCCACTTAAAGCAACAACAACATGCACTACCCAGCCAATTTACTTCTTTCTGTAATGATTTAATTGGAGGCAATACAAATGTAAGCCCCTTTCTTGGTACATTTCTTGTTCCTTGCTGCACTGTGCGAAACTTTAGCTCTCTTTATATTTAAGTTTTGTTTGTTTGTTTTTATAGAAAAACTCCACAAAACTTAGGTGGCTTATGGCTCTCTCTCTCTCTCTCTCTCTCTCTCTCTCTCTCTCTATATATATATATATATATATATATATATATATATATATGCTAAAATTAAAATACTGAAAAAGCTGAGCCAACATCTCGGCTGCCACTCTTTGTGGGAGGTAATGAGATTGGAGTTTGAATCCCACCAGGTCTTAATAATAAGCATTTCAGACTTTCCTTTAAAACCCTAGAAGTGCCATAACCCTTCTCTGTTTTAGAACGAAGAATTTGCTGGACGCCTAAGGGCAAAACTGGAATTAATCTAGAGGCAGTATAAACTAATCCTGCACAAGATTAAAGTGATTTGTTAATGTTTTAACTCCTGCTAGAACAAATACTGACATTCTTCAGATGTGTACCAAAAATCAGAATGATGATAATATATAACAAGTTTGACACATGGTGAAAAAAATGAGATATACAAAGTACAGCATAATAAGAGACATTAAAAAATAGCAGCCAAGCCTGGTAAGTGTGGCTCAGTAGTTGGTTGTGGACCCATAAAACAGGAGATAATGGTTCACTTCCCAGTCAGGGCACATGTCAGGGTTCAAATCCCAGTCAGAGCACATGCCAGCAGGAGGCAGTGGATCAATGATACTCATGATTGATATTTCTATCTCTTTTTACCTCTCTGAAACCAATAAAAATATAAAAAATAGAATAGTCATTATAAACCAACCAAACCTGAAATGCAGCCAGCAAATAAAGACATTCAATTAACTATTTCTAATAGTACAAGTACTTAAAAGAAAAATGGTCACGATGTTTATATGATCTATGAGTATATATTATACAAGTTTGTGCATGGGTTTTATTTTTATTTTTTAATATTTTTGAAATTACATTTGACATTCAATATTAGTATTAATTTCAAGTGTACATCATAGTCATTAGATATTTACATAACTTACAAAGTCACAGTAATTGTGAATAATATTTTCATACAGAGAAAAATTATTCACAATGAAAATATCTAACAAAAGTCCCTAGCTGGTTTGGCTCAGTGAATAGAATATCGGCCTGTGGACTAAAGGGTCCTGGGTTTGATTCCACCCAAGAGCACCTGCCAGAGTTGCAGGCTCAGTCTCCAGTGGGGGGTGTGCAGGAGACAGCCGGTCAATAATTTTCTCTCATCATTGATGTCTCTATTTCTCTTTCCTTCTCCCTTCCTCTCTGAAATCAATAAAAATATATTTCAAAAAAATAAAATATCTAACAAGGGACATATATCTGGTGTACATAAAGAAATTCTAAATATCAATGATGAACATGTAAAAAACAATAAAAAGGTCAAAATACTTAAACTCTGATAAAAAGTCATGTGTGTATCTAATAAGTACATGATAAGGTTTTAATCAACTTTCATTAAATAAATGCAAATTAAAATGATAATGCTATCTTTTTATATGAACTATACTGGCTAAAATTAACAAAACTGGTAATTGACAAAAGTTATTAAATTAACACAAAGTTTTGAGGATTATAGAGTATACAAAACTCATATATTTTCTGGTGAGAATGTAAAAACAGGACAGCTACTTGAAAAATATTTTAGCAGTTTCTTACAATGTTAAACATTCTCTTTCCATATGACCAACTAATTCTTTCTCAAGGTATTTATCAAAGAAAATAAAAATATGTGCCCCAAAAAAGCACAGAACAAGAATTCGGTAGGAGATTTATTCAATATTAAAACAATCCAAATATCACCAATTGGAAAGTAGATAATTAGATTCCAGGGCATTTTTACAAAAACCCACATATTATTCCCCAAAAATGTTATGAATAACACACATAAATAAATGCACACATATAAATATGTAACATACATATACATACAAACATACATTCAACAATATGGTCAGATTTCAAAAATATTATGTTAAGCAAAATAAGTCAGACAAAAACAGTACATACTGTCTGATGATGCCATTTATATTGTCTTCAAGGGCAGCAAGAGAAGTCTATGTGATTAAAATAGGAACAGTGTGTGTCTATAATTGTTGAGGTATAAGAAATTTTGGAGGTAAATGAAGTATTCTATATCTTAATTACAAGTCTTATACACTGATAAATATTATGAAATGATATACCGTATTTGCCGGCATATAAGACGATTTTTTGGCCCTGAAAAATATGCCTCCAAGTGGGGGGTAGTCTTATACGGCGAGTATATAACAAACTCTGTATTTTGAGTGGAAATGTTAGGGGGTCGTCTTATACGCCCAGTCTCTTATACGCCGGCAAATACGGTATTTTTCAGGGCCCAAAATTCGTTTTATACGCCGGCACATACGGTACTTAAAATCTGAACATGCTAATTTCACCTTAATAAAAATTCTATTGATAAATATTATTCTTATCAATAAGCATAATCAGGCACAGTACTCTTTGACAGCCCTTATGGTATCTTCATTAATAAACTCAAAGTGGGTACTGTTAATATCAACATTTAACATCTGGGAAGATTAAAGTTTAGAAGGGCTACGTTACTTGCCTAATATAATCTAGAATTCATTTTGTAGTTCATGGCAGAACAGATTTTAAATCCAGGCAATATGATAGAAGAAATTGAACTCTTATGAATGGTTGTAAACCATTACTCAATAACATGATTCTGGTAGTAAATAACATAGCTATTAATTCACTTCTTTAATCATCAGCTATAATAAAACTTTAGAGGCAACATGATATAATACAAAGAGCATACAGTTCGGAGTCAGAAATCTTGGCTTTGTCATTAACTCTGTGACTTTGGAAAAATTACTTCATTTCTCTCTATCATATTTTCTCACCAATAAAATGATGGGTGATAAGTTAAAGTTTTAACAGTTAGTGACTAAACTTGAATAGCATTTCCCTGTGAGTGACATGGGAAGAGATATCTATAACTCTTTCAAATGGTAGCTTCTTTAATTGCAGCATAATATTACAAGGGTTAATGTTCATGTTTTTGCATCCAGTATTAAAATAACTGAGAAGAAAAAGTTTGGCTTAGTTATCTCAGTCTTAATCTTTTCAAATCTCATGGGAGAGTGAAAATACCTCATTGCTCAGGATACTAAACGAACCAGATGTAGAGGTTGGGTCTGTTTCCCCAAGCTTGAATCGGGGCTGGCCTTAGGATTCAATAGAATGTATGTATGTATGTATGTATGTATGTATGTATGTATGTATGTATGAGTTCTGAAGACTGAGCCCAAAGACATCTCCACTTCCATTTCCATCCTCTTGTAATGATCCTGCCAGCATGAAAGAACATCAGTTCTCCATGACAGCAAGGTATTTACTTGCCATCTGTAATGCACTTTCCTCAGCACCCAGAGGTCCTGGCACATAGTAGATACTCATTGAAAATCTGTTGAAATCTAAAAGTTGAATCTTGTAAGATAGCTTCCAGACGCTTGTCATTGTGCATTTGAGAGCAAAGTATGGATCTTAAGGTCCTAAGTTGACCAATCTTTTGAAATCATTATGTGTGTGTGTGTGTGTGTGTGTGTGCATATACATAATATATATGTATATATATTTTAATGTCAAATTGTGGTTTGAAAATTGTAAACATTCTCAACATTTATACATGATGTAAGAACTTTGATCAAAGCTGTGAATTATCTTGTAATGATTCTCCGATGTTCTTGGCAATCATGACATGGAAAAACCTACTTTCTTCAGGGCAAATGTCTCTCACTGCTAATTATATGCCTCCCAGGGACTTTCTTTTAGACTTGGAGTCACAGGAGTGTCATTTAGTGTGACACTGTTAGCAGATGGGACTGGTAGAGCAGGCGGTCTGAAGCTGGAACATGAATTTCCTTCTCTGTTGGCTTTAGAATCCCTTCAAATATTGAAGGTTTGTGAACTGCGAGTAAAAGGACATGTGAACATGGAAGTAATAATTTATAATATTCCTGGAATGTTTTTTTTAAAAAAATAATTTCATACTTTTTGTGGTTCCATTGAAAGGTGAATCAGTTCTTAAATAATTGACTTCATTTTTTTTAAAGTTTGTGGTAACAAAAACACACCTATATATAAAATTATTGCAACCATTACCATTTATTTGACATAGTTTGCATAAACAGAAAACAAATGTCAAGACAGAAAATACAATATGGATTTACCAAACTGTAAGAAGACTTTTATTTTAAAATCATAAGACCATTTCATTGAGGAAACTAATGTTGGTATCTCATATTAATACTTTTTAAAAAATCTTTTCTTTAAACTTACAGAAAATATATTTTAAAATTCTAGTCTCTGTCAAAAAGTGAGAGCTTTAAGCAAGAAAACTGATTCACTTTTTAAAATATATATTATATTGATTTTTTTACAGGGGGAAGGGAGAAGGATATAGAGTTAGAAACATCGATGAGAGAGTAACATCGATCAGATGCCTCCTGCACAATCCCTACTGGGTATATGCCCACAACCAAGTTACATGCCCTTGACTGGAATCAAACCTGGGACCCTTCAGTCCGCAGGCCAACACTCTCTATCCACTGAGCCAAACTGGTTAGGGCGTGATTTACTTTTTTAAGTCTTATCAGAAATTTTAATATCATTCCCAAGTCACAGCTATTAAAGATTTTTTTTTACATTTCTCTGCATATAGCCTAATCTCTGGACTAAATGAATTAATATATATAAACAACTTATAAAATTTCTGGCCCATATTAAATGTTCAAATATTATCTATTATTACTTATTGTTTTATTATTCAACAGTCAGCAACATTTATTAATACCTAATTGCTATCAGGCTTCAATTGAAGTATTTAAAGTTTCATTAAACATATTTCTTGCCCTTGAATAGGTAATAGTTCAGTGACTTAATTTTCTATTATTCTCATTTTTACTGGAACACAAAATAAGCCCTTTCCCAATACTCTTCCAGGTCTCATAAACAAATATCTAACTGCCCCTTCACTTAGCAGCCTCCCAAAACAACTAACTCAGTGTACCTAAGACATAGATCCTTGCAAGATCCTTCTCACAAAAATGCATTTCAAGTCTCTCTGTGGACGCTCTTTTTTCTCCCACATGAAATCTCAGGCATATCCCACAGCTCTTCCGATTCAAGTGAACAGACGAGTAGGTTATTTACCAAGTATTAACATGTGCAATTCAACTTAGCATAAGACTCTAACACTTGGCAATGTAAAACATTCTTGTGGCACTGAAAAGATTTATTTCAGGATAAGAAACCTGATAAAGGAAGTGAGAAATGATTTCTTTTTTGGCATACTTTCCCTCATTCTGTTGCTAGCTCAGAAGTCTCTGCCCCACCACCACATTCACACCTAAACATGCACATACCCTATAGCTGCTTTTTAACAAGGGTGAGGAGGAGAAAAGATGCCACTTGACTGGTAGATTACAATCTGGTGTCAGGGCCTTAGATACACAATTAAGATGGCGAAATATTTGTTGGCCTTCTAAGAAATTACACATGGCTGGTTGTGGGATTTGACATTGAGTAGAATGTCAATGAAAGCTTTTTGAAAGCGCTGTAGTTTGTTGATGTTATATTGATCAAATTAGATCAAATTAGAATTGTTATTCTCCCTCACATTTTCATTAATCAATGTCAAATTAATTACTCAGTGAAAGTTATGTTAGACCTGATACTGACTTTAAAAATACTTAACCAACAATTCTTTTTTGTAAAAATAAAATAAATAATATAAGTCCAGAGGAATTTAATGATTGATACCAAATTACTGAGTTGATTTATGGCAGATCCAGGAAGAGATGAAGATTTTCTGTTTGGTAGACCTCAGATATCCACTCCCTGCCCTCAACTATTTACCCCCAAGAAAATAACTTTAATTTATAGTTTAAGACAAAGATAAAGATTATTCCTGTAAAATATATACATTTTAGTTCTTGTTTTTTAATCTTTTTAAATCCTCACCTAAAGATATTTTTATTAATTTGAGAGAGAGAGAGAGAGAGAGAGAGAGAGAGAAGAAGAAGAAGAAGAAGAAGAAGAAGAAGAAGAAGAAGAAGAAGGAGGAGGAGGAGGAGGAGGAGGAGGAGGAGGAGGAGGAGGAGGAGGAGAGAGAAGAGAGGAGGGGAGGGGAGGGGAGGGGAGGGGAGGGGAGGGGAGGGGAGGGGAGGGGAGGGGAGGAGAAGGAGAAGGAGAAGGAGGAGGAGGAGAAGGAGAAGGAGAAGGAGAAGGAGAAGGAGAAGGAGAAGGAGAAGGAGAAGGAGAAGGAGAAGGAGAAGGAGAAGGAGAAGGAGAAGGAGAAGGAGAGAGAGAAACATCAGTGTGAGAGAGAAACACCAATTGGTTACCTCTTGTTTGGGCCCTGATTATAGGTCAAACCCACAACCTGGGTATGTGCCCTGACCCACCACCTTTTGCGGTACAGGTGTACAGCATGATGATCCAACCAACAGCGTCACCCTGGCTAGGGCAGTTCTTATTCAGGACTCTGCAATATATGAGATTGTTTTCTGTTTATTTAATCCAGTCTTCAAAAGGTGATTTTCTTTATTTGAATCCTGGCATTTAACTATTTGATATAGCAGTATGATGGTTATCGACTGTGATACTGGGGATGCAGAAGAAGGGAGTACTTATTGTGAGGCCTAGGGGTGGGATTCAGCTAGGTGGTGGTGATAGGTTAAAATCTAGTTTAATGAGAGAACTTGATTCGAACCATTGAGTTGGTGACATTCTCAGCCTCCTACTCTTCCCTTCAGAGAATTTTCTTTCTTTCTTGGAGTCTTGATTCTACCCAGGTTATTAGTGAGCTGACAGTCAAACCTTTTATTGTGGATACTTTTTAAAAAGTACTCTGTGTACCTTACATCTACAGAAATGTAAGAGTCATTTTAAGTTTTATTTCTATTTGAGAAAAATGTGTTCAACTGGGGTGGCATAGAATATGCACAAAGAAAAATGAAAAATAAAAATTCATGCTTTCAAACATTTCCCATTTTTCTTTAGATCATATTAACTTTGTCATCTTGATCTGTCTGAGGAGAATCCATTTTAGTCATTTATCACTTCATTTTAGACTTTAAGCTTCAGTTTTAAATGAATGAAAAATTCCTGGGAAATTCAAACTCTATGTGATATGTAGCTATGAAATTAAAGGGACTGCTTTAAATGAGTTATGTATTTATAAATTTATAGTTAATTTATGATTATATAATTAAATACAGGGCCATATTTGATTTGTTTTATGAATAATTCTTGAGTAAAATGCCATGCTTTTCTGTTTATTTTTTAAGAAGCTAAAATATTAATTTGTGTTGAGACAGGTTTTAACTAAGAAGAAAATAAAAATAGCACAGTCCACTTTGATAATAGAAGTAAGATAATCTGGAATATATATATATATATATATATATATATATATACTCACCAAGACTATTCATCAATATTAAGAGATATGGGAAATGTTTGTGATCTTTTCCTAAATATGTAACCAGGATGAATGAGGAATGCATTATATAACCATATATATATATATATATATATATATATATATATATATATATATAGTATTATGAAATACCACTGAATTCTATGGAGTACTATACAAAGATGAAAATGAATAAGGTAGGAAAAACTATTATGTTTAGGTTGAAAAGTCTTAATGTCAATACATTTATTTAGTTATTTATGGCATGATCTCATTTTCAGATAGAACCATCCATTAGAAGAGTTTTTAAATCTTAGACTTAAAGAAAAAATTGTGATGAAATTTTGAACAGGGTTTAATTTGAAGGGAATCTTAAAGATCATCTGCTCCAATCTTCCTATTATATGAATGGGGAAATTGAGTTCTGAAACAGGGGATGTGACCTGCCTCAGATCTTAGTATCCTGAATTTCACATTGACATATGTCGAAATTTGTCCCTGATGGTGAGAGAAATATGGGACAAATTGGCTTTTCACACTTTCCACATAGGGGGATCACAACAATATTATTTCAGGGTTCCAGAACACCTCTTCCACATGAGATTCCTCTAATTTCTGTAGAATTATCATGCCTTAGAACTTAAGATTTTGAGTTCTGGAATGAGAAACATTTGAATTGGATATCTGGATTGGCCATTTCCAGTTTTGAAATCTCTGTTAGTTTTCTTAACCTGTCCGAGGTATATTTTCCTGTTGTATATAATGGGAATAACAATCAGAGCATTCTGTAAGAATTGTTTCAAAGGCTTAAGTAACATGGAAACATTGGAATTGACCTTCCCAATGTTCTGCAGTGCCAGTTGTCCACCTAATCTTTGTAAGAGGTGCAGGTTGCAACCAGAGATTTACTTCAAGTTCTCAGTTGGCAGAGTAGTCTCAGCACAAGATAGGTCTTCCCTATATTTTTATACACTTTGGATAATACTTGTAATTTCAACACCTGATTATCCTTTGATCATGTGTACTATCTATGTGGAAGTTACTAGAATCATAAGCAAATATACTTGCTAGTTGTTTACCCCGTAGCTGACATTACCACCAATCTTCATTTTCTGGGGACCTCATAGCACAAACTGTAAATTTCATCTAACCATTGGACCAAGAATTATGGGATTAGGCATTTCATTATTTGCCTTGTTTTTTTATATTTGTTTAATATACTTAATTCATACAGCATCTTAAGTCATTTTAGTTTGTTTGTGTACATGTAGCAGGCAGGATTCCTCCTATTATAGACATAAGCTTTATAATTTCTGCCTACCTATTCCCAGGCAAGTAGGGCACAAATGAACCCCAGGTAAGTCCACACATGCCATCACATTTGGTCTAAAGTTTAGTGGCTGATTTAGAAATTAATTAATGTGGTAAATGGTTAGTATCAAGTATCAAGCCTCTACCTGAGATACGGTCTTGGTTGTATTCATTATTGCTGAATCTTCTTGATATTACTGGAATATAGTGTGACCAGAAAGAACATTATTATAATATAGAATCCACTATAAATAGATTTAATAGTGTTAAATCTAAACTCATCTCTTAATGTTAATTTAATTTAACCCACTCATTTTATGAATGTTATACTATCCCCTGTAACTTTATACAGGTTATCTAAATTTGTTGTCTTGCACATTCCAGTCACTACATAGAAATAATAATCCTATATATCCATAACCTCAATAAACTTATGGAGGAAATTTGTGGCCATGAAATAACTTTAAAATTCTGAAAACCCATTAAGTCATAATATAAGCATAATATCTTATTTTTATCCAAATTTCACACATGGAGTGTAAAATAATGTTTTATTCCATTCCATTCAGAACATGCACCTGACTTTTCTCACCTCTTGATCTTATCCTTTTATGAGGACTAAGAATCTAAAAACAACCAAGTAGGATGTGGGTCTCATGATATTTGTTCAGAAGCACGAGTGAGACACATTTCTATATTTAAAGTGAAAATCCTTTGACCTGATTAAAGAGAAGGTGAATCTTTTCAAAGATTTCTGTTCTTACTTTTTTTTTAGCTTTAGAGACAAGATTAAATTTAATCAATTAATTTAGCATCTGATGGGGGAGAGGAGGAGAGAAAAAAAATAGGATGAACAAGTAATATTACAAAAAGACAAAGAGAATCTTTAATAGCACCTTATGTGATAAAAATATAAAATATGCTTTTATAAAATGATTTTTCTAATAAGAGTATATGTATTATCAGGTTCATTTCAGTTTGCTTCTCTTCCCATTCTGCCATCCCGAATAAGTTCTAAAATTGTATTGACATGGCCTAAATTTTCTAATTACCATATTTTTGTAGGAAATGATAGAGAACAGAATAGAATAAATTTTAGCAGAATTTCTCAAAGTCTTACACAAATCACTAACCCCATAGTGGATTCTCCAGGGAGGAAAAAGTCATCATAATCAAATGAACCTGAGGAACAGTGGATTATATGTCTCCCACTTAGATGAGAATCACAATGCAGCTTAGTGTTTCACATCCTCTAAAATGTGCTATGGTAAACTTTCTATCTTTGTTTGACAATGTATTTTCCAACCTTGCCCATAGAAACATATTTTGCAGAACTTGTTTTAGATGGAATCAACTTTTTTGGTAACGAACTAGCTGGTTGTGAGCATATTTAATAGCTTCTGAAAAAAATAGCTGGTCAAATGAATCAAAGTGTTAAACCAGTTATAGTGTTCAGTGCCTTGCTTGCTTGTGGTATGTGTGCATGTGTGTATAGTATGTGCACATGTGCATGCATGTGCACACACACACACACACACAATCTACCCCAAAAAACATACAGACTTAAGCTTGCCCAAAATTCTAGCTTCTATGAGAGTCAAAATGATAGCATTTATAATTCCTAACAGTTCTCTCTTTTTTAAAAAAATCTCATATATGCCACAAATAAGATCTAGAGAAAGGCAAAGGTTGTGTCTTCACCGCAACCACATCACAGGCAGCAAAGAGGTAATCATGATAGTAGCTAAGGCCAGGAATATCAATACTGTTTGTTTTGTTTTATCTCTTTTTTAGATTTTGGGTTAAATTTTTTATTTACCAAAAATAAATACCTATTTTAAACACAACTATTATACTGTTTTATATTATTATTCATTAAATTATTTTTAAATTAAAGATTGAGTAGATACAAAATAATATTTATGTAATATTTGTAAAGGATAAAGAATAAAAAACGGTACTTCTTTGTGAGCATACCATTCAATTTAATTAAAAGATTATTATCATCAGCCTGAAGTTCTTTATGTACACAATCCCTTTTCCATCTCCTTGTCTACATCTTCAGAGTAGCCACTAAAGTATGTTGAATTTCTTTATTTAGTTCTATATGTATATCCCTAAATTTTTTCCTGTTTTATTTTAAATATATCTCAATAGGATAATACTATATATATATTCTTTACTTTTCACTCAGTTTACATATTTTGATTTATCCATGTTATTTTATGTGGCTGTTACACAATTAGCTCTGCTGTGTACTAGTCCATTGAAATAGTATACTGTATACCATTGACCTCTTCTAAGATTAGTGGTTATTTGGAAAGTTTCACATTGTTATTTTTCAGTTCAAAACATTATTTTATAAATATTTTAAAGTGTTCTTGAGAATGTATATGGTATATACATAGGAATAGAAGTCCCGAGCCTCAAAAAGTATGTAAGTATTCTTTTTATCAGGTATTTACTAAACTATTTTTCAAAGTTATTTCATCAATTTACTCTCCCACAAGCAATACATATTCTAGTAGCTTGACACTGTCACTGACATTTGATATATAATGATTTTTAAAGAGGTATTAAGATTACCCATTTATAGTCTCTAAGCCATGATTAAGTACATAATCTTTATAGTTTCTAATCAGTGATTAACTGCATAATCCTTGTGCTCTCATTTAGAAAACTTTTACATTCATCCCATATTTCCTCGCAAAACATTCATATAGCAATTTCTGTGAGTGCATAGAGCTAACTTCCTACGGTGTATATATAACCTTTGTTCATGTAACTAATGAATGTATCATATATAATGATTGAGATATATTTAATTATTGATTACCAAACATTCCCTGAAAAATCAAAAGACACAAAATGAGAAATTAAAATGCAAGAATAGCAAGCGTGTGTATTCAGCATGGGAAAAATCACAATAAATCAGTATTCCTTTGTATCTGCTTTAAAGACTTCTGTATTAAAATATATTAAAAATGATGTTTAAAAAGATGACATTTTTAAAGTTTACTTTTTAGCCACAGATATGTTCTTAAATGAACTAATGACTCAATTATGGCTGGTATACTTTATAATTAATGTTTGTTAAGAATATATTCTACCTGGGGATCATTGCTCAATGGATGAGTCTTAGAGAAGAAAGTCTCACTTTTTTTTTTTAATTCTCACCTGAGGATATTTTTTCATTAAATTTAAAAAAATATATTTTATTGATATTTTACAGAGAGTAAGGGAGATAGAGAGCTAGAAACGTCAATGAGAGAGAAACATCGACCAGCTGCATCCTCCACACTCCCCACCCACCGGGGATGTGCCCGCAACCAATGTACACGCCCTTGACCAGAATCGAAACCGGGACCCTTCAGTCCGCAGACTGACGCTCTATCACTGAGCCAAACTGGTTTCGGCCCATTAAATTTTTTTAGAGAGAGTGGAAGAAAGAGGGAAAGACAGAGAGAAATATTGATGTGAGAGAAACACCTCAAATTGGTTGCCTCCTGCACACACCCCAAACAGGGTTGGGGCTGGGGAGGAGCCTGCAAGGGAGGTACATACCCTTGACTGGAACTGAACCCGCAGGCTGTCATTCCATCCACTGACTAGGGCAAGAAAGTATCACCATTTAACACTATCACAAAGAGACAGCATGTGTGTGGCTGGGGGGAATAGGAAACATTTATTCTTCAAATAATCATCCCTAATTGACTTTACAGAGATGGTACAACAGAAGCAGAGCTCGGAACATACGTGGAACAAAAACTTGGTGATGTGGGATGATTATTCAAGCAAGATATAAAGGAATTAACAAAAAAGTAATTTTGGTTATCAATCCCTGCCTTCAGCAATCATGCATTGTACATGGCACCTGTCATATCTTATATCTTTTCTAGATATTGAGCTTTGTTTCGGAAATACAGCTCTTTCAAAATGATGTACAGAAACCATAGAGAATTCAGGTTTGGCCATGCTTACACAGTCAGACCTACGCTGCAGTGAGGTGAAATTGTTTGCAGTAAATCTCCAATAACACCTTGTCTGCGCTAACACAAAATAATTAAAGGAAGTGAAGAAAGCAGATGGTTTACTTGCACCTTTGGAGATTATATCACTTCAATTAATAGGAAGCAGAAGAAAAATGTGCTGTACCTTTTTGATAATAAGAATATAAATATTCTTTTAATCATAGTGTGCCATAGCAAAGCAATATGTAATTACAATTTGCAATGCTATTTCCGAGTTTTAATAGGATATCTTGTCTTCCAAACAAATAATATTCTTAAGGCCTTTCTCATGAGTGGCCCATTCTCCCCAGGGTTAGGCAAGTTTCTCATTACCTATACATACAGTCTTTATTTTATACTATCTGGCAACATTGCAAATAAAAATGTAACTCAAAGGTCACCTTAATATAGTAAGCAGACAATAAATTTGGCAGTGCATTGTTATGGTGGTAAGAATTTTGTGATGTCTTTAATTTTTGTAATTTTAGCCTATGCTATTTTTTGTTGCATCACAGGTAAACATTAGGGAAGAGTTTGGTTCATACAAGCTATGAGCTATTACTCGATTTGGGCAAACCAACTACACAATAGTGCCCAAATGACTATTGGGTATTCTGACTACATTTCCCCCATTTTCTTGGTTGATTATCACTTTTCCTAACATATCAGTAAAAAAGAAACTCACCGCTATGATGCTATGATATGAATGGACACACCTCTTCCAACTAAGCAGATCACTCTCTCTGTTTGAACCATGTTCAGAGAGATCAATGATGGGAGAAGGGAGCCTTTGAAATGGTAAGGAACAAGTAAGGAACAAGTTTCGTTCTCTTTGAAGTTACACTATCATAGGAGCCAATTATTCTTTTCAAAACATGTTCTTACTATAAAGCAATAACCATGATTAAAAAGAATACTAGCAATAGAAGGATGCATTTCTATCTGAAGAGTTCAATGACTCTCTCTCTGAATCAATTTTAGAGAAATAGGTAGTCAATTTGAATTTGAATGAGCCAATCTCAAAGCTTGACAGACATAGAATCCAGGCTTCAAAATGTTCAGTGTGTTACTCATTTCATCAATTCCAATGTAAATTCTGCAAAAAAGGAGGGGTGTCTCCTTTTTTGTAGAACTAATTAAGATTTCATTTCTGTTATAAACTGTGTCCCAAAAATGTATATAGACTTTAACAGCTGATAGCTGAGTTTTTCAAATGAAATGTCTTTTAATAAACACTACCTATTCAAAGGGTGTGTATACATTTTTGGGGCACCCTATATTTAATTATTTCCATAAGATTTATCACTATTGGAACTTATAGTATTTGTTTATTTTTCTTTATTCTCATTGTCAGCCATCCTTAGTAGAATGTGATTTCCAGAAAGCAGGTACTTTATCTGTCTTGTTTTAAATGCCTAATGTCCAAGGAATCTGCACTCAATAAATATTTATTAAATTAACAAATGACTGAGTAAGATAATAAAAATGAACATCGCTTTGAGGTAGATTAGAATTAGTCTCATTCTCTCTGAGCTTATAGTTTAATTGATAGTCAAAAATTTATTTAACTGAGTTTGCATAACTCAGTTAAATAAATTTGAATTACTAACTCTTTTTAAATATTATATGCCAACTATATTTTAAGCAATCCTGCTGTTACATATTTTTATTTTATTTTAAATGTATTTATTGGTTAAGGTATTACATATGTATCCTTATCCCCCATTTCCTCTCCAACACCCCCCACACTCATACCCTTATCCTCTTATTGTCTGTGTACATTGGTTTGGCTTATATGCATGCATACAAGTCTTTTGGTTGATCTCTCCCCATTCACCCAACCCTCCTCTACCTTCCTTCTGAGGTTTAACAGTCTGATCAATGCTTCTCTATCTCTGGATCTGTTTTTTATCAGTTTATGTTGTTCATTATATTCCACAAATGAGTGAGATGGCATATTTATCTTTCTCTGACTGGCTTATTTCACTTAGAATAATGCTCTCCAGTTCCATCCATGCTACTGCAAATGGTAAGAACTCATTTCTTTACTGCAGCATGGTATTCCATTGTCTAGATGTACCAGTTTTTTAATCCACTCATCTGCTGATAAGCACTTAGGGTGTTTCCAAACCCTAGCTATTATAAATTGTGCTGTTATGAACATAGGAGTGCATATATCCTTTCTGATTGGAGTTTCTAGTTTCTTGGGATATAGTCCTAGAAGTGGGATTACTGGATCAAATGGGGGTTCCATTTTTAACTTTTTGAGAAAACTCCATACTGTCGTCCACAGTAGTTGCACCAGTCTGCATTCCCCCCAGCAGTGTATGAGGGTTCCTTTTTCTCTGCATTCTCAGCAGCACTTGTTTGTTGATTTGTTGATGATAGCCATTCTGACAGGTGTGAGATGATACCTCATTGTAGTTTTGATTTGCATCTCTCAGATAATTAGTAATTTTGAACATGTTTTCATATGTTTCTTGGCCTTCCTTCTGTCTTCTCTTGAAAAGTATCTATTTAGATCCATTGCCAATTTTTTGATTGGGTTGTTTATCTTCCTTTTGTTGCATTGTATGAGTTCCCTGTAAATGTTGGAGATTAAATCCTTATTGGTGATAACATTGGCAAATATGTTCTTCCATGCAGTGGGATTTCTTATTGTTTTGTTGATGGTTTATTTTGTTGTGAAAAAAGCCTTTTATTTTGATGTAGTATCATTTGTTTATTTTCTCCTTAGCCTCTCTTGCCCTAGTAATAGTATTAGTGAAAAAAATTGCTTTGGCATATGTCTGAGATTTCACTGCCTATGGATTACTCTAGTATTTTTATGGTTTCCCATCTTATGTTTAAGTCCTTTATCCATTGTGAGTTTATTTTTGTGTATGGTGTAAATTGATGGTCTAGTTTCATTTTTTTGCATGCATTTGTCCAATTTTCCCAACACCTTTTATTGAAAAGACTACCTTAACTCCATTGTATATTCATGCCTCCTTTGTGGAATATTAATTGGGCATAGTGGTTTGGGTCAATTTCTGGGTTCTCTATTCTATTCCATTGATCTATATGTCTGTTTTTTTGTGCCCGTATCAGGCTGTTTTCAAAACTGTGGCTTTGTAATACAGCTTGGAATCTGGTATTAATATCCTACCTACTTTGTTTTTCTTTCTCATGATTGCTGCAGCTATTCTGGGTCTTTTTTTTATTTCAGGTGAATTTTTGGAAAGTTCGTTCTAGTCTATGAAATATGCCATTGGTATTTTAATGGGGAGTGCATTTAACCTATAGATTGCTTTGGGAAGTATGGACATTTTGATGATGTTGATTCTCCATTCCATGAACACATTATATTCTTCCATCTGTTTATGTCTTCCTCTCTGTCTTCTCATATTAGCGCAGAGGCAAAATGGCAGAGGCATTGAAATCCTTAGCTCTGGATTCTGAGTGACCTAGGATGAACATTGCTTGATCAATGACTAGCTCCCAGAATTGTTTAATTTGCTACAAAATGGAGATAATTCTGTATAACTACATAGTGGGAAAATTAAAACAGTCACCTATGTGTTTGACATAATAAAAGTTTGACTGTGTATGAAGATTCAGTAAGTGGTAACTCTTGGGATTTGTACTAGGAAATCTGTGGGGCTCTTCTCCTGTACACAGTGAATTCATCTGTCCATAGATTATCACTTGCAACAAATGTCAAATAGGATATTCCTTTATATCCTTTAATCTTTAATTCTACATGTCAGAGTTTATATTTAGAATGGGAACATCAGTTATATGACAAGTAAGGATTTGACACTATACTCAGAGAGATTCTATATACTTTCTTCTCAGAGGCAATTTGTCCACCTATATTTTGGAAAGGTTTCAAAGCTTTCTTCTCTATAAATATATCGCAGGCAGTTGCAGCAAGAAATGTCGGTATATGCCAACTGAGTACCCTTTATTTCATATTGGATTGAGCTCACTTGAAGTAAATTATAAATCAAGGACATTTACTTGCAATAGGTTTGTGATTTTACAAATGTAGTTCTGGCAAATACAAAACACTTGGCTTTATTTTAACATTCACAAACATTGCTTTAGAGTGGAGAGAAGGATGTGAGTTGAATTAAGTCAGAATCAGAATGCCGCATGACCTTGAGACATAAATATTGTCTATAAGTTTTGAGAGTTATTTCCCCAATACTTTCTATAGAGCTACTTAGGAAATACTATCACTTATTTTCTTTTCTTTGGGATTAGGAAATATCCTTCAGAAAAAAAAAGTTCTATGTTAAAATATTTGACCTTTGAATTAACTGAATTGCCCTAACAGATTTAGCTGAGTGGATAGAGTGTTGGCCTATGGACTGAAGGGTCCTGAGTTTGATTCCAACCAAGGTCATGTGCCTCAGTTGCAGGTTTCTCTTAGGCCTGGGCTCTGGTCAGGGAGTGCATGAAGCAACTGATCAATGTGTTTCTTTCATATTGATATTTCTCTCTGTCTTTCCCTGTCTCTTTCACTCTCTCTAAAAGTAAATGGAAAAATATGCTCAGGTGAGGATTAATAAAATAAAATAAATTACTGCATTAAGTAACTTTTATTCTCAAATGTTATTATTTAAATCCTAGAACAGAACATTCTCAGGATACATCTTTTCAATGTATTCTTAGATACAGATACTCTTGCAGAAAAAATATCAAGAGACTATACCAGCCTGTAATAATTGTGTACCTCATAATAATACATGTTAATGGAAATGGGGAATACTTCAGAGAATTTCAAACTTCAAGCAAACTTCAAATTATTTATATATTGTTCTGAGATATTTATATATTTCTCAAATCAGAGTGTATCTAAGATTTGTTGTGAATTGAATAAGAAATTACTCAAGTCAAATTAAAAAGCTCTAAGCAAACATACTTGCTATTCACATAAATGTTCAATTTGAGACAGAGTGACAATGTAACTTCTGTGGTTGAAGCAAATCCAATTTTTATAGGAGTTTCCCCACTTCCTTTTTCATTTGCTTTCATTTCCACCTCTTTCTTTAAACTTTATGCTTCAAATCAGCCTTTGAAATCAAAACAGAAATTTATCACTACAGTATAATTGGTATTTATTTTTGTTATAATCAAAATATAAACTTCACATGGAAATAAGAATAAAAAGAAAATATTACTGGTCTTGACAAAGATGAGGATCTGTCCAGACCATCTCAATGTAAAAATAAAAACAAGACTTTAAAAGCTAAGTGGATATTTAAAAATACCAGTTGATTGTTCTTTTCCATATCTGAATGGCATATAAATATTTTGATGGAAGGGATGTGTCAGAATTGAACTCCATTTTTATTTTGATTTCTAATCTGAGAGTATGTTGTAAAAAGGGGGTCAGCAAACTATAGCCACCATCTCCATTCAGGATATTTTTCAACTCCTATTCTAAAATGTGGTTTCAAGTAGGAAGTAGTGGTGACATCAGGCAGAGCAGGAAGAGTTGCAGAATGCCCAGAAAGCTGGGATTTGGAAAACCTTGCCACAAAGGGATGGAAGTGGGGAAAGAGCTTCAAAAGTGACCTTGGCTTCTGTACTAACTCCTTAAGCATTATACACACAGGGAAAGAGGACTGCAGGCTGGAGAGCTGGGCAGATGTGTCACTGCTTTCTCATTGTGGGATGACAAAACTTAAAAACTGAGCCCAGCTCCAGAGACATCTAGTAGAGGCATAGCTTAGGAATAAGGATCGTGATATAGTTTTGAGGGAAAAACACAAACAAGCATGAAATAGATGCACCAAAAAAGGCTAAAACCAAAGTTTGACGCAGTCAAGGTGATGCCTATAGTTTAACTGCCTGACAGATTATAATACTTTTTGAACATAACATAATATATATCAACCTTGTGTCTTTCATAATGCCCAATTGTTGAAGTAAGTTCCTTTTGATACTGCTCAACTATGCCAACTCTGTGTGTGTGTGTGGGGGGGGGGGTTAGTTCCCCTGCCAAGAACTGGACCTTCATGGACCTTCATTAGACAGAGAAGGCAGGAGAAGTTATAGGCCTATAGGGGAGGCTTACTGCAGGCCAAGTGACCATTGCTAACAAGGAGCCATCAGACAAAAACAGTTCTTCCAAGTAGCTTACGGAGCAGTAGCCTCACAAAGCAGCCTCCACAAACATAAGAGCCATTGCATACATGGCAGCCCATAAAAGCAGCCTCTTACCAGCTGGTCAGCAACATACTTTCTACCAACTTAGACAAGAAGAGGCTTCTTGCCACATGATGATATCAGGACTTGGGTTATAGAAAAGTGATTGTACTATGTCCTTGCTTTTGCACCTGTGTACGGCAACCTGGCCCTGAACATCTAGCATACTCTGGACCCGGCCCCCACACTCAACTTGGCCTTGAATATCCGGTGTACTTTGATTAGGGTTCCCGTACTAGTGAACATTAAAAAAAAAGTATATGAGGGGAAAAAATAACAAGTAATCAAGAGGGGCATTGTGATAAAGGAGTAAATTCTCTAAGAACATGTAATATGTATAAGTGTGTATGTATCTATCAACAGATATCCAATGGTGTGAAGTAAAACTGACAGAAATAAAAAGAGAAATAGACAAATCTACTATTATAATTGAATACTTCAACCTCCACTCTGTCAGTAATTGATAGATCAATCAGACAGAAAATCAGTAAGGATATAAATAAAGTGAACGATATTACCAATCAGGCTGATATAATTGACATTTAGGGGATACACCATTTTGCAACATTTTTCTCTAGCTTACATGGGATATTCACCAAATATCACATACTAGGCCATACAATTGACACATTTAAAAGGCAGAAATCATACAAAGTATGTTCTCAGACCCAAATGGAATTAACCTAGCAATTATCAAAAAGAGTTGGAAAGATCCCCAAATATTTGGAAATTAAGAAACACTATTAAATAACCCATGGATTGAAGCAGAATTTCAAAGATAAATTTTAAAAAATGTTTTGTACTAAAAGAAAAAAAATACAAGTAATCACCATTTGTAGAATGCAGTGAAAACAATTCTTAGAGGGGAATTTATAGCTTTAACTACATATATTAGAAAAAAGAAAATATCTGACATTAATAATCTTTACTTATAAAATCATGAGAAAGGATCAATTTAACCCTAAAGCAAGTAGAAGAAAATGGGTATTAAAAATAGTGCTAAAATAAATGAAAACAAGAAAACAATAGAGAGAATAAATGAAATAAAGTGAAGGAGGGATTCTTATTACAGATCCACGAACATTAAAAGTATACAAAAGCAATACTACAAACAAATTCATGCCCCCAGATTTATTAAAGAATTGAGTTAATACCTAAAATATTCCAATAAAGAAAGTATCAGGCTCAGATGGTTTCACTGGTGAATTTTATTAAAATTTAAGGAATACAAATATTACCAATTCTCTACAATTTCTTCCAGAAAATAAAATTAGAGGAAAGCTACAGTTAATATACTTAGTGATAAGAGACAGGATGAATGCATTTACTTTAATCAGGAACCAGTGCAACAATGCCCTGTTTTACCACTCAAATTTAATATTGCTTTGGATGTTCTATCTAATGCAATAAGGTATCTAAATATAAAAGGTATACATATTAAAAATAAATTTATTCATATAGGACATGTATGTTTATGTAGATAATCTCAAAGAATCTAGAAAAACAAAACAAACAAAGATCAAACATTCTTCAAGTATTAAGCATGTATAATAAGACTACAAGATATAAGGATAATATACAAAAATCAGTTGCTTTTCTGTATGCTACAACTGCCAGTGGAATTAAAAAATTTTTAAAGTCAGCATCATTTATAATACTAACAAAAATGCAATGCCGAGGTATAAATCCAACAATGTAGGTAGTCTACATGTGGAAAACTACAAAACACAGATAAAAGAAGTAAAAGAGAAAAATAAATGGAGTTATTCTAGTTCATGGATTGAAAGCAGTATTAATGTGTTAATTTAACTGTTTTTTAATATGTAGATAAAATATAATTTCAGTCAAAATTCCAGTAAACATCTTATCTTGATGCTGATATGATATTGAAGAAGCAGGATAATATTAAAAGACACTATCTTATTTCAAGACTTAACTGCACAAGTATTGCAGACAAGAAAGCTGGAATTAGTAAAGCAATAGATACTAGGTTTATGAAACAGAATCCAGAATACAGAAATACAACAGACCTACAAATATAGCCAACTGGTCTTTGATAAAGTCAAAGGCAATTAATGTAGAAAGAAAAGTCCTCTCAACAATTGTATATCCGTATGAAAAAAAAAATTAGATGCAGGCCTTATACTTTTCATAAAATTTCACTCAAAATGGAGAATATAATAAATTTGAAATACAAAACTATAACACTTCTGATAGAAAACAAAGAAGGAAATCTATATGAACTTGGGTGTGGTGTTGTGTTTTTTAGATATACTAAAACCAGCATGATGGTTCATAAAAAAACCCTATACCCATAAGTTAGAGCTAATTAAAATGAACAATTTCTGCTCTACTAAAACATTATGAATAAAATGAAAAGTCACTGTGCCAAAATATTTGCAAAATATACCTGATGAATGACTTGCAATAACTTAGTATACAAAATATACTAAGAAATGTTAAAACTCAAAACTAAGAAAGTAAAAACTGGACTTTTAAAATGGGAGGCAAAACATCTGAATGGACATTTCATTCAAGAGGATATAAAGATGACAAATAAACATATGAGAAGATGATCAAAATTGTCTGTCATTAGGAAAATGCAAAGTCAGTCACCCCAATGCACATGAGAATGGCTGAGGTCCAATAAACTGACTACCAATTGTTGATGAAAGTGCAGAGTTCAGGGGTCTCGCATTTATTGGGGATGTAAATGCAAACTAGTACAACTTTGCTATTTGTTTTTGTTTTTAATTTAAATTCTTTATTGTTTAAAGTATTACATAAGTCTCATTTCCCCCCATTGACCTCTCCCTGGCCACCCCACCCCCCAGCCTGTGCCCACATCCTCCTGCCCTCATCTGTGTCCATTGGCTTTGCTCATATGCATGCATACAAGTCTGTGGGGAACCATTAAAATCCTAGAAGCCATAGGCAGCGAAATAGCAGACATTTGTTGTAGCAATACTTAAAAAAAAACAAAAAAAAACAATACAGCTTCTAGGGCAATGGAAACTAAGGAGAACATAAACAAATGGGACTACATCAAAATAAAAAGCTTCTGCACAGCAAAAGAAAGCAGAAACAAAACAACAAGAAAACCCACTGCATGGGAGAACATATTTGTCAATGTTATCTCCAATAAGGGTTTAATTTTCAACATACAGCAACTTTGGATAACAGTTGGTAGTGTCTTACAATGTTAAACGTGTTCTAGTGATCACATTCATAGATACTACTAGTAAATGATTTTAAAACTTAGATCCACACCAAACCTGCATGCAAATATGTACACATTATAATTTTCAGAAACTGGAAGCCAACAGGTTGTTTTTCATTAGGTGAACGAATAGTCAAATTGGTGCATTCATGCAATGAAATACTACTCATCAGTAAAAGTAACAGGAACAGGGCATTAAAAATAATAAAAATAATAAGAGGACAAAATGACAAACCACTCATAGCTAAGAAAGATGAAAATAAAAACAATTTACTAATTAAAAATGTTGTTTTAATTGGCCAAAGACCCAAGCAAGCACTTCTCAAGGTTGTCAACTGATGCATCAACAAAAAGTGAGTGATATCATAAATAATCAGATAAATACAAATTATTAACACGATGTAATACAACTAACTATGCATCCAACAACAATGAGTAATATTAAAACGATTGACAATGCCAGATGTTGCCAATCTCCCATTACAATGCTAATAATTGGGTATTGCCACTTGGAAAACCATTTTACAGATTCTGAGAAAGTTCAACATATGTATACTCTATGTCAGCATGTTTAAGCTGTTTTCTTTTTCTACACAGTCTAAATTAAAAATAGCTGAAAGGTCTATCCACAGTAGAATGAATGCATTGTTAAAATATTCTGGAAGCGTTTTTATACAGATTCTTCAAATCCTTGAGGACAGTCTCAAATCCATTGAACTCTGAGGCATTAATGCCAAGGTGTGGTCATCCTGTGAATTTAAGAGCCATACTGATAGATGGCAAGTATAATTAGAGTCTTTCACTTAGAAATGACACAACCACAGCCTAAACAAATTCTGCTCCCTCTTGAGGAAATGCTAGGAACAAGGTACCATCTGGTAGGTGTTTGTACACATGTCAGTGCATAAGAATTCGTGTTCTTTTGAAAACAATGAAGTGACTGAGAAATTGAAAGTTCACATGTCGAGCAGTGTATTTCACAGATTTGTTGTCTTTACACTGAATGTTCTTCAGGAATAAAGAACAAAAGTTTATAGGATACATTTCTCAGCACTAATTAATCATAATAGTAAATCTGAGTAAAAAGTACATCTTAAAGTACTAAATACAGTCTCAATGAGTGGCCATACTTATTTCTAAATACTTCTAATTGACAGTTTTCACAATAAGGTGATAAAGGGTCATATATGACTTTGAGCTTACTTTTTATAAAAAATAAGATTATTTTTTAATAAAAATAATAAGGATGACTACTTTATATAGAAATACTGTATATAACATGAAATTTGTGCACAGGGAGAGGGGTTCCCCTCAGCCCAGCCTGTTCCCTCTCCAATCCGGAACCCCTGGGGGGAATATCCGACTGCCAGTTTAGTCCCAATCCTGAGGAATCTTTCCAAAAATTGGGACTTTTTAAAAACACCATGGGACCGAGGAAAAATTGTTGAAAATCGGGACTGTCCCTCCAAAAGTAGGATGATCTGGTCACCTTACTAATGCCTCCCTCTGCTGGCCTGATCAGCTTTAAATGCCCCCCCCCTTCCAGCTGGTCATCCCCAACTTCCCCCCTGCCAGCCTGGTCACCCCCCAGAACCCCTCCACTGGCTTGGTCGCCCCATGCAGCCTGCTTGTTCAGTCATTCGGTCATCCTTCACTAAACCCCCCCTGCCAGCCTGATTTTAGGCAGCCATCTTGTGAGGGTGTGAGGGTCAGTTTGCACATTACTTCTTTATTATATAGGATTTTGCTACCTATATTTTATCTGCATACACATATATACATATATATCTCCAAGCTTCTTTATGAATGCAACAATATCCTAGTAAATTAATATAAAACTAAATCCAATAACTTAAAATGAATAATAAGCAATTTACAGGCATGGCAGAGATAAAGTAGGTAGTTTAACTTTAGAAAATTAATTGACATAATCCACCAAGCTAAGAGTTTAAAATAGAAAGCTCCTGATGTTATATTCAGAAAACAATCTGATAAAATTCAGTATATTTCATGGTTTGTTTGTTTTTAAAGTAACAAACTAAGAAAGTTCTGATAACATTTGTTCACATAATTTCTACCATATTTCTACAAGACCAAGCCAAACGTATAACACATATTATGTTTTAAAAGGACCAGAGGACAAATACAATGCAATGGCAATGGGATGTGCTAGGGACCAGTGGCATTTCAGAGCTGGCAGCATCTGTCTGAGGTAAGTGAATTGCCTGCTGGCCACTGCCTTCCTTGCTGTTGCCATTCTGGCTAACTTTCCTGAAGGAAATGTTGTTAATGCTGGGATTAGGTTGAGACACTGGCTTATCTCACATGGCCCATCCTCTAAGCAAGCTGGAAGCAAGAGAAAGTGAGCTTTCCAGTGCCTCTTATAAGGACTTGAATCCTAGTAGTCTAGGGCCCTACCTGTAGAACCTCATTTCACCTTAAGTGCTTCCGTAGAGGTCCTGTCTATATCTCCAGATATAGCCATGCTGTGGCTTAGACCTTCAGCATGTATTGGGGGTGCTGGTGGTACACAAACATTCCATCTGTAATATAGCAAGATACTTTTTACTTTTTTTTTTTTTTGGAAAAAGCTGTGTTAGGACTAAAATTCTTAAACCAATTTACTTTTTATGAACAATCAGTTCCATATCTTCCCTTAGGAAAGATGAGTGATATTCATCCTTCTGTTGGTTAAGGTTAGCTTTTGGTTAGGAGTATTCCTCACTTATTTTTTGATAAATATATCAGTGAGAGTTTGGCAGTCACTATTTCCTTCCCTCAATCAAGTAACATCGCCAGCTGTGAGGTCCTCACACTTCCAGAAATTCAAGTAGAGCTCTAAAAGCTATAAGTCATCTGTGGAAAGAAAGTGGGCATTGCCGTGGAGTGATAGGAAACCTTCTGTCCACTCTGCCTGTGGAGTCCTGGATGTCTCCCTGTGGTGACAGGGAACCACGGCAAGGTCTAAGCCAGGGGTGGGCAAACTTTTTGACTCGAGGGCCACAATGGGTTCTTAAACTGGACCGGAGGGCCGGAACAAAAGCAATATGACCATGCTGGCACTCTCATCTTGGGCTGCTGGTGAAGGAGCAGAGGAGAGAGCAAGAGAACCCTCCGCTCTTTCAGCTCTGCAGGCCGGATAGAACTGCCGAATGGGCCGGATCCGGCCTGCGGGCCTTAGTTTGCCCATAGTTGGTCTAAGAACGGGGAGGTCTCTTCATCATCCAGACAGCCCAATGTAAGGGCGGATCCTGAATTACATTTTTTTCTGGAGTTTAGTGTTAGTATTTTCTTCTCTAAATTTCCACTCTTTTGTTGTTCCGATGAGTAGCAAGGACGACTATAAATTTCAGGTTCTAGCAATGTGTGTTTATTTCATGTTTTCTTTTCTTTTGCTTAGAAGTGTTTCCCAAAGTATGGTACACGTACCCCCAGGGGTATGGGAAGAGTTTGGTGGGGATACATGTTGCACCAGAGTTTGGTGGAGATAGGCACTGCACCGTGCTTAGCTGTGCCTAATTCTACATTCTCATGAGTCAAGTGAAGACAGTCTTGTGAGACGTGAGATGATCTGGTGTGCAAATAAATGTTATTTATAATATAACTTTTATTTATATTTCATTATTAATAATTTTATTTTTCATTTATTATTATTTTGTTTATGTACCAAAAAAGAAAAAAATCAATATATTTTGATTGTTATTAAAATACATTCTTTTTTTGATGAGGGGTACTCAGCATTACGAAAACTATAGAAGGGGTACACATATGTCAAAAGTTTGGGAAACACTCGCTTAAAGCAAAGGAAAAGAAAGAGGGAAAGGAGATTGTGACTTCAGGAGATGAATGAAAAGTCAACCCATTTAAAAAATATAATATTTTCTCCTTAAACTTTCAACCATTTTGGAGTTTCCAATTCATTCTTTAAATGATGAAAAATGCTCTCTGTAATTTGGAGAGTTAGCTAAAACATTGACATTTTCAAATGATGTTGAAAAGGCTTTATAACTTGAAACTTTAAAATGAACCATCAATTTTAATCTCACTGTCATTTTAGGAATGCAATTAAACATGCCATATGGTAGCTAATCTGCAAATAATACGTCTGATCATCTGTGGAATCTCCCTCCTCCGGACTTCTATTCCAAGAAGAATCCTGTGACTTAGTTACCACACTTTTCTTCTATGAGCTGAAGATTTTGAAGGCTCCCATATAGCTCCCATATGTATAAGTATAAAGCATAATCTGAATTTAGCATAAAAGGATTAGATTAATGGAGGAGAGACAGAGGAATGATATAAATGTTCTCACCTTTTTATCAATAGTCCAACTCTCCCCTTGCCCCTCAAAACACCCTACCTTTTGCTAAGTAACTATAAATCAATAGGTATCTCTGTTAGGAATAATAAGTAAATATAATACATAGTTTTACCTTCAAGGATTGTATCATATGATTGAAGAAACAATGTATAGACACCACAGACAACCACAAATCCTATGAAGTAATAGATGCATGGAGAAAAATATAAATTAGTATAGTTAAGAGAAGAGGAAAATCAGACCGTTGAGGCTCATTTTTTTCTCCCTCTGGAAAACTCTTCACTCTTCCAACATACACTTTCCTGGTCTACTCTTGCCCTTCCTCCACCCACAGACAGGTGGGAATCTCCCTTTCTCTGTGTTCTCTCACCAACCAGCACACATGGCCAGGACTCTCATGTTCTGAGCCTTTCCCGCCAGCCTGTACCTAAAGAAGATGACAACCTCACAAAAGCTGTTTGTTTTTTTCCTTTCACAACATGGAAACAAGTGTTGCCTCTTTTGGGGTGCAAGTGGTTTTGGTCTTGAAGAACCTAGTGAAAAGGAGGATGGGAGAAGGACAAGATTTCTTTGGCCGGGGTTCAGAAGGGGATGTGTTTCTCCCTGCTTAACAATGAAAAGGATATACTAGAAAATTTGCTAGGCACTTATGAATCAGGCCATCTATAATGGCTTGTAGAACATACAAAATGAAGAGAATAGGGGTTAATCAACATTTGGTTGTAAAGGTTTCATAACCACACAGCAATGGATATTGTATTTTTCACAATGCATTGAAATAATCTATTTAAATTTGTAGTGGGGCAGTATTGTGACATAATAGCTTATGAAGGTATTTTTCCCCATTAACTATCCTCCATTTGTTTGAAAACCAAAACAAAAATAAAATTAGTGTCTTGATGAAGAGCAGTTGGCATTTTAGGTAGTGAGATCCTTGGTGTCAGATGCTGGTAGGAACACAGGGAGAACACTGAGTTAGCAAGTATTTTATTTATGTGGAATTTGGGCTTCATCCTCTGAAATGCTCTTCAAGCCCCAAGAATTTCCCAAGAGTTAAGTACATGAATGTTTCCCTTCCCAAATGCCAGATGGCTCTTGTTTTAATTATGGAATTAAAAATAATTGAGCAAATCGAACTCTAATTGTTTTGCCCCATCTCCCAATCCTCACGTCTTTCTAGGTCTTTCTTCCAGACAATGAACAGATAAACAGATGCTGAAGTTTTGCATGTCCTTGTTTAGATTACAGACCTCAGTACATTCTGCAGTCAGAATTTGAGGCTCAATTTACCCAAAAGTTATTAAACAAACTTTATTATAAATTTGGCCTTCTTCACTATTGCTGGGGAAGTGATGGAATAAAAATACAATTATTTCACTACCATAATAATTTGTATATTCTAGAAAAAAAAGAAACTGAGTTTGAATTCAAATTCTGCAAAAAAAAAATTATCTATCTATCTACCCTGTTTCCCCGAAAAATAAGACAGTGTCTTATATTAATTTTTGCTCCCAAAGATACGCTAGGTCTTATTTTCAGGGGATGTATTATGTTTCAATGAAGTAGGTCTTATTTTTGGAGGATGTCTCATTTTCGGGGAAACACGGTATATATATAGAGAGTTTTGGGGAGCATTAAATGAAGAACATATATAAAGTAGCCATTACGGGCCAAATTAGACATCTTATATTAATTACTAGAGGCCTGATGCACGAAATTTGTGCAAGGGGGTGGGCCCTCTCAGCTGCAGCAGCTGCCTCAGCCCTTGCACCCCAGCTTCGTCCCTGGAAGGTGGTTTAGAAGGTTGTCCAGACAGTCATCCAGATGTTTGTCCCACTGTTTGGCCGGCCGGCCTAATTAGCTTATTATGCTTTTATTATTATAGATAAGTGAATTATATTTTTCATAGTTCTGAAAAAATAGCCTATGCAATCTGAATTCTGTAAATTAGAAACACATTTTAACTACTACATTTTAGTAGTTAAAATGTCCATGGTAACATAGCTAATGGGAGGAGAATTGAAATTCAAATTCATATCTGTCCAATTTCAGAGTAATACTGAATTGCTCATTTCTACATGAAACTACATTTCCTGTTAGACCTAACTTCTAACCTTTTATATTATTACCATTAACCTCTAATTATCTATAATCATAGGTTTTTAATTTTAAGTAATTATTTACTACAAAAATAAAAACACTTAGTGCATAAACAGGTAAAACAACAGGTTTGCCCAAGTACATTTTTATTCGGCACCTAATATGTGTTAGGTTCTGCACTAGTTTAGAAATAAGACAAAAATGAACACAAAACTTACAAATTTTCTAAAGTTGCCAAATTAAAAAAATATGATTAATTAAAATATTGATAAATTTGTAGTAACAATGGGTAATCTAATTCAAGCTTTCTGGGATTATAAATTGACAAAATAACTTTGATAATTAGGTGTTTGGACCTCTGATTCTACTTCAAGTCCATTGTCCAGATATTCATTTGCACCTATGGAAGGAGACACAAGGACGATATTTATTGCAGCATTATTTGAAGCAGAAAAAAAGGTAACACCCTAAATTCAGCAAATATGTGAATGGCAATATGGTAATTATGGTGTATCTATGCTCTGGAAAATAGTATGAAGTAGTTATGGAGATGTGGGTGATTTAAATTTACTTTTCCAGAAAGGCTGCTAAGATATTATACAGAACGTTTCAGAAAAAGGGTGCTACGATTTAAAAACACAGAGACATTTATTTTCATTCCCCATATTTTGCAAAAGGGGAAACTATCTGCCTAGAGTGCTTAAATAACTTTCCAAGGATCACACAGATTCCTGAATACAACCTAAAATCTCTTGGTTCCTGTGGACCCCACTCCTAGACTAGAAATGATCAGAGATGTTAGACATGGAGAGAACCTGAGGGCTGGTCTAGTTCAGTGGCTTGCTCCTCGTGTACCTAAGGGCCTGAGAGGGTCTGTGGGGTTAGCAGGAGGGAACACCCTGGTTTTGCTCTTCCCAGCCCCCACTGCCCCACCTGTTTTAATTGGAGTGGCTGGAAATTTGGGGTATTTTAGTTAAGAGTTGGATGGGAACATTTTTTAAAAGTGGTCTGTGCTAACACCCAGGTGAACCCAAATGCCTCAAATTAAATATTAACAAGCTGAAGCCCAGAGTGGGAAGCTAGGATGCCCAGAGTCACAACGCAGAAAGCCAGAAATGAGTTTGTCCTCGGGGTCCAGAGAGCTTCTAGTGCATGTGCCATGCTGCCTCTATGGATTCTCAGACCTGACCCTCGGAGCCTCTGAACTATGACCAGAAGCACCACCTGTGAAAGGTGACATGCGGGACATCATCTTAGGGAGGCACCAAATGCCAAAGAAAGGGAAGTGGGGCCCGAAGCAGAAAAACTGAAGCTACAGATGGGCAAGAAAGGGTGAGGAGACTTTCTTCAAAGCAGTTTGCTTTCAGCATACATTTTCAGAGGTTCTGCTTTTCTTCCCGGAACTGGAGTGAATTTTCAAAGGGGACTAATTGCACTCTTTGAGGGGAAAAAAAGTAATTGCTTCACAGTTTAATTGAATGTGGCTAGATGAGCTTCCGAGGATGGTTTGTTTGTCTTCGTTCAGTAAGGGAGACTCTGAAAGAGCAGCGATGAGCAGAGGAAACCAGCTTTGGGGGCCCAAGCTGATGGGCAGAATGTAAACACTGCTCTCGTTTTCTGTGTTGAAACTTCTTGGCATATTTATCTGCTTTTGTTCACCCTTCAGCATTAGTTCCTGTGACCTTCACCAGGAAATACTTCAAATTCGGAGATACTGTTTTTTTACAATGTTTTCAGGAAGTATTGGACTAGAAAACAGAACACCTGCTGGAAATAAACTTGGAGGGATCTCTTTTAACCCTATATCATTGCTTTTTTTGCCATCTGCAATTGGATCTAAAAAATGGATTCATTCCAAGAATATTGATTGATTGATTGATAGTTTGGGTATAATACTTCTCTCACTCTAGCTGTTGCTTTCCATGGGAAGAAGATTAATGTACCTGTTGGTTTGTCTCTGTCTCTTCACATAACTGTTTCTTTGGGGCTGCTACGACTTTATCTGGTTAGAACTGATTGAAAAGAATAAACTGGCCACCCAACTGGCATGGCTCAGTGGTTGAGAATCGACCTATGAACCAGGTCTGGGTTCCATTCCCTATCAGGGCACATCTCTGGGTTGCTGGCTCAATTCCCAGTAGGGGGCATGCAGGAGGCAGATGATCAATGATTTTCATCATTGATGTTTCTATCTCTCCCTCTCATGTCCTCTCTGAAATCAATACTTTTTTAAAAAAAAAGAATACACTGGCCAGGCTTAGTTCAGCTCTTTGGTTTTTTACTGTAAGCCAGGAACCTCATCTGATCCTCCAGGGGTATATTCTATTGCAGTAGGTCAGACCCAGTCTGGTGTGGCGTGAGTCAGGGAAGGAGAGTCAGCTAATTCCCATTTGGTTCTTACACTACTATACCAGTAATGTAGATAGTGGTTTGATCTTTATCTGCACACTGTCTCTGTCTCTCTCTTTTTTTGTCTTGGAACACGTGTGGAGAATATGTCCCCTCAGAGACCCTGAGACCTTCAATGTGTCAGCTACTCTTTAGATCTGGGATGCAGTGGTGGCACTGACAGATAGGGGCTCTTCAAGTAGAACTTGCATGCTAGGGAAAGAGACACATAATAAAATACAATGAAAAAATATAATTGTTTTATGATAATGTTATGAGACAGAGTAATTAACTGAGGGGAGTTAACTTCAGACTGAGTAGTAACAGACATTTTAACTGGGCCTGAATATATAGAGAAGTGGGCAGGGATGTGAAAATTTGGGGGGAAATTTCAGGCATTATGAAGAGCTACTAGTGTAAGGAACAGGAAAGAATGCTAATATGACTGGAGCAAGTCAGATGGGAGAAAGAGAGGGGCCATTAGATAAAGTGATAGATGTTTATCTGTTCAATTGAAAGATATATTTTTGATAAAATATCACAAGCATGAAACTTTTAGGTAATCATAGGGAGATAGGTATTTAGATCTTTAAAGTGAATTTTGTAAGTTTAGAACAAGGAGATTGGTTACTAAAAGAACACTTAAAAGGATATTGTGTTTGTTTTGTTGTTTTTAAAAATCTTTATTATTGAAAGTATTACATATGTTCCCTTTTTCCCCATTTAGTCCCTTCTAGTCTTTTCCCACAACCCACCCTATCACCCTATTTTCTGTATCCATGGGTTACACATATATGCACACAAGTTCTTTGGTTGATCTCTTCCCACCCACCCACCCGCCTCTGCCTTCCCTCAGAGTTTTCACATGTTTTGTTATAGTAAAAAATAAGACCACCAGAGGCTACTAATTGATTTAAAAAAGCAGGCAAGGATTTATTGAACTGGCCAGGACAGCCGCATGAGCACTACATGCAGGCAGAGGTGTAGACAGTCCTTTTAAAGGTCTAAACCACACGAATTTTCCTTTGTTCTAAATTCTAAAGGCTGGGAACAGACTGCAGGGTGGAACCAAGCTACATCCTGCTAGAAGTTGGAATGTGGCCCTATCTTGCGATAGCAGATAGTACTGAAGCAGAGCTGAGTGGTTAATCTCTGAGGTTATCTATAGTTTCTAACTTTGAAGCTACTGAGTCAGTGGGAATCAGTCTCCTGTAGTTCTGGTCCACGGGCACATGCCTTAGTTTACAGGTCTCAATCTGGAAGCTAAGGTAACTACCCTATTTCTTAAGCAAGTGCAGAAGCCAGAATAGCAGGGTTAAGATTCAAATAGCAGTTTTTACCTAAGTATGGTTGCTACCATACTTCAACACCCATTATCCATTTTTTTTCCGTTTTCATTTGCAGATATTCCTATGATCATGCACTAAAACGAGTCCATCTGTCTGTTACATTCTGTCACCTTACTGTGTAACACACACACACACTCACACACACACACAGCCTGAGAGAGTCAGAGGGAAAGAACCTATTGGAAGTTTTAAAGATAAGCAACTGACATCTGGGAGTCAAAATGTAAAATGTTTGGTTTGTTTTTAGGTCTATCTCTGCCATCAGTTGTGGATTTAAATAAACCCCCTTGACCTCAATTTCTTCATTTAGTCACAATTAGGACAACCCCATCCCTTTCTTTCCCTCAGCTACCCAATGGGATTAAACCCTTTCAATTCTCCCTCTGAAACACGCCTTAAGTGATCTTTCTCCTTTCTTTCCCTCGTTAACTAGACAGAATCTTTCTGATCATTCTTCTACCTTTTTTACCTCTTTCTCAGGCACCCAGGGACAGCATGTACACTACTTTTTTTTTTAATTCTGTTTGCCTCTTCCTTACGTCTTTATTTTCCTTCACAATTTATGGAGGTTTAATAACAGTGCTACAGAGACCGAGAGCAAAGAGAAATGATGAAGAGCAAGATTACAGTATGCTCCTCATTTATTTAATAAATAGTACCATGCTCCTGTGAAATTATTCATTCTAGTAACAGCAGGTTAAGAAATGTAGAGTAAACACACTTAATTCTGCAGTGTTGACATGGAGTGCAGGGCTCAGAGCTATTTAAAGTAGCGGGGCACACATGGATAGCATAAGAAATATTTTGTGTTAGCCCTCAGTTTTTAATTGCGATACATAGAATGCTAAGTTTAAATTGGAGGACATTTCACATAACATTCCAGTATTTAGCCTCTCTCTAACATTTGGAAGATCTGGCATTTGTGGCCTACATTTTTGCACAGCAACAATTATCTGACATTGAGGAGGAGCTGTGCCCTCTGGGGAGAAGCCATGAGTACGTGTGACTTTGTTCCTCTCCACCCTGCTCTCTCCATGAATTTATTTTACCTGCTTCACTCCTATAGGCAGTGAGATTTATGTCTCCAGACTTAAGGGAAGAGAATGCAGGCTGATGTCCCTAAAATAGCAAGGTAATTAAATTAGACAGACAGGGTTTTGTGTACTTGCTCAATGTCGTACTTGCCCTCTGGCTATGTGCAAACCTCAGGTATGCTTCAGGTTCCTCATCTGCCAAGGGAGATGGTAATGTAAATGAAGTGTTTCAAAGTGTTTGAAAGCACACTGTAAAACTATCTGGGGCTTACTCATCAAGCAGTTGTTGCTGAAGATTTGACAGGAATCGCAGGAGCAGTGCTGGGGTTTCTGTAGCAAGAGCTGGTGATCTGGAGTTAAACCTGCTGTCAGCGGTGTAATGAACTTCTATTTTAGGATGTTCCGTTATCCATAAAGTCATCTTTAAAAAATATGTTTTTATTGTTTTTTTTTGTTTGTTTGTTTTTTAGAGAAAGAGTAAGGGAGAGGGAGAAGAAGGGAGGGATAAAGGAGAGAGGAAAAAGGAAGGAGAGGAGAGGAGAGGAGAAGAGAGGAGAGAGAGAGAGAGAGAGTCATTGATTGATGGCCTCCTGCATGCCCCCTACTGGGGGTCTAGCTGGCAAACCAAGGCAAGTGCCCTGACTAGAAATAGAACCATTGCATGGGATGATGCTCAACTAATAGTTGCACCAGTCAGGCAATACATTCTTCTTTTGATAACATCTTTATTTTTTATTTATTTTTGTTTAATGGTGGTGGGGGGCCATTCATAATGGCAATCATTTGATTTGGTTCTGGTATTGAATTCACCTCAGACTCTCAGAGTAACTGTGTGATCAGACTTGACCAGTTTAAAGAATTGCGACCCTTTCATGCATAGAAAGTGATTACTTCAGGGATGGGCATGTAACCAAGCCAGGACTAGTGATGCAGATGAAATAGTTATGGGATTATTTTTTTGAGATGATTAAAAGGATCTTTTTCTCAATCCTTGTCCTTGAGGTGGGGAGGATGTAACCTTGGATAGTCAGGGACCACCTGGTGGACAGAGCTTGAAAGAAAATGTGTAGAACACAAGTCCAGCAAAGCTGACTGAAAATGGACACATAAGAAAAAGAAGAGAGAAAAGACCTCATGATATTGTTTGAGTAGGGATTCGGCTGTATAATACTGAAAATAACACCTTTTCCTCTGGGAAATTATTCCTCCACCATGACCCATGTTTTCCAGCTCCAGAAGAGCTGGAGCCAGGCCTGACCGTGTGTCATCATCTTCTTGTTCATAGTTTCAGGGCGAGCATGATACACAAGATCAGTGCACACATTCTTCTCTTGCTGCGTTTTGAGATCTCGAGTCAGGAGATGGCAATAACAATTTAATCAGTTTACAGTGAGGGCCTCCATGAAAATGAAGCCAATGCAGAAAAATAATAAATAGGAACATAGAGTGAAACTGATGACTAATGAAATTGTTTGATTCCCTTAATCCAACCATACCTGATATCTTCCCTGAGTGCAGGGCTCTGAGCTATTTCATTTATGTAAGGCAATAAGTGCCTACTTTTATTTCATCTAATTTGAATTGGATTTTGTACTTGCCTCCAGAGAACTTCTTATAAATACACTAAAGCATCGATACTGTAGGCCTTGATATTTAGCTTTTAATTTTATAATTTATTATATTATTCATGAATAACCCATATGAATTATTCTTCTCCAGTTCAGCCCATCTATGCCTTATATCCCTAAAATATCTCCCATTGGACTTTTTCATATTATTTTATTACATATTATTACATAGTAGACACTAAATAGACAATGGTTGCTAATAAATATGTGTTGATTGATGGGGAATAATTGTGCATAGTTGCTCTTTGTTACAACACATTTGATGGATAAACTAGTGACACCAGGGGGAAAAAACTTCTCATTGTCAGTGTTAAATACTTTCTATCTACACCGGTATTATATAGAAGTCCATTTTGGTTTATTTCATATTTAATTGCCGTCAATGAGCACTAACAATTGCCTTAAGAATAATAGTGATACAGATAACTAACTAACCTTAATAAAATACTTTCTATATGCCAGATCCTCTGCTGGCTACTTCGACTACATGATCTCATTTAATCTTTTAACAATCCTATGAGGAATATAACTTATTATTGTTCCCATTTTATAGTTGAGAAACTTGGAGCTGATCACAATTGAAGACTGCTTCTAAAGTCTTTTAGTGGTGGCACTTCAAACTCAGGTAGATTTCAAAGACTGTGCTCTGAAGAAAGTCCATGAATATTTTCACAAAAGAACAGGAATTCAACCACCAATGACTTGCCCTTTATCAGGTAAGAAAGATGTGCCTTTAACACAAATAATTTCAAATACTCTTCCACATTTGTTTAACATTGGTCCAGCACTTTTTACATAAACCAGTAATACAGAAATATAGCAATATGTATTTCTTGGGGGAGGGGACCTTAATAAAACAGTATCTTTTTGACTCTATAATCTGTTTTTTGGCAAAAATTGGAAAGTCATAGCGTTTTGGAAAACAGGGCCTTAGATAAATGATTCAGAGAGTAACTATTCCTCATGTCTTCAGAGCACCATGTTGGCCTTATGTTCTTTACAGGACACGAGCTTACACAGTGTGAGAGTTCATTAGTTTTCTGATGAATTAGAAACATCTGTGAGCCTGAAAGATTGCTCACCTAGAAAGGACAGAATAAAATAATATTAATTCTTTATTAAGGAAAAACATGTCCGCATTGCCTGATAAAACTGACATATTTATCCAGACAGCTGAAGCACTATATTCACTAAATGTGTTGAATGTTATTTCTTATGTTGAGATTTAATGTATGCCTCTGTAATTAGTTCTTTAGAAATGAGTAAACATTTATTTTCATTTATTAATATCTAAGTATACATTCTTTAAATAGGGAATTTAGTTCATTTTACTATTATGTATCCATTACTTTACCTTGAAAATGAATACATGAGATAGTAATTATACAGAAATCTAAGTTATTTTGAAATAACTCAACTGGAAGAAGAAAAAAGTATATTTTGAGGGTTAAATCTCATTTTCCTTCAACTTCTTTAGAGAACATTTGGTTCTTGAAACAGAAAAGTAAAAAGATGGCCTTAAAAGGTTTTTGAACCTTAAAAGGCCAAATTTGATTGCTTTATGGAGTTATTTTTAGCTGTGCTTTGTAATATCTTTAGCAATCAAGAAAATAGGAGATTTGTGCTTCTACTTTTATCTCAGATGATACAAAGACCAAAACTTGGCATTAAATTTTTATTGTCAATCACATGTTAATCACAATATAATGTCTTTTTAAAATTAGAGTAAAAAATGAAATCTATTTGAAGAAAAGGATCTATAATCCATTTAGCTTGTTATCATAACTTGACTTTTCTTTTGTGATACCAAAGCAAATAATTTTTTAACAAAGCTTAGGCAGATTATGGGTCCTTTAACTGTGTAATTAAATCTATTTTATAGTCTAAGGTCTGAGAGACAAATCTAGACTCTGGTACAGTGTAAGACAGTCAACATTTTAATAAGGATAAAGGCCATGGGAAATCTGATTAAAGGAAATTTTAAA
This sequence comes from Vespertilio murinus, assembly GCA_963924515.1. Classification (NCBI taxonomy): domain Eukaryota; kingdom Metazoa; phylum Chordata; class Mammalia; order Chiroptera; family Vespertilionidae; genus Vespertilio; species Vespertilio murinus. The sequence goes on from OZ004708.1 coordinate 11,721,751, forward strand.
AATACTGATTTTAAAACGTTATAGGGCATGAAGCAATGTGAAAAGAAAATGAGTATTGTGAGTGTAAGCCTTGGGCAAGAGGATTATGACTTTTGCCACATGTATTTCTAAGTTGGTAAGGTATTGAGGAATATGAAGCAAAATGTTATTTCTTTACAAGGAATATACATTACAAAGAGATCTGCAATCTCTTCCCATAAAGCCTGTGAATATCTTCATAAGATGACTAGGCTCCTGATTCAATATCTCCACTGTGGTTATAAAAAAACATAATTTATAGGAAAATTAATGGGCAGAAGTGCAGATTGGATATCCAGGCTATGTCTATGAGAGCAGGCTTGGGAATTGTCCAGAAGCAAAGCAAACTACTGTAGCCAACTTGTTGAACATGGTTCCATTTGAATCCTGCAAGGTTCACATTCTTTAATTCTCTAGATTCACACTTTCTTTTAGTTAAAGAAACTCAATAGAGTTGAAACATAAATAGGAGAAAGGGTTGTGGGAATGGAGGGAGAATGCTATTGACTTAGTGGAACCAACCTCTGGGCTTAGCAGTACACACACACACACACACACACACACACACAATAGAAGTACTTGGTTTAAAGAACTATTTCTTTTTATTTCATTTTAATAGCTAAATTCTCTATTGGACTTATAATCTCTATTTATATAAAATATACAAATAACAGAACTAAGTATATTATCTGATTAATTCTGCTAATAGTGAGAAATGTGTGTGCAAAAGGCTCTGTTTTAAGGGCATTATTATGCAGTTATATAATTCTTACCCTTTGAGGTAGGTACTATTATTTCTCCAGCTTATCCATGTAGGGACAGTATTGAGCAACTTGACCAAATATTCAGCTCATAAGTGGCAGAAATGAGCCTGAAAACCAGCCATGTTCCAGAGCCTTTGTTCTTAACAAACATACTGCACTGCCTTGCTCATTTTTTTTTTTTAACATTTAAAAAGAGAGTTGCTTCTAGTAGCTGGTGTTGGCTGGGAACCAAAACATGTCAAAGTGACACTTGAAGAATACAAAGAAATTTAGCATCTTCTCAAGATGACCATGAAAGTATCTGGCATTAAAATATTTACTACTAAAAGCAAAATTGAGGTTAGGAAATCCCAGATAGGATGCAGACATGTACCTAAACTTTTTAGAGAATCTATGATAGGTTTCATTTATTTTATTATTATTTTCTAAAATCTTCATTTAGGAACAATCTAAGGTGAATTCCCTACAAAAATGCCCGGCACCCTGTGCTCTCTCGGTGACTAATGCGTTTACCGGAACTATCTTGGTGTGGATTTTAGAAGGTGATGGGGATTTGGGAAGATGACAGGTTTTGAGTACATTTTTAAAAAATGTTGCTCACTTCTGACATTTAGAAGCAAAGCATCCTTTGAGAATTTTATTTGAAAAAGAGTTTTATGAACTGCTGAATAGATGTAGAAATTGTGATATGTCCAAACTGTAAAATACTACTCAAATAAAAAAGAAGGAACCGCTGACACATTTTATAAAATGTTTCAAAAGCATGGTACAAAGAACACCCAAAAGACTGCATATTATCTGACTCCATTTATAGAAAAGTCCAGAAAAGTCCAGGCTATAGTAACAGTTGCAGATCAGTGATTGAAAGGTCTTTGGGGTAAGGGGAGAGGATTGACTGAAGACTAGCAGGTGGAAGACTTTTGAGGTTTTCTTGTGTATGGCAATGGTTACTATGATAGACTATCCATCCACCCATAAATCCATGTATTTGTACTTATGTATATACATACACACATACAGATGACTAAAGAATATGTGGTATATACATACAATAGACTATTATTCAGTCTTTAAAAAGAAGGAATTCTTGAGATATGTAACATGGATGAACCTTGAAAACATGATATTAAAAAAAATAAGCCAGTCACAGAAGGACAAATACTGCAATACAAATACTGATATGTATGGTACTAAAAATAGTCAAACTCACAGAAATAGAAGATGAAATGCTGACAGGGACTACACATAGTAGGAAGTGGGCATACAATTTTAATTATGCAAAACAAAAAGAGAATTGTGCAATATGTTTTGCCTAATGTTAACAGTATTTTATTGTACACTTAAAAATTATTTAAGATGGTACATCTCATGGTAAGTATTCTTATTACAATAAATAAAATTATAACTAAAATTATAAATAGATCACTGCATAATTATAATGGAAGATATCTCTTTTTTTTAGTAACTAGAAAAAAAACATAAAAATCAGAAAGAATAAATGAAGAAAACTGATCTGCATGAAAAATAGCCATGTAATGCAGAATTAATAAGTATTGAGTGATATAGTAACTCAATGCAGAATAAATCATGTGTTTTAGTATATTTAGAGAATTTACTAAAATATACATATAGTGGGCAATAAAGAATTCTCAAAATAATTTAAATATTAGTAATTATCAGAGTGTATTTTCTACCATAGAAATTTAAGTATAAATAATAACAGAAGAGTAATTTAAAAATCACCCCAAGTACTTGGGAAATAATCAGTACCATTACATATAATTCAAGTGTTAAAAAAATTCACATGGAAAATTAGAAAATATTTTCAACTAAATAATAATGTAAAAGCAGCATATTAAAATCCAAGGATTGTAATGCCATGCATATTTAATGGAAGTTTATAGCTTTGCTAGAGGTCCGGTGTATGATATTTGTGCAAGGGGTGGGGAAGTGTTCCTTAGCCCAGCCTGCACCCTCTCCAATCTGGGACCCCTTGAGGGAATGGGCCTAAATGGGCAGTGGGATATCCCTCTCACAATCCAGAACTTCTGGCTCCCAACTGCGCACCTGCCTGCCTTCCTGATTGCCCCGAACTGTTTCTGCCTGCCAGCCTGATCAGCCCCTAACCCCTCCCCTGACAGCCTGATTGATGTCTAACTGCTCCCTGTGAGCCTGTTTGCCCCTAACTTCCCTCCCCTGCAGGCCTGGTACCCCCCTACTGCTCTCCCCTGCAGGACTCCCCCCCCCCACAACTACCCTTCCCTGCAGGCCTAATCATCCCCAACTTCCCTCCTCTGTTAACTCAGGCAGTTAGGGCCTGGTTGTCCCTAACTGCCCTCCCCTGCAGGTTTCATCACCTCAAACTTCCCTCCCTTGCAGGCCTGGTCCATGTCAACTGCCCTCCCCTGCTGGCCATCTTGTGTCCACATAGGGGCAACCACCTTTGACCATATGGAGGCAGCCATTTTGTGTGTTGGAGTGATGGTAAGTTTGCATATGATTATTTTATTATATAGGATTAGATAGGCTAGAGGCCTGGTGCACAAGTGGGGGCTGGCTGGTTTGCCTGGAAGGGTGTCCTGCATTAGGGTGGGGATTCTCTTGCAGCATGAGGCAGCCTTGGCAAGGGGCCTGTGGTGGTTTGCAGGCTGGCAACATTGCTAGGCGACACAAGTGAAGGCCCTGGTATCTGGGATAAGTTTATCTTCTATAATTTAAACTTTGTAGCCTTCAGTGGAGGCCAAGGCAGGCCAGGGCAGGCGGAAAGCTTTGCTTCCTCCATCGCCAGGGCAACTCAAGCCTCCTGCTCTCTCCAGCTCCATGGCTGCCACCATTTTTGTTGGGATTTATTTATCTTTTATAATTGAAACATTGCAACCTTAAGTGGAGGCCAAGGCAGGCCAAGGCAGGTGGAAAGCTTGGCTTCTTCCAATGCCAGGGTAACTCAAGCTTCCTACTCTCTCTGTGGCTGCAGCCATCTTGGTTGGGTGAATTTGTATACTCACTCCTGATTGGCTGGTGGGAGTGGCTTGTGGGTATAGTAGCTGTGCAGTCAATTTGCATATTATTCTTTTATTAGATAGGATAATTATAAAGTATACAAGTATAAACACACAAATCTTCTAATTCTTCTCTACTAGATCACTTTAATAATGTTATTTGAATAGTAATCAACAGACTCAAGATTTCACATGTTGAAATTATCCATAATAATTCTTTGATTAAATTAATTATTCTAAATTATGTCTTTTTACATTTAAATAGAAACATGTCTAATTTTAAGGTATATAATTGAGCTCTTAGTTCTTCCATTACTAAATGTAATGCACTCATTAAAAAAATTTAGTTACCATATAAAAATTATGTCACAATAAAACCCATTTTTAAAAATAATTAAAAATTATAATTTTAACTCAACTAATATATTATTCAGAAAATTAACTGGACTTTAGAGGAAAAAGTGTGCATGATAACTCGAAATTTTAATTCAATAGAAATACATTTTTATCTCAATAAATGTTTAACTTCTTACTATCAAGTTAGATTTAGAGCACTTTTTACTCTTAACTACAACACAACTAGAACATATTAGTAGAAAAAATGACTCCATCCATGTAAAAAAGACATATAATTAAATGTTAATTGATTAAATGTCCATTTTATTAACAAAAAGTCATTGAAAGGCAGAAATCAAATTGCATATTAGAAAAAGCAGTCAATGCTCTTAGTGAATATAAATAAGCCTTTGTTTAGCTAAAGGCAAATTTTACTGAGAACATTGGTCCTTCTGTTTTCATAAAGTCTTAATTATATTTATTTCCTTTTGTTTTTCTTTGGTTTCTTTTTTAATTTAAATTATTTATTGTTCAAAGTATTACATATGTCTCCTTTTTCTCCCACAATGAGCTATCCCCGGCCACTCCCACCCTCTAGTACATGCTCTCACCACCCTGTTGTCTGTGTCCATTCATTATGCTTATATGCATGCATATGAGTCCTTTGGTGTCCTTAGGAAATCATAAATGCTTTCGTGGATTAGATTGAGGAGATCTGTATCCTATATTGCACTGTTATAATATTAAAACTTTGCTCAGTATTTTATTAAATTTTGTTGTTTAAGATCCCTCTTTTGATAAAGAAAGGTTTCATAAGCCTTGCTTATGCCACAGTGGTATCATGATCAACTGATGCAAAGTGAGGAACTTGGCAATTTTTAATTTAACACTGCTCAAGAAGTCACCATGAAATTTTAGACAATATGATAATACAGAAAAAATTTCCTTAAAAATTGTACTAGCAGTCAGTAAATACAGCAATTTAAAAAAATATATTTTATTTATTTTTTACAGAGAGGAAGAGAGGGATAGAGAGTTAGAAACATTGATGAGAGAGAAACATTGATCAGCTGCCTCTTGCACACACACACACACACACACACACACACACACACACACACACACCACTGGGGGCATGCCAGCAAACAAGGTACATGCCCTTGACTGGAATTGAACCTGCGACCTTTCAGTCTGTAAGCCGAAGCTCTATCCACTAAGCCAAACCGGTTTTGGCTAATTAGAGCAATTTTTTAAGAAATAATACCAATACATCCTAGGAGAACAGGGTCAATATCAACCAAAGGAAGCTGGTCCTACAGGAATCTTTGATAGAAACATCCCATCTGTACTGTTTAGACCTTTACTGTTTAGGGTAAACAACACCCATAGACAGCCTCTCAGATAATAATCTATCAATAAACACATCTTTACCATCAACATAAAATCTTCCCAAAATGCAACAATACTAAATCCAGTCCAGTTAAAGAGAGTTAAAAATGTACTTGGAAAAGATAACTTTGACTTTTATTTATGTAATTGGAAAATAACAAGCGTGCCGCCATTTCTCACTGAGGTTAATGTTTGTTTATTTGCAGGATTGGTATTTTTCCCCTTCAATTAAATAAAGTGATTTTACTCCCCTTTATTTGCTTTGTTCATCTGGCCAGGAATGAACAAGGACTCAGTAAAAATACCACCTTTTAACAAACCTTTCCTGACGTCTCACAGGTGGAATTGATGGTTATTTCCCATATGCCCAATAAATGCTTTCCACTCGATTACACTTTATTTCACTAGATATGAAATACCAGATATGTTACAGACACTTCAGTTGTGTTCTCTTTTAATCCTCCCAACAATCCTCCCAACCTATCCAATGACAGACAGATTTTAGAATCAGCACATTAATTTTCCCAAGGAGGAAATTAAGCACAACTCCTAAATTCTAATGAGCAAATAATACCATAGAGAAGTTTACAAACCAGGTGGATTGAGTCCAGAGCTGATGTTCTTGTCCACAATGCACGTACTATCTACTCATCTGTATGCCAGCCAAAAATAAAAATATTTATAGAAATCATATTATTTAGAAAAATTGAACCTCTTGAGATAAAAATGTATTACTAGGAGGCAGTATAAAACAGTATGGTAATAGATTATTCTTATTGGACATTATCAATTGTGCTCTCTTCTAAAATATTTTAGAACTAGTTATTCCTATATTCTGGTGTAAAGGAAATGAGGCATAGATTAGGGACATAGGTGTTACATATAGAAAAGTAACATGGTAAAAAGGCTCTAAAAATATAGAAACATATGGTATCATCTTTTTTTCCATAATATTATTTAGCATTAGTGAAAATTGTATTGTTGACAGCCATGCATGTTAAATTTATTGTAATATAAGTGAACATTTTGTTTGTTGTGCCTGTTCCTAAAGCTTGATTTTATAGACTGGAGGTCATATTGTTTTTGTGTTTTAAGTAAGTCATTTAACATACTTTCAAGAAATGTTATTGGACAAGGTGTAGTAATGTTTCATAACTAATGATGGAGAGGAATAAAATTATAGTCTATAAGTGATGGTGTATGTCAACATCAACTTTGGGTGTTGTGACATTTTATTTTTCCTTTGGCAATGCAAAATTGCATTAATTAATTGGATCTGGATGCTAATAGCTTGTCAGATTTTAAGGTGACAAGTATTGTCAAGAAGCTGAAATGATTATAGTATCAGGTACATAAGATCCTCAAAGGTTTAAAATAATTAGTCATTTAATAAGAAAACAATTAAGTGACAATACAAATGTGTGTATACTTGCCAAAGGGAAATTCACAAGAACAATAAATTAGTCATTAAAATAAGGCAGAAGAAATGTAGGAATTGTACTTGAAAACATGCTAATAGTAGAAAGAACCTAAATGGTAATTGTGATTTTCTTTTGTATTAATAAATGAAAGGATAGGGTCAGCAGAAGGGAGATAACAATGCTTTGCTTCTCGGTAGTGGGTAGATACCACATTCCAAGATGGTTTGGTTAGGCAATGCATCATAGATGTTATAACAAATGTTGAAGGAATTAACCTGAAAGTAGGGAAGGTTCAGAAAAAATTTGGTCAATATCTTCAAATTTTCATTTTTTTATTTTTCATTCTGTTGAGTATGTGTGTGTATGTGGAGGGGGGGGAATTTTGTCTAAATGTAGAGATGATAGAAAGGTACCCATGAAAGAAAACATTCTTCATTCATTTGTACAAATATTTCAGATTATGTAACATCAAAGTGACTGCAGAGACACTTTATTGAAAAGAGAGGAAAATAATAATGAAGTTATATTACAAATGAAGGGCAGAAAAATGTATTTTATTTCCTCTCAAGAGACTGATAAAAATGGAATTACTGTTCAAACCTATTTAAATAGTTTGAGTTATAAAATGTAAATCCACTGTAATAAACTGGCACTTGATAATTACAAATAATTAATGTCATAAATGAAGGTGTGAGCCATATTGACAGGGCAATAAGTCAGATTTGAATACCTTTGAACATTTCTGCCTCAGCAAAAATGTATTTTACTTATGATAACTAAATTGAGCAAATAATGAAAAAAATGGCTTTATAAAATGTGTTTGCATTTGGTTGATGTTGACTGCAAATTCAGTCTGGAGACAGAAAGGCAAGGGATGGAGTCTGAAAATCCTTGTGTCACTCCAGATGCTTTCTTTACCCAAACATTGCTCTTCCATCTCATTTCCACTCATTGCAATAGGCCCATGGGATGGAGTAGATAAAATGGTAAATTTGACGCTACCATAGTAGAGGACTACTATTTTATCTTAAATAAATGGACCTCCTTTTACTCTTTTATTATGAGTGTCACACCTCATTGGTCTTGCCTACAGGTAATGTGTCACCATGATGAATGCCACCCACTTCTACAGACAGTGTAGTCTAGTGAAATGAGGGCTCCATTACAAACTATAATTCATTTCTGATTTTAGCACAGATTGGTTGAGTGACCTTGAGTAAATTGGGTCATGTCAGCATATTGTAGCTTTTTGGCTATGTCCTTGCCTGCCTTGCATGTAATGAATGCATTGCATGTGGTAGCTTTTCAATATGAATAATCAGAGTTATCAATAAGACAGTAACACTATTGTACTGTTTTATAACTAACATTGCTAATGTTAGCTTCTTTATCAAGACTGTAAGAATGCTTTCCTTTGTGTTATATACCTTTACTTTTTTAAATTTAGCTTTTTTATTGAGGTATAAACAAATAAAATGGTAAGATATGTAAAATGAAATGTACATGATGATTTGATATATGAATACATTGTAAAAAGATTCCTTCTATTGAGGAAGGATGTTTCACCCTTTTATTAACACATCTATTAAATAACATATTCACTGTGTGTGTGTGTGTGTGTGTGTGTGTGTGAGAGAGAGAGAGAGAGAGAGAGAGAGAGAGAGAGAGAGAACATTTACTTCTACTCTCTTAGCAAATTTCAATTATACAATACTGCATTACATATGTTATATATCTTTTGTTGATTTTCTAGGTTATTTGTAAAGTTTATCTTTGAAAAGTGGTTCTGGCCCCGGATGGTGTGGCTCCGTTGGTTGGAGCATTGTTCAGGACACTGAAGGTCAAGGGCTTGATTCCCAGTCTGGGCACATACCCACGTTTTGGGTTCGATCCCCAGTCAGGGCACATGCAGGAGATAACAGGTGGATGTTTCACCCTCATGTCAATGTTTCTCTCTCCCTTTCCCTTCCTCTTTCTCCAAAATCAATTAAAAAATAATAAAATAGGTTTTAACATGATTGCACCAGTAATTTTTGATGTTTAGATGTTATCCCCAGAGGACTTAGGCACAAATGTTTCTATGTAGACAGATTTTTTTTTTCTTTCAAAAGAGTAGGGCATTTCCTTTTTTGTATAGATTATTAACAATAAAGGCACCAAAGTGTAAAAGTAAAAAATGTCTACCACCATACTGCCACTAATTCCTCTTCCTAAATAATTTTCACTATCTATTAATATATTATATCTCTGCAAGGGTATGTGTTTATTTTTTCATTAATTTCAGTGGTATGTAGCTCTACCTGTTCTTATACAAGTTGCTTATTATCAAATAATAATATAACTTGTCATGTAGATATGCTTTATTGTTTAATGACTGCATATTCTTTTGTTGTAATAATATATCATAATTTCTTTACTCAATTCCATATTAATGGATGTTCATATTTTTACAAACTATTCTGGAAAGACTAAATACATATATTAATTTTAGAGAATTACATATATTTAATTTTAGAAAAAACTGAGTGATATTGCAAATTTTCTGCAGTGTTATGTAAATTTATCTCCCATCTAATGTTTAAAAATATCTATTCCTCTTATGCTCATCAATAGATATTGAAAATAGCAATCAAATATATATGATTTTTTAAAATTTATATTAATGAATCATTCCTAAGTTTTACTATAAAGAAAATTTTATTTTTTAAAAGTAAGGTACAGCCCCGACCTGTTTGTCTTAGTGGATAGAGCCTGTGATCTCAAGGGTCTCTGGTTTGAGTCAAGGGCATGTACCTTGGTTTTGGGCATATCCCCAATAGGGGGTGTGCATGAGGCAGCTGATCAATGTTTCTCTCTCATTGATGTTTCTAACTCTTTGTAAAAAAAAAAATAATTATATATATATATATATATATATATATATATATATATATATATATTAAAAGTAATTTACAAAATATAAAAAACATAAAATAGTTTAACATATTTCAATTCTGCATATTTTCAATTATATAATGTAATATTAAAATAATGACAAGAAAATTAATCAATAAAAATGATATTGAGGTATTTGGTTTTTCAATCTGACCACATTCTACTAATTGAAAATTTAAGGACAATAGGAGGATATTTTTCCATTGATTTTTAGAGAGTGTGGAGAGAGGGAAGATAAATATAGATGTGAGAGAGACACATGGATTGGTTGCCCTGAGATGAGCCCTGAGATGAGCCTGCAACCGAGGTATATGCCCTAGACTGGAATTGAACAGACTGACTCTATATCCATTGATCCAAATAGGCTAGGACCATTTCAATATTTTGAAAAACAAAGTAACCAGGCTTCTGATGTTCCAACTCTAAAATGTGACTGAAAAGCTGTTGTTAACTAAAATAATTTAATTTTCATCATTGAGACACTCATTACATGTAAAAAAAGCTTCAGAAAGAAAATGGAATGCCATTTAAATAAACTTCTTTTACTTTTTATATATTCATGTGAGAATCTCTGATCTTTGAACAACTAATAATATAGATATTATTCCCCAATGAGGATCATTTCTAGTTAGTTCATTTTCCTCCTCAGTGATTTTTACTTAGTTAAGTTAGTTTGTTAGTTTCAATCTTATTTCAATAGCCAGGACTGAGGCCACTAACTATAATTCTGAAATTTCCTGTCAATATTTTCAGATGTATAGAAATAATTATAATTCATTGGGAACATAATATTGATATAGTTCTGAATCAAGAGTTTAACAATCACAATTCAAATATTATGTTAGCCTTTGGACCTCATATGTAACTTTTGCCAGTTCATTTAACACTCTGAATCCCTACCTTCTCATTTGTAAAATGGTATCTGGAGGATTAATTGAGATAAAAAGCAAACAATTAGCACTCCTATTAAATACTTACCACCGTTGACTCATTTTACAGATGGGGATATGAAAGTTCTGAAATATAAAGTCAAGTTAATTTGCACTAAGTCAACAACTCTAATTAAAATTGACCGGAAAATTGGTTCAATAATTTTTAAAGAATAGATAAAACACCTGATGACTAAGTGAAATATAATGTTAAAATTAAGTGTTAGTCACACTTTATCTGCTGACTTTTATTTTCTGGTGTTTATTTAATTGCATAACAAAATTTGAATTCAGATCTCTTTGATTCCTGATACTATCTGCTTGGCCATTATGCTTTCTAGTATATAACCAGGAAAATATATTGATAATTTTGGAATAGTAAAAGAGTACATACTTGATAAGATAATTATAATCATTCAGTAATTTAAACTAAAATAAATAAGGTTTAAAAGGAAATAAGCATGGCAATTTCCAAAGAATAAAAAATAAAAGCTAGATGTTAAAAACTTATAGAAAACCTAATAATTAGAATTGGATTTAATTGCAAGGTGATGATGCACAATACATCATTTACATGTACAATTTAAAACATTAGCCAAATTTGTAAAAATAGAGAGTAGAAAGGTAGTTCCAGGGGCTGAGAAGTAGGGAAATTGCAGGAGATTTTAGTTAAAAAATACAGATTCCCAGTTAGAAGGTGAATAAGAGGGTATGGGATGCACAGCACTGTGATTGTAATTGACAATATGGTATGATACCTTGAAATTCGCTAAAAGAGTAGATCTCCAATGATCTCACCTCAAAAATGTAATGGTATTTATGTGATGTGATGGAGATGTTAGCTAACACTGTGGTGGTAATCAGAAAGCAATATATCAAGGTATCAAATAAACACATTGCACACCTTAAACTAATCCAGTGTTTTATGTTAATCATATCTCAATAAAGCTTCAAAAAGCAAACAAACCAATAATAAAAAGCTTCTGATATTCAAAGTTTGAATAAAAAATGCTTTCAATGTAATGGGTGAACTACAGATTAGGTGACGTATAAAAGGTAACCAGCACAATGCATGATAAATGGCCCCCAGTAAATGGTGGCTATCATTAATCCTAGGTATAACACTAAAGGTAGGAACTTATGCAATTGCAACCACAGTGATACAGTATGCAAAAGGCTAGTAATTTACATTTGAGTCTGTGATTATTAGATATTTATTGTTTTTATCATGAGCATTCATTCTCTTTCGTTTTAAGGGGTGCATAAGAGGACCTGATATCCCCTTTATCTTCAAGGGCAATCAGAGCATAACATTCTCTATCCATAGTTATTGGTTTGCAGACAAATACATGGCCCAATCACAGCAAAATTAATGTATATATTTCCAAGGCTCATTCAAGAGCACACCATGCATTCTCTTTCCTAGAGTCTTAAACCTGCAAATGTAGTCACAGACCTGCAAATGCAGTCACTGCAGGGAACTATCTCACTTTCATGGGGAGGCTGAGAATAAAGCCATTTTGTCTGAGCATCTGAATTCGATATGTGAAAAATAAATCATCCTCCTTTTTATTTGCTTAAGCTAATCATTCTCTCTGCATTCCCAAACATTATCTTTTATTTTTCAACTAGAGCAGTGTTTCCCAAAGTGTGGTACGTGTACCCCCAGGGGTATGGGAAGATTTTGGTGGGGATATGCACTGCACTGTGCTTAGCTGTGCCTAATTCTACGTTCTCATGAGTCAAGTCAAGACAGTCTTGTGATGTGTGAGATGGTCCGGTGTGCAAAGAAATGTTATTTATAATATAATTTTTATTTATATTTATTATGAATAACTTTATTTTTCATTTATTATTTTGAGTATGTACCAAATATATATGTATATATTTATTGTTATTAAAATACATCCATTTTTTAATTTTATTTTTTGACGAGGGATACTCAGCGTTACGAAAATTATAGAAGGGGTACACATATGTCAAAAGTTTGGGAAACACTGAACTAGAGGCCCAGTGCATGAAATTTGTGCATGGTGCAGGGGGGTCCCTCAGCCCAGCCTGCACACTCTCCAATTTGGGATCCCTCTCACAATCCAGGACTGCTGGCTCCTAACTGCTCACCTGCCAGCCAGCCTGATCACCCCCAACCACTCCCCTGCCATCATGATTGCCCCTAACTGCCCTCCACTGCTGGCCTGGTCTCCCCTAACTGTCCTCCCCTACAGGCTTAGTCTCCCCCCAACTGCCCTCCTCTACTAGCCTGGTTCCCCCCACTGCCCTCCCCTGTAGTCTTGGTCTCCCCAACTGTCCTCCCCTATAGGCCTGGTTGCTCCCATCTGCCCTCCCCTCAAGGCCTGATTGCCCCCAACTGCCCTCCCCTGCAGGCCTGCCCCCCAATTGCCCTCTCTTGTAGGCCTTCTGCCCCCCAAATGTCCTCCCCTGCAAGCAGGACCCCCCCCCCAACTGTCCTCCTCTACAGGCCTTGTCCCACCAATTGAATCCCCTACAGGAGTGATCACCACCAACTGCCCTGCCATGTAGTCCTAGTTCCTCCCAATTGCCCGCCCCTGCAAGCCATCTTGTGGCAGCCATCTTGTGTCCACATGGGGGTGGTAATCTTTGACCACATGGGAGTAGCCATCTTGTATGTTGGAGTGATGGCCAATTTGCGTATGGCTCTTTTATTAGATAGGATGTTTAATTTAGATTTTAACAACACACTTCCTTCTTTGAATTCCTAGAGCACTGATGGCGGAGATTACACACATTTTGACACTTCCTCCTACTCTACCTTGGATGCTGAAGCTTAACATTTGTGCCTGTAATTCACCATTATTCCCAGTACTCCCCATCAAACACACAAATGGCCACATATACACTCTTGATTAAAAACTCAACCAGTACATGGAATGTATTTGAACAAACTTTATTTCACCACAGAATTAACACATGTTACTTTCCTGACCAGATGCTTACATGTGTTTCTCAAAATTTCTTCTAATTACAAAAATTTGCCAAAACGATGAGTTTGGTCCCATTGTAAGCTTTGATATATTAAACATCCTACATGAGCTTATCAAAGGGAGTATGTTCTGTTATTAAGAATAACTTGATGAAATGAGAATGTGCCATTAAATATTATGCCAAATGTGATATAAAGAGAAAGAGAGAGAGAGACCCCACAGACCAATAGATTTACTATTACAGGCAACAAGTAAAATTAGAAAATGTTATTTAAAATGTATTTGGGGGCAAGGAAAAAAGTTAGGGACTGATACTTTCTTTGGAATGATGCAACAATTGAAAATATACAAACATCTACATTATTTCATTACAATATTTACTTCTTTGTAATATTTAAGTTATTTTTAGACTAAGAATTTTGGTATCAATGAACTTGCACAAAATCAAGAGATTGAGAAGGCTATATAAAATATTTGTGTCAGAGAATGTATCTGTGACCTTTCTATGGAAATTAAGAATAAAAATATTGTAATATTAAATATAGTTAGGCTTAAAAATGCTATATTTACTTGCTCTTTTGAAAACATTAACTGGGAAAAACGTATCCTACTTCCTGTCACTTTTATTTTTCCACTTTTTTTGACCTTCCACCAAGTCAGATCTAAACATTGATCAGTAGCATGGATTATAGCTGAGCATTTTTGTTGAGGATATATTTGATGAGATCCGTGCTATCTTCCACAAGCTACCCAATTTAGAGGTTACATTTAAAGATAACCCTAAAAATGGAACATGATTTTTAGATGATACTGTGCTAGATTTTTATTTGAACAATCCTAAAGACAAATCAACTGGAAGTTAATCAATAGTTTCTACTCTGTCAAATTTTTATGAAAAGTGCATGTGTTTTAACAAAACTGCCAATAAAATGTTTATGTTTTTGTATGAGAAGTCCAAGTACTGCAGATAATATTGCCATCTATCCTTCATGCATACAGGTTATAGTGTTAACATGCATAAATAACTTCTCCTCAAATTGTCTTATAGTGACACACAAAACCATGCAGATCTTAGAAGTTGTACTGATTTCCATGATCACCATTGTGTTTTAGAAGACATTTTTTCTCTGTACTGTCTTAAATGGAGTTCATTAGTCATTAACACATTTCAAAGGAGTTACAAAATATATTACAGATATTAGTGTACCTTTTTATAAATACTTCAATATTTGCATAGCAATTTTATATCCTTTACTTTAAGTATTATATTTATTCCAACCACTTAGCTTCTTTACTCTTTTTTTTTAATCTAAAATTTGTTTATTGAGATGGTTCCTCACTCATCTTGATTCAGGGTGCTTTTAGTGCTACTTCCTTCTGAAGGAGCATCCTTCTGCAAGCCTGGCTTTGCCTCCTGTTCTTGGCAGAGGATGTGGGGCCGCCAGCACACAAAAAAACTCTTTGTGAATGGCCAAAGGCGATGGTGATATAAGAGCATTTCATGCCCAGAAAGTAGGAATTGGGGCTCTGAACCAAACAAATACTTCTTCTACAGTTTCCTCTTTGCTTCTGGAGAGGGATAAAGAAGATCTTTAGCAAGTTGTCATGGGGAGGTTGTCAGTGTTGGAGAGGTCACGTTCCTGGTTGAAAATAACTCCAAAGGAGAGCATTGCATGGATTTAGGAATTAATATCAATTTTTAAAGATCATGACAGTGATATAACTCAGCATTTATTACATATGTGTTCAAAGTGATTCGCCCCTGAGTGGTGCTAATTATAGGTATTTTATTTTTGTCTTTTTTATAACCTTTATATATTTTCTGTAATATGCATGTATTACCTTTAAAATAAAGTAAGCAAATGAAGCAAGAAAGTTAGCAAATAGCAGAGACAAATGATATATGGACTTAGAAAGCCTTCGAGGCGGGGAGGGGGGACCAGTTTTGTAAATGGTAGTCAGTACATCATAATTGCTGAGGCAGATTCAGGCTTTGAAAGGATCAGTAGTGTGTGATGTCCCCAGATATGGACCATTCTGGAGGCTGGGTGCCATTTAAGGAGGCTAACTTTATATTGTGTGTGAGGAACGATTACTCCCTGAACTGAAGAGGGCATGGAGATGGTGGAGCATTAGACCACCAAACAGCCATGGGAGGAGAAAAATGTAACCCAGCAGAAATAACAAACAATAAATGTCTAAATGGAATGAGTTTCAGCCTAAGGTTCTCAGTTGGCTCTCAATGTAAAAAAAATAAATAAATAAACAAATGAAAAACAAAACATAAAAGAAAGAAGTGTTGAAATGTTAATAATCCTACAGAAATAAGTTTTTAGTGTCTCTAGGTATTTTAATTGAAGCCCTTGCATTCTTCAGAGAAAAGTTTTCCAGTCCGCTCCCTGGGATGGGCTGAAAGTGGGGGTTGAGAGTGCCCCTCTATGCCTGTAGGCCAGCTTTCTGAGAATTAGCAGAAGAAAGAGACTGGGGGATAAGGTTCAGCATTTCACCTCTGTGTAACGTACATTGTTGTGTGGTGGATTTCTCTAGTAAGAGGGAGAATTTCCTGGCTTCACTCTTCCCCTCACCAATTCCATTGCCTGATCAGCACCTCGAGTTCTCTGTGCCTTAAATTTTATAGTGGAGAAGACTATAGGGAAGCCTAGAATTTCACAGTTTTGATTTTGACAGAGTAGATGAATCAATGTAATCCTTGGGAAAATAATTATCATGTCTTTTTTTTGGTTGTTGTTGTTGTTGCGGTTGTTTAAGGTCTAAAGACATCTCTTACCAAGTAGTCCGTGTCCATCATAAAGCTTGCACTTTGTTTTTCACCTGTCTAAAGTATGTCTGTATCTGAGAGGATTCTAAAAGCAGATAAGGAAAGAGGGCTGTTATTTATTAGGACTTCTCAAATCCTAAAGCCACTATTAAGATGTTGACTCAGCTGTTGCTTGGTGCTTTAGGATAGAGCTCACCAGATTCACTTTCTCCAGAGAATGAAACTGCTGTCTGCCATCTGGTTGGAGAGGTGACTTCTAGCTGCCTTTGGAAGTATGTGAATGAGAGAGAGGAAGGATGTGAGTCATGAGAACCACGAAGGCCTAACGCTACGTAAATTAGATTTCTAAGCAAGTGTATGTTTCAGATCCATTCATTAAGTCCTACAATCATAAATGTCTGGTATCTTCATTCATGAAACTTTTATGGCCTTGTGCGTACTGGCTGGATTGCTTCTTGACGAGAAAAATTATGGGCTACACATTTCACTTTCTCTGTGTGGTTATGCAGTTACTACCTGACCATCTGTTTTCTTTCTTTTAGTACTCTGTTGACATCGATTACCTAACGTTGTTTTTTGCCGATTTATTTCTGTCACTGTAGACATGTGTCTGTATTATGTTCTTACTGACGCTTCAGTGGGGGTGTAGAAAGACACCTGTGTTGATAATACCATGTTGAATCTGCCATATTTTCCCTGCAGTCCCTAAGAGTCATCACCAAGATTAGCTAGCTAGAATAAAATTCCTCTGCAATTATTCAAAGTATTTTATATCTGTAGAAACGATGTTTATATGAATTATAATTTCTTATTTATCATTCTCAACTACATTCTCAGAAGTTAGTTACAATTTGTGATTCATTAAAAATATACATGTAACAATAAATAAGAGAAGATTTGTGGCAAGAGTGTTCACCCTGAATAGGTTTGATCCTGGTACTCTTCACAGACTACTGTGTACCTGTGAAATGTTGAATTGTAAATGTGCTGTAAATTACAAAAGGAAAATGGTGGGTAGTTATAAAAATTGACTACAGGTCGACTTTCAGTTTTGCATTCTGTATTGCCTTATCCTTTAATGTTTTCATAAATGTGCCTAAAAAAATTGAGTGCAAGTTACATACTCATCAATAAACAAAAAACTAGATAACAAAAAACTGCCAAAACCAGGTTGGCTCAGTGGTAGAGCATTGGTCTGCAGACTGAAAGGTCCCAGGTTCGATTCCGGTCAGGGGCATGTACATTGGTTGCGGGCACATCCCCGGTAGGGGGTGTGCAGGAGGCAGCTGGTCGATGTTTTTCTCTCATCAATGTTTCTAGCTCTCTATCTCTCTCTCTTCCTCTCTGTAAAATATCAATAAAATATATATTTTTAAAAAACACTAAATAATATATGCCAAAACTAATTTGGCTCAGTAGATAGAGGATCAGTCTGTGGACTGAAGGATCCCAGGTTCAATTCTGGTCAAGGGCATGTACATTGGTTGTGGGCACATCCCCAGTAGGGGGTGTACAGGAAGCAGCTGGTTGATGTTTCTCTCTCATCGGTGTTTCTAGTTCTCTATCCCTCTCCCTTCCTCTCTGTAAAAAACCAATAAAATATGTATTTAAAAATAAACAAAAAACCTAAATAATATAAATGAACACTTAGTAACTACTTATTAAGTACTAGCTATCTATGTGTCTTACCTTCTTAGACTGCTATAACAAAACAGCTCAGACAGGATAGCTTAAAATAGACATTTATTTAGCAAAGTTCTGGAGGCTGGCACATCTAAGATTAGGGTGCCAGCATAGTAGGAGTCTTTATGAAGGCCCTGTGTCCGTCCATGGAGGAGGGAGAGAGTGCTGGGTTTTTTCTCTCCTTTATAAGATCACTAATTTCATTCAGGATGCCCTGCCCTCATGATATCATCTAAACCTACCATCACGTTGAGGTTTTAATATATAAATTTTGGGAGGACACAAACATACAATCTATAAGATTATGTGCTTCACATGTGTTCATTAATTCTCAAACCAAACCTATAGGGCTTAGAATTTTTAATATCCCCTTTTAGAATATGAGGAAATTGAAGCAGAGAAAAGTAGTAATTCATTCAGCTAGGAAAGCATAAACACAGAAATGCAAATTATGAAAACCCACATTCTTAACCACTGTGCTGCACAACTGTGAATGATTATATGTTGTAGGTACTCAGTAAAGTAAGTTAAATCTGTACCTTTCACATTAAGATCGCTTATAATATACTGTTTTATTTACTTCAACCATTGACTAGTCTCATGGACAGGAATAATCTTAGACATTTAGTATGCAATGAAAATAAAATATAATTCTTATTTTAAACTCTGTGCTTTTCTGAGATGTTCAGGTAAATTTTTAACACTAAAAATTCCCCAAAGTACTGATGTTATATTGTAACGTAAAGATCAAAAATGATAAATGTCTCCTCTAATACCACTTCCCGGAGGGGGTGGGGGATAAATCACTGTAATTGTGTGTGCAAAAATACTTTAAAGAAAATGATTTCCTAATATCTAAAAAAACAAATTAATTTGAGTTTGTATTTTAGGAAATATCAGCAATCATGGTTTACTTTAAAGCTGTTCAACAAGTGTTGGCTAAACTTCTTATGGCCTGCATTGCTCCATTTAGTTATGGGTTTAAATGCTCTGCACCTCAGCTTAATGAGAGGAGGCTGCAGGAGGAAACCTTTTCTTCTGAACTCAAGTTTTATTAGTTTTATTTTTCTCTCCTCTCTCTCTCTCTCTTGCTCCCTAGGTTTTTCTCAAAGAACAATTTTCAATTTTGTTCTATTAATTCCCAGATCATTCAGTCTGACAACTCAATTTACCTTTAAGGGGAATGTTGAAATTACATGATTCTTTCATTGATTTCTGGAAAATGCTTCAGAAATGATTTATGCTATAATGATAAAACATTTCTCAAAACATTATAACCAATAATGGAACCCGGGGCAGTAGAACAATAATTAAACTATATGGTGGCTTGATGATACAATGAGTAATTTAAAAATCAACATTTAAAGTTGTATAAAGAAGCGATTTATCTCCAGATGCTTGAGCTAACTCTGTCCATTTTTAATTTGGCTGAAGTATAGGCAAATTAAGGGAAACAAGGAAATCTACAAAAAACAATGAAGGCAAACTTCTAGTAAAATTAATTGATATTAAATGTGATTAAAGGCCTAAACATTTTATATTAGTGCTTAGTAATGTCAGTTCAGTTTTAGTATTCATATCTGATAATAATACATGTATACATAAATGTAAGGTGAGCCAGTAATTATGAATATTGATAACTATTTTTAGCATACTTGATAACTATGCTAAAAATAAGACTCATTGTTTTACAGGTGGTAGGATTAGAAACATAAGTGCTACTAGGGCCAGGAGGTAAGATGAGTAAATAGTTCTAGTGTAAAAAAAGACTTGTAAAGTTCATATGCCTAGTCTTTGTTTTACTTTTTATAGACTTATAATATAAATATGATCGTTAAGGTAAAACTTAATATCTTAAACCATTCCAATTAATAATATAAGTTATATTCTTTCACATTTGAAGAGTTTATTTGAATTGAAGCACTGTGCCATAGCTGCCCTTGCAATCATATTTCCTTAATCAGGAGTACGTGTTAGGACCTGACCAGTCTGGCTCAGCTGATAGAGTGTAGCTCTGCAGACCAAAGGGTCCTGGATTTGATTTAGATTCTGGTCAAGAGCAAGTGTCTTGGTTGCAGGCTCCTCCACGGCCCCGGCCCTGGTCAGGGCTCATGCAGGAGGCAACCAATCTATGTGTTTCTCTCCCCTAGATGTTTCTCTCTGTCTTTTCTTCTGTCTTCCACCCTCCCTAAAAATCAATGGAAAAATATTCTTGGGTGAGGATTAACAAAACAAACAAACAAACAAAAAAGGTAAGCTTCAGAGTGAGAATAAATCATTTTTCCTGCTTTGAGGTCAGCTTGTTACAGATGGAACACTGCAGCAGTGTTTACACTGAAATGGGTTTTTGAGCTGTGTAGGAGGAGGGTGGTAATGCATGGCATGATTACATTTAATTTATATTTCAATTCTCACTCTCTAGAGCCCTGGCTCTGCTTTCTCATTTTCCTTTTTGTGTGACATTGGTGCATAGGGTGATGACTATAGATTACCATCAGTAATTCCCAAATCCCTCCTTCTCTCTACAATATTTCCTTTGTGCTTAGCTTTAGAAATTTGATGATTTTCTTTCCCTTGCTCATCTCTCTCTGCTCCAGAAACATGAAATTATCTGACGTTTGGGCTGCTATTGAGCTAATTTAACAAGCAGAAGTATTTAATTAATTTAAATCAGATTACATAAAAACTGTCTCAGGAATTAGTAAATGACATTGTTCTATTTCTCATAGTTGTGGGAGACAGAAAAGCTGAGGTCAGAACTTTGCAAAAGCTACCATCATTAATGAAGCTAAATTTTTAGGTTATTTATCAAAATTACTCTTCTTTGTCTCCTTACTAAGGATTTCTACATTTCTGCATTTTAAACAATGCCTGCAAGTTTGGAACACTGTTTTCCTACATGTTATTTTTTCTTTTCAGAAAAAGATTCTCGCCAAAACAGATTTGGCTCAGTGGATAGAGCATTGGCCTGCGGACTGAGAGGTCCTAGGTTCAATTCCGGTCAAGGGCATATACCTTCATTGTGGGCACATCTCCAGTAGGGCATTTGCAGGAGGCAGCTGATTAATGTTTCTCTCTCATTGATGTTTCTGAATGTCTGTCCTTCTCCCTTCCTCTCTGTAAAAAAATCAATAAAATACATATTTTAAAATTTTTTCTTATTTTTGAAATTATAAAATTTGCATAGAGTTTATTTAAGTTTATAAATATATATTATATGTCTTTTTATTGTGATTTAATTTATTGACATTTTCTTTTTTTAATTATATTTTGAGGTGACACATTAATGTGATTGTATAGGTTTTGAGGGTGCAAATTCTGTGTTAAAAGGAATCCAGTGTATTGTGACAAAAGAAGATTTGACTTTGGGTGGTGGATACAATGAAATATACAGAGAATTAAGATTCTCTTTCAAATGACATGATTTTATTATCCAATGTCTAATGTGTACTAATAATTAGGCAACAAAGTATAAACTTGTATAATTAAAACTAAATACTGTAAATTATGTGCAAAATAAGAATAAGTTAAAAAATTTGAGGTATTGTGATGTGTAGAATATATACACATGCCAAAATTTACTAAGAATGTTCTAGGTCAGAGAGTTCTACATTTAAGTCATGTAAATAGATATGTTGTGAGCTCCTAGCTCACAAATATGGAAATATTCTGGCTGCTAGAGGTTCCTGGAAATAGGCAACTCTGCTAGCGTTTCTCAACCTGTGGGCTGTGATCCACAGGCCGAGAACCACTGCTGTAGAGCCTGAGGCCATCAGAAAACACAGATGTTTACATTATGATTCACAACAGTAGCAACATTACAGTTATGAAGTAGCAATGAAAAGTATTTTATGGTTAGGGGTCACCACAACATGAGGAACTATATTAAGGGGTCGTGACATTAGAAAGGTTGTAACCACTGTCCTAGTTGCCTTTCTAAATCATTACACAATTTTTCAAGGGAGTATCAACGATCCCAGGAATTTTTCAGGGAGATGTAGAAAATGGCGTTTGGACTGAGAAATTTATTGAGGGCTCATCTAAAAATGATAGAAAACTCAAATTGTTAACCTGTCTCAGACATTCCCTTCACAGATTTGTAAGTTAAGGGTTGTAGAGGAGAAGAGGGCTTGCCCAGAATAAATCTATAAATCAGAAAGAATATTATTTTTTTCTATTTCCTGGTCTGGAGTTTTTCAATTTACATAATCAAATTTAAGTTTTATCTTTAAACCAAAGACTCTGATTCAGGTAAAGTCATTTGCTAGGTGTGACAGCTTGCCTAATTTACAACTAGCTGGCTTTTGTTCAGCTCTGATTTGGATAGGGATGGTGGAGGATATTACTTCCATGTGTGAATGGATGTTACCCTTCCATTTTCAAATAAATAAAAATAGTTAATAATTAGAATATACCATGATATATGTAATTGTTAGCCAATACATGAAACACAGTAATAAATTAGTAAGTGCTAGCTAATATTTCCATTAAGACATTTTAATTTAAGCATACTATTTAAGTGACTAAACTTCCAAAATGTTTGGAAGAACCGTCTGGTCTGTGTGTTTTCAAGATTTTATAAAATCTGTTGTGTTTACGGGAATAGATCCTCATATTATAAAGGGTTACTAACCCATTCCATTATAACTTCTTTACAAAACCTTTCCCTCTATATCAAACAGTGCAGGGATGAAGGCAGTCTAGAAACTTGTGGGTAGGACTTGGATCATGAAATAAATAAAAGAACTGGGGGACAGAAGCAGGGCTGAAGATGCAAGGAAGAGAGACAAATTATTATGTGTGATATTTTAAACAAGGTGTTGTTGTTTTTTCTTTTCTAATTACATAGCTTTTGTAATCAGGTTCCATTGTCAAGGTGAAGTTTTCCTTGCCTCAGTATAAATTTTATGGATGATTACATTTCATTTACACAACAGAGGTAGTGACAGCAGCAGATATGGCTTTGTTCTCTGCCCAACACTCTGAGGTCAGAGTTATTACCGTCAATGAAAATGAGAGATATGCAGAGCTAGCACATGCTAGTAAAGTCCTTCTTGTAGGCCAGTCACCGAGCTAATTGCTTATTTACATGATCTTAATCACCGTAGTAACTCTAAGAGGAAAATCATTTCCATTTTATGGAAAGAAACATGAGGTTTGCAGCACTTCCTTTGCCCAGAGTCACATAGGTAACAACCACGTATAAAGAACAAAACCTCCATGTCAGCAAAGTCCATGCCTTTAACCGTTATCATGGGCTGCAAAAAAAAGTGCTCACCTCCCTTCTCTTTCCCCTGGTGATTTTCACACATCGGGTAACATCCTCCGCCTGCCCTGTTCAAATCAGAGCTGAACAAAAGCCAGACCCTTGGGAAGCCCTCCAGCCCCATCTCCTGTCCTGGCTGGATGCTGGCGTGCTCCAGGTGCACCATTTGGCTGGGCCACTCCGAACTATTTGTGACGCCTTTGCCCCTGCTGTTCCTCCTGCTTGGAAGATCCTTCCTTCCTCAGTCTTGTCAGCTCATACTTCTATTTCTTGGAACCATTACCTGACCTCCAGGGCATGAATCAAACAAGCTCCTCAACCCCTCCGCCCCTGGGACTTCCCCTTCCGCTGTGGCCGACCGGGACCTTAGACTTACCTTAGTCACATTATGTAAGACTTGGCATTAGAACTGTTGGCTAGCTTCCCACTTGCTTCAATAGATAATGAAATGAGAATAGGAACTCAATTTTATTCTACTTCTATCTCCCATGCCCAGTACAGCAAATACAACCTAATAGATATAAAAACAAACAAAGAACAACAACAAAAAAAGACAACCAAACAAAAAACCTGCATGATTTAATAATGAATCCTAATTAATAATAACAATATAATTTCTGAATAATTCTATGAGGTAGGCATTGTACTTAGTTTTTCTATGTGTTACCCCATTCAGTTTTTCTAATAAATCTGGCAGCTAATTAATATTAATTCCACTCTAAATCAGGAAAATAAGACCTGGAGAGGACATGGGATTTTCCGTTGTTTATACAGATAGTTTGTGCCAAAGGAAATATGAACTTTGATTTCTCTAACGTAGAATTCATACTTGTAAGCACTGCACTATTTTAGATTCCTTCATGAGGGAAATAATGCAAACTGGAAGACACATGATCTTGCAATGTCAACTTCCACTATTGCTTTCCCAATTTTTTTTAAAGGATGGCTTAAAATAGCCTCATTTCCTGGCGTTCTCACACTATGCCCCACTTGTTTCTAAATCAGCGCATTTATTCTTGTGTTCTCCTTCCCATGATGCTCATTGCTTTCTGCCTGCTTATTCAAACCTTACCTGTCCATTGGGGATAGCTGAAGTAGTGTTCTTCCCTGATGTCCTGAGCTCAAATTCACACTTAGCTCTGAACTCACAGTCCATTTCATCCTTTCTAGTCACCCTTTTTCTTGTGTTTTTAGAGTTCTGTTAAGATTAAGAGTAGTTTTTGGAGTCGGAGTGTTTATAGATGACTCAACTGTATATGAGCTTTGCCTTAAGGTTAGTATTGATTTCACATGATTGATGCCTCCATGGTGATTTACTTGGCCAGTAAGAATCTCCAGATCCATGGGCAGGCATGGGAGTGGGCAGATTAGGGCCTCAGGCTCTGCATGCCGGGAAAGGCAAATGAAGGCTGAGTTGCTGGTGAAGAGAATAAGGAGAACAAGAAAGACAAACCATCCTGGACAGCATGGTTCAGTGGTTGAGCGTTGACCTATGAACCAGGAGGTCACGGTTCAGTTCTCCTTCAAGGCAGAACTTCTGGGTTGTGGGCTTGATCCCCAGTAGGGGCGTGCAGGAGGCACCTGATGGATGATTATCATCATTGTTGTTTCTATTTCTCTCTCTCCCTCTCTCTCTTACTCTATGAAATCAATAAAAATGTATTAAAAAAGACAAACTTGCAATCCAATGGGAGGAAATAAGATGGAGAAACCGATCTAAAATAAAAGGTCTGCCATGGAGGTTGAAGAAGACCTTGGGGAGGTTGAGGTATATCCCATAAGGCTAATATTCACAGGGAGGTTACGTTTTGGTCCAGGGACTTGACCACACATCTGTCTGTGAGATCCGTGGAAACCATTTGCCTTGTGGCTGTTTCTACCCTGTCTGATTCTGACAAACAGGCTTTTTTATGGTTGTATTTTTGGTAGGTTTGTATTTGTTTTCCTTCATATGGCTAAAGGAGGATATTTGACCTCTGCAAAGCCAATCCCCTTGGCTCCCGGACATTTGTACTGAATGAAGAAGAGCCAAATGGAACAGGTGGAAAGGGAGTATTCACTTATTTCTCCTGTGTCCTACTAGGATGCCCTAATCTCCATGCCACCTGCAGCATTTAGCAGTCCTGATTAAAGAGCACGGGCTGGCAGTCTGCGCAGGGCTGCTCCCCGAAGCGGCCTGGACTGCCGTGGGCTGCTGGCTGCGTTCTGGTCTCCAGACAATCTGTCATTTCTGCTTTGTCCCAATAACCTTTGGCAACAATAAAAGCAAACAGGTACCTGAAAGCCAGGGATGCTGATGGAGAGAATTTGCCCTTTCTGTCTTTTAAAAAATGCAGGTGTCATTGGCACCACAAGAAGTCATTAGGTCTTGAGAGAACATTCATTTAGAATCCAGATCACCTAGGGGCATGTAATAATTTTAAACCAATATATATATATGGCACCATCTTTGTTATGTCTTTTACCCTCTCTTTATAAGGTTCTGCAAATAGGATGAATGATTTGGGGACATAATAAATACATATGTAGGTGTGTCTGTATCTTTCTCTTCCTTTATTTATGTATGTATAAAAAGAGAGTTACAGACTCACATACTACATAACACACACACACACACACACACACACACACACACACACACACACACAGAGTTATTTCCCCAAATATAAGAAAGAGTTAAATACCCAGATACATGAAGAAGGCACTGCACTAAAAGTCTAACAACTGCCCAGCTGGCGTGGCTCAGTGGTTGAGCATCGACCTATGAACCAGGAGATCGTGGTTTGATTCCCTGTCAGGGCACATGCCCGGGTTGTAGACTTGATCTTCAGTGTGGGGCATGCAGGAGGCAGCTGATCAATCATTCTCTTTCATTGTTGATGTTTCTAGCTCTCCTTTCCTTTCCCTCTCTGAAATCAATAAAAACATATTTTAAAAAAAGTCTAACAACTCAGTTTCCATTGAGATGCACACCATGCTTTAGACTAGGACCATTCAAAAGCACACAAGGTTGAGAAAGGTAATATCAGTGACTGAAGCCAGGCCTGTGTCTGGGTGATGAGGATAGCCCAGTGGAGGGGGTAAGATTACGGAGACCTGAAGGCTCCATCTAATGTGGAAGGGGCAGCAGCCACTTACCTTCAATTACTTCGCTGTTGCCTTGCAGGGTGCAAGTCCGGTATGGCCAGATTTTTCTATGTCAATAAAACTGAAAAAAACATACACAGGGTGTCCCAAAAATGTATACACACTGTGAATGCAGTGCTTGTACTTCAACTGCTTTTTATTTTTTAACTTCCAGGAATATTTTAGGATGACTTTTCTTTGTTCAAACCTCAGTCTGCCTGAAAAGAAGGAAATATCAGTTGAGCTATCTGCTGTTAAAGCATGTATACATGTTTTTGGGACACCCTGTATGTACAATTTTTTTTAAATACAAAAAATTGTGGATGTCTAATTCTCCCATCCCAAACTCAGCTTTATATACTATCCATTACTCAATTGTCCCCTTTTCATTTGCTGTTGCCAGTTTCTTTTTTTTCTTTTTTTTAAACATATCTAAGTTATAAATGGGTAATAGCCTCATCTCATAGATGAAGTCACTAAAGCATAGAGACATGAATTGCCAATTTGCACAGCTTATGGCAGAGGTGGTAGCTGAAATGTGATCTCAACTCCCCAGCCAATGCGATTTCTAAGATGCCTTATTCATGTCTCCATCTAAACAACTTTATTATAGACGTTGGATGAGGGAGAAGTTAGAGAAGATTGTTTTATTATGTCAGTAAACTTCAAATCATCATACTTCCCATGCAAATGGTGGCCCAAATTATATTTGCCAGTCATGGATATTTGGAAGTTACCTTATTGGCTTAAAATTATGTGATGTATCAATAAGCCATGTTTTTAAATAGATGGTATTAGACTATTATTAAATCCCCACATCTATCCATTGAAAGGCCATAGAAGGGTTTGCAGTCAAAACCCAGCCAGGCCCTTCTAGGATCATTTCTTTGAACGATACATTCTTACCAAGTCATGGTGAGGTTTATGGTCCTTTATGCATTTTATCAAAAGTAAGGGTTACAATGCCAGCTATATCCTTAACATGAGAAAATTACCTAAAGTACATGTGCCAGAATATAGATGTAACACTAGTGCAAACTACAGGCCCATTGTTTTTATGGAAGACCAAATTTCTAGAACAGAGGGCGTGATGGGCAGAATAAATAATGTATTCTTTCATTTAGAAAAAGGGATGGTTTTAGTAAGCATTTGAATCAGCCCTTACAGAGAGTTATTTTTATTAATGTAAGAGTATGAGAATTAAGAGTTAATATGTGGACATGACATAGTGTAATCCCTGATATGAAGAAAGCAATAATTATGGAGTTATTAATTAGTGACTCTTATGCCTGTTTTTATTTTACAATGGCTTATTTGCCTGTGGAAAATTTTAAGATCCCTGAAATAAAGAGAGATGATTAAACATCAAGAATGTACTTTTATTTTGGGGCACAAGCCAAAATTTGTTGAGAAGGCAAAGTCCCTTTTCTTTGGGTCACATATCACTTTAATCTCACTTCTGAATAATCTCTAACCCGAGAAACTATTTGTTGAATCCAAAATGTTCCAGAGAATACTTCTGTAATCAATACTCCCTCAGGGTTGAATTTCAAAAACAGTTTCAGTATATTTCTTCTGTTTATTTCTTTCAATTTTTTCCCCAGTGGCCATGAAGGAAAAGGGCTGAATTTACATGGACAACTGAACCCCAATACGTGGATTCAGTTCCTACATGTCAGTTCTCCAACTCCTCGTGGTGGTTTCTGCAGAAACAGAGCTGTTAAGGACCACCCGTGTGAATAGAAATAATTTAAATGTTTATCTTTTAGTACTTGAATAGCTTTGTTAAAGAGAAGTACCTCTACAGTAATGTGAAGAGAGCCTGTTGCAACACTCACCCTGAGATAATTATGATTTCATAAATCCAAATTCTATTCAACAGCTTGGTTTCATAGCCCTCACTGTTATGAACACTGGGGCAGTGCTTCCTATAGTGTGCGCATTGGTCACCCTCCAAAGCTAGATCCTCCTGAGCATGTTATACTTCATCTTTCAGGATTGTATAATACCCAGAGGCCTTTCTCTGCTCTTACATCAGTTTCACACTAGAGCTCGTGGGCACAGTGGAGCTAGCTACAAATAGCAGGAGCTAGTGTTACTGCTGGACCTATGAGTTCTATAATGCAGAGAGGAGGATGTAGTCTCATTTGTAATGTCTGGGATTGGGCTTCCTTTTTAAAGGACAAAGACATTTAATTTTCAAAATATTTGAGTTTATGACCTAAGAAAAAAAGCATGTTTTCACAGGTTCATTGAATTTTATTTTGTCACTTTATTTATACTCACATTTTCCTTTGTGGGTAGCATTTATGGAAGTTACTGGTGTTATACTGCATAAGGTAAAATCTCCAAGTTTATTTCAATACCATTTTAAATTCCTTGTCACTGTCAGTAAAATGCATGTATTTTCTTTTCTATCTCTCTTTTTCCTTTCTATTTTTACTACCAGCGTTTTATGGTAGTAAAGTCAGGTTTCATTGTTTGAATCTTCAGTTTCCCCACTACCTTCCTCATATCCATGTGTTATTTTGGTTTCTGAGAAGAAACCAATGAATCAATAAACAGAAGCTGTAGGTAATGTTGATGCCACAGGCAAATGATAACACTTCAAATCTGCTTTTGAGCTCCTCTAGTAATTTAACTATTTTAATTATTCTTAGTTCCAAGTCCAGATATTCCCTCTGGTTTTCATTTTTAAATTATTTCAGTATCTTTCTTGAGATTCCCTATTTAGTGTATCATTGTCATATCAGTTTAGTTTTATTTGAACATAGCTTATTTCACCCTCTGAGCTTCATTATTATACAGTAGTGCTTCTTTATCCATGGGAGAGGGGTACATTGGTACATTCCATTTTTAAATTATTTCTGTATCTTTCTTGAGATTCCCTATTTAGTATATCATTGTCATATTATTTTAGTTTTATTTGAACATAGCTTATTTCACCCTTTGAGCTTCATTATTATACAGTAGTCCCTCTTTATCCATGGGAGAGGGGTATATTGGTACATTCCAATACCTCCCCAGTGGATGCCTGAACACACAGATAGCATCAAGCCCTATGCATAAGAAAACACATAGTATTCTTATCAGAAAATACATAGTGTATGTATAATAAAATACATAGTATATGATACAGTTTAATTCATAAATTAGGCACAGTAAGAGTTTAATAATACTAACTAATAAAATAGGACAATTTAAGGATATACTATATTAAAAGTTATGTGATTGTGCTCTTTCTCACTAGCAGAATTTTCTTTTCCTTTCTTCACAATTTTATGGATAAAAGATTCATTTTTTTGCCATAGATCTTAGCAACCTCAATAATATTTTTCTTTCCTTATTAAGTTGAGAGCTTTCATCTTTTTATTAAAAGGAAACACTTTATAGGTTCTCTTTGGCATCTTTGAATTTCCAGCATCACTATTGTTGAGCTTTGGTGCCATTGTGAAGTAAACTAAGGGTGACTTGAACACAAGCACTGACAATACTTTGACAACCAGTCTGATAACAGACAGCTACTAAGTGACTAGCAAGTGGATTGTATATAGCGTAGAACTGCTTACACTGGATGAGGGGCTACAGGGATGATTCACATCCCGGGCCAGTCAGAGTAGGACAGCATGATATTTCATCATGCTACTCAGAATGGTGCACAGTTTAAAACTCATGAATCATGTATTTCCAAAAGTTTCCAATACTATCTCAGACTGCAGTTAACTGTAGGTAACTGAAACTGTTGGAAGCTAAACTGTGGATAAGGGGAGACTAGTGTACTATTTTTGAAGTTAGCCCTCTATGGATACCTTACTTTCCTCATCTTCCTGTTAAATTTTCATTTCTGGCTCACTGCCAGTTTTTTGTTTATGCACATCAGTAACTTCTGCTTACCTTCAGTATTGGTCTTCCTATTCATTTGCAGGTAAAATTACTACAGTTTCCATGGGTATGGAACTGGTGCCTACTTGGCCCCAAATGAAGTAAGAAGCCCTCGGTGGTGAAAGTTTTGGCCTCTACAGCTTGTCCTTCCCTGGTAGCCTTATTGCAAAAATGAAGCAGAAAGAGTCCTGAGTACAATCCCAGGTTAAAACATTTCATGTAAATGTTCTTACAAGTTTCAGTAGTGCTCTTCGAATAAGCACTGCTTACTCTGTTGAACGGCTTTGGTTGATTTCTACAACCCTGGAATTACTGCTTTTGAAAACCTATAAAGTCTTTACTTTTGGGGAGTGGGTTTGCTCAGGTCTTTACTCTGTCATTCTAGAAAGACCACACTATTATTGAAGTTCAGAAGGAACTACTCAGTAGGCCAAGTAAGTATATAAAATTAGATCTCTGATTCCAGTGGCCTTGATCTTTCTGCTACAATGGCAGAATATCAATATGCCAGAGAGTATCAGAGAACACCAAAGTGCCCTTCACAGCCCACCTCATCATCTCTAACTTATTTAGGATGACTTTTCCTCACTCTGATGACTGTTCTTTTTGATATGAAATCTCTATTCTTTTCATATTGTATGTCATGAATAGAGATTTGAAAAGATATGAAAAGAATAGAGATTTCATATCTATATGATGACTGTTTATAAAAGGGTAACATGCAAAGTGTCCCCTAAGGAGTTTGACCAGGAGACTGATAATTCTTTAACTCGCTATCATGTGCACTGACCACCAGTGGGTGGTGCAGAACAAAGATAGGCCCCTGCCGGCAGCTGGAAGGCCCCAATAGGTCCTGATCGCTGGTCAGACCTAGAGACCCTACCCATGCATGGATTTCGTGCACCAGGCCTCTAGTATTTTATAGGATTATTACTTTTTCAAATAAATCATGTTTATTTTCAAATAAAAGATGAGTTTTGAAAATATCAGCTTTATAATGAACACATTTAAAAAGTCTGTCAACTTCAAGTGTTTTTGTTTGTTTGTTTGTTTTTGGTAATCTTCACCTGAGGATTGTTTTCCATTGATTTTTGGAGAGAGTAGAAGGAAAAGGGAGAAATACAGGGAGAGAAACATCAATGTGAGAGAGACACATCAATTGGTTGCCTCCTGCACGTGCCCTGACTAGGGCTGGGATGGATCATGATGCTGAGGTATGTGTCCTTGACCAGAATCGAACTTGTGGCCCTTTAGTCTGTGGGCTGATGATCTATCCACTGAGCCAAACCTGCTAGGGCACTTTCAGTGTTTTAGGCAAATCAACAGACCTATATGAATTTCTTCTTTTGTAATTGCACTGCCTGTGGTAAGAATAAAAAACATAATATGCATTATACTTTGATGAACTCCTAATGAATAAATCATCCTTTCGACCTGTTAGAGTGTGAGAAAGGTGAATTATTAACAAAACCAGAATGAACCTTCATATTTTACAACTTTTATGGAAACTTTGACTTCTCTTTATACTATGTTTTATTGACAAATTATGTGAATTTTGAAAATGTGGATAATTAGCATTGTTTTAAATATCACTTTTTTAACTTTGCTAAGTAACAATGAGGAGGACCACCTTACTTTTCTCTGCAAAATAATCATAACACCAAACATAACTGATCAATTAATGATGATCACATGAATTTTTGAATCTGCATAGACATTCTATAAACAGATCACTAATCAGTTGAATTAGCTAAATTCAACCAATTCATATACACTGAGTGGCCAGATTATTATGATCTCTGGATACATAATAATCTGGCCACTCAGTGTGTGTGTATGTGTGTGTCTGTATTAGAGGCCTGGTGCATGAATTCATGCTTGGGTGGGGTCTGGCCAGCCTGGCCAGGGGGAGGGGACATGGACAGTTGGCCTGCCTGCCTGCCTGTTGATTGAGGGGACAGTTTGCATATTAGCCTTTTATTATATAGGATGTACACTGAGTGGACAGATTATTATGCATTCAATGATGTACACTGAGTGGCCAGATTATTATGCATAATGCACTGGCCATTCAGTGTATTATGCTTGACAGAGTTCTTTTAAAAATTAGAGTCATAAGTAATTCTAATAGCAAATGTTTTTTTGTAACATTCGAATATAATTTAATTTTTCTATTATCAGATGCGCTGCTTCTTTCTCCTCTTGGCACCAGATAACTGGACCTGAGGCTACAGGGACGGATTGCACTGTTTCCCATAATCCCCAATGCTTCCTTTAGTGTCCTTTTGGGTCTAGTTCACACACATATGCTAATTTACTGGAAATAGTCTTCATGACTCTCTGAGTTAAGTTTTAATGTATTATATCTGAATGCAAGGTCTTCCCTATCACTAGCAACCAACCCCAACACTAAAGTGCCTGATGAATGCTGAATCATCCTTGAAAGCATAGCTCAGCTGACACTTAGATTTAAAGACTTCCCTCATGCCACTAGGCAAGGAGAAATCCCTGTTTATTGGTAGTTGTATGTCTAGTGTAAAGTGTTGTAACTTCAGGTTCACTTGGATTCCTCTCTGTCATCTCAGGACCTACCATATTAACTGAAGGATCTTTGGTCTCAAATGTTAGAGATTAAATGGCTAGAAAGTCATAGGGCTGGTACTATATCCAAGTTCTCCAAACTGTGGTCCAGGGCCATTTCACCTCTTATATATTTTATTTCATTTTGATATTATTAGTTCCTAAATAAATCGATTATGTAACCATATGCAGAATAACAAAGAACCCCTGTTATGTCTCTGATCCTCTACTTTTCTCACAATATCTATGTTGTCTTTGCCTGATCCCCTGTCTTTCTTTCCCATCAGAACTGTGATTTCCTTAATGAAAATGGCCATGAAATGTTTGTCTCTACATCCCTATATTCCAGCACAATGCTTAACACGGTAGGGATTCAGCAATATTGGTAGAATTTAGTTTAGTTAAACTGCATTCACATTTGGAGTCAATGTATTTGACTGGATTGTAGCTATAAAGTAATCAAGTGAGATAGTTGTTCTTGTTATTCACGAGGGCTGGATAGATTTTAGAAACCTCCAACAGAAGGTCTCAACAAACAGGTATAGCGAAATTCAAACAGATGGCCAGTAATCGTGCCAAGTCCATCCTTGTTTCCAATCCTTGGATAATTATTATGGTGAGTCCTGGCATGGGTGGAGTTTGATAGCCAAAATAATCATCATTCACTAGGTTCATTTTTATAAGATCCAAGAAGTCAATGATTGTGATGGTTTACCTAGTTTATAATGGGCAGTTTTATGTTGGTTGAATCAGTCAAGTGAGTTGGAGGATTTTAAAAATTATTAATTTTGCTAAGTTATGAATAACTTTTTAGGAAGAGACATACTTTATCTGTAGAAGTACAGTAGACTTTGTTTTTCCCTGGCCAACTTTGACACAGAAAGATGTGGTCTTATCTGTAGAAACCAGGTACAATTTTATGCCTGTCATTTAAATGATTTTTCTATTATCTTTCAAATAACTGTAAATATTCTGTATTTCCATCTGACTTTGTGGTTATAGAAACATTAAGGGATGTAACAGCTCCTGGGGAGCTTTTAAATAAGACTACAATACTCAGATTCCTCCCCCAAAACAATTAAACCAGAGTCTCTTCAGAGCAGATTTAAATAAACCACAGATTTTCTGTATTAACAGTAGATATGACCAGACTCTACTCTCATTTACGCATTTTTTTATTTTAAAAAAAATATATTTTATTGATATTTTACAGAGAGGAAGGGAGAGAGATAGAGAGCTAGAAACATTGATGAGAGGGAAACATCAACCAGCTGCTTCTTGCACACCCCCCACCGGGGATGTGCCCACAACCAATGTACATGCCCTTGACCGGAATCGAACCTGGGACCTTTCAGTCCGCAGACCGACGCTCTACCACTGAGCCAAACTGGTTTCGGCTCATTTAAGCATTTTTATGCTGTTCTGTGTATGCTTTATAAATTTTGAGTTAAAGTGATTCATAAAAAATGATAGGTTAGCTCTGCTGGTTTGGGTCAGAGATTAGTTGTGGACATATGAATGAGGAGGTCACAGTTGTATTCCAGATCAGGGCAAATGCAAGGGTTGAGGGCTCGATCCCCAGTGGGGGGTTTGCAGGAGACAGCCAATCAATGGTTTTCATCATCAATGATTCTGTCTCTCTCCCCCTCTCCCTTCCTATCTGGCATTGATGAAATATATATATTTTTAAATGATAGTTTAGGATTATACTACTGATACATATTCAAAAGCCTAGATTCCTAATAATTGACACTTTTAGGTTACTCCTACCTGAAATGTTTTAAAATAGGAAAACAGCATGTCCTATTGATAATATGAAAAGACAATCAGGAATTCCATCTTGTTATTTAATAATGTTAGCTTTATTATTATAATAGAATACAGTATGACATAAAATTAAGAGCTTTTGCTAAACGCTGTAAAGCAATACATGCATCTGCGATAAACAACCTCAGTTCATCTTAGGTTTTATTGCCACTTCACTGCACTAATGTGCAATAAACATTCAGTGTCATCTTTAAAAATGTTCCTGGTAATAAACAGGAACTGTCCTGTGTAACAGCGTAACTTTATATTCAAGGAAGACTTAACTAGTATTACATGGTTTAGCAAAGCACTGTAGAAAAGCTACACAGAATCATTTGTCTTCCATAAATTATGTAATCAGTTAATACAATAGAATATTATCCACATATACTAACAAACTAAGAAATGAGAAAAATGCCATCATTGCATAGCAGGAAGCTGACTAATAAGAAATATTCACATCTAATGAGCAAAAATACAGACCAAACGTTAGTCATGATGAGTCTGGAAGATAAAATACTTTTCAACAAACACATCAGATTGACACATAAAAGTAACAAGATAAACAGTAACATAGAAGTTAGAGCCATGTTTTACTTTATTTTCTATACACGATATCTACACACGATACCAGAGGATGAACACCCTTGCTTCAGCCTTGATTGGCCTAGCTCATGGAATTCCGGCAGGACCGAATCAAACAGTAAAGCACATTTAAAAAGAAAACCAGAGTTTGTTTAGGAAAACAGAGTGCATTTTCCTACATCATTGGATAGCAGCTTTTTGAGAAAGACATAGCTCCAAACCTAGGTGTGGATCCCGACTGTCTCATTTGGCAACTAGCCCGACAGGCTTATGTTGTCGTATCCTAAATGTGTTGCTCAGACCATGACCCGTGGATTCTGGATGCTAATTTTTAAATATGAATGAAACCCTATCAGACAAAAAAAAGGAGACTTCAAAAATACCTTCTGCATAAATATTCATCCCTAAAACATCTGGGAGGTGATGAAACCACCTAGAACTTTCATAGGGGGTATTAATGGACCTCCTGTCGTTAAAGCCCTTACATAGTATACCTACAAATATATTGCTACAGTATAAATGAAATTAATAACACTACTCAATAAAAGCTATTTCCTGTACAATCTTTCATGGATTGTTATAGTTGGTGCTACATATGGCATAGCACATCGAAATAGTTGATATCAGCAAAGATAGCGGTAATATGCAGTTGATTTTATCGCTCTCACTAATGCTTTTCCATTTCATTTCTATATTACAAGAGCCTAAATTTAGGGAACTGTGGCAGGACTAGAGCAGATAGTAACTGATTTCCTACTGTACGCCAGACAGCAGTTTGCCATTATAAGTTTTCCCTACGTAAATAAACATGATGCTCATATATTTGAACTTCCGCCTGATTCCTGCAAGCTGTTCTGATCTCGAGTGCAGGCTCTAAAGGTATTTCCATGGCACTTAACAACATTCTAACAGCTAAGAGCGGTGAGTCTCACACACTATATTTTAAGAACACAACCTTGAAAAAAAAAGTAAAAAAAAATGTACAATCTCATGCTGTATATTTACATAGATAATTTATATATTGTACTTCTGTTTGCTAGTCATAAATTTCAATCTAAAGCTTTTAATGTACTGTATATAAAATACATTCAACAATTCTAGAGCTTGCAAAATATTTTTTGCCCCTCTAAAACATCTTCATAATGGGAATGCAGTGATTCATGGGACCCATGTGCTGTCTCTAAATAGGCAGGAGAAAGGGAATATTTTTTAATCATTTAATTTTCAAAAGTTTGGGCTGCTGTTATCTATGTTTTTGTTAAACTGATTCTTTGTCGAGTCCAGTAAAGTGCAGACGATAGTGAAAATCGCCTGTGCAGAGCATTTCTCTCCTTCGACAAAATGTGCTCTACAAGGAGGGACTTCGCCTCTCTGAATTTTAAAATATCACTTCGCAACAAAACAGCATGTTAGGCATTTATAGCAAGAGAATGAATGGGGGTCCTCAGCTTTGGAAACAAAAACATCGACGTTATCCACCAGTTTAAAAATCAACACAAAAATGTAAGCGCGCCATAGTCTGTGCAATAAAGATATAGACTCTTTGAAAATTTTCTCCATTAGACACTTATAATTTTTTCCCTTTAAACACCTTCACATAAAAATATTTTTGACATATATAGTATCTTCTTTGTTTAGAATATTTGGAAATATATATCTACAAATTATCTAGAGTTAGAGTTGTCCTATTGTTCTTCTACTTTACTTCCTATCTTGGGAACTATGCCCCCTCCCCCCTCCTTCCCTCTCTCCTTTGTGCTGTCTCCTTCCATTGTGACTGTGTTTGCTCTCCCGTTCTCTCTCTCAGAATCCCGTCTCTTAACTGCATTCTCTGCTCTGCTCTGCACTGCTGCACAGGGGTCTGTTCTTGTAGGAATTATGGAAATAAGGGAACCCTCAAATTCTTTAAGACAGAGGCAATAAAGCAGATGGGAATTACCGCGTGGAGAACAGAAAGCAACTTCCATTGCAGAGGACTGAACAGCAGGATGTGAATGAATGGACCTACTTATGGGGGGTGGGAGCTTTGAGCTGAGGCTCTCTGTTTAAGTAGGTGGCCCAGTAAACCAAGTTGAAGATTCCAAACAGCAGAGGGAAGGCTATTCTTGACAGGCGGTCGATTTTGCTGACGCTGTTAAAGGTTTTCTTGGGCTCTGGAGGTTTGACTTCTGGCTTGACTTCTTTCGGCTCTATGGTCGCACTTTTGGAAATGGTGGCCAAGCCGGGGTCACCCCTGGCCATGTTAGGGGTGTAGCTGGTTGCTGTCGGAGCGTAAGTGTTGTTTTTCTTCATGAGAGGATCCTTCACTTTCTTTGGCTGTCAAAGAAAGAGCGAAAACATTTCGGTTGGGTAAACCGTGAGATAAACACATTTATAAGTTGCTGGGTAAAAGGGACTTTCACTTTGAAACCTAAGTCTGTGCTTTATTTAAAATCTAAGAAATGTAATTTATGGCTGTATTATTGGGGTACATTAAAATTGCAGGCACCCATATCCAGTCATAAGATGAACAATTCGGGAGATGTCATGTGCACCATGATATAGTATTATACATATATGATAGAGTATTATAAGCTATAATCTTACCTTAAAGATTATAGCTTATAATACTACAGTATATATATTTGAATGTTGCTGAAAAAAATAGACGTTAAATGCTCTACTACAGAAAGGAATGGTAACTATACAACAGGTGGAGATGCTAGCTAATGCCACAGTGGTAATCAGTCCACAGTATGAATATGTAGCAAAGAAATCACACTGTATACCTTAAACTTCCCCAATGGGAAGTCAATTATATATTGATAAAGCTGAAAAAATGTAGATGCAATATTTCCCCCACTTTTCTATCAAGAGCTGCACTCTGTATCCCCACTTGTGACTTTGGGCAGAGTGATGCTATTGTAACGTAGGAGCCTAATGTCAAGAGGCCTAGCAACCTCAGCCTTCACCTTCTACAGACATGGCACTGCCGCATGAAGAGGGCTGGACCAGACTGCTGAGTGTCAGAGACCACGTGAGAGGCCCAGCCAGCATCAGGCTCCAGACATGTGAGAAAAGCCACTGTGGGTTTCCTCACCCTGGTGGAGCCTGCAGTTAACTGCAGCCCTGTGAGTGAGCCCATGTTAGACTAATGGGATCACCCCTGGGCTGTTCTCAGCCCCAAATGCTTGGTTGTTTTTTTTAAGATCTATACGTTGCCATTGCCCGGTGGTTTGTTTTTCAGCAATAAATGGCTGAGCCAGTTAGTATTATTTGCTCCTCCTCCCCAGGTTTCAGCTAGGCAAACGATAAAGCAGAATTACTCAGAATATCCAGGATTCAGTTCTTGTTCATGTTAGCTGCTCATCAATGCCATCTATGCAACAATTGACAACTGCAGCATTTCTTAAGGTTTCTGTCATGTGGACATGGCCCAAAAAATAATTAGATCATTGTTTATAGCTATGTGGCCCAATACCATTCCCAATAGCCACTGAGCAATAAATTATAGCTAGTCTGATTAGGTACGTGCTGCATGTTTAAAATACACATAGTATTTTGAAGACCTAGTGTGAAAAAAAAAAGAATGAAATCTATCTCCTTAATAATGTCTTGTATGGTTTCCATGTTGTAAAGATAATATCTACACTAATAAAAGAGAAAGATGCAAATTGACAGTACCTTTGCAATGCCCACCAGCCAATCAGGAGTGAGTATGCCAAATAACCCAACAAAGGTGGTGGGTTAATTTGCATACCCAGGCGCTGAGTGGCTGGAGCCATGGCAATGATGCAGGCATTCTGCACAGCTCCAGCAGCTGCGGGCCTCTGGGCAGCATGGGAAGGTGGAAAAGTGGCTCCAGGCCAGAGTCAGAGCGAAGGCGGTGCTGACAGCCAGGGGAAGGAAGGCCTATTCTTGCATAAATCTTCATGCATCGGGTCTCTAGTTTTCGTGTCTTTTTTTAATATATGGATTAAAGTATATTATTAAACTTAATTCCACTGGCTTGTACTTAAAAAATAAAGCTACTAGAAAATTTCAAAGTACATATTTGGCTGATGCTTGCCATGCATTCATACATCTGCTGGACAGCAATAGTCTAGAAGAGTGGTTCTCATTCTTTTGTGTACAGTAAATTACTAGTAACATTTTTTAAAGTGCAGGGTCTTGGATACAGTCTCATATTTTGATTAGGATTCCTCACGACTTGAACCTGGTTATTGATGTTGCAAAAACTTAGCCATCGATGAGCACCTAAACTTGAACCACCAGATACAGTACTCTGAGTGATTTGTATTCTTAAATTATTAAATCAGGATAAATTATTACTTCCAGAAGACCTGATGCTTTTCACTAGACACGATAGTCATGAATTTTAACAGGTAAATTTATTTA
Source organism: Vespertilio murinus (assembly GCA_963924515.1). Taxonomy (NCBI): domain Eukaryota; kingdom Metazoa; phylum Chordata; class Mammalia; order Chiroptera; family Vespertilionidae; genus Vespertilio; species Vespertilio murinus. The sequence continues at coordinate 11,761,588 of OZ004708.1, forward strand.
TTTCCCAGCTATGTGCCCTGTCTGCTACTTTTTTCCCTCTCCAAATCCTTAAGCTATTTTGATACTTAAAAACAAATATATTATAATTTTCCCAGTATTGCTTTATTAAAATAAGGCCACTTTCTCTAAGTATACAATCATTTTTCAGTGAAGGCAGAGTTGGTTATGCTCTATGAGGAAGAACAGAAATTTCCATAATTAAGTTAAAGTGATTCTGAATGTGGTCCAAATGACTACAGGTCAGAAAGAGATTATGATTTATTTCAACACCATTAAAGAGCCAAACTGACCTTATGTTGAGTTCATTTATTTCAAAATGGGAGTTTTAATATTGTAGAAACATTAAACAGCTTGTTATGCCCTTTAGATAACATGTATAATGTACTCCGGTGTTGAAGAGAGGCCAATGGTTCCAGTCTAACCAAAACTTGCTGAGTGACAGACATCCTATTAGGTACACTGAAATAAACAATCTTCTAAAGAAAAAGTTCATGGAGATTTCATCTCTTCCCATGTCAATTTATTATAACTCCACTACTAAAAATTCTCAAATTAAGTGCTTTCTTTTTTTTTTTTTGCAACATCATGTTGAATAGAATATTTAAGAAATAACTGTTTAGTTTATCAGAAAATATTAATTTCTGAAAATATTGAGCTCCCCATGTTCTTGGCATTTCTTTCTGTAATTAACCAAAAAAGGATGAATTTTAAGCAGGTTGCTGTATGCTCACTGGATAATGTGATAACCCTGTGGGAAAGATATTTTGAACTTTAAATTGAATCTTGTTAAGTGGTTGAAAATTTAACTCTCCTAGAAACATTAACCTAGTACCAGAAAAAAATATATATTCTTCTTCATTCCTGAATGTCAAGATGAGTCCTAGATTAGAATAAACAAATCAAACTGTCAAAGCCTGTGGGAAGATTTTTACAGAAGAATATATAATTTATATGAAATATTGTCTATTTAATGCAGATGATTGATGTAAATATAGATGTTATTATATATGGATGCATTGCAGTACATACATATATACTGACTAGTATGGACTAAAGATTGATAGATATTGAAACATTTGAGATATAGCACATGAAAGACTAAAGTAGGGGTCAGAATGGGATAAATAACAATCAGAACTATGAGCTCACCAATGCCTCGACCAAAATTCCATGGTCTCCATAAAACTTTCCATTCATCTAATCACTAGTCACTGACAGCTGATACGTAGGAGCCAGAATCAGAAAGATGCTGGCCTCTCACAGCTTGCAAAGAAAGTTAGTAAGCTAGAAAAGCAACTTTTCCCAATGTGTGCACCCCACTTTCACTATATGTCACCCATGTTTGCATATTACTCATTCTGAATAATTTCAGTAGAATATGTCAGTAATCCTAAGATGTACATTTAAAAAAAAATTATAGCTTTGTCTCTGGGCTGTGTCTGACAGTCCTCAGTGTTTTATGATAACCTGTCTCCTGGGTTGGCTCTCTCTCCTTCAGGCTGCCCTCAGGTCTAGGGCAAAGGAGCCATGGACCACTAAGGCACATATTTGACAATAACTTTGGCTCCACCTTCTTGGCCCTCTCTCCAGCTGGTATATGCAGTCCCTGTATCTTGTCTCCTCTCTCTACTCAACCAAGTCCTTTGTTTGCAAATCAAAGAATGTTTATACTGGGCAAGAATGTTCAAGACAGGCTGGATTTTCAGGGCCAGCTTCTGATACACTCTGGCTATGATAGTGCATCCTATACAGAACCCGTTTGCTTTTACTTATGTAGCTCATTCGGGTGTAGAATTGACTCATCTGTTGCTAAGAGGTAAATCTGAAAGAATTTTACCTTAGCAGCAGATTTTCTTTCAATTGTATTTGACCACAGAGCTGTATTTTCAGGGACCATCACAAGAAGATAGCATTCAATGGAGTGGAATTCGGGGAAAACTGCTGAAGAGTGAATCCTCCTCGATTACTTCTAGAGGTCTTACAACCTCTGTCTCTGACTTTGCCCTTCTTCCTACTATCCCAAGAATCACTTGCATTTTGATATATTTTTTCCTTCAAACCTCAGAAGTAGAAATAGCCTCTCCAAATATTCTCGTTCTCTCTCTCTCTCTCTCTCTCTCTCTCTCTCTCTCTCTCTCTCTCTTTCTCTCTCTCTCTCTCGTTTTTCTGTTTGTTTGTTTGGTTGGTTTGGTTTGTTTTTTTGGTTATTGTTAATCCTCACCCCAGCATATTTTTCCATTGTTTTTAGGGAGAGTAGAAGAGAGAGGGGAGAGATGGAGAGAAACATTGCTGTGAGAGAAACATATCAATTGGTTGCCTTTTGCACGAGCCCCCGCCAGGGAAGAGCCTGCAACCAAGTTACATGCCCTTGATCAGAAGTGAACCTGGAGCCTTTAGGTCTACAGGCCAATGCTCTATCCACTGAGCCAAACTAGCTAGGGCTGAGTGATATTTTTTCCCCCTTAACTCTCTTCATTTATTTATTTTTATTTTTTTCTTTAGTGATTAAGGTGATACATATGTGTACTTATAGACCCATTCCCACCCCCCACCTCCCCACTCATGTCCTCGCCTCCCCCCCTGTTGTCTGTGCCTGTTGGTTAGGCTTATATGCATGCACACAAGTCCTTTGATCGATCTTCCTCCCCTCCTCTCTTCCCCTCTGAGATTTGATGCTCTGATAGATGCTTCTTTGTATCTGAATCTCTTTTTGTTCATCAGTTTATGTTGTCCATTCTGTTCCATATACGAGTGAGATCATGTGATATTTATCTTTCTCTAACTGGCTTATTTCACTTAGAATAATGTTCTCCAGTTCCATCCTTCATAGTTTTCTACATTTTCCTGTGATTTCTGCGTATTATAACCCTTAAAGCAAGCCTCTATTTTGGAAAGAGAAAGTGTTTCCTGCCCTTTGTTTCACTGATAATTGGAGATAATACATTTTTCAAACACAGATAATTCGAGGCATTATAGTAATGATGTTTATAACCAAAAGGGATTAGGTTTAAAAAGTAACCAAAAACGTATGATATTCAAGTTATAAAAATTATAATGCTGTGTGTCAGTTTATTTGCTCCTAATGTTAAAACTCTCTCAGATCAATTGAAGCCATAGAAAAGTATATTTGAGTAGAAATATTAATTTTGTCTCTTTTATATTCTGCATCTACTCTGCACATATGTCTACTCAACCTTTCTTTAACAAAAATGAAATTATCACACCACTTAATCATTAATGACATAAGGATTATGATCCTCATTAACCACTCTCTGCATTCTTCATCCATTTCATCAAGTCCAAACATGCCATCTAATAGGTTTAAAAAGACATATCAGTGCTATTCCACAAGGAATATTAATGTGTTTACCTTTTCTGGAACCACGCTTTTGCCATCCCAGGCATAACCCCTCTTGGTGAAATAGTTTACAGTGGCGAACTCAATCAGGGCAGAGAACACAAAGGCATAGCACACGGCGATAAACCAATCCATAGCAGTTGCATAAGCCACCTTGGGGAGCGAATTCCTGGCACTGATGCTCAAAGTTGTCATGGTGAGCACAGTTGTTACTCCTGTAAAGAAAGAAATGAAGTGAATTTGTCAATTGCTACTACACAATGGCATCACTGGATGGCATGCTACTTGTACAGAGGGAGAACCACAGTACCCCAGAGTGTGTGTGTGTGTGTGTGTGTGTGTGTGTGTGTGTGTGTGTGTGTGTTATTCTGGTCTGTAATGGATGATTTTTCATTTAATCCCAGTGTAGTTTGCAGTTGATGGAATGGCAGTTTGAAGGGGATCTCTTCTAGGTATAAACTACTTCACTGTTGAGCTGTTAATGAAATAGTGAACTTTTTAAAATGGGCATCTTGAACGTGGTGTTCTGGTTAGAAAAGGAAATGATATTCCCTCACTTTCTCCAACTCTTTGAAATAGAAGGCATAGATCACTGTCTCTGATCCACAAGAAAGCTCTGAATCCTCACCTCTGTTTGGTATTATCCCCGTGTACCCCAAATGTTATAAACCAAGAAGATAATAGTGTATTGATGATTGATAAGTGATAGATAACTAAATTATCTTCAGATAATACTTTGTTACATTATTAACTCTTATGCTTTTATACTATTTTTATATTTATTTATTTATTTATTTGTTTGTTTGTTTATTTATTTTGCTGATTTTGAAGTAGCCCCTCTTTTGAAGAAATTCCCGAAATAAGTTGCATGTAACTTGCCTGAGGCTATACATTTCAGAAGAAGCAAAGCCAAAATTTAAACCTTGCAACATTCCCAATGAAATAGTTTTTCTGGGCACTTGGAGCAGAGTCCTGCTTTTTTGCTTGAGATAACTGATTTTCTCTGACCTTGCATATTATTGGAGGATGGCATAGGGATCTTTTGCACATGGATGATCCCCAATTTAGATTTTAAGCTTCTTAAGGCTTCTATTCTATAATTAAGGGCCTTAAATATAGTATTGTGCCTAGCTGATATTTCTAGAATGAACCTTGGTAACCGCATCTTTCACCATTGAATATATGGTTGTTATTTACAAGCAAATTATGTTGCCCCCAACAATCCCATCCCATGTCTTGTCATTGGAACAGAGTAACCCACTGGTAGGGGTACAGCATGTCACTAAGGGCACAGACAGTGGATCTAAGGTTTCTGGTCTTCCTCCACACCACTTCACTTTGTAGCTTCTGACCTTGAGCTGGTTACACAATCTCCTGTCCCTTAGCTTTCTTATTTCTAACTCAAGGATAATAATAGTACACAGGCTTTTCTTTTTAGTGTTAAATAAGATAGTGTAGGGTGTTTGTCCATAGAACAGAGCCTGCAATAAAAACACTCAGTAAATGATGTGTATGATTTTGTATGAATTAAAATATTAATTCTCCACATTACAACCTTCATGAGGGGAGTGGTTTATGTTAAGGTCACTGGTGTATTCTGTGTCTAGCTCGTAGTAGACATCAAATAAAAATCATTTGGCGAAGAAATGAATCAATAAGTTTATGGTTATGGACTCTTTTGTTTGCATCAGTGTAAAAAAGCATAATTAAGATAATATAACACTTTTTATGAAGTACACATTTCTTAAATAATAAATTAGGGAATGACTTTTCCTATTACTAAAAGGTTATTACTCCTTAAGCAATTTTCCATTAGCTTGCCTTCACTTGAAGAACCTAGGGCATTTTAACCATTTTAATAAAAAATAATGTATATTTGTAATTCTTTAGAAGTTCACATTTATAGGTAAATGAAGTATTCCTATACTGTCATATGATATGGTCATTAATGCTTTCTCTCAATGTAAGGAAACCCTGCTTTCATATATGTAAGGAAATAGTTCTGATATTTTCTTAAATTCTAAAAAAATTCACAGGTGTATGATTATGCAATCTGAAAATAGGCTTTAAATATTAATGTTTCTGTGTGTGTGTGTGAGTGTGTGTGTGTGTTTTAATCTAGTATGATCACTTTATGCCTGCATCATTCCAGTTTGTCTCCCAAAATATCAGATCAAATGTCCATTAATCACATCGATTTACTTTCACTGAAGTAGCTTGCTATTTAGAGCAATAATTTTTAAATAATAAACACTGTATAATGTACTAACTTCATATTTTAACATACAATTACTCTTTCATTCTATTTGCAGTAGCACCGGAATAACGTGCCCTCCAAACCCTCGCATGCATGTTTTGATCGGCACTCACCAAAGACGGTCCTTGCCGGTACAGACTCTCTGTTGAGCCAGAAGGAGACTTGGGACAGAATGACGGTCATTATACATGGCAGGTATGTTTGAATAACAAAATAGCCGATCTTTCTTTTCAGGTGGAAATGAGTGGTCATAACAACATATTCTCCTGGAGGGGGAAACAGACAGTAACTCTAAGCAATTTGACCTTGAAAAAAAAAGTTAATCTCTGAGGTTTTCCATCAGCAACAAAGACCTGGGGGTTAGACACATCCTTTCTCCATGTGATACCTAGTTCCTGAAGAGAAAGGCTTTTATCCAGGAAAGAGAAAAAAATAAACTTTAATAACACGACCAAATGGCTCTGAGGATGAGCTTGACATGCCAAGGAAGTCACTGATGGTCTTACATTCTTATCCTGGTACATACATCTAAGACATACCTTTCCTATAATATCAGAAAGACTATCTGTGTCTCTACATGTATTTCATTATTATCTTTTGTTGTTCATGGTGTGCCATTTTAGGAAAATTATTCAAAGAATGTGATCTTAGTGTTCTGAATTATTTAACATTATACTTGTTATATAAACCATTTCCTTACTGAAAAATTAGAATAGGAAAATCTCAGATCTATTAAAATCATCTTCCTAAATTAAACAAAATCTAAGTTTTGCCAAAAAAATATTTTAAAAAGGAAAGAAAAAGGCAGCCAAATCAAAATCACGTTGTAATAATTTAAAAAGGGAAGGAAAAACACAACAAAAAATGGTCTCCTAAATTGGATTAAAAGAATATGTCTAGATAGCAAGTGTTTATACACTAAGCATGTCAAATTATTTTCCTCTAACTCAACAGTCTAGAAGAATTGTAATTCAAATATTCTTGTACATCATGTAACCCCGAGAGAATCTTGTAAGTTAGATGTGACAATATTTGTCATATTACAATGCAAAATTAAGGGGAGTAGAAAAAATAGAAGCAAGGATTTAATTTTGTAAAGCAGAATTGAGTGTTTGTGTAGACCTGGCCTCCATTCTTTGCTTTCTCAAATGTTAGTTACTTGAAGGGTAAATGCCTTGCTTAACCTCTTTGACTTTTTTTCATTTGTTCAATTAAAATGATAGTGTTTACTTCATTATTCCTAAAATGCTGTGAGGATAAAATTAAATGATAGACGTGAGAGTATTTTTTAAACAGTGTGAGTCACTTGTAGATTTGCAGTGTAAAGAAAGAAAGATTAGAAATGTTAATAAGGTAAAAACAGCCTTTAATCCCTGGTAGTATAACTTTGGATTCCACACTCTTAAACTGTGCCTCATCACATTGCTACATTTCCACACAGGCCTGCCTTGCCTGTTACCGGTGTGCCAGAGTATGTGGTTGACAGTACATAATTTGCAGCTCAACTACCCAGGTTCAGATCCCCTGCCATTAGCTGTGGAAAAATAGTTAAGCCTCTCTGGGCCTCAGTTATATCCCATATGTAAATATGGGAATAATAATACTGTCTGCATCATTCAACTATGAGCTTCTTGAGAATAGGAACTGTATGTCCTTCTCCAGGCCTAAGCACAGAACATGAGAAAATAAGGAAAGGAATAGGAGAATAAATGAGTAGCAGATAATTGTACTGGATTTGAAAGCTCATTATGTGCCTTTAAAGGTTTTGCTCTGCCAGTTGAGTAAGTACATTTAAAGCTGTCTCTGACTCATTTTCTTCCCCAAAATATGATGGCTGACTCCAAGGATGGGATTGCACCTCTAAAATCCCAAGTATTGGGTTGAGCCTTATATATTTTGCTCCTGTGTTACAGAATTGGGTATTTTGACCTGCAAGAGGTCACTGATAGTGTGTGTATGAGTTTGTTCCATGTGAGTGCGGATTATAGGCAAGTGGAACCACACCTTCTAACCTTCGAAAAGATTATCTGAATTGATTCTCTCCCCGCAGAGATTTTAAGGTGGAAAAAGATGTTCTTTATTTAATCATTGTCAATGTGTGCGCTCTTTCCTGCCATCATTCCTAGTCTTCTGGCAGAATCAGGGAGGTAATAGCACCGAATGTTATTTATCTTGATGTTTTCAGGGCTCCACTAGGAGATGTGAAATATGGGACTGCAGACTTTACAAAAGATCTTTGTTTCTTCCCACAGAAGTCTATCGAGGTGAAATTTTTTGTTGTTAATCCTCACCCGAGGTTATCTTTCCATTGATTTTAAGGGAGAGTAGAAGAGAAAGGGGAAGACAGAGAGAAACATCCATGTCAGAGAAACACATAGATTGGTTGCCTCATGCATGAGCCCCAACCAGCCTCTGGGCCAGCAGCCAAGGTATGTGCCCTTGACCAGAATCAAACAGAGACCTTTTGGTCTGCAGGCTGATGTTCTGTCCACTGAGCCAAACCAGCTAGGGCATCAAGGTGGATTTTTGATGAGCCAAAGTAGACCCAGAGGAAGTGTAACTATAAGTATTGACTGTCATATTGTGGAGTTGAAAGTGTGCATTGTACTGAACCCCTGTGTTTGAGAATTTGGTTACTATTCTCCTCACCAATACCACCAATATTCATTATGGGAATGGCAAGAAAAAGCTCCAATTTTGTACAGATAAATTTGCCCCTCTGGCACAGAATGATGATTTTTTAATGGACCGAATTTATGAGGTCCAGACAGCTTGGGGTTGATGAGTTGAGCAACTGTCTATCACCTATTGCCCCTCTTTGTGACTGTGCATCTTTCTGAGTAACTAGAATTCGGCTAGGCTGAATCCTTAGGAAGCCAGAGATGAAAGTGGTCTCCAAGTTAATCGGACTAAGACATCAATTTAAAGACATGAGAACTGGGGCTTAGAGAAGGGATACCATGACAAGTCAGTCACTGGTGCCGGGACTGGACTGAAGGTACTCCTTCTGCTGAGTAACATTTGTGGCTTGTATATACTTCTATTGCACAAGTGCTACTGCACTTGAATTACTGTTTCCCTGACATCCTCCAACTTCCATTCTAATGATGATAGAAGGGGGCTTTCTTGAGGAGACATCCTGTGTCTAGTAGTCTGAATGCTTCTAGAAGAGTGATTATTTAGCTAGCAATAAATACAGATTAACCAAATGAAAGTTAAATCCTCCAGTAATCCTTCCTTGATTGTTCTAGGCTGGATTCATTCACTTTTATTTACTTAGCACCTCCTATATTTCAGCTACTACAGTAAATTCTAGGGACACAAAAAAACAGATGTAGTCCCTGCCCTCACAAAAATGTTAACCATGGCACTGACCACTCATTTTGATAGTTATAGTTAATGTGTTTGTCTTACCTTAGACTTCATGGCAGCAAGATCTCTGCCTTGTCTATCGTTGACTCCCTAGTGCCTGACTTAATATCCAGCTTATCATAGCATTCCATTTCTAAAAAGTCAATACTACTCATTTTAATATATTTTCCAACATAACTTGTGAGGAGAAAAAAAATCAGTATTTTCCACATTCTGTGATTTTTTTAGGACTATAGCAACAAGTACTAAATACCATTTTGAGCATTCATTATATAAACATTGCAATCAATGTTTTATGTTATCTCATCTTGAATGCAAAATTATAGAATCCCCATTCTTAGAAGAGATCAAAGTTTATAATTGGCTTTCACAAAGTCACAAGGCTTCTTTTAAGGAACAGGACCATAAATCCTGCCCACATCTTTCTCACTACAAAGCCTAAGACATATCCACTAGGCTACATACATTTTTTAAATTCACTATTTTTAAAATTTGTCAATTCTATGTGTATTTTTAATGTTTTTAAAGCTGAGAAACAACCTTCTCCATTTTCAGAAGAAACAAATTTTGAGCTTTTAGGATAGCCATAGATACTTTAAAGTAAGCAAAACACAAATTCCATTAAGATTGGATTATCCTATAATCTCAGTCAGAAATATTGACTTATTTCTTAAACATGCTAGAATGATCACGATCCCAATATAAAGTCTGAAATCTAAGAAAAAAATGTCTGAGAAAGAAAAAAAAAGCAATCCCACGCTTCCTTATTACTAAGTTGTCTTTAAAAATTACAAATCAAAATGAAGAAATTAATTTAAAATTTTAAAAACACCCATAAAAGTAATTGTTGAGTTTTCCTACACTTTCAGTAATTGAACATAGTTAAATATATTGGGATTTGAGGCGGTAAATTTTACTAATTGTTAGAATCCAAATTTTGTTTATAATTATATGCCTTTAGGATCACAATTAAGCTAGTCACAACATGGATACTTGCATAATTAAACTCTTATCTTATTTCTTGATACAAATTTAAAATTTTGGATCAAGCTTTTTATTATTATTTGATCTATTTCTGAGGATTGCATTGGTAAGGTAGTTATAACTCTAAGAAGGATGGCATGCCATACTTTTAATTCCAGAATGGCATTATCAGTAATGTGATTATATTTCTATAGGATATAGCTAAGGAAGATTCTTGGCTACAGATACAAATGAATTTGTAGAATGAATTGTTTTGGGATGTCCCATGTGTAATGATCAGTGCCATAATTTCACCAGGATTCATTAAGTCATGACAGTAAATGGGGACTAGGTGATATTAATACTTAACATTTATTATTAGAGTTTTTAAAATTAGTTATTGATTTTTAGAGGGAGAGAAAAATCAATCTATTATCCATGCTATTTATGCATTCATTTTCTGATTCTTATGTGTGCCCCTAATCTGGTATCAAACCCATACCCTTCATGTAGTGGGACAATGTTTTAACCAACCTAGCTATCCAGCCAAGCCCCACTGAGAGCAGGAACTGTGGTATGTATTTTTAATGGATGTGATTTTTTCTTTCCAACCACCTTGTGAGGTGACCAGGGAGCCTCACAAACAACTGGCAAGGTAGAGGAGTAAGGGTTTAACCCAAACATTCTTCCTTAAGAGTTCACATCCCTAAATTTATGCTCTACTGATCACATAGAATCAGTTATTTATTTTGCAGATAAACACGGGACAAAGGGCATTAAATGAAAAGTCTAAGATGAGAGGTTTCTAGAGATTACACTAGTTTTCAACTCAACCCAGTTGAGTAGTTTTTTATCTTTCTCTTATTGGGATTTTGAAAGACTTACTGAATTACCACATTCTCACGGGGGGAAAAATCTTTTAGGCTCCCTCCTCCATATGTGGAGTTGCCAAATGGTGCTTACCTGTACTGGACTGAACAATCCCCGAGTCTACGGTTTGTCCAAGAAGGTCGTACTGGTTGAGGCGTGACCCATCTTCTGCTACCACCACTGAGCGCGCTGGCTCCCTGGTCCACTCATAAACAACCTCTGCCCTGGTGTAAGCATCTGAAAGGAAAGAATGGAAAACAGCCCATGTGTCATGCCACTCTTCTCCTATGGAGTTGGTGTGCTCTGTCAGCTTCATGTTTTCTAGTTCATGGTTCCAGGAGCAGGCCAGGAACAGAGAGCCCATGTCCCTTAGTTCAGCAACACTAAAACACATGCCCCTGATTCATTCAGTTATCTGTTAGCTCTCATAACGAATGGTCACTAAGCATCTGCAAAGGACAAAACACTTTTCTGAGGCTGTCGTAGTGAACATTAACAAGGTTCCCTGGTCTTAGGGAATGGGCGTTGCAGTGGTGGGGGCAACACCAGATAAGCTAATCAGTGTATACTTTCAAGTAGTGTTAAATACAACAAAGCATACACCACAAATCAGGGGATAGAAAATGAAGGGGGTGCGGCCTGTTTTAGGGACTCAGAGAGGGTCACTGAAGAAGTGCAATTTATAGAAAGGCCTGAGAGAATGAGTCATCTTATGTCATGGCGAATAGTTCCTCTGGATAGAAAAACTAACAAGGTTCTTCCTCCAGGGCAGCTAAAAGTGTGGCATGAGTGAGAACAGACAGAGAGACCAATGTGGCTGGAGTGAAGGCATGAGAGATGAAATAAGGGTGAGGCAGTAGCCTGCATCCAAATTATGCCAGGCTACTATGAGGTTTGATATTCCTACCTATAAGGATAATTTGTGGATTAGATGAACTGATGCATACACAAATGCTTACTGTACTGCCTGGCAGACAGCTAACACATAATACATAATGCCATTGTTAAAAATGAAGCTGGTAATCAGGAGGAATCATAATAGTTCTTGACATAAAACATTCATTAACATGGGAAAAGAATGGGGAACAGGGATTTATCACCCAAGTTCTATTTAGCCAGTCAGCTTGTGAAGTAGTATATCCTTGGGTTTCACTACAGAATGAGACTCACAGAAAAAGAAATCTGTCTCTCCATGACTAGTGCTGGTAGGAGCCTGAAGGCCCTTTGCTATTTTCTTTGCTTGCTGTCTTCCTACACTACCACAGTTTTCTTCTATGAGTCATATACCTTCCCTGAAATAATTGTTTAGATTGCTTATCTAGAGAGAACAGACAGCTGGTTAGGTAAGTCCAGGAGTTGACTCAGTCCTTGTACGTACCTCCCCTGCAGGAAACCAGGAATGCATGATCCCACACACTCTCTCCCCACACACTGGTCAGAAGCAGGGGAGAGGAAGGCCAGAGAACCTGACTCTGGGGCCACAGTTCTCTTGGCTCCTCTAATGTGCACCCTCATATTTAGTAGCAGAAACCAAGAACATTATTATGAAAGGGATTGATCTAAAAGACCTTCAAAAGCAATAATATATACATGAGTTTTATGCAGTATGCAAACAGACCTATAACATCCTGAAGATTTTGATCAGGGTAAATTTTTTTCCTGGCTGCATATTTTAGGTGTAAACTTAATTATTAGCAAACAGTTACCGTATTTGCTGGCATATAAGACGATTTTTTGGCCCTGAAAAATACGTATTTGCCGGCGTATAAGACGACTGGGCATATAAGATGACCCACTAAAATTTCCACTAAAAATACAGAGTTTGTTATATACTCGCCGTATAAGACTACCCCCCACTTGGAGGCATATTTTTCAGGGCCAAAAAGTCGTCTTATACGCCGGCAAATACGGTAATTGTTGCCCTCTGTCAACTACCAGTATTTCCAAATGATAAACAAGCTGATTTATTCTTAAGGTCAAACAAATGTCAGTGATGATAGAAAAGAAACCCAGTCATCTCCATTTATTGGAAAGAGATGTTATCTATTTGGTTCAAGCATCCATACGCCAGTTGTTTTTCTGTGAATACAACTTCAACAGAAATGGAATTTCCCTCTAAATAGTTAAATTCATTCTTTCTAGTCCAATAGATAGAAAATAAGTCCTTTCTCAAATAACATTAAAAAATGCAGTCAGGATTATTATTTACTAGTGGGTGTGGGGGGTGGTGTCTGCACTTCTCTAATCTGGGACCTCTCAAAGGATGTCCTACTGCCGGTTTACAGGGATCAGGCCTAAACCGGCAATCTGATATCTCTCTAGCAATCCAGAACTGCTGGCTCCTAAGCGCTCACCTGCCTGTCTGCCTGCTTGATTGACCCTAACCACTTTGCATTCCAGCCTGCACCCCCAAATGCCCCACCCCACCAGCCTGATCTCTCCCAACTGCCCCCCATGCCAGAGAGCTCATCCTCAACTACCTCCCTTGCCAGCCTGCTCACCTCCAACTTCCCCCCAGCAGTCCTGCTCACTCCAAACTGCCCCCTCCCCCACTGTCCTGATCATCTTCAACTGAAGGCCTGCTGGTCTGCTTACCTCCAATGGCCCCACCCCCCCACCAGCCTGATCATCCACAACTGCCCTCCCCTCTTGGCCTCTAACCACCTCTACCTCAGCCCCACCATCATGGCTTTGTCCAGAAGAAAGTGCAGAAAGTCCCTAGAAAGGTCTCCCAGTCTAATTAGCATATTACCCTTTTATTAGTACAGATAGAGGCCTGGTGCATGGGTGGGACCCGGCAGGTTTGCACTGAAGGGTGTCCGGGATAAGGTGTGGGTTCCCTTGGGACATGGGACAGCCTGGGTGAGGGGCCTGCAGTGGTTTGCAAACCAGCCATGCCCCCATGGGGTAAGGGTCCCAGCCGGAGTACCTGGCTAGCCTGTATGAGGGGCTGATGGCTGCTTGCAAGCTGGTCAAGCCCCCCAGTGGAAACCCTCACCTCCTGGGGGTGTGGCCAGCCTGGGTCAGGGGCTGAGGGCTATTTGCAGGCTGGCCACATCCCCTGGCAACCCAAGCTCCCAGCCCCTCCATTTTTTTCTTTCTTTCTTTCTTTCTTTCTTTCTTTCTTTCTTTCTTTCTTTCTTTCTTTCTTTCTTTCTTTCTTTTTTTTTTTGTGCCTCCTTGAGTGGAGGCCAGATCCAGCTGGAAGCATTTATCTGGGATTTATTTATTTCCTATAATTGAAACTTTGTAGCCTTAAGCAGAGGCCAGGGCCAGCCATGGAAGGCAGGAAGCTTGGCTTTCTCCATCACAATGGGGGTGGGGTGGGGAAGGACCCCAAGTTTTCTGTGCATTCCAGCTCTGAGGCTGCCTCCATCTTTGTTGGGTTAATTTGCATACTTGCTCTGATTGGCTGATAGGCATAGTGGAGATACATTGAATTTGCATGTTTCTTTTTTATTAGTGTAGATAGGTGTGGCTAAGTGGTTGAGCATTGACCTATGATCCCAGACATTGAGATGTGATTGCCAGTCAGGGTACATGTCAGGGTTGTGGGCTTGGTCCCAGTGTAGGGCATGCAGGAGGCAGCTGATTATTGATTTTTCTTTTTCTTTTTTTTTAAATATATTTTATTAACATTTTGCATAGAGGAAGAGAGAGGGATAGAGAGCTAGAAACTTCGATGAGAGAGAAACATCGACCGGCTGCCTCTTGCACACCCCCCACTGGGGATGTGACCGCAACCAAGGTACATGCCCTTGACCGGAATCGAACCTGGGACCTTTCTGTCCGCAGACCGACACTCTACCATTGAGCCAAACCGGTTTTGGCGATTATTGATTTTTCTATCTCTCTCCCTCTCCCTTTCTCCCTGAAATCAATAAAAATATAAAAGATTATTAATTTTACAATATATTGCAACAATTCACTAAACTTTCTTGATGCTCTTTATAGATCTAACAAACTTAACTAATTAGAGATTTCTCGCTTATGTAAAGACTTAGCCCTCTCATTAAAAAAATAATTAGAAATGAGAATAAGTTTACTCACAGCTTCCGAATTTTAGTGGGCAGGCATGGGCATCCATAGGGAAGTCCTCCAGATGCATTGGGCATTCGGCTCGCACTGTCAGCCTTATCATTTCAGGAAAAAATATGGGACACAAAGAAGAGTCCTATAGGTTAGATACTTCCTGATACATACAAATGTGATATTATTACCTATAGCAAATATATTAACAAAGCAGGGAGAGAGGCATAACTGTAGCACTATATTGAGCCGTTAGTAATCAAATGATCTAAAAAGAATTATTTATAATTATGATTATGTTTTTCCATTTTTGTTTTGAGAAAGTAGGTGACACCTGATTCTGTTTGATTGGGCAAGCATTGCTAATGTTTTCCAAGACAAGTATCATCAGTAATCCACCTAGCAACACTAAATCCTTCAAGGATGAGACTAGATGTAAGCAAATAAATACTTGCAAATTTACCAATTCATCCTTGATTGAGAATAATTCATGGATAGAAAGTGGAAAAAAGGGAGAATATCTCCTTTCCTGTGAGCAGTTCTCCCTACCTCCTCCTCTAAAATAGCATCACATGTATAAATCAAAGGAAGAGGCGACACAGGAACTGTGTCCTCAGGCTGTGTGTAATTGAGGTTAACATAAGTGTCCTGTAGAGTGAACATGTGATCTCACTGTATCACAACCATTGTTTTATTTAAGAAGCCACTGCCTAACTGAAGCCAGGATGATGCTGTGCTTGCCTTTCGTCCATATCTCCTGGGAATGTGAATTCCATTTCCGCTTTAAAAAGAGTACTTAAGAAAGGAATTTGCTGAAATAATTTTGCTCTGCTTTGGTGGAATTTTGAGGGAATTTATGGCCCAATTCCTCACATTATCTTTAGAAAATAATACTCATATTATTGTAATTAGCTAGTTATTCATACTAGGAAATAAGCAAAAGGAAGGCCAGGCATTATAGACATCTCCATCTGGGCAGCTATAAGGTAGATTATTTCAAATTTCAAATATCAATAGATCCTGCTTGGATGATTCTGAAAGGTCTTGGCCTCTATATGATTCTCTATTTTCTCTTTTTTATTTTTTTCATTTTTTAAGTCCTGTTATCTTTATACTAGTTGAGTCCAACATCTAAAGTGATTCTTGAAGCATTTTTCTGTCTTTATATTTGAACTAGAGGCCTGTTGCATGAAGAGATTTGTGCAATAGGCCTTCCTTCCCTTGGCTTCCAGCACCAGTTTTCCTCCCACACCAGTTTTCCTCGGGCATCTGAGACCCAGGCCTTTGCTCCAGCCAGAGTCTGCCTTCTTCATCTTCGCTGCAGACTCCGGCCAGAGTCTGCCTTCTTCTCTGCAGACTCCGGCCAGGGTCTGCAGTCTTGTGTTTGCTGCAGCACTCCACTCCTGCAGATCCCTTTTCCCCCTGCCCTCCCTCTCATAGCAGGCATTCTGCCCCATTTAGACACTCCTTGTCTGGAGAAGCTGGGCAGCTGCCATCCTTGGCCTTCTAATTTGCATATTCACTCTGATTGGCTGTAGGAGTAGCTGAGGTATGGTCAATTTAAATGTTAGTCTGTTATTAGGTAAGATATTTTATTTGAATATTTAGTATATATTTGAATATTAAAAATAAGATGCTAGGAATTCTGGGAGCTCTCTCCAAAGGCAAAATCTCACTCTATTTCCATGCTAAACAGAATCCTCCAAGTCTAGGATTTTATCTTCATTGTTTTTCTATACCAAAGGAATAATTGTACGGTCTGAATTACTAAGTGCTAGCAAGATCTACAAAAACAACATTTTAACAAGTCAACTGGGTATGAAATAGCTATTTCCCATAAAAATGAGTCATAAACATATATAAATATTTTAAAATATTTCTGTTTTCTTAAAAATATTCAAAGTTTTATTTGAGTCATGTTTCCTTCATTCAGCCATAAATAAATGATTGGTATCTAGATGCTAGGATCTCTGGTAATCTTAAATTGTGGGGAATGTTTATAAAACAATAAAGCATAAATATATACTAGTCTTCAATTTAAGCAATATTTAAAATATCTATATTCTTAATCTAACTAACAATATCATTATGAATCCATACACCCCTTCAAAATGTATACTTCTACATGGACCTATCATTTCTAAGAATTTTGAACCTTCCTTTCTGTTTTTTCCCTTCTTTATAATTAGAAAGATCTCCATATATACACCTTGAGGTGGCTTTTAGAAATTTAATCTAGACCTTATTGGAATGCAGGAATGTATAAAATTAATTGTAGGGAAAGGAAGTTACTCATATTGCATTGGGAGAAATGCATTGAATTACTTAATATATACTAGTATTATAAACACTTTTATTTTATCTAGTCATTTTACATAACACTGAATACTTGTGTAATAGTTCAGCTAGCTTATTTCTCATAATAATTATTGAAGTTGAATAATAGGGAAATAATGAGAGCAGATGTCCTACCATTGCCTATCAGCTTGAAGGTCACCTACCCAGGGAAAAAAAAGGAAGGACAAAAAGGGATCCGTCCTCCTTACCTCATGGTGTACAGTAAGGTGCCATCTTCCGTGATCCTCAGGAGTTTGTTAGGCATGGTCATGTTGTGTGCCACTGACTTCTTTCCATTGTGGAAAAAGGTATCTGGAGTCCAGATCTTGCTTGCCATGAGGTTATTTAACCGGAGAACTGTCATGGGTCCTTTAAATTTCAACCTTTCATCCTTCCAGCTTTGACGGAAAAATACATCTATGGTATATTCCTAGGTAATTATGGAAAATGGCAAAGAGTTTACTGTGCTGTAATTTGCAATGCAAATACCTTATACTGACAATGCATAATTTTTGCAACTTTAGAAGTAAAATATGAGCTCAGTGATATTTCTAGGAGTAAGCTTGTGGTGGCCTATACATGTCAATGTCAAGTGAATCACTGGTTGGTATAATCATTTTCTGAAATATTTCTTGGATCTAGTTATCTCCTCAGATAAATGAAAATAACACTCTGCCCCCAACCCACCTCCACTACACCAGCACCTGAAAAGAGAAAATCTCTTGCAAATAAAAATGGAAGTCATGTTAGAAGTTATTACAAATAAGAACACTTTTTAATGAGACAATTCCAATTATAAAGATAAAGCATAGTGTTTTGGAGGGCCCTTCAGGGTATCTGGAGACCTCATACGCAATCCCAAATCATTCATGATTCCAATTGAGTGTAACAATCCTATCTCTGTTTTTTTGTTAAATTAAACATTTTTTATCATAGAAAATGTAGAAAACTTTCAACTCTACACAATAAAGATGAATATGAAAATAAGGAATCTGTTTTGCTGATAATTTGGATCTTCTCCAAAGAAACAAAGAATATAGAACATGTGTGTGTGTGTGTGTGTGTGTGTGTGTGTGTGTGTGCGCGCGTATTTGTGAATGTATAGGACACATGATAAATGTATGAAACCTGTCATCATTCACAGCCAGGGACTCTGTCTATTTGAATAAACACAGCTTTCCTTTTGGCAATACCCAGAGACAAACATCTGCTAACCTGAATACAAGCAATGTGACTTACCAGCTCCTAAAATTGAAAACGGTACTATCCATCTTCCTTGCAGGATTTGCTACACTGACACTAAATTTGGAGCTCAATGGTTTGAAATAAAGATTACTGGATTCTCCATTAATCTTAGCATGCTCCAAACTAGACGGAAGGTTAACTTGAAGACATCGTCCTACATTTACTTAACTCTGATGCATCAGAAAGCAGCTTCTGTTGTTTTCTTTAAAATCACATCCACACCAGCTTTTCAGTTTGCAAACTAATGTCTGTGTCTAGGCATTTTGTGCATGAATTTAACTACCTGTTTTTCAGACTTTAAGCAATATTGGGTCAAGCCTGAAGGTTCATCCCTGGCACACCGTTGGCTCTGCTGGGCCTTTACTGACCACTTTATATTGGGTAGTTTATAATGCACTAAGCACAGTGTGAAATTCTGATTGGAACAAAAAGTGTAACATGATGCTAATCTATCTTTGTAGACAAGGGAAGTTACCTTGTTTGATGGCTGGGCTTTTCTGTGTCTGGCAATATTAGATGAAGGCACTAAGATGCATGAGATAGGGATTTACTCACCAGGAAACATTTGTTTAAGCATCTGTTAAATTCAGCAGAGGGAGAAATGGTTTGATTTGGATGCTGTAAGAAAAAGGGTGGTCATAGAATGGTCTCTTTGGTGAGGAGAGAAATGGCAAGGGAGCCTGCAGATTCATTCCACCAGGAAGTGATACAAGTAGTAGTGCTGGTTGTGGGGGAAGAGAGGGAGCTGCGGTGCATTTACTCTGGGCTGTGCATGTCCTCTTCTTTGGACAACAGGCCAATGTATGAGATCATGGTTAGATTAGCATTACTCAGTAATTAGCCACATATACTCTCTTCTCTGTTCAACTGGACTACTTTAACCTGGTCAACAGTAGAGGGAATGGCCACTTGTAAATGAAAGGTCCAAGGATGTGAAATCTAAACTGTCCAGGCCCTCATGAATCTAAAAACTGGGTTCATTTTTTTGCTTGCTCAAAGGATATTTTTGAAGATAAATTTTAATGTAGGATAATAAACTGAAAATATATTTGTTATCAAATCTTTGACAAGATCTATACCAAAGTCAGTGATTTCTAAAATATGTCTTGAAAAAATTCTCACATTTACATGGATATCATTTTACCTCCAGCTTTACTTACCTGTGCTAATAACAGAAAATGAAATCCCCAAGTTCATATAAGATATTCTCTTTTCAAATGATGTACTGGACACACACACACACACACACACACACACACACACACGTAGCAAAACTAATTGGATATGTTTTCATTTCTATTTCTCTTATAAGTGGAAATGAAAACTGAAATAAAAGGAGTTGATAAAGATCAGCTTCTGCCTACTCGAGTGTAAACATTTGGTCTCCCGTGTCCTGAGAACTGCCCCTGCAATATTGCCATGGTAGCAGCAGGTGGCTGCCAGCAGCACATTGTAGAGCATGACCTTGTCCCCAGTAACCATCCATTAGGCCAAGTTAGGCCAGAACCTCTTTTTCTGGAAATTGTAACAAGAGGAAGAAAAGGGCACAGCCATACTATACTGGTTACAGAGATAAATCCTAAACCTGCTAAATAGAGCTGAATGGTCTGTGCCCGCTAAAAGGACTTAGGCCATATTCTGACCTTGTCTAAACCTTGGTTGTCCAATTGATAATGGGGATGATAGCATAACTTATTTTCACTTGCTATTTTGATAAGTTAGTTACTATAAATAAACAGCTTGTCTGGAACTTCGGGAGCTCTCAGTAAATGTTAGAAGTCATTATACATCTCCTATTTTACTATTTTTATGAACATACATTTATCATGGATTTTTTTATGTAGCTGGGAATGAAAAATTACTATTTCTTTGAAATGGCATTAGGGAAGAAATCCTGAGGAAAACAAGAAGGTAATCATAACCAAGCAAAGCAAAGACAGAGGCAAAAGAGAGGACTCCACAGAAGGTTGTCTGAACAAACAGGAAGCAGTGGTGAAGAATTTGTTCAGGGATCACGGTCCCAGCCCCTGACACTCAGATGAAAAGTCTCTCCAAGTTAACCTTGTTCAACAGAGTAGCTCCCTCAAAAATGTAAGGCTTGTTCTGGAGATTGGGCAAAACATCTTATGTTCCTAAATAAGTATTGTAATGAAGTGTTCCCGCTTGCACCATTTATTGCCATCTGGGTGCTTTGGCTTACTACAATGTAAGCATCAGGGAAAGCAGGGATCTGTGGCTCTGCTGCTGGATATTTCTGTCGGAACCCAGTGCCCTGAGAATGTACCGTTTGATTGCTAATTAATGGTTTTTAAAACAAAGTTAAGGAGTTGTCCTAATTTTGTTTTCTATTCCAGTTGAAGTCAGATGCTTAGGGAGCTGTGGAGCCGCTGGGGACAGACAGACTGAGGTCAAGTTGCTCCATAGCTGGGTCACTTGCCTCCTTTGGAAAATGTGAATAATAAGGATACTTACTAGCTAAAATGTTGGGTATTAGGATGAGATGAGATATGGTCTATAAAACCCTTAGCCTGGCGCCTACCGTATCGTAAGTGTCCAATGATACTGAGTGTCAGAATGGCTATTACTAATGAGATACTCTATTAGTTCCCACCTTAAAATCTAGGAAGCTTTTCCTGTCTTAAAAATAGCTTTGTCATTCTGCCTTCCAATTCTGACAGTTGCTAAGTCGTGCTGCTCTGTCTTATGCATAATTCTACTCTAACATGGTTTACATGATTAATCTTCTCAGATGGCCAGGTACCATCTCCACTAGCCACTTAGCAGATCAGTTGCAGACCTATGGCTAGTGTGATTACAGAACAATTCAAATGCTGTCTGGCTCCGGATATTTAGGCAATAGGGAGTATCAGTGGCCTAGACTCCCTCCCCCTTCTTTTTATCTACTATTTGACCAAAGGCCATGCGTGGAAAGTAATTCATGATAATCATGGGGTTAATGGTTTATTAAACATCCTACTGTGTACCTCTGGTCTAAGACTAAAAAAAATAGATATCATTGGTTCCTTAAGTCACAGTTAATCTGAAGCAATATCTCCAAGGCATGCCAACTATTTTTCAAGAGGAAAGTTTTTGATTGCCTAGGGCTTTGTTCATTACTATCTCTTTATAATGCCTACTGAACATCTACTCTTCGTTAGGCATCATACTAGAAGCTAGAGAAAGAATAGCCATTTATTATTGTTACTAGAGGTCCGGTGCATGAAAGCACCTTCTTCAATCTGAGACCCCTTAAGGGATGTCTGTCTACCAATTTAGATCCAATCCCAGTGGGATCGGGCCTAAATGGGCAATTGGACATCCCTCTCACAATCCAGGACTGCTAGCTCCTAACTATTCACCTGCCTGCCTTCCTTATTGCCCCTAGCCACTTCTGCATGGCAGCCTGATCATCCCTAACCATTCCCATGCCAGCCTGATTGATGTCTAACTGCTCCCCCGCCAGCCTGTTTGCCCCCAACTTCCCTCCTTTGCTGGCCTGGTCACCCCTAACTGCATACCCCTGCAGGGTTGACTGCACCCAACTGCCCTACCTTGCAGGCTAGGTTTTGCTTAATTGCCCTCCCTTGCAGGCCTGGTACCTCCCAACTACCCTCCCCTGCTGGCCATCTTGTGGTGGCCATCTTGTATATACATGGGGGCAGCATCTTTGACCATATGGGGGCAACCATCTTGTGTGTTGAAGTGATGGTCAATCTGCTTATTACTCTTCTATTATATAAGATGATGATGATGATGATGATGATGATGATGAATTATTGCCTGAGTATGATGTCTATAATGTTTTACTTCCTCTCTTGATGTTTCCATTGGTTAGAAGAGCACAGATCCAGTATAAATCATTTGAATGCTCATCTTTCCCTAATACTATTCTATTTGAGGAGGAGAGGAAGGATAACTAATTTAACTTGATGGGTGAATTTGAAAGGAAAAATCAGTCTTGTCAATCATAGCCTCTTCCTCTTGACTTTTCCATTTTGGATGCTGGCTGTTCATAAGGCTCACAAAGTTTTCTGTGCACTTCTCTGCTAGAAGGTTCACATGGACAGTCTACACCCTAGCAGTGGGAGGCCAACACTGCCTCTTGACTAGGTGGGTTAATCTGGATGATCCTGGGGTTTCCTCTCAGAAAACTCACTTTTCTGCAGATAAAAGCCACCTTCTGCCATACCATTATTAGTAATAAAGGTGATTTTGTCATATTCCATATCCCTTACTCATTGTCTTATTTCTCAAAAGGTTCAGAACTCAAGTTGGGAAAATGGTGATATTTATTAAGTCCCTTGAGACCTTAATTTTTAAAGATAATATAGACTTTTAGACCTATTCCAATTAAGTAATAATTTAACACTTTTGGTAAGCTAGCAGCACACTGATACTGTGAGGAATGTGAAACTCTATCTTAGTATTTTTTCATCACTTTAGGAAAATAAGACATAAGAAAATTAACTTTACAAAGCACTGCTCTATGTAAGGTTAAATTGTTTTTTACAGTCAGTAAATGTAATTAGAATGCTGAAAAGGAAAGTTATTTTGATATTAGATTAATTAAAACATTTTTTTTTCATAAAGCATTTGGGTCTTGATTTGGGCCTTTGTGGAAATACAGGATTTAGATGGGTATAGAATAGAGAAAATTTCCATGAAGGGTACATAAGGAGTTCAAAGGCAAAAATAGTAATTATTATTTATTGAGTACTATCAGTAGACACTTCAGTTGCGTATCTCATTTAAAATTCCTAACAATCTTGCCAAAATCAGTTTGGCTCAGTGGATAGAGCATTGGTCTGCGGACTGAAAGGTCCCAGGTTCGTTTTCAGTCAAGAGCATGTACATTGGTTGCGGGCACATCCCCAGTAGGGGGTGTGCAGGAGCCAGCTGGTCGATGTTTCTCTCTCATCGATGTTTCTAGCTCTCTATCCCTCTCCCTTCCTCTCTGTAAAAAATCAATAAAATATTAAATAAATATATAAATAAATAAAATTCCTAACAATCTGAACAATAGATTTATTTTTTAAAATCCCAACAATCTTATAATAATAGCTAATAATAGTAACCTACCCACTATAAGTTTTAGTGATTTGCCCAAGGTATGCTATTGTTAAGTGAGGAGATTTGCATGCAGCCAGCCTGAATCCTAGAGCCAGTCCTTCTAACCCCCAAGTTGTATTTGTCTCACACAAATGATTAAATAGTCAATATTTAGAATAAGTGAGGACACATTAGTAAAATCATTTATTGACTGTATGGAATACAAGCAGAGAAGTTTAAATTTAACCTTAAATGTGACTGAGATCTATGAAATCTTAATTAGAAAAGTAGCATGAGAGAATGGTAGGTGTGAAGGCGGAGTTCCCACCGGAAGAATCACAATAGATCCTCTGAGAGTAATCAGTATAGCAACTATTGTATCACACAGTATTTCAATAAGCAGTCACTTCTGATAACCCCATGAGGTATTATTATCATTACTTCCATCCTACACATGAAGAAACTGAGGCAGAAAGATATTACCCAAGGAACTATCCTTATAAGTGGAGGAGCTGAGTTCATAAACCCAGATATTCTGGTTCAGAAATCTGTATTGTTACCCACCACTCTGCTGTCTCTCACGTACTCCACTGACCCTAATTTGTAACAGTTGGTACATTTCATGACTTGCTCTATGGTCTAAATTATCCTGAGCCCGCATCTCCCAATGTTTGACTCACAGGCATTAGGTCTATAGAATGTCTACAGGTGTTACATGAAGGAAAAGGATTTTGATAAATACAATTGGAAGATACTAGGTTATATGATGTTAATCAGCTTCCTTATTGTAGAACTTGTCAGTTTTTACCCTGCCAAGGTGGGTGCATTGTAAATTTCACACTTTGGGAAGTGCTGGTCTCAGTTGATATTTTCTATAACCTTTATTCTGAGTCATCTGAGCTACTAATAAATCAGGACTTTTACATTAATATGCCATTTCAAAAATAATAGTCAATTAATAGATCTTTGAAATGTTCATAATGAGGTATCTTCGTTGCCTCCTTGTAATTTTTTTTCATATATAGGAGCTTGGCTATTAGGATTTTGGAAACATTATTGAATACCTGAGGATCTCTACCTGCGCACCAGTGCCCGTCAGATGGAAGAGAAATGCATGTTAATCATTGGGATTGGGACAAGAAAGAACAGGTATGTTTTCATTTTATTCACACTCTTGATAACAATTTAATGAATGCCTTTTTTGTAATGAAACAGAATACTTCTTACTATTATATTTTAACTATATCTCTGTCTAATTCTGGTCAAATATGTATTAAGATTTTATATTCATTTCCCCTTTGCAGCCAAAAAAATTCAGAAATGGCAATATTTATGGCTATTCCATAATATTGCTGGCTACTCAGAAACCTAGAATCCTCCTAACTAAAATGGAAGATAACTTACACTCACACTATTTGCATTACAGAACATAAACCAAGCAAAGCTGTCACTTCAGGGATGGAAATAAAGAAGACTGTAGTGATTGATAACCATAAATAGTCTTGGCCAGATAAATAAATGGGCATTTTCTATCATATAAATATTACGTATACATTTTATATTATATGTTATACACATAGGCACAAAGCTATAGTCAAGTTATTTCCGGTTGTTCCCTAAATACTTAGTATATATTTTTCTTTCAAAAGTAAATTTAGAAAACATCCCAAGAGAGCAAAAAAAAAAAATGCAGCGTCACTCACCATATCATGGTCGGAAACGGGTCCGAAGCTGGTGACGAAGATATCAGTCTTCACTTCAGTTACGCGCTCTGGTGAAGCAGAAAATTGGGACCGTGAATGTCTATCAACAGCCCTTATTAGATCTCACCGCTACACGCTTACACCCAAATGGGAAATGTATTGGCTTTGATTAGCTATTTCTAAAAATGGCCCGCTGTGTAGTCCTGATAATTTGCTGCTTACACGTGAAATTTCACAGTTAATATTTTTCAATGGAGAACAGAGCCTAAATATGCTATTTTAGGAGGTGGAAACTTTATGGAGAAGTCAGCTACTGCTTAATGAATTCTCCAAGAATGGCCACACTTTCCTAAACGATACAAGGCCATTTCACATTGCAATAAAAAGGCGTTAGCATGTGGCTATGGTTTAAGCGTCTATGGTCTCACACAGCTTGCCAGATCCGTTAGGTATTTTGCCACTCTTGGTAAGTATATAGTGTATGGTAGCAAGCTTTATTAACTCTTTATGGACTCAAGAGTATGCTTTATAAATTATTGCTTTCTGCGACTAAATCATAACTGAATTACCCAAATTACTCCCTGGAAAAACCTGACAACTCATATGAATATCTTCAATTTTGAAGATAAGAAGCATATATTATGGCACAGAAAAGTTCATTTAATAGATTCAATTTCAAGTTCAATACGATTTTATTGTATTGGTCTCTGAGGCATATATACCAACCAACAAAACATATATTTATTGAAGTTTTCTAACAACTCAACACAGACATTTTTAAGGAAAGACATTCATTTGCACACAAAAAATAGAAAAATGTTTCTTTCATAAAAGGAAACAATTTGTTGAGAGGTGAGAATGAAAAACAGATGACTTTGTAATTTCCAGCTTTAGCTCTGAGAAATAACACCCCAGTATATTAAGCAATTTATTTTATTTATTGGGACATATATCTCTGGCATAGGACATTAAAATGGTGATCCAATATATGTGATAATAAATTTTTTGAATATCAATTTTATCCCTCAGCAGTTCACTTGTACACAGTCAATACTCTCTGAGCAAATTTTTCTCAAAGAAGTCATGTTATACAGTACACATAATGTGTACCTCACAATATAAAATAATTTGAAGGTGGAGATAGCCCCTTTAATAACCAATATAATATTTTTGGCTTCTTTTTGTTTGTTTTTGCAAACAATTTTGTCTGTTTGTTCCAAAATGCATTAAGAGATGGTTAACATAAAGAGTTATCTGGGTTTACTTTTTAAATTTTCAAAATGGAGGATATAGGCTGAGACAATAAAATAGAGTTGAGTTTTCAGAACTCACTTGGGGCCTCAGTTTTAATATTCTGCACCAACTGTGCAGCTTTAGAGGAAAGAACAGCTGTCAGCAATAAATCTCAGCTATATTAACCATTTGCCCCTGCTATGGGTGCCCATGCTTGTAAGCCCCTTCCAGCAGCCATTCGTTTCCAAGGTTGAGTTTAGGTTCTCTCCAGATTATAAATTATGAGATTTATGGTGAACATCTTAAAAATCTGAGTGACGTTTATGGCATTAAAATTATATCCACTTTTATGTTTGTAGCAGGGATCTGATATTAATTGCATGATAATTTGAGAAACGCGTGAATGCCTGTCTGCACTGGGCAGTGCTGGGCGGCATGGGGCAGCTCTCCCGGACTACTCTACCATGATTACCTACATCATGAGTACAGGGAGGGTAACACTTCTGCTCTGTAAGGTATTTCCCCAGGGTAGCTGGCTTTACAAAAATTAGCTTACCAGATGTTTTGGGAGCAGCCAATCTGTTTTATCTAGCATGATAAAATGTTCTGAAGCAGTGAGATATTCACTTGACAAATATATGTGCTGTTTCCCTCTGATGTTTTTAGCTTGCTAATAGGTCACTGTGCTACATAAGTGACAAATTATTATAAAGGCCCAGAAGCCTGTTTGTAAAGATCATCGTATCATTCAAACAGAACATAAAACATGGTTAAGTTTTCATACATTTATTGCCAGACATAATTGTTACTGTGCATGTAGGGATTAGGCATAAATGGAAAACAGGTCACATCAACGGCTATAACCACATTTTAAAGTCTATTTATTATTTTATCTATCCTTGCCCCTAAGTGTATTTGCCATACCAGTTCATAATCTTCCAGTATTACTACTTATTTTTTGCCAGCCATCTCCCTCCGAGGTTTCCCAAAACTCACCACTGTACTATTCCAAGGTAGATACCTGACTAAGAGCCTCACCTCATGAGTCTTGAAATGATCTTTTCACCATGCACTATCATGGACAACCACCATCCACATAAACCCACTATTAATATATTGATGCATTTCCTTATATATTTTCTATTCAAATATATATTTAATGATTATCCTCAAATAGCATTCTCACCCAGTTGAGTTTAGTGTCGGTAAACAAGGGATAGACACCTTTGACAACAAGTATGTCTCTTGCTGTAACTTACCACGAAGTCCCTAAGTGGGCCCTATAGTGATTCTTCTTTAAGGCAGAGAAATCGGAAGTGTAAAGTTTTAAGATAGCCAGAGGATTGTTGGGAATGAACTTCAGCCAAATTGTAATTAGTGGTTAACTTGCTTTTTTTGGCAAAGAAACGGTGGTCTAGAATCAAGACCTCTTGAGGTTCAGGTTGAGGCTTCAATGGAAGATGTGCTCATATGCATACTCTTTGAGATTTAGGAAAATGGTTGAGATATATTCTTTTCACCAAATCTGGGAAAATTTAATCATGTCTTCCTCTCCCTTCAGGTTGAAATCGCCATGGGGTAGGAGGAGGGTGTCTGTCTATGTAAATTATTTATTATCTAAGGAATACTAGAACATTAGGATCTAAACCATCTGCTCTAATGCCAGACTTTATTGACTTAGTGCTAGATTCTAAAGTGTAATTAGAAATACTCAAAGTCCTTCTCTGGATCACATGATGAAAAGACAAGAAATTTTTATTTTTCCAAATACTCTAGTTAAGAGCATGCAACATGAATCTGGAACTTCTAATGAAGGTCAGCTAGAATGTTTATACACCAAGCCAAAGTTAAACATAAATGAACCCCTTTGTATAACTAGGAAATAGTCTGAAAATGAAGATCATTTAAAATTACTTGTTTGGAAGACATGTTGAAAGAACAGATTAATCAGCATATTTTTTTCAATCAAACATTTTTTTCATAATAATCCTTCACTGTCCAATGTACAAAACAACAACAAAATTATTTAAATGCATACACATGTTCCAGTTTTCAAGGGAGTAACATGGAATAGAGTTACATAAAACAGAATTATGATGATGATGATTGCTCTTCTTACAATGATTGGGGAATATCTTCAAGTAGTTCATCAATGTCAATGAAGATTTTATTGATAAATCAATTCAAATAATTCTTTTAACAAGCACAAATTGCAAAGATGCATTCATGTATAAAACATATATACCCACAGACAAATGCACACATATATGTATACATATATGCACGCTATATTATATACTATAACTGCTAGACCACAGTAGATCTGTTCTTACTTGGGATGTCTTACAATGTTGATAACCCGCTGATAAGTATTGAAATAACAGATGTTTCGCAGTGATAATTCAAAAAGATGATTAGTGCTTGAGGCAAAAATGAGAAAAGCAGTGGACTATAGTAAGCAGTAAGCACAGTGGAGATTCTGAGTCAAAAGACTCTGGTTTTAACTGTGATTTTCCTGAAGAACAAGCTGCATGATTTTAGGTACTATCCTTTAACCCCTCTGAGCATTCGTGGCTATTAATAATGAAATTCTCATCTCAAAAAAAAGACTTGCACAGCTGACTTCATTGCATTGACGTGAGGGTTAAATAAGATTGTGATACCAAAAATGCTTTGAGATGAATCTGTTGGGTATATTAAATTCCTCAGCAAATGTATGTGTAGCATTTTCCGTGTCAGGCAGGTAACAGTAACACATTAGTGAGCAAAAATGCAAATGTTCTTGTTCTTCTGTAGCATATCTCATAGTATTTGAGAAAACATGTTTTAGATAGATTAGAAACAGATTAGATAAATAGGTATTATATATATTTATGTACAAATATACAAAATATACTAATAAATTTCAGATTACTGGGAATTCTCTGAAAGAATGTCTTTTGAAGACATGGCTGTAAACTACTTAAAAGATGAGAAAACATCAGGGAGAGGCAGATCAAGGGAAAGACGTTTCATGGAGAGGAAAGAACAAGATTCAAAGTAAGTGTGTTATGTTTAGGAAACCGAAAGTTTGCCTTTGCTGGTGTACTCAGTGGGTTGAGCATAGTTCCATGTACCTAAGGGATCTGGTTTGATTCCAGGTCAGGGCATATACCCAGGTTTCAGGTTTGATCCCCAAACTGGGTGTTTGGGGGAGACAACTGGTTGATATTTTTCTCAATGATTCTCTTTTCCCGCCCCTTCTCCCTTCCTCTAGCTCTAAACAAAACAAAACAAAGCAAAACAAAGGTTAATATGTCCGGAGCCTGTTGTTGCTTATGATCATGATATAAGATGACACTCTAGTGGCAAATAGGCACACACCTAAAGATCTTGGTGCATTTCACTAAGCAGTTGACCTTTATCCTAATGCAAAGAGAAGCCTTTGGGTAATGAAGTGAAATTATGTCAGTTGCAGTTTAAAAAGATGGCTAAGTGAAAAATCGGCTAAACTCAGTCGATAGAGCATCCATGTGCGGACTGAAGGGTCCCAGGTTTGATTCCGGTCAAGGGCATGTACATTGGTTGTGGGCACATCCCCAGTAGGGGGTGTGCAGAAGGCAGCTGGTCGATAATTCTCTTTCATCGATGTTTCTAACTCTCTATCCCTTTCCCTTCCTCTCTGTAAAAAATCAATAAAATATATTTTAAAAATAAATAAATAAAATATAAAGATGGCTAATACTATGTGAATAATGCATTGCAAGAGTGTTCAAAAGGGGGTTGGGGAGGCAATCAACAGTGAAAAATTATAGGTGGTATTTTATTAGAAACTAGAGATGCAGTGCACAAATTTGTGCACAGCTGGGGTCTAGCCAGACCACTTCAGTCTGGGCCGGCCAGAGGAGGGTTCACGGGGGGTTGACTGGCTGGCTGGCCCTGCTCCTGATCAGGGTAAGCGTGGCCAGTCGGGTTAGGGCCAGCCAGAGGAAGAGGAGAACAGAAGGTTGGTGTGCCAGCCCCATTCTGTAATCAAACTCTGGGTCAAGGGAACAATTTGCATATTAGGCTTTTATTATATAGGATGCCTATCACAACTTATTTACTACGGCACTGGCCATAGTTTCACTGGGAATGCTATCTACTGTGGCACTCAGAGTATTCACTACGCCGAGTCCCAAGGACTTGTACCTTAAGAAGGAGGTCTACGGCCTCCTCTAAGCTTCTTTGTGGTCTATCAGTCTATGGAGGCAGTTGCTATATGGAGACTAACTGGAATCACATTAGTCATCAGAATAAAGTGTATCTTTAAGTTTTACTTTGAAAAGGTCCTGTTTGGAAATTGAAAATATCCCGGACTCCCTACATAAATATCAATGCATGCTGCTGGATTGGGCAATGTTTCTGCTGCCCGCCAATGTTTCTGGAACATTCTTCATTTTCATCCCTTAATGCGTTAGCCTAGTTGGCAGCTTTCCCTATTTGGTATGTAGTGCTACTTAATTGTGTATGTGCTTAGCTGCTGAAGATGCAGAGCGGGTGGAGACTCCCACCTCAAGGTGTCTAAATAGTTCCCGCTCCTTTGTTCCTTTGCATTTTAAGAACTCAGGTGATACAAGCAACTCCCGGGGTGGGGGGAACAAAAGTAAATTTTACTGTGGCAGACATTTATCTCAGTTCCGCTGAGAAATGTCCTCCTTTGCTCCTTACATTAAGGGCAGTTTCTCTAGAGAGAGGGCTAACAACCATTAGAAAAAAGTATGGTTGCTGTGTTCAAGGAATGGGTTTCTTCCCTTCTATGTTAGGTCTTGATTGTGTAACCTGCAGTCACTTTGCGGTAAGATACTTCTTTTTTCCCCATTTTAGCTATATGCGAACAATGATACAACAATCTCGGAGGGAGGCAGCGTCCACTTAGGACCTTGTCCTCTGATGTTTTCTGAAGTGGCCGCATTCCTGATGATTAATAATGAGATTGTTGTCTCAAAAGCCCTCCTACGTTATTTTTCAAATAAAGAATTCAGATCTTACCTGGAAAAAAATCAATCACCTATAGAAAAGATTTATTTAAAAAAATCAACATTGTTTCTAGACAGAAGATGGAAAGTGAAAACTAAATGAAAGGTCAAAATAGCTGCACAAAAAAATCAAGTGCGTCCTTGTACTAGTCATCTGGCCTTTACCAGGAGAGCATAGCCTCAGTGGCTACATTTTATCTTAGGAATTTCTTGGCTCTGCACTGGTAGACAGTTTCTACACACCAGGAAAAGATGAGAATAGAAAATTCCTAAACATGCCGGCACGTCCCTTTGGGTGTTTGGTTGGATTCATTAGAAGGGCTGGCTTCGCGAGCTGACTGGCGATGTCAGCCAGCAAAGGCTAAGAGGAGCTCTCTGTTCATTTTAACAATCCCTCTTGGGTTTGGGTAACTGCCTTTTCACTGAAATTCAACTGCATTATGGGATGTCTAGATATATGATTTCTGTGGAAATAGATTGCATTATGCCAAAGTCTGAGCACCTGCTACACACCTCACTTTGAAAGCACCAGATAAAACTACAGCAAATTCAAAACGAAGAATTCAAGAATAGAATTTCAACAGATAACACTCAAAGCCATTATCTGGCACAGTAGGTATAAGAACAATAATAAAAATTGGATAAATCTAAGTTTTTAAAATTTGTTTTTGGTATTGTCAGTATTTCAGAATTTTCTTTTTTTTATTTTATCAAAAACTATTCCATTGTGACAGAAATTAATTTTGTCCTCTAACCTTTTTCACATAAATATAAAACATATGTTTTAAGTTTAAACATGAATAAAATGATTGCCTATAATCTCAACATCACACAGGGTGGGAAAATTAAAAGATCGTATGGATATCAGATATCTTATAATCTTGAGCTAGAACAGGGCTGAAATTTTTTATAACATATTAACCTATACTGCTTTCTCTATTCCTTCGTAATCTAAACTTCACGAAGTTGCATACAATTTCAAATTGAATTAATCCAATTTTTTCACAGAGCATTTAGTTTTCCAACTTTACATATTTTGATATAAAGACACATATACAAGCCAAGATCCCAACCTAATTCCCCAAGGATGCAGTGCTACCTGGCCAGCTGCACGCATATCCAGCCCAGTCAACTTATGGAGTTGGAGATATTTAAATCTTAAAGCATAAGTCTCTTGTAATAATTGGGCTAAAAGAAGTCTGAAAGTTCTTATACAGGCATAAATAAATCCAAAATTAGTGACATTATATAAATAAGGAGAAAGTCTTCTTTGAGGCAAAGAGTGTTTGTTAAATAACATGTTAGTACTAAAATACCTTAAGAGAAAACTAGTTTATACTCGGTTGGCCAATACTTATCTAACTGATACCTCCAATTAAGTAAAAAAATAAACAAAACAAAAAGCCTAAAATCTATAACACAGAAAAAAGAAGAAAATATTAACTGAATACCTGTTAAGTAGGGATAAACAAAGTCCATTCTTCTACTTATATTCCTACCCATCAGCTCACTTCTATCTACTCTCGTCCATCTGAGTTTGTCATCTGATGAGGCATCCCTTTTCTTTGCCTTCTATATGGTTTGATGATGAAATCTTTGAGATTCCATCATCCTATACATTATTTATTGAGATTAAACTTAAGGCAAGGCAAGTATTTAGAAATTATAACACTATTTTTAGGAAATACCTGTGGTAGGGAGGGAGGAGGTTAAACGTTCTGCAGTCCCTTTAACACGTGACTCAACCAAGATCTCACTTCTTTGGTTCTGTCCTTGGCTGAGTTCCATTTAAAAAAAAAAAAAAACGACTTTTGCCCTAATTTGTTTTCTAAGGAGTGAGATAAAATTATCGAAGCCAAGGTCTTTTGTGTGAGAATGAACCGGTGAACAGGGGGAAGGTCAACCCTCAGCCTGGTGGCCAGCCCCAGACACTAAACGGGATGTCATTAACCTGGCTCACCCTGGGACTTTGTCATATCATCAATAAAGTGTCCCCTGCATACATGGTGGGACAAATGGGAAGGTAAAGGTGTCACTGGAAAGGCATTGCTTGTCATTAAAAACCCAAAAATCTTCCTTCTGAATTAAAGTTTGGATCTGTGTCATGGGTTCTATCTGCAATCCCCTTACCAGAGTACAGGAGGACACTCTGATGGTGGGTGAGCGGCAACCAGATGGGTACAATTCAAAGGGAGCATTATTTAACTTTTTTTTTTTAGAAAGTTGGAGAGAATTCAGAGAATGCAGGTTTCTTTAGTTTATTAGCATCACGGTTAATCAGGAGAAACTTGGGAACATGAATATCAGAAAAGTGTGTACTTTGGTCCCCATTTGAAATGAACAGAGGCATCCTGACTCATCCAGGAACTCTTCTTAATGCTGATCCTTCTCCTTTACCGTGTCTTCATGTTGCTCTCTTCCCCTTCCACTCCCCCCTCACTTCTCTCTCTATTCTCTCCTTAGTTCCAATATCCTTTTTTCTCTCTTCTCTAATCTGTACTTTCCTGTCTCACCCTTCTTTCTGGCTTTTGCCTTCACCCTTTCCCCAAGCATCGTATTCTTCTATACTGACCATGCTTGAGGTCAGTACGGAAGGCCAAGAGCATTTCAAAAACATTCTCCAGGCCCTAGTTGCAAAACAGAAGCAGACCTCCACATCTTCCCCTCAAAGACAGGGATTTTAAATGAGAACAGATTCCACAATTACTGACAATTTTGATTTGTATTTTCTGGCCACTGATTGTATTTTGATTCAGGTTCCCTTAAAGGTTTCTTCATTTATTTTGTACTTAAAAGATGAACAAATTCAACTTATTTTTCTCTTTGTGTTCCTAAATAGAGTATACGAAATCATTAGAATTCCACACGTGCTATTCTTATCTCTTTTATCTCAAACGCAAAGCCCCTTCCAATATATCTTGTTTATATATTATTCTTTTATTTTCATTTTCTCAATATTGCTCTTGGTCTTGAAATGGTAGCCTTGTTAAATAGTTTTATAATATCTGCAGACTGATTTCTGTCATCTGGATGCAGCAAATTAACTATTTTGTTTCTTAGTTATTGGACGATGGGTATATCTCCACAGAGTAATGCTAACCCTTCTGATGCAGTGCATATTTCTGGGGGCAAAAAACAGGTCATAATGAATTTGCACACACAGAGTTTTTTTACATTAGTCTCAAGTCTCAGCTTGTCACATTTTTATATTTTCTGAGGGCATTCGGAACAAAATATCCCTGCCTTCTGCACAATGAGCTGTTATTTTTATAAAACCAGACTTTTGCCATAATAATGAAGAGAGTGAGCCCCTTTTCTTTGCAAGAGTAGATTATCCCAGCTGTGATAATAAACCTAAGAGGAATTTTTACTACCTTATAAGTCATTGACAGTCTCAAATATTTCCTCTGCATATTTTCATCTGAAAGCAAATGGATATTTAAAATAATTCTTTATTGTTGAAAGTATTACATATGTCCTCTTTTTCCCCACATGGATAATATTTTAAATGGTCCATTTTTATAATGGAAATCTTCTGGAATACATGGCCTACCAGAAATCAATGGTAAAGAAATGAAATAAAATAATTTTACAGATAAATATATTTTAGATCCTTTCAATATATGGCCTCCAGACACAATGGAGTTAGCATTTTTCTCTAATTCTGTAGCTGATTATGTGTTTTTTTTCTAAATCTACAGTCTGTATTTAATACTATGAAGAGTAATTTTCAAAATACAGACATTCTCAAAATGTACTTAAAATTTGTAATGACTCGACTCTGAAGGTTTTTGTAATAAACATATGCCATTATATCCTTTAAGGCTAAAAGATACACTCCAAACATTATAAAAATTAAGTTAGTCATTATTATTGAAGTTTTTTCCAAAGTCTCATATCTATTAGATTGAATTTCAATACCTTACAGGATAATACATAAAATAGAAATAGAGAAAAATGTTTTAGCTTTTTAATATTTTAATGTTTATTATAGCCTCAAAATCACTTTTAAGGAATCATAAATATCAGAAAAATTATCTTTAACAAAGATGTAAAGACATTATTCTTTTCAATTTTTCTGAGTC
Organism: Vespertilio murinus; assembly: GCA_963924515.1. Classification (NCBI taxonomy): domain Eukaryota; kingdom Metazoa; phylum Chordata; class Mammalia; order Chiroptera; family Vespertilionidae; genus Vespertilio; species Vespertilio murinus. Next base: position 11,797,086 of record OZ004708.1, read on the forward strand.
CTTGAATTTTCTATTACAACAGTAAATTTTATCCATTTAAATTAAGTAGAATATACATTAACTATAGTCAACTACCTATCTCTCTTCTTTATTTTTTTCTTTTTTGATTAAGGTATTACATATGTATCCTTATCCCCACATTGACCCCCTCACCCCACTCCAGTTTATGCCCTCATCCCCCTGGTGTCTGTGTTCATTGGTTAGGCTTATATGCAATCATTCAAATCATTTGGTTGATCTCTCCTCCTTACCCCCACCTTACCCTACCTTCCCTCTGAGGTTTGATGGTCTGATCAATGCTTCTCTGTCTCTGGGTCTGCTTTTGTTTTATTTGAGTGGATTGATAGACAATAAAAGTAAATTCTATCAAAATAGTATTGTTGCTTTATGAATTAATATTGTTGTTTTGCTAATAAAGAGTGTGTGAATTGTGTGTGTGTGTGTGTGTGTGTGTGTGTGTGTAAAAGTCTTTAACATACTGAGTACTTTGTACAGAGCTTAGAAAGAATACTCATTCATGTGTAAAATTATTAATGGGGTTTCTTAAACTAGAATAAATACCTGGTTTTCTAGATGTCTTTTAAAAATTCTGCTGATTTTGTAAGGATTGAAATCATAGAACCAGAGGAGAATCAGTAAAGAAATGAGATGTATGCCAATCAGCAAGTTAAAAAATCTTGCTTGATATGTTACTATCCTGAGTGTTTCTGCTTTTCACACTTTCCTTCCCTACCTGCAGTCTTCCTAATTTATTTCCAATTTTATGAATCAGGAAATAGTTGTCCTGAAACCAATTCAGATGCTTAGATACATACACAGAGGCATTACATTAATACGTCACATACACCATTACACACTCCATTTTGTAACCCGTACATTTTGTTCCATAAGATTTTTTTCTAAAGGAAAACTCAGTGGAATGCAAACCTCAAGGAATTTGAACAGCAAGTTCTAGAATGAATGTTTGGAATTGGTAAGAAAGGATCCCTGGTAAAAATCTGTGACATATTTCACTTGTGTCTTTGACAAAGCAGTTTCCCTCCCACCCTCGAGACATTAATGGCGTTTGGTAGCGTCAAAATAGACCCATGATGCATGTTCAGGTGATGACAGGAGCCAAAGTATTTTAACAATTACGTCTAAATCCATGCTGACATTCAGTTTTGAACTCTTAAGCTTCTTATTGTTTACACATCTTTGCTATCTAAATGAGGAAGATAACTTTCTTAATATTTCAATTTAATTTTAATATTGTTATTAAATGGTTGCTATAAATTCTTTGGAGAAGGTACACCCTCAGTAATAGTTGGGAATCCTAGATTCTAACCTTGGTTTCTTGTAGGACTTTGTATGTTAATTTATTTCTTTGCTTCACTTGTTTTACTCTGAGATCAATATTTTGTTTTGGCTTCATTAGTCTTTGTTTAACTAAAAAAGATAGATTGATTATCTTATTCAAGGCTCAGTCAAGTAAGTGCATGATGTCTAATGCTATTTACTTTTATTGTTATAAATATCGTGTTATTAAGTCTATCTTTGTCCTAAGCAAAATTTTAGTTGTATACGCAATTACATTCAATTGGTTATAATAAAAAAGTTATTAATATAACCAAATAGCAATACCAATACAAAGAAAAACACACTTATCCTTCAGAAAACGAGGGTCTAAGTTTAAATGCACGGTTTATAAAAATAGCTACCATCTGTCTAATTCACCTTTTACCTCAGAGGCAGTGTTAATCTAATGTAAAATAGTGGATCAATGAGCAATATTCCAAAAGTAATGTTTAGAGCAGTAGATTCAGAGATAGTCTACTTGAATTCAGTGCAGGCGCAGCAATGCCGAATGAAGTAGCTGTACTCTTCAGGCTGCAAGGAAGAATATTAACCCCCATTTCTTCCTTGTCTAGTCAAAGCAGCATATCTTTAATGCTATTATAAGTCTGTATCTGCCTTTTATTACATATGCTTTTGTCTATGGAACTACCCTGGTAAATTCAATATTGAGCAGTCTATTAAAAATAGAGTTAGTCATTTAACTATAGAATGCCATTTTTATTACATTACCATTTAGAGGGAAAGCCAGAATTTAAAAATAGGGCTTAATGTTGTTCTCTAAAGTGAAAATAATAACGTGACCCACCTCCCAGTCCTGGTCTTAGGCGATTGTCATAACCATCTAGGAGTCGGTCCAAAATCCTTGTAAAGACAGTGGTATTGTCTTTGAGTTCATCTTGTGTTGAGGGTTGTCCATAGCTGGAAAAAAAACAGGATAGGAGGTGATAACTAACTGATAACATTTCTACTAAAACCTTTTGCCCTGATTTTCCTGCTTTCCATCCATTGAATCTTAATTTGAAAATTCCCTCTGGTGTAGTGAAAAAACAAGTCTTAGTTTAATTCCTACCATTTTCTCATACTCGTTCTCATGGGGGATAAGCTCTTTATCCTAATATTTCTAACTATGGAAGGAAAATTATCAGGAAATGAGTTCATTCTCTTTACATTCATAGTTCTCAGCACATAAACGCAGTGCTCTAATGTGTTTTTTTGTTTGTTTTTTTCATGGCAAACAAGAAGGTTAATGCATATTGGGGGAGAAATTTTGAGAGATTTCTTCCCAAATAAAAATATAAATATTGATGAGCTACCAAGATAATTAATAGTTTCATTTTAATTTCACTTATCTAACATGGGACATAAGCTAAAATTTCACCTCTTGACATCCCTTTCTTTATCTACTTCGTCTACATACTTGTGTGTTTTGCTTTTGTTCTTTTGCTTTTTCATCCTCACCCGAGGATATTTTTCCATTGATTTTCAGAGTGAGTGGAAAAGAGAGGAAAAGACATATCAATTGGTTGCCTCTTGCACGCACCCCAGCCAGGGCCTGGTCCAGGAGGGGTCTGCAACTGAGGTATGTGTCCTTGACCTGAATCGAACCCAAATCAAATCTGGGACCCTTTAGTCTGCAGGTGGATGCTCTATCCACTGAGCAAAAACCGGCTGGGGCTGTACTTTGCTTTTTTGATGTTATTTCAAGATAATACAGATGAGATAAATAGATAAAATGTGTTTCTTAGTATAATTACATTTTTACATCATTGAGTAGTTTCAATTCATCTGAAGGTTTATGAACCTATTTAATTTTATAATTTGCTTATTCAAGCCTCCAATTAATTGACTTTTTGTCATTTCTGGTCTTGTAAGTAAAAAAAAAACAAAATACCTTAAAAAAGATATGGTCCAATATTCTTAATTTATGGTTTACTAAACTGTACTGTGAGATTGGTGTTTTGTTTAAGAAAACACAGCTACTTGTGAGCAGAGCTTGAAATAGGACCCGGTTTTCTTCACATTTTAGTCTAAAACTTTATTTCTATTCTTCTATATTGGAGTATTGTTTATACTTAAGTCTTTATAGTTGAAGGTGTAATTATGCTTTGCCATTGCTAGTCTTTGAGTTTCAACCACATAGTGACTGCAATTCAAATATTGGGTATTTCTTACTTCAACCACATTATTATATTATTTGTGCTCCTTGAATCATATTTTATGTAATGATGAGGATGACACCTCCAAAATTCCTGTGAGATAGAAGTCTCCTAATTTAGGATGGGTCACAGTCCCTGATATATTACAGTGATAGCTCTGACCTTGAGGAAAAACAATGTGAATTAGAGTACAAAGCAGGAAACTTCCACAAAAATAACACTTTCCTATTTTCTGTTTAATATGCTTTGGCTTGAATCTTGTGTGTTCATATTACTGATCAATCTAAAAAAAAAGTAGTAGAGTATGAAACGAGGATCCACTTATTTTATAGGAGCAAGATATGTTTTATAGGACCAAAATATCATTTCAAAAAAACCCAAAACTTTGTTTAATGAAATTTATATCAGCAAAATGTAATGGCTAATTTTTCTGATTAAGTTTTAATTTGTTAATATTATAATAACTAAATGGAATTCACAATAGTCAGTGCATAGAATATGCCTCTATTAAATGACCTTTAGTTCTCCTAAATTCAACATCAATATCATGCAGATTAAAGGTTTGCTCTCCTTTGGTAAAATTAAACATCTTAGTAGTTTTTTAAATCAAATTTTTAATGAGCTCCGTGTCTTCCAGCAGGCTAATGTCTCATTAGTCGATGATAGCAGTAAAGCAAAAATAGTTTTCTGACTGCAATTATTTACAAAAACTCTGTCACATAACCAACTGTCAAATGTAGCTTTCAAGGATATGAGAAGGTCATCCTGATAAAAATGGGAAAGAAATGTTAGCACACCTTATGTTGTGAGAGGGCCAGATCAAGTAATTAAAGGAAGAAAGTAATAAAATGAGAAGGGGGGAAGATGAGATGGGTGACATGACAGGGCACAATTAGATTGTTACCATGATTCTTAGAATATAGAGTTTGTTATCTATTACTTTTACCTGTATTCTTTTTTTATATATATAACATTCAGGAAATGTGTTTTTTTTCCCTATTCTAACCTGTAAATATATTCACCAATTTTTTTTTGGCATTGGAATACAAATGCCAAAAGATATGCATCCCCACACTCCCAGAAAACCAGTTCTGTTATTGCAATTGGAAAGGTAACCTGATTTTTAAATGGGATTTTATAAACAGGTATTGTTTCTTTATTTCTAATTCACTCCACCCCATTGTAATGGTCAGAGAATAGCCCTAGGATAAATATAATTGATTTGCTATTAAACACTCATGCCGATTTAATGTTTGCTAAACTAAATATATAATTTGGTGAGAAATGTCAGTTACAGCACTTGATTTTGACTCCGTATGAACCACTAGATAATAAAACACTGTGCACTACCTCCATCTACAGGTCGTTACAATAGTAACACTTCATGTAATTTTTTTCAAAAGCAGTGAAGAACATTTACCTCCTCAGATTAAGAGTATCTGGCAATAAAGCATTTCCTGTTCATCTGGTAGTCATTATTTACCACACAAATACCAAAAATAAAAGCAACTTCTCAATTTTAAAAATCCTCCTAAATTTATATTTTCTCAGGCAGGCTCTTCTCTCCTTCCACCTTACACAGAAGGGCTCACTTTCCATTACATTTTGAAGAACCTTAGATTTTTATAATATGTCTAAGACTTTCTTATGGGCCATAGGCATAATCTACATAAGAAATGTAAAGGTAGATAAAGAATTTTGAATATAGTTAAGCATATTATTAAATTTGTCTTATAACTTGTCTCCAAAGTAGTTATGCTTAAATTGAGAATTTCAATTTTATCTAATATTCTCAAATATTTTTCTGGCATATTTTACCTTTGTTATATAAGTAATGTTTTCAAAACATATGTATATGCTTTTATTGAGACTAAGGACTTTCAAATTACAAATATTATTTTGAACTTTTCACTACCATATAGTCCTAAGTTTCTCTACGATTTTACTACTGGTCAAAAATGTTCTTGTTAAAAAATCAACTCACATAATAGGCAGACATTAACTGAGGTAACTTTCCTATGAATAAGAAACCGCTGGTTGTGTTTAGTTACAGATGAACTGTGAAAAAAAAGTTCAATTTAAGACTTAAATTAATACATTCCTCAATAAAAGCATAATACGTGTATTCTAACTAACATACAAATCAGGTGGTTATTTTTTCATACTGCTCTTCTTTATGCTTAACTGGAATCTTATTGCAGTTAAGTTTTTTTTTTTTGAATTCCCTTAGTCATGAATCCATCCAAGGGCAATCTTCTCCCCACTGAAAGAATAAGAGGAAAAGTTAGAGAGATTCTCATGCGGATGTAAAATAAAGCATCCCACCTGCTTCCAGCCAGTGTGCCCAGAAGGAGGGTCCAGGCCCACAGACAGCCAGGGACACGCAGGCTCTGCTTCCTCATCGCGGGCGGGTGCAGCTGAGAAGTAGAACAAGTAGAGATCAATGCCTCTTGTAGGAACATCAGGTTAGAACCAGCAGGGCTGACTGAGGCAGCTCAGATGACTGCTTTGAAGTCAGGAAATGACCTCACTGGGCTATGACACCTCATTGGAAGCACTGGAAACCTGGACCTTCCATTCTCCACGGTCCCTTCCATTTCTCCATTCAGAAACATACCAGTATCTGAATTTCTCCTATAAAAGAATGCAAGCTGAAATGCTTTCAGGTTACAATATTGCTTAACATAAAAACAGTGGGGCATTTTTTCCTCTCTAGGTTTTATGCTTCCTATATAGTTTACATTACTCTCTTCTTGGTTTTTTTGTTTGTTTGTTTGTTTGTTTGTTTTGTTTTGTTTTGTTTTAATCATCTGAGAAACCTGACCTTTCTGATCCACGTTCCTGCAACTGAGCTATGCATTGAAATGTTTAAGTTGGTGTCTGTCACAGAGAGAGAATATTTGGGGACCAGCATGGGGAAGGTTAAAATGCTTTCCTGACTGAATTCATCTTTGCATTCAGGATGTGCCTTGATTTCAGAAGCAACTGTACTTATGTTTAAAAAAATAAAAAAACACCACCCAGCACCACACGAAACACACTGTTGAATGTCAAAGTCGTGCTTGTATTTTCTGCCTGCGATTGCCTTGTTAAATATGCTCCCCAGTGCTTCGGCGAGGCTAAAGGACACACTTCACAGTCAAGCCATGTGCCGGTCTCCCTCGCACGCGCACGCCACACTCACATCGGTGCACGCAAACATGCCCACGCATATCTCTCCAGCCCTCTCGTATTCTGCCAGGTTGCTGTTAGAAAATGTTTCATCTCCAACAGATGGAAGCTGGGTGCTTTGCTTTGCATAAATAAGGAACTCGTTTTTTTCTCTCGTAGGTAAAGTGTAATCAATCACCATCTGATTGTTGAATTTAGACTTCATAGTGAGATGCTGGAGAAATGGAATACGGAAGGCTTAGATAATTTTTTTTAAGTATAGTCTATTGGTGGAGTCAATTTTTAAAAGGCACTGCACTGCCTAGTTAAAGAGCAGATATGGCAACACTTGATTTAATGTGTTGTAAGTCATCCCAGTCACAATATGAGAAACATTTAAGGTATTTGAGAGCGATTTCCTACATGTATAACAAATCTTTTAAAACCTATTTTTCACTAAGCACTCTATAATTTAATGCCATATGCCTTTAAATACAGCTACCAAATGCTTTCCACACTCTGTGGGATCATTTAGATCAGCAAAAACCATTACAAACAGGCATGTAAGCAATACAACATAATGTGTTTAGAGTGAAATGGTCTAGAGATAAGAACTGCCAAGCATCATAGTTTTCCACTTAATTTGCTGTCTGGCTCTGACACAGATGAGTTGTATATGACAGGAAATATGAGATAAATTATATTATGTTAAAATATTGCATCTAAATTGCATGATGATGATGATAAGTCATCCTTTTATTAGTGTTTGACGGCTGTTCTGAAGAAGGGAAAAAAATTAACGGTTTCTCCTACCCTATTGATACGTGTCGGTTTTTTCTTTTTGAAAAATTCCTGAAAGGGTAAATGAAACCAAACAAAACCCCAAGGCAAGGCACCACAGCATTTCTGAGCTCTAATATTTTGGAGAGAGAAAACACAAACCGACCACGGCACTGGAGTTGTTCGGTGAGAAAGTTTCTTGCAAATACAAGCATAATAGTTTAAAACAACCATTAAGCTGCCTCCTTCCTCCCCCTTTTCCACCTCCCACCTCCCCCGCCGAACACGCACTCCAAATGCCCATATTCCATGGCACCCATGTACGACCAATGCTAAGTTGAGTGTTTGCGTCGGAATCAGAGAGAGACCCCCCCCCACACACACACACCGGAGGGGGGCATTTCAGCAGCACGTCCACCCAGAGGGTGGGGGGAGGCATGTTGCAGCTGGCAGGGGAGGCTGGCTCTCCCTTAGCCAGGATGGAACAGTGAGGCAGGAACTTCATTCAGGCTGTGCCCCCCGAAGCCCCTCCCCACCCACCTCCCCCCAGCTCCCTCCGGGGGAGAGGGGAGGTGGGATGGAAAACAACAACAACCTCCATCACCACCACCACAACAACAACTCGACCAAAACAACAGGTCACCACCCACCCACCCCGCGGGGTGCACCCTGCGATCTGCTTCCGAAAGGGGGACCGACCGAGGGAAGGAGCAGACAGAGAGAAAACGCCCCCTCCATGGCCGCGGGGCTCAGCCTGCCTGCGAGAAAAACATGCCGCCTTCGCTCTACCTGCGGTGGGAGCGGGCTGGGTGCTGGTCCCGGTCCCGGTCCCGGTCCCGGTGGTCCCCCTGGGGCTCCCGCGTCGTCCGTGGGCAGCAGCCCGGGCTCTGGGCTCTGCCTCCCGCTGGGCAAAGCCGAAGCCGGGAGGGAGCTCTCCGGAGCTCTGGTGCTGAGGTCTGTGGTGGGAGCTGCACTCACCTCCGGCCCGCGGGCTCCTATGGATGAGGATCAATGAGGATCGATGAGGATCGATGCTCCAGCCCCGGGGGCGGCGGGCGGGCAGTGCGTGCCCGGAGTCCGGGCAGCGGGGAGCGGAGAGGGTCTGCGCCCAGCCTCCGCTCACTCGCACCCGCACCCGCTCTGAGCCATCATGGACTCTGCGCTCCTCCGCCTGCCCCTGCCGAGCGAGGGCTTCACACCCAGATTGGCTCCCCCGAATCCAATCCGCGGCTCGACAACAAAAGATTTCTCTTCGCCGCCGCCGCCGCCGCCGAGACAGTAGTAATACGTCCCAGGGCAAACCGGATGTGAAATAGGCGGTGACTTCATGCCAGGGAGATTTTATTTTAGAAAGGAAGGTGGTACCAGTCTCTGGGTCTGGAGACCAATCCGCCCGTTCTTAGTTATTTATTTATTTTTATTTTTTTTCTTCTCCTATAGATGCAGCACAATGATGGGCCCTAATCCCCTTCTCCCCCCTCCAGCTACAGACTCGGATCCTTCCACCGTCAGTCAGATCCCTGCGAGCTGTCCCTGTGTGTGGGGGGGGGGGGGGACCCGGCTGGGGGAGGGCAGGCGAGGCATGGGCAGAGACCCAGGACCCACATTCAGGATGTTTTTTGGGGGATTTTTTTGTGTCCACTTTGCATTTAGGAGCATGCTATGTCAACGTGTGCCCGTTCACAGCACAGCGGATCGGGGTACCCGGTCCGCCTTTGATCAAAATCGCGACCAGAGCATGCAGATGAATGGAGGCGAGGCGCGAGCAGGAGACGCAGGGCTGCACACATGTGGCGCGCGCTGCCCTCGCCTCCGTCCCCCGCACTCGCACTCCCACACACATGTCTGAGCGCCCGTCTTGCAGAGTCACTCACGAATGGTGAGCGATGGCTGGAAGAGAGTTCTGGACGGCAGGGAACCTGCTTCAGGGTTTCGGGGATCCCCGGTTGTGAGCGCTTCCCAACCCACCTTCTTCCCTGTAGCTTAGGGAGAGGACAGCGAGAGCGTGCTCCCCGCTCCCCAAACAGGGTTTTCACCTTTGGATGCAATTGTCTGTTTACTTGGTGATGGAGAAGACGCAGGCTCCTTACAGGTGAACTGCGCCGGGTCCCTAAGACAAGGAGTCTTCAACTATAATGCATCGCCCAGATCATTTCTAGGCTGGGCATTCCTATCTCCATTCCCAGAATCTTCCCTTTGCCTGCCATGCCATCATTCTGTGGATTGGGAAAAAACGGGAGAGGGGGAGGAGAGATGCACAGAAAGATGTTTAGAAGTCAGGACCCAACCCACCTTCTGCTGTTGACCTCTGCCCTTCTTCTGTTACCTGCCCTGGTGGCTCTCCACCCACGAGTAATAATTATACGTTTAGGGAAGGGGTGTGTGTTTCCATCGCAGTCTCATTAAATCTCTGAGGAGGCAGGGAAGGCTGTCGTTCTCTCCTTGGATTGTGTGAATGGGTGTTTGTAGCAGAGAGGGGATGGAGGATGTCTTCCTGGGAATACTTACTGAAAGGACCCAAGGCGCTGGGAGCTGTCCCTTCAGCACTTTCAGCAGAACTAGGTGGAAAAGCTGGGGTCCCTCCATCCAAGGCTTCTGGTCAATAAACTCTGAACTTCCAACTTTGGGAGTTCATTTTTCCCTAAGAGGACGTCTATCATAGGAGACACTTTTGATAGGGGTAGGGCTTGGCTAAGCAAAGGAAACACCAGTCAATACCACTCACCGGTTTGGATTCCACAAGTGGTCCTTGATTTTGTGCTGCAGCACAATCAGCTTCCAAGATGAAAACATAAGGAAGGTGATTGAAATGACAAGGACTATCGCATTAAAGACCACACTCACAGTTGGGTTTGGTTATCTTCTGTGTTTTCAAAGGGAAAAGTTAGTGGGAAATTATTTCAGAAAAAAAATATATTTGGGGAAGGGAGAATTGAAGACCAGCTTATGATACCCTATTTCTGGGCAGGAGTTGCCTACTCTGTCGAGACTTAACAAATGTTCACATATTCTTAAAGGTACCCAATAAAGAAACATCATAACTTCCCTATGTGACATGAGCCCAATTTTCATTTCCTTTGTTTGGCCATTAATTTAGTTATGTATTGAGCAGTTCTGAGACGAAAACTCGCTTTAGTAAGGTCTGAAACCAGAGGCTAACAATAAGAAAACATGATTTGGTTTTTTTACCTGATAATATATGATGCAATTCCATAGTTTTGTTTTGACTCAGCAAAGACTGATAGCCCTAAAAATGTGATCGTTTAGTGTATTTTTCTCTTAGTTGAATGGTTGCAGCTTCTTTTACTCTCCTCTGCAAATTGAGAATTACTTTATTTCCTATACCTATTGAATACAATCAAGTCACCATACTGATGATGTTTTTATGAGCATAGCCACAGAAACTTGCTCATTTGAACAGTATTCTCTGAGAACAAATCCAGTCACATCTTGCTTCAGACTGTAAGAGTCATGTAACTATCCAACAGGAATCAATTGCATAGCAATCCCATATATTTTCAAATAAGTATTTATAAATATCTATTGGGTATATCTTAAAATATATCACACATATGAAAATGAAAATGTCCATACTATGACTTTCTATTTCAAAAACTCAAAGGTAGTTTTTACTAGATGATTAATGTGTAACTTGTTTTGGGATATGTATGGTATGTTTTTAATAACTAAATTTAATAACTTGTGAGTGTTTAAAATTTGATGATTTGACCATTTTAAAAAATATCAATTGCAACTATCAATTAGGATTGTGTTTATTATTTCCTCCCTAAGGTATTATTGCCATTTGCACATAATGCCAGAGAGAATAAAATATAAGAAATTAATGAAAGGAAATCATTTACTTTATATGGTCTTGTTAATTTAACCCCTTAGATAATTGTTGAAATTATTTTTATTTTTTACCTAGGGGAATGAATCTCTTCAAAGTGTGTGTGAATCTGATTGAAGTTTTGAAATAACAATAACCATATGTTCAAAATTCTTAAAATGTTTACTTGGTGCCAAATAATATGCTAATCAGTTTGCATACATCATGCCATTTAATTCTGAAAATATGACTGTGAGAGAGAGTCTTAATGTCCCCATTTTACAAATTATTCAGTAAATTTTGAATTATGGAGAGCATGAGACTTGCCCAAGGTCCCACAGCTGGTGCATGTTCCTGTTGGAATGCAAACCCAGATATTCTGACTCCAAGGCTTATTCTCTTAACCACGTGTCATTTTGTTACTTTATTTCCTTCGTCTGTGGTAGTGAGCTCAAGTTACAATCCATCTTGTTTATCTTATGTCTATCACTGACCATCTTCATGTCTGTCACATAAAATATTCCTCTAAGTATTTATTCACACTGAGACTTTTTATTTTAATAATCTAGTACATCTAACTGCAATGTATTAGGCTGACTTTAGTCTTTCGTAGGCTTCTGCTGTTTCCCTCCTGCCTTATGGGGCCAGCTGCAAAGGCCTTCCACACGGGCACTAGTTCTGGGCGGAAGGGATTTGAGGTCAAACCTAGGACCAGGGATCCTGGGGAGGCCTAATAGCTCTATTTCTAGTGTTGCAGTCTGGTACATTCTGCTTTTTCTGTCAATTTTAAATGGCAGGGAGCCCTGACCTAATTGAAGAAGTGGCACTGATTCTTTTCAACAGAAATGTTTTTACTTTTTTTCAACTAAATGTGAACCCAAATGAGAGAAAAAAATAGAGTGTTCTCATTAATTCAGCGTGGCTTTTTGTCATTTACAAAATAAATTGGAGTGAGGGAGAAGAAGATACAAGTAAAAACGATGAAATATCAAATAAGCTTCAGCTGAAATCTAGAATGAAGTGGTCATTTTCAAAATAATTGCATGGCTCAGATATATACACTGAAATTATATTTTAACATTAGCATACGGTGAAACGTGGTCATCAGTTTGCAACAATAAGCATACAAGTTATAGTTAGACACAATTTCCCTACATTTGTGTATATATAGTTAAATTTTATATAGAATATTTACATTCACTAAACTAACCTTTTCTTCTAATTTTCTAGTATAAAACAAAGACCATCTTATTAATGAACTATTCTAGCACATCCAAAAGGCTAGCCCATCATTTATAACTGAAATAAAGCTTTGGTTTGGGGAAAGAAAAGATGATGATCTATGTAATTGAGTAATTTTGAACCTTAACCTAGATACTTTTGTTCATCTGGATTACAAATTATTTTGTCCAGCCTGGAAGGCTAGTTTAATATCTCAGCACAGTGAGAGGCATGGTAGGTATCATGAAAACAAAACCAAATTTCCCCCCAAATACTTGAGTCCTAAATATTTGGTCCTCTAAAGGGACTTAGAAATAGTTAGCCACAACCACATTGACAGACCACAGAGACTGTGCAGTTCTTCCTGTGATCTTTGCGGAGGTAGAACCCAGCAAAGGTAGCCCGGCACACTGAATGCCCATCCACGAGCATATGTCTGAGGTCACTGACACCTAATAGCTGTATCTTACTGAAGCTCATGCTTTACAATTAAGCAACAGTACCTCCTTGGCTGCTTATGGCATAACATGGGGGAAAATAATCCTCTTGTGTAACTCCTGAGAGGTGTCCAATGAATGCCATTTTCCTCCTCTTTTATCTGAACATAGAGTCATTATTTTTTCAGCATTTTGGGGCATTGTCAGTAGTATGCCCATGTAACTCATAATGTTGATTGTATTGTCCATATCTTATGTAATAATTAACTGAAACATAAAATATTCAGTTGTCAGATAAGGTACTATGACAAGCTAACTCCCACGCCACTTTAATCCCAGGCCTGTGTTTTTATTTATAAGGTATTCAGAGAAAAAGGACACTTTTCATGGCACCTGCCCTAGGCATAGAGTATTTTATACACCTCCAAACCAAGGAGATTTGAAGAGCCTACGCGCCATGGTAGATCCAACCACAGCTCGTGCTCACACCACAGCTACTACAGCCAGCCATGGAGGCCCCCAGAGTACATTTTACATTATTTTTCCATAAGATCTAAGGACCCAAACAATACCCTTGTATATATGTCATAAATATGACTTAATAATCATTTAAGTAGCACACTATTTATTTTTCTTCTGTGGCAGTTTTCATTTATCAGCAACTCATGTGTAACTAGATTCACCCATTTTCCTTCAGAGTCTTCTCACTTTGTCAAACCCATAAACCCAGGCAGGCAACATACAGATTTATTTAGAGTCAAGAGGAGTGATAATATGCTGATAGTTGAAAGATATTTTAGCATATCAAATAAAATATCAGTAATTTTACCCAGCCATTGTGGATCAATGGTTGAGCATTGACCCATAAACCAAGAGGTCACCAGTTTGATTCCTGGCCAGGGCACATCCTGGGATTGCAGGCTTGATCTGCAGTAGGAGGCATGCAGGGGCAGCCCATCAGTGATTTTCTCTCATCATTGATGTTTCTACCTCTCTCCCTCTCCTTTTTTTCTCTGAAATCAATAAAAATATAACAATATCAATAATTTCCAAAATACTCTAGATATCATTAGCAACTTGAAGAGTGAAATGTAGTAAGTCAGAATGACATAGGGAAGCAGACATTGTTAATTAAAATGTCACAGTTTTAGATGTTATATTTGTAGATGTTATATCCTATATGAGTTGACACAGAAAGCATGTACTCTATTTTTGTGGGGAAATGAAGACATTTAGTGTGTGTGTGTGTGTGTGTGTGTGTGTGTGTGTGTGTGTGTGTACATAGTCTCTTTAAACTCTTTTAAGCCATTAGAATCCTTATCTATCCCTAGTTTTCTTCATTAAGGTGAACATAATGAATAGGTATTTAATCGGTATCATTATTGTTTAGCATGCAGACTGAAAAATAAAGATCTGAGTTGGGGACTCAACTTAGAGAGATTACTTATCAGAAATAATAATAATAAACAGGCACGTTGATACCCAGAAACTGCATTTCATTTATGCAGAGCCTACCGGCATGATGAGGCCTATGCCTTGTTTAGAATATTGGGGATTTTAACGTGGCCTTGTTATCCTGTTGGGCAGCTGCATTTACATATTTATGTTTGAATTTGTAAAACACAAAAAGTGACACAAACAGTAAAGCAGCTTTTAAAAAAATCAGTCAGCCTTCCCTGAATGGCTGTAGTGTTTGTGGAAAGGATATGAAATGGAAGGATTTACTAGAACAAAGATCAAGAGTTAAGACACTAATGCCCCATCTGTTCATTAGTTCCCAATTCTTGGTGTTCACGTAATTGTGTTCTGTGGAATAAATTGAAAATAAGTATGTGGCTATGAATGCATTTTATTATGATTATTCATAAATATATTTAAGTGTGACTAATGTCCTTGTGTTAAATATAGGAAATAGAACTAATTCAATTTTTTTACTATAATTTGAAACTAAAAAAAAAATCTCTCAACCCATTTCAAATTTTGATTTTAATGACATTTACTAAGATTTTTATTAGATAAAAATATATAGCCTCCATTTTAATTACATCTGTGAGATTAGGCATGGGTAGGGAAGATATGATGAGTTTTAAAGATCACTTTTGAGTAATTTTATTTATGAAACTAGAAGCCCCTACAAATCTTTGAAATATAGACTTTCTCCCATGAGAACTCTAGGTTTGAGCCAGAAAGCACTGCAACGGATGAGTAAATTGGTACAACGTAAGAAACTAGATAGCACAGAACCAACTTAACATATAGAATCAAGATGACAAAGATATATTTAGGTGTCCTACACTTCGGTGCTTCTAAGATGACAGCGCTTAGTTGCCTTGGGAAGATGTGAAGTGTGATTTTGAAGGCAATTGAGTGTGCTTACTATTTGTCACTACTCATATTTGGTGTTGGAATTTAAACATAAAGCAGACAATTTTAAATTTTCTTTTAAGGAGAAAAGAGAATGAACACCAAAATACAATTTCTTCCCTATACAAGAGGGATTATCTCCAATTTAATACCTATAATATACCAGACACTGCAGTGTGTGTGTTTTTCCACATAACTTTCACAATTGCGTTCTCACAATAATGCTGTTAATAGATAGAGAACCTAGGTTCAAAACAAATAAGATATTTTCTCAGAGACACATGACTTATAAATGAGCCTTGATTTTAATCTAGGCGTAGATCTTGTGGCTTCAAAAACTTGTGATTATGAGGCAATGCATGTAAATCTCTCCAGGCAGGGCGGGAGAAGCACTGTCAATGAAAACAGTTCTGATCACAAATAGTTACACAATGAAATGCAGGTCTTATGAATTAGGAAGTTTTTAGTGATTAGTATAGGTCATTAGAGTAACACACATAAGAAAGTAGAATTTGGAGTCAGATATTTTCTTTTTCTGGCAATTACTTACTGTTTGGCCACCTAACTGTTCTGAGCTTCATTTTCATTATTTTTCACAGAGGACTAATAGTTTAACTTTACATGGAATATTAATGAACTAATACTTGCAAAGTAGATCACATATTAAAATATATACACTAATTGATAACTATGGTAATTATTAATATATTTTTACATTGTTAATGGTCTTTGAAAGCATACAACTTTTCCTAGAATGTTTCTTAACTTCCCTAATTTTGAAATTAAGTTTTTTACATCACAACTAATTATCTTGTGGCTTTGCAATTGAACCAACTCACTTAGCCAAATTTATCAAATACAAGACTGACCATGTGGTTCTTTTGATGATGTAGTTGTAGCCTTAATCAAGAAAGCTTTGGTTGGCCTTTGCAAAGAAAGAAAATTCATTATCTCATAGAAATTCAACTTAGCTGGCTGTAGGACATAAAACATAAAATGTTTAAGGCTGAAGGAACTGCAAGACTCAACCGTAACCCTACAACGGGAGGCAAGAAATTCTGTCTCCATCCAACTTCTGCTCAGCTATTTTGGCATTAAGACAGTATGTTTAGTGAAAATATAAAATAGCTTAATATTGAAATCAGACAAAATGGAATATAAAATAGATGGGATGAACATTAATGAATAAGAGTTAAAGGAAAATATCTACTCTTGCTTTGTCTTACCCTTTTCTGACAATTGGTGTAGATATTGCTGAAGGATGAAGCAGTTCAGAAACTCTAGAAAGGAAAATTGAAAGACAAGCCATTATTATGGTTTCAGCAAATTCTGAAATTGAAAAGCCACTTTTCTTGGACAAAGAAAAACCAGGGAAAAGCCTTGTGAAGATTCATTTTTATACAGTGCTTTTTCTTTTATTTACTCTCTTGGGAATACTGTAGCAGGGAAGTCATTCCATGATGAACCAAGTGAATCATACCAATGTTCTGAAATACAAATTAAACACAAATGTCAGTTCTTATTAAATTGAAAATCATACAAAACATTCTGTTTTGTTTTATGAATCTTTAATAGACCAATTTGAGCGTGCTTATATTTCTTCTACGCTATCGAAGTGGAATACAGCCAGAAACAATGTCTGCAAAGCAGCTTAACTGTATTAATGTTCTGTGCTTATCCTCCATTATTAGCTCTGTAAACCATGTTAAAATACTACCGTTACTTTTTGGGTGACCTTGAGAGACTCTTACCTCTAGGAAAACTAGCTATTTCAGGAATTGAACTACCCTAAGTTAGTCTGACAGCCATATGTTTAAATCATGATTTCAGCGCCTGGAGAAATTTTTGTCAGTCTCCCAAGCAAGTCAGCAAATTCAGGAAAATTGCCCTGTGGCTTGAGAAGAACATGTTTGGGGAAGGTCAGTCAAGGTTCAGAAAGCCTTGGCTTAAGGGGGACACAAATACAAGCCCTATTCTCAGACAGAACAGCATCTATTTCATATGTAAGTATTATTCTTATATATATACTTATGGAATGCCCCATCAATTATGAAAAAAATATCCATTACAAAATGTGGCCTCCTCTCCTCACATCTTCTAAAATCAATGTGCAATTTGGCCCAGAGCAACATATAAGAACAAAAGAAAGTAAAAATAAAAATAGAAGAGCTTTGGAGGCGCCAGGAAAATATGAGAAGGGAAGACAAAAATGTCAGGACTAAATTTGTTTAAAACTTACAGTTACGTCTGAACTATAATGCATAGGCACAGGTAGGAGAAAGTCTACAATTTGAAATTGTAGTCGCAAAATTTTTTTATCATTCTTCACTTTGAAATATCATTCTTAGGCTAAAGTTGCTAAAATCACTTATCTTTTAAAACATATTAAGACATAAAGAGAAGTATATTCTTCACAGCTCAGCACATCAAATATGGAAAAATAAAATTTTGTGAAATTTTAAAGCATGACTCTTGGACAATATTAAGTAGATATTTGTGCATGCCACTGCTATTTGAGGAGGCCTCAGTAACCATGCTTTGTTCAGATCATTATTTCTCCCCAGTTTCCAGTTCAAAATCTAAATTTGAGATTTTCTTCTTTAACAGCATTCTCTGACTCTATCAGGGATACACCACACTCAAGCCTTGGGTTTCACTTTACTATGCCCATTTGCAGAATTCATATCTGTATATATTTCTGCTTTAGAAGTTTAAAAATTTATGTCATACAAAATCTTTACAAACATGGTGAATAATCTGCCCAGATTAATTTTTTTTAGAACTGGTAAATGTCCCTCTGAAGGAAGAAATGTGAACAGAGACATAAAAAGATGGGGCTGAGGGAACCTAGGCCTGGGGATTATACTACCAGATGTGAAAATATACATGAAAAAACTATAATAAATTGACTCAATAGTTCTGGTCCAGAAATACCTGTACAGATATAAAAGCAATGAAGAGCCCAGAAACAGATCCATGCATATATGAGGAATTTTATAAGAAAAGCTGGAATTTCAAATCATTGTGAAGTAATTTTTATGTAATACATGGAACAGGACTCTGAGTCGTACAGTAAAAGAGAACTAAACAAATGAATAAAAAACCTTAAAATTAGATTTGAACTTCCAAATTTAGATAAAAATGGATTTCTGGTAAAGAAAGAAATCTTTAAAAACTACTATATATCAACTAAATCAATACTAAAACAACTCACAGAAAAATGGGTAAAGAGGACGAAATTGTACATTTATAAGGACATTCTGCTAGCAGAAACATGAGAGCAGGCATTAAATTCTAATTGTGATCAAGTAAATGCTAACTAAAACAATGTAATGACATGGTAATCAGATTGAAAATAATTAAAGAATTTAACTTTCTTTTTATTGAATGTATAGATTGCAAGGGTACAACTCAGTAAAACATCACCTGCACAGAGCATCGTATACCCATGGCCCCAGGAAAAGTCTCTTTCCATCCCCATTGTATCCCCGGTAGCCCACCTCCACCTAACTCTGCACCTCTTTCCCTCAGTCTATCAGCACACTGTTGTCTGTGTCTTTTTGTTTAATCCCTTTACTTTCTTTCCTCCGGTCCTCCATCTTCCTTCATCTGACAACTGTCAATCTGTTCCATGTATCCACGCCTCTGTTTCTATTTTGTTAGACAGTTTATTTTATTTAATGTTCATCTCAGTTGCTGGTAATAAAATTGGTAGCAATCTGTTAGTATATATTAAATGATAAATATATATACAAAATTTCAATGTGTAATTCTATTTGTAGGAATGCTCTCTGTAAATATTTTAATGCAAGTAGGGAAGGGTATACATTGTTTTAATGTAGGATCAACTATCTATAAATGCATCTTACAAGTTCAAAAATAGAAGAGTAGCTGAATAAATTTTGGTATACTTACACATATTATTATGTGTATGTAGTGTTTAAAAAATATATACCCATTGACACAAGAAGGTACTTTGAATATATTGCTCAATCAGAAAGCAAACATCAAAATATGATTCCTCTGGTAACCACCATACTATTATCTGTGCCTGTGAGGTTTTGTTTGTTTGTTTTTCTTGTTAATTTATTTATTTTTATTTGTGGGTCTGGCATTAAAGGATAAAGGGAGTCAAATATATGGTGATGGGAGATTTGGCTTTAGGTAGTGGGCCCACAATATAAGATATATATGAGGTATTACAAAATTGTGCAGTTGAAACCTATATAATTTTATTAGCCAGTCACCCCTTATCAGAGATCACACCTTTCTATTTTATCCTTTCCATACAATATGATTTTTTTTAGTGAGTTTGCACCTCTTTTGTAAAAGTGTTTATAAAATAGTAACAAAAGGGGGGAAAAAGCAAAGGGTTTCATTTCGATTCCTGGGTATAGAAGAAAAGAATCAGTGATACTGAAGTTCAGCTAAAACCTCAGAAGTCTAACTTTCCATTTACAGAGCAAGGTTTGTTGTTACAATTATCACCCAGGAAGAGCTGGAGTCTCAGAATTGCTGAGATTTCATTCACTTCTCTGGGAAGTGGAGGAGGAAGTGGCAGCAGAGTGCTAGAAGCTCATACTCACCTTTCCCATCCTCCTCATTAAATAGTCCTCCAGGAGTAACACTTCCCAGCAGAAAAGAGATACCCAGTTCAGAATCTTGGGCCCTGCTCAAAAAAAAATAGGCATATAGGCTTACCTTAAACTCAAAAACAAATGATTGAAAAATAGAGGCTTTCCATCAACTGAACGGACATGGTTGAGTATGAAAGACTCCCTGGTGCATGCTATGAATACCAGATCGTTTTCACAGAGTGCAGACTTTCAGCCACTTTGTGTGTGTGTGTGTGTGTGTGTGTGTGTGTGTGTGTGTGTGTGCGCGCGCGCGCGCGTGTGAGCGCGCGCATGCGCGCGCGCGCGCGCGCGCGTCCTCGCAGGCAGAATTCATTTTATGCCTGCTAAAAACCTTAGGGAGCATATGTGTAAGTATGTTAGCACGGCATTGATGGGAGCCAGAGTTTTGTACTTACTTCTCTGTCTATACGCTTTGGAACTAACTCTTCACCAATCATATAATTCTTATAGCTTATTTTTAAGTGAATCTGCTCTTAATTTTTTTCCAGTTTTGCACAACAGTTACATAAGCAAACAGCTGTAAGACCCTGTCAAGCATGATCTTTTCTCTCATTTGGAAGCTTGTGGTTTGTGTCTGTGTTTGTATTTCCTTCCACATGGCCTCCGCTAGGAGAATAGGTTTGAAAACATGGACTAAATTTAAGCCCTCACACGGGCTCAGTTGGCTGGAGCTTCATCCCATCCACCAAAAGGTTTCAGGCTCAGTTTCCAACCAGGATGCATCCCCAGGTTGTAGATTTGATCCCAGGTTGGAGCACAAACAGAGGTAACTGATCAATGATTTCGTCTCACATCAATATTTTTCACTCTTGTCAATAAAAAACATATCCTTGGGTGAGGATTAAAGAAACAACAACAACAGGGAGTAAATTTAAATGTCTCAAGTTTCCCTGTTTTCATCCCTAAAAATATACCATCATATATTCACTGATTATGGGGGCATGAAGAAAACACAGTTAACCCTCTTGGTCAAGAAAAAAGTATAACTTGCATCATTCGGACTAAGAAAGACAACAATTTTTCCACATCTCAATATGCATTGCAATTTGGACATCTATTTTCCATAAGTTAAAAGCACAACTTTCAGTTTAATGGATGAAAAGAACAGGCTCAGTCTTTGATAAATATATCTGCAGGATTTCGTTGAAACACTTCTAAGTTTAAAAACTCTGATCATTGCATTTCATTATCGGGCTAGGGCAGATGAGTTTAGCATTCTTATTTCTCATGTACCTTAAATAAGTTTGCATATTCAGAAGATTAAGTGAAGATTAAGCAGACATTCATATAAAGTGTGGCATGCATCAGCCTCCAGACTGGTTATAGAGAGGAGGGTAGTGAGATAAAGTGAGAGTAGTGGTTGAAGGTAGGGTCTAAATGTCCAGTTTTGGATGCCCATAAAGATGACAGAGAGGTTCTGTTCAAAAGAAACTCGATGACGTTGATGTCCTAGTTTGCAGTGGTCAGCAAACTCAGTAGTCAACAGAGCCAAATATCAACAGTATAACGATTGAAATTTCTGTTGAGAGCCAATTTTTTTAAAAACTTAAACTTCTAATGCCACTTTTCACAATAGACTCTCCCAGGCCATAGTATTTTATGGAAGAGCCACACTCAAGGGGACAAAGAGCCTTCAGTGGCTCATGAGCCGCAGTTGGCTGACCATGGGCCTAGTGGATGTTGCAGAGCAGTTTCATGGAAATAAGAGTCAGGATCTAGTTCAGCTGACAACAGTTACTTGAATTTCTATATCTCTGATTATTCACCTGAAAATTAGGAATAAGAGCTACTTCACTTCTTTTTTCCTTATGAAACCTAAATTAGAGAAAATGCTTAGCACTATGCCTGGCTCATGATAACTGCTCAATGAACATTTAAAAATGTTACTGATATTATTTCTGTTCATATTAATATTATTATCACTACATAATAAATGCTTTTGGAGGCTCAATTTCTGAATCTGTAGATTGAAATTAATATTCTTTATCATAGTGAGGTTCAAAGTTGATAACAAAAGAGGACTATCACTATAGGTACCGTTACTTAAGAAACTGGTATTAAAACATTTTCTTATAAGGAATACCACTGTGTCACTGTCACTTGAGAATTCACAAAATAGCTGTGTAAATGTCACACATCCAGGAACTCAGGCCTCTCAGTATGCACTGCACAGTGTAGGACATAATGGATGAATTCAAGTCTCTAGAAAAAGTGATGCTGGCGCATGAGCAGGCATTGGAGGCTTCAGGTGAGCCTGCCTTCAAGACTGCACTGTGCAGTCAGAAAGGTTCAGAAAGACCCAAGTCATATGAACACTGACGTTAGATCAGCCAGCACATATGATTACTTCTCGTTGGCTCCACAAGTCTATACATAGATTAAAAATGCTCATGTTGCATTTTGCAAATTCAGTATGTCCCTGTCACCTTCTCTGTTCCTTTTTCAATACTAAAGGCTCTGTCCTTTATTGCAGTACCTCAGCAAGAAAATCACTTCTCTATATGCCAGCCCCAATGTCCCTTATGTATAAGGCCAAAGATCTTACTGAACATTTTTAAAGAACTTGGCAGCTCGTGTATTGGTGCCTAAGCTTTTACTGCATTTAAAAAGTTTCCTCCCCTAATCTTGCTCTTACAAATGCAGATGTTGCATTCCAAGCTATGACAGGTACATTTCCAACTTTGGAGGGTTAGAGCCACGCTGATCAGGGATATTATGATTGCTCCCAATACCAACAACAGGGGTTCACGTGAGGGGACTCTTCTCAGTGCAATTATACCTTCACTTCCCCTGCTGGGGGTACTATCCCCGAGCCCTTCAGAGGATACCCAGCTCCCCAGTCTCATTGGAAAGCATTGTTTGACTACCTGCTACCTGCTCTGGTTAGCGAGAGAGCCCGAGGAGCAGTGGCCGGCATTGCAAGTATTTAGGAGGCTGCACACATGGGCTTCCTTACTCACTAATATTAGACTGTGAGCTCCCTGAGATCCAGGAGCATCAGATCAGGCAAATGGGTTGAACAAGTCTTATCTAAGGCAGAATCTAGAAGAAAACAAACTAGACATTGGGGTGAAGTATAAATTAGAAGGACTTATTGGGAGACAATCCACTGTTGTTGTTGTTTTTTGGGGGGAGTGAGGGGTTGTTAAACCTCACCCGAGGATATTGCCCCATTGATCATTAGAGAGAGAGAAAGACAGAGAGGAACATTGATGAGAGAGCAACATATCAATTAGTTGCCTCCTGCACTCACCTTGACTGGGCCCCAGGCCACGGAGGAGTCTGCAACCAGGGCACATGCCCTGGACTGGAATCAAACCTGAGACCCTTTGGCACACAGACTGATGCTCTATCCACTGAGCCAAACCAGCTAGGGTGATTCACTCTTGCTTTCTAGTACTCCTGCCCATTTTATCAGTGTGAACAATGACTGTTTTGTTCCAGATTATTTTAAGGGATATTTCTATAGTAAACAGCCTTAAACTATAGAGAGAGCTTCTTCAGAGAAAGAGCAGGTGTCCTTACTGCCTTGAAAGGTGGACATAGCACTCCATTCTGGAGTGAAGTGTGGACATGTTTCTCACAATAAGAGAAGTGGGTTCCCTGAGTTCAGGCTTCCTCTGTGATGCACCCATTGCATATGTGGGTGTCATATGGAAACCGGGGTGCACAGCACTGATGCAAACGTTAATACTCATTCTGCTTTGCCTTGAATAATAAAGCCCTTTGTCTTTGGCCCAGGAGTCTTATGCCTGCCAGCATCCATGAAACTGCAGCAGAATAAAGCATTAGCTTGCAAGTAAAGTAAAGTATTAGGCACTTCATAGGTTTTGACAGTGCATAGGAAAATAAAAAGATAGAGCATATGAAAGAGCTCTAGAGGGGTAAAGGAGTAAACAGTAGCCTGTGATTTTTCTCCTTCATGTTTAATAAAGGTTCACTCCGCATTAAGTCCTTTGTTTATATATTGAGCCCCTATGTGGCAGGGAATTGTTCTGGGCACGAAGAATATAGTACTGACTATGAGTGGCAAGTTCCCTTCCTTCTGGCCCCATACCTATTCGTGAGCAGAGACACATACAAACGAGTGAATAAATGCAATCTAAAATCTCTGGTGGTTATGCATGTTGTGAAGCAGAATGAGAAGGATAATGCGATTCGGGGCAGCATCTTTATATGGGAGGTCAGGGAAGGCCTTCCTGAAGGAGTGACACCTGGTCTGAGGGCTGCCACATATTTTGAGGGAAAGAACGTTTCAGGAGGATGGAGAAAAAGGGAGTGAGAATGAGAGGAGGAGAAAGAAGGAGCGAGGAAGAGGGAAGAGGGAGAGAGAGAATGAGAAGAGACAGGCTTGAGCGAGAAGAATAAAAGCAGTGTTGCTGGAATATAATGAGTGAGAGGAAATGTGATCCTGGATAAATTTAGCAGTTAGTGCAGGGGCCAGATCATATTGGGAAATACAGACTATAGTCAAGTGGGATAAATGCTGTCTCTTTTCATTTGTGAAGTTCAATTGGATTGCTTGCTGCATTGCTTTAAAAACCATGAGTATTCCAAATATAAGGAACACATTTTTGCTCTAGAATTCAGGTGTATGGGTTTCTAGGGGAAATGCCTTTACCTAGGAACTTTTGGAGAAGAAAACTAAGTATGTTTGTAATTAACTACCACTATTACTATTATCACTACTAAAACACTAATACTTCTGCTACTACTAAAAGTAACAATAGAAGGATGAGCAAAGAAGGAGGATGGGGATGAAGAAGAGGAAGACTAGAAGGAAAGCAATTTATGGAAAGATTCCTGTGCCAAGAACTGCATTTAATGCTTTACATACTTTTTCTAAACTTCAAAATTACTCTGCAAAATGCTTTGATGGTCCTTCCAGAGATGGAGATTCAGGCTCAGAGAGGAAAGTTCTTCGCCTGAAATTTCCCCCTCGCCTGTGCCTGAGCCAGGATTTGACCCATGACAGCTCTCTGGCTCCAGACCCAGGATTTCTGCGGAATATGCAGCCTGTGTTCCAGTACAGCATCTCCACATGCAGATGTTCTTCCCTCATAAAGCAGGCGGCTCTGCCATCAGATGATAGAGCATTGTAGTGTCCCAACAGAGATTGTGAGGCTCAGTCCCGGGACAAAATGATTGGTGCCTTTTATCGACATTGTTTGAAAAGCTGGGCCTGTACAACAGCTGAAATACAGTATATGCCATTTGCTCTTTCTGTGGGTCCACAGCAGACAACAGATGCACCAAGGCCTGAGCGAGACAATGGGCTGAAGTGCCCACATCAATCATCTAGCAGGAGAATACAGCTACCCATGTTTTATTCCAGGCGCTTCTAGGCATTGGTGTTTTGGAAAAAAAATAATGACTTTCTGGAAAATATCTTTACTGAGGAGGGATTTGGATCATCCTGCAGAATATGCTTCACAAATGCACAAAGTCAAAGGGAAGGGAACTCGAAAAGTTACCTGAACTAATAAGGCAGGTTTGACATAATAGAAAGACAGGAGATCCAGTCCGAGGAGATCTGCAATCCAGTCCTTGGGTAATTAATAACTAATTACATAGAGTTACCCTTGGCTGGGGTTGAAATGGGGGAAGTTAAACTAAAGGCGATTGTCTACCCATGTTTTCCAAACTGTGTCACAAAGAATTTCGTGTTTCTAGAAATACTCATGTATTTTGAATTTAGTATTTCATAGTTTGAAAAAGCCTTAGCATAATTCATCCATATTTTTTTTCTTAGTAACAGACCCTGTTTAGTTTTATATTTGGGAAAGGCATATAACCATGTTAGTAGGTATATTACAACCAGATATAATGCATACACATAAGTATATTTCCCAGTATATATTTATTGAAGAAGCCAATGAAATGCAGGTCAGATTTCTGATTGTGGGATGGTCCAGAGCAAATATCAAGAGTGTGTAAACCACTGAAACCTGTTTGGCTCAGTGGATAGAGCACCAGCCTGCAGAATCAAGGGTCCCAGGTTCGATTCCGGTCAAGGGCATGTACATTGGTTGCAGGCACATCCCCAGTAGCGGGTGTACAGGAGGCAGCTGGTCGATGTTTCTCTCTCATGGATGTTTCTAGCTCTCTATCCCTCTCCCTTCCTCTCTGTAAACAATCATTAAAATATATATTATATATTTTTAAAAGAGTGTGTAAACCACTGTAGTAGTAAGTTCTTTGACTAGTGAAAGACCACTAGTGTTTACTTGCGGAACAATGTCAATTCCATGACCCTCACCAACAGGAAATCAAGAAGGCTGACTCCTGTGCCAATAGAAACCCCATGTTTGAAAAAAACTGATTCCATGAATTAATTTTTTAAATTATCATTCTCCAATTTTAATAAAAGCACAAAATCATAACCATCTTCAGATTGTTCCATGCTGAAGATAGTTGTGATTCCTTGGCCACTGTGCAGACCTCTTATCTCTGTATCTATAGTCAAGGAAGCCCCCGTTGTCCTGGGCCCATCCTTTCATTCCTGGCATTACAAAGATGCTGATGTGGTTAGTGCTCTGCCCACCTGGAGCATTGTGACGGAAGCCATGGTTGCTTTCACTGGAGGAAGTGCCATCTACACTAAAGAAACAATGGCTACAGCATCAAAGAAAACATGTGTAGTCTCTATTTCAAACAAAATGATCATATCCTTAAGAAATAATGACAACCTTAGGATCCCCTGTCATCTCTAACATTGAAACAAAACAAAATTATATGTCCAGCCTCATGAGTCCTTGTACCAAGATCCTACCATGCCAGATTCTGTGGAGATTCTGAGCTTCACAACAATCCCACTTCTGAAGGACAGCACTTACTTTTCAAACCTTTTGGAAGAGCTGTGAAATGTTTCCGAATGAGATTTCAGGCTGAGGAGTTACATTTTCATGGGGTCTCCATGTTGAAGAGACACATTATAGTCTTTATTATAATGGTGACTTTTTCTGTCATTTATATCCCAACCACAACTCATCACTTCCACCTTACCAACTAGGTTTCTAGGAGAAATCAGTCTGTGTATGAAGAATTAGAACTCAAAGTCATTAATGCTGCTTCTGCCCACCATATTTCTTTTACAAAGACTCATGCCTGATTTTTAGAAAAATCTTTAAGAAAAATGCCTGAAGAAACAACATTTGAATCAGAGATCAAAGACTGAAAGTTCCTCTGTGTAGAAACTAAATGTTACATAATTCAAATCAGATTTTTGAAACTAGGTAGAATACTGTGTGATTACTTCTCTTAGAGCAAGACATGAAAACAAATTATTTCAAATAATAAAAAAGCCTTCATAATATTTAGTTGAGGATCTGCCAGTTAAAAGATTAAGAAATTTTTCTTAGATATCTAGAGATATTTAGTACCCCAGTTTCATAAGATCCCATTATGTCTCAGCAGAGTTCATGTTTGGGAGCTCTTAATTATCAAATTTTAGCTTTAGGGAAAAATAAGAATCTGTGTGCTGAAGGGAAAGAGTTCTCTCTTTTTTTGGAGTTTCACCTTAAGCAATCAAATTAATCAAATAGGTACTTTTTTACTTCCCTGTCATAAAGTACATATTTAGAAACCATTCAAATATAAATTGCTCTCAGAATCACACTAATTGTTTCTTTGGTAATTCAAGAGATCACGTCTTGATAAAAATAATGATAACCTCTCAAGGATCTATAAGGAAATTCAATTTTTAAGAGCAGTTTTACTCAAATTTTTTCTCAGTTATAAATAGGAAGAAACACTTTAGAATGGAAGCATGAGAAGGATTCCTTAAAGAGATAGTAATGCTGACATTCATCATCTGTACTCCTCAGAGTAAAAGCAGGCAAACCCCTGAATTATAACCTTAAAAAGAATCAGACTCAGAGATAATGGGATGAAACCATATATTCCACTTATCACAGTTATGGTTTTCCCAACATGTAAACACTTTATAATTGTCCATAGTCCATTATACCATATGGAAAAGGAAGACCAAACGCCCTTGTAAATTGTAGTGGAGGCCCTCAGTGGGAACATTATTTTTTAAATCCTTACATAGAAACAATAAAGAAGGTGGTTAACACAGTATATTGACACATTGTTCCAAGTTGTTTCCCCCCCAAACAATAAAGTTTTAAAATTAATTTTAATGTTGTCTTTATTTGTATTATATTTTTCATAAATATAGAATTTTAAAACCACAGGAAAAATATTAAAATTCGTAAGGATGTTTAACTCACTAAGAGTCAGTCTATGTTTTGTTTCCCTTTGCTTTGTCAAGTTGCAATACTTTTTGTAGTTGGAATTTGACAAGTGACTAACAATAATAATTTTACTGATTTCACTCATACCACATAATGTGAATTTATTTCCACAGGTATAGTAGTTATTCAGAACATCTGTATATATGAAAAGTCCAATTCAATCTGGAACATATTTGTTGAATGGTTAAACTGTCTCAAAGCCAATGCTATTACACACAAGAAACATAAAATAAAAAGTAAATTCTCAACAGGAAACTCATTTTGGTAACAAAAAAGAGCAATTCAAAAAGTATTAATATAAAAAAGTATTAATATATTAATTATTGAGAGGTAGGAAAAATTTAAAGAAAAAATATGACTGCCTCCAATTAAGGAAATACCAGGGATGGCTTTCTGGAGAAGATGGGGGAAAAACTAGTTTTTAAGGTGGACTGGAAGTTTGTCAGACTGAAAATTAAAAGTCTCTAAAGATATGAAAGCATGGAGAAACCATGGAATGTGATGAATATATTCATTACTACCTCGGCACTAAGTACGTGTATATGTGTGTGTGTGTGATGAGTGGAGGTTGTTGATAAAGGTTAGAATGGAGAAGGATACATAGAGCATGAGGAACTTGACATTTTATCTTACAAAATAAAAGACAATGGGAACTGGTAAAAAAGAAAGAAAGAAAGAAAGAAAGAAAGAAAGAAAGAAAGAAAGAAAGAAAGAGAAAAGACAAGACAAGAAAAAGAAAAAGAAAAAGAAAAAGAAAAAGAAAAACCACTAGGTGGAAGAATCATATGGCCATGGGAAAATATTTTAAAAGAGCATAGCAATTGAATAGTATACAGGAGTAAAATGCATCTTAATAATAAAAAAGATATAAATTGTTTTTTACATATGGAATTGCCTTTCTGAGTTTAGTGGAATCCCATATAATAAAAGGCTAATATGCTAAGTTACTAAGTGTCTTGTCGACCAGTTGGCCATTCAACAATTCAAAGCATAATATGCTAATGATATGCTAAAATGGCTCAACTGTTCATTATGACATTCACTGACCACCAGGGGGCAAACACTCGGCGGATAGGTGAGCTTACTGCTGGTGTCTGGCCAATCTGGACTGAGCGAGAAGGAACGGACATGCCCTGGAGCCCTCTCATGGTCCCTCTCCAGCTTGCCAACCTCCTGCATCTCTCCCTGGTCTTGATTAGGCACTGGTGGGGTCCCTCAGCCTGGCCTGTGCCCTCTTGCAATCTGGGACTCTTCTGGGTATATCAGAGAGCCAATTTCAGTCCCATCCCATGGGGAAAGCTACTTACCCAGAAGCCAGGCTGAAGCTGCTTGCCCAGAAACCAGGCTCACAGCTGACTCCACAGCAGCGCTAAGGGTGTCCAACTGCCAGGCCTAAGCTGTCAGTCAGACATCCCCTGAGCATTCTTGGACTGTGAGAGGGCACAGGCCAGGCTGAGGAAACCCTGAGTTCATGCATTTTGTGCACTGGGCCTCTAGTTTATTTATAAAATGTAATATATAAGGGAGTCACTCTGCTAATGGAAAGGACATCTTGTACAGAAGAATCAGTAAGTTCAAATGGCCATATTTCAGAAAAGAACATGGAGTATTCTAGAAACTGACCAAAGAGCAACCAGGTTGGAAATTAGTGAGTGACTGGCAATGTGAGCATCTGAAATAAGATTGGAGATGTAGGCAAGCGATAGATCTTAGAAGGTCCCACTGGTTATGAAGGGATTCCGATTTTATTCTAAGTGCAGCAGGAAGCCACTGAGGTCTTCAGTTAGAAGAGTGACATGATCCGATGTGAGCTTTGCAAAGACATGGAGAATGAAGTAAAATTGAAAAAGTATACTGACATGCACACCACACATGCTGCCTATCCTTTTTGGAGGGTTTTGCTTATAAAATTACATCTAGTTCAGCATTCCATTCAGAGGAGCTGTCATCTGTAGGGTAGGCCCCCACCCTGTGTGAGAGCACTCATCCTTCTGCGAGGGCCAGCAGCAGGGCAGGATGGAGGCAAACGTGGCACCTGGTGAGCAGAGACTTAGGATGCTGTCACAGATTTCTCTGTACCCATGTGCCCAGGGCCATGCAAAGACGTCCCCCTTCCTACACGTACCTCCAAAGGGAACAGACAACATATGGGGTGTGAAGGTGTATGTGCATATATTTATATTTTTTCCATTCCTAGTATATTCTCCACACTATTCAAAAGCTCACATCAGCCCAGCCGGTGTGGATCAGTGGTTGAGCATCAACCCATGAACCTGGAGGTCACGTTTTGGTTCCGTCAGAGCTCATTCCTCCGTTGAGAGCTCGATCTCCTGAAGGGGGCATGCAAGAGGCAGCTGATTGATTATTCTCTCTCTTCATTGATGTTTCTTTCTCTCTCTCCCTCTGCTTTTCTCTCTCTTGAATCATTATTTTAAAGGAAGGAAATCTTACCTTTAAAAAGAAAAACTCACATTAGATCATGTCACTCTTCTAACTGAAGACCTTCAGTGGCTTCCTACTACGCTTACAATAAAATATGAATTCCTTACATAGCTAACTGGACCTTGTAGGAACTAGGGCTCATTTTAAATGCTCACCTTGTCATTCACTCACTAATGTCCAACCATCTGGGCCTTTGGTCAGTTTCTTGAATACTCTTCTCTGAAATGGGGGCCTTTGGACTTACTGATTCTTCTGTACAAGTTTTTCTTTATATTAGCAGACTGGCTCCTTTATATATCACATGCTATGGATTAAATGCCCCTGAGCACAGAAAGGCACTTCCTCATGGTTCAAAGGGATGTTGCATCATGGGCTCTCTGTGGCCATGGTGACATTAACTATTGGAAGCTGAATAGAAACAGCTGGCATGATGGGGTACCCACAGGGCTTGGACTGAAACCTATAGTTAAAATTAAAGTTGTAAAACTTATAAGCTCTGAATGTTTGGAGAACTTTCTTAAAATAGTTTAGCCTCATTCTTTTTATTTTGCATCCACAGATTCATCCATTCATTCACTCAGGCACTGTTCTAGACACTGAGTATTAAGCAATGAAGAAGACTTTTGCATTTGTGAAGCTTCCACTGATGATGGGGGATAAAGATCATAGATGTATGTTACCATGTCAGGGAGTGATGTTTCCCTCACATTGACGTTTCTAGCTCTCTATCTCTCTCCCTTCCTCTCTGTAAAATATCGATAAAAAATACATTTAAAAAAAAAAGAAAAGTCTTTCTTGGGACACGACATTTTATTTAATGGGAAGTTAGTGACAAGCAATGTCAATAGCAAATCCAGAAACAATAATGGTGTACTTCTGAATTAAAATTTATAGAGACTGAGATCATTTTACAGTGTTGCAGTTTGGGGAATTAAATGAAGTGTAATGTATGCAGCACAGTACCTGAAGCCTAATCAGTACTCCATAAACGCTGGTTTCTTTTTCCACTGTTTCCATCTCTCATTGTCCTCGCTGAGATTAAGGAGGCCTGGGAAAGAGATAAAAGTGCACTGATGTTGGCCAGCATTGTTATTTCTTGCAAACTCATACTCTCTCACACTGTGTGTGCATCCAAATGTGGCAAGTTATAAGTCCACTAAAATATGATACACTAAAGACAAAAATATTTCTTTTCCAATTCTTGACCACATTTCTAATAGTACCGTGGTTTGTATTTCTGCAATTTGAATTTCCTACACATATAATATAAGAAAGGGGGAGGAGGAATTAAATTCAAATCAATATTAGTGTGTCCGTAATCCATTATTTGCTGGCTGGGTGGCCTTTGTTTATACTCCCTCATCTTTTTGAGATGTAATTTTCTCATCTGTCAGATGGCAACAGAATTTTAATCATAAAGTTAACATTTGATGTGCCTACAATGTCATAATCTCCTGGTACATTTGTATTAATTTTATTCCCATTTTATAGATGAGGAATCTGACATACAGACAAGTAACTTGCCCAAAGTTTCATCACTGGTAAGTATAGGAAACAATATTTAAACTTGTTTACATGTAAGACCAGAGAAAAATTATAAGCTATTGAGATTTTGTAGTTCATTACCGAACACAGCTGTTAAACAGTTGGAGCTTTTAATATACTCATGCATTAAGTCACAAATGAGGGAGGTCTTGGATAAGTACTTATCAAATGCATTTTATTTAACATGTCTCATGTAACAATTACTATATACAGGCAATGTTCTAATAACTTTATAACTATTACCATTTAATTTTTGTGTCAACGCGGTAAGTACCACTATACTATGGTACTTATGGACTATAGCACTATGAGATAATGTTTACACTTAACAGCTAGGAAGACTGAGGCACAGAGAAGGAAATCAACCATTCAAGGCCACAGAACTATTTATGTGGCATACCCAGGCTTTTAAGCCAAGGAACTTGAGTACATGCCCCTGGTATGATGCTATGATGACTTCCATGTATTTGACACTAAGCTCCATAAATCTTGGACTAATTCCTTGCAGAATTCCTGGGTGTTGGAAATATGGTTTCCTTCAATGGAAAAGGATCTCAGACAAAGTGACAGTCTCTGAGGATGGCCATGAACTATGTAGGTACCCATTAGACTCTGTTACTTTTTTCCCCTAAAAGGATGTTACATTAATATTTCTCTTATTCTTCAACCACTATCTTTACCATGTCTTCCCATCTGTCCAATGTGTTAGATATGTACTCATAACATTTGGATAACTAAAATTTTGAATGGTGCTACTGGGTATTTTATCATAATATAAACACAGTTCTCAACTCTTGTTTCTGAAAAACACATACCTGGTTGTTCCCTTCGTTGGCAACAGTGCATCCTATATGTATCAGAGATCAGAAATGAGAATGTTCTCGCCTGGAGCCAGTGATAATCTCTAAAGAAGAACAATTATTCACATAATTTCCAACCATGCGGCTCTGTGCTGCATACTATATCTCTGCGGGGGTGGTGGGGGAGACAACAGATATATCTTTGCAACATGGACACTGAGCACTGTTTAGGGGTGCACTGAAACTACATTTAGAGACAGAGAGATGAAAGTGAAGGAAGTTTGCAAGTTGCCTACATTAAAGAATGCCCTATATGTACCCCTTTGCACACTGTGTAGGAGCTCAAATGTTGTTGAATGGGTCAATGAGATTTGTAACTTACATGATGACTAGAAAGAAAAATGCAGTATTAGTGGACATTATTAACTGGTGAAATTTTACCATAAATCCTCATGTCTACTAAATATGAGCACTGTCACCTCCTGCAGACATAGGTCCAGGAAGTCTAGATTCAGTGGCTTTCAAGCATGGACCATTTTTAAAAATTTTAATTAAAATATTATTTAAATAGAATTTAATTTTATTAGTATTTTTATTTTAAGTAAATAGTATTTATATAAAATGTTTTTCCAAGTAGAGCCACCATGTAGGGAGAAAAGTGGAGGTAAAATCAGAAATGGAACCCAAATTGATGACAAACACCTTCTAATCTACACTCATCTGAGAAAAACTTTTCCAACTCTAATTCTTTTTGTCGCAGCAGACTTATAGGATATAAACAAATTTCTAGTTTTTGGTCTTTCTATTTTCTGTTTTAGGTGTTTTCAGTTAATTATTGAATTAGGTAAACTCTATTTTGATTTGTTTTGTATCCTTTAAAACATAAGGGGAAAATTCCTCTTTTGTTTAATGGGAACATACTTTTGAAACCATTATTTTTTAAGCTAAAATATATCTTAAAAAACTAAACTTTGAAAGATTTTAGGAACTCATACCCAAACCAATGATAAAATGGTCAGTTTAAAATTAATGTGGCATGTTTAATTTTTAAATGATTGTCTAAATATGGAATTATAATAATATAAGAATTTAGACAAGTATTCTTAGTTTTTGCTGTTATTGAGACCCTTATTATATGGCCCCAGCTTATTTGGCTCAGTGGAGAAAGTATCAACCTGCAGAATGAAGGTTCCAGGGTTCTATCCAGTCAAGGGCACATGCCCAGGTTGTGGGCTCAACACTAGTAGTGGTGTGCAGGAGGCAGCTGGTCAATGATTCTCTCTCATCATTGATGTCTCTCTCTCTCTCCTTCTCCCTCCTCTCTAAAATAAATAAGAATATGTATATATTTTTAAAAAGAGCCTGATTATATGTAGTTTACTAAAATAAATCTAAATTGTGTGTAGTTATATTTATTTATTCAAATTTCCTTGTATTGATAGCCTTCACTCAATACATGACATACCGTATATCCCTTGTTTTTTGTAAGGCAATGTTCTAGGAGCTGGTTATCAACAGTAAAAACAACAGCTGAAAATCTCTGCCAATGTGGAGCTTTCATCCTAGTGGAAGGAGAGCAAATTAACAATATAAAAATGCTAGACTTTATTTTCAGGTGTTAAGAACTAGAGAGAAAAAGTGAAGGAAGGAAGGGGTGGTAGGAAGTGTATGCATGGAGGTGACATCTTCAGGGGTGTGACCAGGGAGGACCTCCCTGAGCAGATGATCTCTGAGCAACATCTTGAGTTACTGGAGGAAGTGTTCCAGACCGCAGGAACAGCGGGGGCCAAGTCCTGATACACAGTGCCTCTCTTGTGTTCCAAGACACCAGGCTGGCTTGTGAGAAATGAGTAACTTTAAACAGTATTTGCAAATAAAAGAAAGAAAATCTTTCTCTTACAATTCTGAAATTGTGCATACATGTAAAATCAGTAGGCATGTGTCTATCCCCAAATTTTGTCATAATACCAAAGAATAATTACTTTTTAATTATAACCACTAATTAAGAAGCAGAGCTGGAGTTAAGCCCACAGAACCTATGTTCATGACAATGACTTGTACTTGTAAATGAGATCAAGGACTAACAAGTGTTGTTGTTGCTATTTTTTCCTTCATCTCTTAAAATATGTTTTTATTGATTTCAGAGAGGAAGGGAACGAGAGAGAGAAATAGAAACATCAGTGATGAGACTCATCAATCGGCTGCCACCAGCACATTCCCTACTGGGGATCCAGCCTGCAACCCAGACGTGTCCTGACTAGGAATCCAACCATGACTTCCTGGTTCATGGATAGATGCTCAACCACTGAGCCACTCTGGCCAAGCTGCTTCAACTTTTCTCTTCCTCCATCTGTGCTACAAAAAAATATTGTTTCTCTGCATTAACCTACATAGACACCAAAATTACATTTTACCCCATATTTTTTTCTTAATACTGATCCAAATATAGCACCCCTGCTTGAAAAATAAAGCAGATTATTATGATGCTCACTATATAATACAAGCACGCAAAAAAACCCTTAGTCTGTGTCGCCCAGTTACCTTAGTCAGTTCATTGCCTCTGCAATTTTCTATGCTCACGGTGAAGCTAGATCTTCACTCTGCTTCCTCTTCTTATAAGAACTATATAAACAAGGAACCTTTATGTGTAATCCAAGTTATCAAGCATGCCTAAAGAGATTGTCAGATCACCTGTTGTGATCAGACCAAAATTCAAGCCTCCTGGCCACCCTTCATTGGAATCCCTTGTTAACTCTAAACCACAGGCCCCTCTCACTTTTTCCTTATTTCATTCCTACTCTGTTCTCTAAGGCAGGCATCTAAACCGATTACCTGAAAATTTATTCACAAGGAAGTGATGAATGGCTTCAAATAATATCTCGCCTACGGATTTACACTGAACCAGAGGTTAAGAGCTCAATGTAAGTTCCAACATTTCTTGATTACTAGAGAGCGGTTTGGAAAGAAGTTTGTGGGTAGAAGCTGTTTCTTACTCAGCTGTGAAGCAGGCTGACTTCCTAATCTGTTATTTTCCATCACCTGGGTATATTCTACAATAAGCCTGGCCCTTGGAGAAAAGGAACAAAAATTACTTACCTGATGCCACACTCTTCCATATGCATGATATCAGAGATGCCTGACAAGGGGACTGAAGATGCTAGCGTTGCCTAGGTAAGATATAGACACATCATATATATTTATCTATAAACAGGTATTTGGATCAACCATAAGATAAAATAGAGTGAAAACATTTAAAATTTGATATTTGCAAATGATATATCTGATAAGGGGTGAATATACAAAACAATGTAAAGAGCATGTAGAACTAAATATCAAAACAACAATCTTATTACAAAACAGCAGAGGACTTTAAAATACATTCCTCTAAAAATATGCAGATGGCTAAAGACATAGGAGGAGATGATCAAGGTCATTAACCATCAGAAAAATGCAAATAAAAAGCAGTGAGATATCATCTTACATCCATTATTTAAAGAAAGGACAAGTGTTGGTGAGGATATGAAGAAAAGTTAACCCTTATCCACTCTTGGTGGAATGTAAATTGGTACAACCATTATAAAAAACAATATGGAGATTCCTCAACAAATTAAAAATAGAACTAACTTTTGATCCAGCAGTTATACTTCTGTATATAGTCAAAGAAACCAAAATTAGCATCTTAAAGACGTACCTGTAACCCCATGTTCATTGTGGAACTATTCTCAATAGTGAGCTATGGGGGGGGGGGGGAAATCAATGGATAAATGGATTTAAAAAATGTCCTGTCATTCAATATGGATCGACCTGGATGACATTATGCAAAATTAAATAAGCCAGAGAAAGGACAAATGCTGCATGATCTCACTTATATATGCATAGAATCTAAAATAGTCAAACATGTGGAGCAGAGAATACAATGGCGACTGGGGAGGAGAGAAAAGGAGGGGTGTTGGTCAAAGCGAAGAGTCTTAGTTCTGCAAATTAAGTAAGTTCTGGAAGTCTGCTGTACAATGTAGGTCCTGTGATTCACAATGCTCTAAATATTCCTAAGATGGTAGATCTTATATTAAGTGATCTTTACTACAAAAGGAAATAATAAAAAAAAAATTTAAAAAGGGCAGCAATTGGAAACTTTGGGAAGTGAAAGATAAGTTGATGGCATTGATACCAATGATGATTTCTTGGGTATGGATTTATCTCCAAACAGATCAGGTTGTACACATTTTTCATGTTAATCACACCTCAATGAAGCAGTTAATGTTGTATCATTTACAATTTAAAATTCACAATTATGGAACATAATCTGTTGTACTATCCACATGATTAGTTTGTTTTTGATCTCCATACAGAGGACAACATGTATGCCCTAAATAGGAACATTTCTTAAAGGCATAAACCCCTCCAAAGGGAAAGAATCTTACCATCAAATAGTTTCTCCTCAGCCTTTATGTCACCAACTAGAGATTCCCAAAGGTCAAGACACACGTGTGTGCTATTGTGTGTGGTTCTGTCCCCTAGGGGTAATTTAGAGGGCACTGTTGCAACATTTAAATGTATTTGGCAGCCTAATCAGTTTCTTTCAGAAGGAGGTTTTCTACTGAAGTTTATGCTGCGCTTTCCCCTAAAACACAAATCCGTTGGCTATTTGTTAAGATTCCTGTACAGCGAAATCAAAGCAGTCGTCCGTGGATAAGGTTCACTGGAAAATGTACACTGGCTTCTTCGCACAACAGGGAATGGGTTGAGCAATGCAGGAGGTTTTGTACACACTCTCCACACACAACATCTCTCTTTGTAGGGGAAATTTTTACTGCAACATTTCTTATTCCACCTGCCAGCACTCTCGTCTCCTAAAAAACACAAATTCCCATTCCACACTGAAGAATGAGTAATGCTTCTAAGTGCCCAGAATATGTTTATAATAATTGATATTTCATCCTCCAGTGCCAGGGCTGCACGAATGGAGTGCTTTATTTTGAAGGCTCGGGAATATGCTTTTGTCCCTTTGGTATCCTGCCCAGATTTACTATGCCCACAGTCAACGCAGAACTAATGCAATCCAAGCACAGAAAGGCTGTGTCTCAGAGAACAGGGGAACGCCAGAGGCTTGCATAATGTTCCAGAGATATCAAAGTTTTCTTTGGGGAGATAAAACCATGATACAGAAAACACCTGGGGGGTCAGGGAACACCTTGGTTTTTCTAAAGCATGAGATCTGTTTTAATGGGGATAATATGGCTTGAAATTTAAGCTCCTAAGCTTATCACATCTCTAAACTTCCTTTGTTTAACTCAAGTATTATTATTTGTTGTCATAAGCTGTTTCTGCTCTTTATATCTACTACTGTATCTTATATCACAAGTGGTTTTGATCACTGATATTTTAAAAAATATATATTTTATTGAGGTTTTTGTTTGTTTGTTTTTGTTTTTTTACAGATAGGAAGAGAGAGGGATAGAAAGCTAGAAACATCGATGAGAGATATACATCGATCGGCTGCTTCTTGCACACCCCCTACTGGGGATGTGCCTGCAACCAAGGTACATGCCCTTGACCGGAATCAAACCTGGGACCTTTCGGTCCCCAGTTCGACACTCTATCCACTGAGCCAAACTGGTTTCGGCTGATCACTGATATTTTAATGACTACTTTATATAACTTTCCATGAATCTTGTCTCTTATTTTATAAGTATACCTTTATTAATTTGAATCATTTTATCCAATTATTTAAATTCACCTTGTATATTCTTGACTGCAAACTATGAATAATAAGAATTTTAAAACAGAAATTAGTATCTGCATCTGGATAACTCAAAAATGTGCATTTGATGCTCAATTAATTATTATACATTATCACTTAATTGGTTGATAAATTGTTAGCATTTTTCTACTCTCTTTGTTTTTCACCCTTCTATCTCCTCCTGTCCTCACACATTTACAATGTAATATTTTGCTAAATTAAGAATAACCTACAAATGACTTCCAAGTGCCCATTTCTTGTCCTTGTAGTTATCAGCAATTGTTAAAAAGCCCTCATTGGCAGAGGGAGTGGGCATAAACAAGAACAACAGACATGACTTGTTAGATGTTGTTGATATTATTTGTGCCATGATGGAGCGTGCATGCATTTTTATCTGATCATCACCTAGATTCTCCCAGCTTCCCAATCTCAAGGGCCAAGGTTTTCAAATAGAGCCTCTTAAAAATAAAACCATTTGGGCTTATGAATGATTTAAATTAAAAATAGCTGAATATCAACAATGAAGTGTCTGCAAAATATTTTAAAACCCCATTTATAATAGCATAAAATAAAATAAAAATATGTAGGTAATAAATCTTACCAAAAAGATGAAATGCCTGTTCACTGAAAACTCTGGGGCTTTGATGAAATTGAAGAAGACACAAATAAGTGGAAAGGTATCCCATGATCATGGGTTAGAAGAATTTATATTGTAAAAATGTCCATATTACTCCAAACCATCTATAGTTTCAATGCAACCCTAATGTCCCAAGGCATTTTTTCACAGAAATAGCAAAAACAATTCTAAAATGCATGTGGAACCACAGAAGTTTCCTAATAGCTAAAGCAATTCTGAGAAAGAAGAACAAAGCTGGAGGCATTATACTTTATGATTTCAAACTTTATTAAAAAAACTATAGTAATAAAAATAACATAATGCTGACATAAAAATACACACATAAGCCAATGGAGCAGAATAGAGAGGCCCAAAACAAGTTTATTTGCAATCAACCAACATTTGTGAAGGGAGCTAAAAATACTTCATGTGGAAAAGATACCCTCTTTCTAAATGATGATGGGAAAACCAGATGATCACATGCAAAAGAATGGAATTGGACCCCTGTCTTGCACCACTCACAAGAATGAACTTGAATTGCATTAAATACTTAAACATGAATCCTGAAATTATAAATCTCCCAGAAGAAAACTGGAAAAATGCCTCCTGACGTTAGCTCTAGCAGTAGCTTTCTGGATATGACACACACACAAAAAAAACACAAGCAGCAAAAGCAAAAATCAATAAGTAAGGCTACATCAAGTTAAAAAGCTATACACAACAAAAGAAACAAATCGCTGTAATGAAAAGGCAGCCTGCAGTATGGGAGAAAAGATTTGTAAAATGCCTATCAGATAATTGGTCAATATCCAAAGTATATAAAGAACTCATACAACTAAATAGCTAAATAATAATAATAATAATAATAATAATAATAATAATAAATGAAATGGGGAGATGACCTGAGTACACATTTTTTCCAATACATAGCAATGGCCATTAGCTATAGAAAAAGATGTTCAACGTCACTAATAATCAGAGACGTTGAAATCAAACCTGTAATGAGATATCACCTTACAACTGGTGGAACGACAGCTATCAAAAAGTTAAAAAATAGTAGCTCTTGGTGAGGGTGTGGAGAAAGGGCATACATCCTTGCTGAGAATGTAAATTGGTACAGCTACTATTGAAAGCAGTATGAAGGTTTCTCAAAAAAAATTAAATTTCTATATAATCCAGCAATCTTACTTCTGGATGTATATCAAAAGGAAATGAACTCAGTATCTCAAGGAGCTATCTGCCCTCCCATATTTATGGCCACATTATCCTCAACACATATCTGAAAACAGCCTAAGTGACCATCTGCTGATGATGGATAAAGGACAGAGTTTGTTACTTCCTCCCTTTCTCTGTCACCTTCATGGTTCAAGTTTTCCCCAGTCACAAGAATCCTTCTGTATTCACCTCCCGTCCTCCTGACGAGCTGAAAAGGGAGCCGCCAGTCACATGGTGAGTCCTTGCTGGGGCTCTCAGCCTCTACAGGAAGGAGGGGGCTCAGCAGGAGATTGCAGCTTTGTGGAGTAGGGAGTCTGTGCAAATTACTTCTAAGTAGAGCATTCGATTTGGAAAGGGTGCAGCATGTGCTTCAGACATTTTCAGCAGAAATAACTGTCTCATTGTCATGGCAACCATCTTGACATTCTGATGTGAACTCAGGCCTGCCTAAGGCACTCCATGGAGATTTGTGCCATTTCCAAAAGGGTGTACAGTTTGTCTCTGCCTCTCTTCCTGCTTACTGATAATTTAGTGCCATTTCATTGGTCTCTTCAACCGATACCATCGGTTTCCAGATACTGGTCAATTACAAGGAAGACAAACAAAAGAAAAAGCAACCACCAGGATATGTTTTACTAGTTCAATACATGGGGGAAAGCTATCAGTCAATGCTTTTTTTTAATAAATATTTTATTGATTTTTTACAGTGAGGAAGAGAGAGGGATAGAGAGTTAAAAACATTGATGAGAGAGAATCATTGATCAGCTGCCTCTTGCACACCCGATTCTGGGGATATGCCCACAACCAAGGTACATGCCCTTTGACCGGAATCAAACCCAGGACCTTTCAGTCCGCAGGACGATGATCTATCCACAGAGCCAAACCAGTTTCGGCTATCAGTCAATACTTTTATATGCTATGGAATGCACATTGTATTTGTTGGGGGTAATGCCAGGTTCTATAATTGTGAAGCATCAAGTTTCAAATTTCACATCACTGTAAGTATTCTTACTGCTCCACTGTGTCTGGTCACTGTCCAAGGGACCGTTCTGCACACTAGCATTCTTCCATGTTGTGAATCTGCTCTCCTTTGTGGTCTTGAAGTCCTTCCATTCAACACCTCGGTGAGGAAAGAGTATAGAGAAAGTCTTGATGGAAGTATTTTTGGAGCAATTGTGGAAGGTGAGCATTCTATATAATAAAGATGAAGTATGCAAATGGTTGTTATGCATAATGACAGACCGCGTAACAACCAGATCACTGATCAGGAGGATGGGGCAGCAAGCTAAAAGTGGGTGGTGGAGAGCTACAGGAGGGGATAGGGAAGCAAGCTATGAGGGAGAGCAGGGGGGTATGGAGGGAGCTACAGGAGGGCGGGGCAGCAGGTAGAGAGCTACTGGAGGGCAGCAGCAAGCTACTGGTGCATGGATTCGTGCACAGAGCTACTAATACCGGTATTACATATTAACTTCTACTCAGACTTCACATTCCATGAGTTACTATACCCCAGGCTGCAAAGAGCTAATGGAACAGCTGGGAAATAAAGTTTAGCTATAAGTATAGGAAATAGAAGAAACAGGTTTGGAGAACAGCTAAGTAATCTCTACCATGTATATTATATCCTTATTTAATCTTAAAGTTTGGGAATAAAATTATATGTAATGTGGGTTTTAACACAGCAACAACAACAAACTATTGGGGGAATAGGATCCTCAGAAACGGTGAATTTATGATTTATTAAAATTCACTAAAAAGTATTTTTGATGGTCCACCTCTTGTTGTTGAAAGTGACATTCAGTTAATTCATTTTCCTGTCTTACTTTGCATAATGTGGTTTGCAATTTCTTGCATCCAGATTGAGGGACCAGAGACTGATTAAAATGTTTAGTCATCAAACAAAAAACAATCATTATCCAATATGAAAATGGTGCGGTAAAATATTTAATTTCAGGAATTTATACCAGATTATATATTGCTACATGAACAAAACCTACAATTGTGTTACATTTACTAAATATTTTAAAATTAAAATTGTGCTTTAATTAACATTGAACATTAAAAGATCATTAACTTGGAAACATTAAGAACATTAGGTAGTTAAGACTCAGGTCATGAAAATTTCACTTTCCTAGCTTTCTTATCATAGTATTGCCCATCAATCAGACTTACATGTGTGGGAAGTTGAGGAATAATTGGATTTTTTTCCCTCTGCACTATGATCCTAGGTATGTTTCATTCAAAATCACTTAAAGTTATACTAATTATGAGTGGTTCTTCTATGTTTACTTCTCAACATTTATCATTTCATTTCTCAACATTTATCATTTTTTATTGAGTGCCTATTATACTCAGGCATTGTGTCAGACAGTAGGAACACAGAGATAAACAGATAGATAAATTCCTGACCTTGTGGAGTTTGTATTCGGTACAGGCAGAATAATATTACACGAGGTAAAAAAAATTATTTTATTAACAATTACGTAATATTT
Organism: Vespertilio murinus; assembly: GCA_963924515.1. Taxonomy (NCBI): domain Eukaryota; kingdom Metazoa; phylum Chordata; class Mammalia; order Chiroptera; family Vespertilionidae; genus Vespertilio; species Vespertilio murinus. The sequence goes on from OZ004708.1 coordinate 11,840,103, forward strand.
ATTACAAATAACACAGCCTGCCATGAGCCATCAGATTCTTGAGACAGTACTGTGTATTTCCACTGTCTAATTCTCACTTACGGTCCTTTAGTTTGTCTACCACAGCATGATCTATACATTTACGACAGTGACTCCCAATTACAAAATGTACTGGGCAATCATAACCCTTATTTGACTTCATCTCTCCTGTACTTGACACATTTGAGCACACCCTCTGTTTTTGAGCTTCTGGGGCATATATTCTTTTTTTCAGTGACACAGACTTTAGAAAGACTGATTCTCCATCTCCTTTAGTAGCTCCTTTCTCATGCGAGGTTCTTAAAACAGTCATCATGTTTAGGATTCCCTTTCATGCCCTGTGTTCTTCTTACCCCTTATACTCTCTCCATCTTATATTTTCACATATAACTTATGATCTGTTTAAGTACTTTTGACTCTCAACTTTTTATCATCAGTTTTCACTTCTTTACTGAGTCCTAAATTTGTAAACACAAATTTATATCCTTTGATCACTTTAAACTTTCTTAAGCCCAGATTGACCTTAACTGGTCTACCTTACCCATCCACTAATAAACCCACTAAAAAAAAAATGTCAGCTCCCATTTCTCCAGAATTCACATCTAATTGGCTGATAAACATCATTGATGTTATCTCCTAATATCAGCAAGGCTCTTCATTGCTCTCCAGCATCTCAGCATTATCACTATCTCCTCATCTTCCCTGGATCATTCCAACAGCCTCTAAATTGCCCTACCCATCAGTGGCTAGTTTTTGCTTTCAAGATAAATGCCAAACTGTTTGAAACAGCAGAGACACTACACTATCTGGCCAAATCTATCTTTTTTTTCTTTTCCAGCTGCAAGCTGAGCCAGCCTGTGTGTGCTTTGTACCAAGCACATCAGTACTAATGGTAGAGAAATGTCATTTTTCGTATGAAGACTTCCTTGCTGCTCTCTTGCTATGGGGTTAGCCATCTCTTGCTCTTGGAACCCATAGCTCTGTGTGCATTAGTCTTTCAGATCCTTTAAAATATTGCATCATAATAGATTTTTCTCATATCTGTCTGTCACCTTGTGATTTGGGGGTGTGCAGAAAAATATTTTATTCATATTTGTGTCCCTAGTCCTACCACTGCCTCGGCTTATAATAGATGTCTAATGGTTATTGAGAATGAAAAGGTATAGATGAATAAATTAATTTAAAGATGTGGGAGGTTGTATTGATAATCTGGTTTAATGAACAAAATAAACAAAATACAAACAGACTCATTGATACAGAAAACAGACAGACAGCTGTCAGAGGGAAGAGAGTTTGTAGTACTGGGTGAAAAGGGTGAAGAGATTAAGCAAAAAATACACACACACACACAACTCAGACACAGACAACAGTATGGTGATTACAGAGGGAAAAGGGAGTTGGTTGGAGATAGATGAAGATAAAAGGGAGGATAAATGGTGATGGGAGAGACTTGACTTGGAGCAGTGCACACACAATACAATATATAACTGATGCATTATTGAGTTGTATACCTAAAGCCTATATAGTTTTATTAACCAATGTTACCCCAATAAATTTTTTAAAATTAAGAGAATTTTGATTATGTAGTTGATCTAGACCAGGGGTGGGCAAACTTTTTGACTCGAGGGCCACAATGGGTTCTTAAACTGGACCAGAGGACCTGAACAAAAGCAACCTGACCATGCTGGCACTCTCATCTTGGGCTGCTGGTGAAGGAGTGGAGTGGAGAGCAAGAGAACCCTCTGCTCTTTCGGCTCCATGGGCTGGATAGAACAGCCAACCGGGCCGGATCTAGCCCGTGGGCTGTAGTTTGCCCACGGATAATCTAGACTATTGTAAATTTTAAAGCAACTCCAAAATAAGGAATATATTCTCAATCCTAGATTTCAATACTTCAAACATTAAATAACATCCCACTCATATTATTTAGGAATTCCATCTTAGCATACTATAGAAATATTCTACTAGATAAGGTCATTAGCACCAGGCTAGGGATAATTGAGGGAAATGAAATGATAGATGGCTTCTTATACAGTTTCTGAGTGTAACAGTTTCTGAGTGTAAAAGTAAACGTAATTTTTATAAAAGGAACTCGCAATATAGTTCAAGAGCCTTTAACAAATTCATAACAATGTGTCCAGTAATTTTATATATGGGAATCTATTTAAGGACCTGATCAGAGTATGTATAGGTATTTACATAAAAGAATATTTGCCACAATATTATTGTGTCTATAAGTCAAATAACAGGCAATGGAGGGAGAAGATAAGTAAATAAGGAAAGACGATAAATTTTGAATAGAGAACATTCTATAGTCATTTGAATTAATATTTCAAGGGGGGTAATTAATATAAATAAGCAACCAGGAATATACGATCTTTAAAAATACAGAGTGAGCCCGGCCAGTGTTGCTCAGTGGTTGAGCATCAACCTATGAACCATGAGGTCATGGTTTAATTACTGGCCGGGGAACATGCCCGGGTTGCAGGCTTGATCCCAGTGGGGGGCACGCAGGAGGCAGTTAGTCAGTGATTCTCTCTCATCATTAATGTTTCTATCTCTCCTGCTCCCTTATCTCTGAGATCAGTACAAAAATGTATATATTTTTTAAAAATTCAGAGTGAGATCCCTTATCTGTTTTAAAAACAATGTAGTATGTTTTTCCATGTATAAGACACTACTTTTTTTCTAAAATTGTTAGAATGAAAATCGAGTGGTGTCTTATACTTGGAAGCAGCTGAGGAGGGAGCCCTGCGGGGGTGTAGCTGCCCATACCTTGTCAATCAGGCTTCCTCCAGTCATGAGCCTGAGGCAATAATTGGAGCTGGAAGTGGACAGTGCACAGGTGCAACAGGGACCAGAGCATTTTGAGCCCATAATGATGTCAAGAAATAAAAAGATACTAAGCACCAATAAGCAATTGTCTTACTCTGCAAAAGTCAAAGTGAATGTAATCAGCTATACAAAAGAGCATGGAAATAGAGTTGCAGAGAGACAATTCAGACCTCCTCCCACTGAGTTTCTAATAAGACAGTGGAGAAAACAGGAAGAAAAACTCCTGAAGATGCTAAAAGAAAGAAGGCCTTATGAGGAAAACCAGCAAAATGGGCAAACTTGGAGCAGAGGCTTAAGACTTGGATTATGGAGCAGCATCAGAGTGGATTATGTGTGTCAACCAAACTTATTCAATGTCAAACAAGAATGTTTGCAAGCAAAATTAATATTTTTTATTTTACAGGAGAGGCAAAATGGTATTTCAATGTCATGAAGAGTGAAGGATTGGTCTGAGAACATGAACAAAGTTAGCTCATTTATGAGGATGATCTCACATATATAGATAATGACTCAGAAGATAGCAGTGATACAATGGAATCTGAGGAAATTGATATGTCTGGAACTAATAGTGATGAAGAGAACAGTGATGCAACAGAGGCTGAATAAAGTGATATGCTGCATGTCATAGTACTGGTATGTAAACATTACCTGTGGAAATTACTAAATAAAAATGTGTTCTGCTTCATATTTAAAATATTGATTTCTTAATTTGGGGTTGGAAAAGTAGCAGGTGTCTTATACATGGGGGCATTTTATATACTGAAACAAACTGTATATAGTATATAGTATCAGAAGTATATGCAGGAAAATAGTCTGGAGGAATATATAGTACTCGAATCTATACTAATAAAAGGATAACTTTATTAACTGCCATTTGATGCTACATACAGTGCTTATGAGGCCAGGCCTCGGGTGCTGTCCCTGCAGTAGTTTTACTTGAATGTTTTAAAATGTAATTAAGTCTAGGATTATGTTTTTCATTTATTTGGTTTTAGGTTTATGATAAGGATTATTTAAAATTTTCTCTTTCAGATCTCAGCTAAATTCAGGAAATTTTCTCTCTCAGATCTCAGCCAAATTTATTTAGGAAATAAATTTAAAAAGTGATTCATATCATTAGTTATATATTGTGATGCATTTGTACTATGTATTATGAAGTAATGAAACAATAAAAAAGGATAAGATGTTTCAGATGCTTATCTCTACCTATAGCTAGATTTAGATAGATCTAGATCTAGGGAGAGAGAACTGTTTGTTTTGTATGTCTGTGGTGAACACTGTAAATTGTCTTCTTAGCATCTGTGCCTTCCCTTCTTCTTAGGAGAATCCGCAGGAATTTTCAGGGGTTCATACGTTTCCCATAAATCCTATGTGTCTCTTTGCAATGGTGTCCCTACTCAAGTCTCTCCAAACTCTTCTTCCTGATCAGTGATTGGCTCAGGAGTGTGAGCCAGTACAGCTCTCTGAGCCACGGGAAGTTAGCTGTGGCCTTCTAGGAATGCTCTTCTGTCCCTTCTGGTTTGGTGTCTGTAAGCAGCTGTGTCTTTCTTAGGACGCTGCTATGTGTGGATATAAGAGCCAGAACTGATGAAGCCATCCCACTAAATGCTCAATGCACAGAGGCCGAGTTCAACAAGGAATCACAGGAGAGATAGCCAGAGGCCCTGAATTCAGTCAACCTGGAAGCCTGCCTTTATCTGGACATTCAGTAAGGTAAGCTGATAAATGTGCCCAGTGCTCAAGCCAGCATGTTTAAATACGTTAACCACCCCCACCCCCTGATTCCTTTGGTTTTGGTTAGCCACTTTTGACTGTGGGCTGAAAATATTAAATGGAAAATTCTAGAAATTAACGTTTTAAATTGTGTACCATTCTGAGTAGAGTGATGAAATCTTGCCTGGGACATGAATCCTCCCTTTGTCCAGTGTACTCACACCATGCAGACTCTCCCTGCCTATGAGTCACTCAGTCATGTTGATTATCAGCTTGGCTTCCATGGTATTATACTGCTTCTGTTCAAATCATCCTTATCTCACTTAATAATGGCCCCAAAGCACCCAGAATAGTGATCCTGGCAATTTGCATGTGCTAAAAAAGAAACCACAAAGTACTTCCTTTCAGTGAAAATGCATATATTACAGGTAAAACAAACAAACAAACAAACAAACATATATAGGGTGTCACCAAAATGTGTACACACACACACACACACACACACACACACACACACACACACATTGAATAATTATAAAGGCAGTGTTTATCAAAATTTGTTTCATTTTCAAAAATGAGCTATCCGCTGTGAGAATGTGTATACACTTTTGGGGACACCCTGTGCATAGGGTTTGGTGTTATCCACCGGGGAGTCCTGTCATGACTCCCCCGTGGATAAGGGGGGGGCTGCTGTTTAGCTTTTGCTGCATCCAAAATCTTCCTCAAGTTTTGTAGTTTGTGTAGATGTGCATGAGCACACCATTTCATTGACCAAAGACCGGGAGAGCACACATTAGCATATAATAATAAAAAAGCTGTTTTGAGAAAAGAGAAAGGAGTCCTCCATTTTTTAGTCCATGTACTTCCTTATGGATACATAATGGAACTTTAAAATACTGTACGTCAAACCTAAAATAGAAATATGAATAAAGGCATTTCCAGTAGGATGCTCTTTCATTGTTCCCTGAGGAAACTGCACTACCATCTTCTAATTTCCAGCCAAGTCACTACTGAATCCGTCAGAAAGTCCATGGACAGACATTTCAGCATTGGCTGCGTGGTTTCTTGTAAAGAAGGCGAGAGCCATAGCCAGGAGGCCTGGGTCTCTGTCCTGTTTCCACCCTCATTTAGGAGTCTGGTCTCAGGTAAAGCATGGAAGCCACTGGGGCCTTGTTTCCCTCCGCTGTATTGTGAGAAGAAACCCAGACATCTGCTTTAAGAGTTTCCACCCTTCTCTGATATTTTGTTTCTAACTTGAATCCACAAATGAAATAGGTGAGCTGGAATCCTAGCTGGAGGCGAGAAGGACCAGATGAGTTGACAGTGCTTATCTTCACTGATCCCTGTACCTGGCGGGAGATGAAGGGGGAGGGGGAGCACATAGAAACACTCATTGCATTGACTCATTCATCTCAGTTTAATGCTTTGCAGTGGTCATTAAACAAAGATTTCAAAAGACTGGGATGTTTATTAACTTATTTTTTCTGTTGTTCTGTAGTTTTCTATTTCATTTCAATAATGATGATTTCTTTTGTCAGGTAAAAAAAATGTATTCATTTTATACTTAATCATTAAGAATAAAGTGAATGGTTGTTTGTTGCTTTTTCAATTTTCTTTGTCTTTTTTCCTCTTTTATTCCACATATTTAATATAAAAGAGAGCAGGGCCAAAATTGGTTTGGTTTAGTGGATAGAGTGTCGGCCTGAGGACTGAAGGGTCCCAGGTTTGATTCCAGTCAAGGGCATGTGCCTTGGTTGCGGGCACATCCCCTTTGGGGGGTGTGCAGGAGACAGCTGGTGGATGATTCTCTCTCATCAATGTTTCTAACTCGCTATCCCTCTCTCTTCCTCTCTGTGAAAAATCATTTAAATATATTTTTAAAAAAGAGAGAGAGAGAGTAGGTCTTGGGAATGACATAAGTAATCTTTTGCCCATCAGCACAGTTGTTTAGCTACTTAAGCTCTTGTTCAGGACAACTTTTGTTTTACTTATAAAAATACATAATTTTATATGTTATTAATTATCCTAATAATTGTTTACAATAATATAATTACCTTCTTTGTCGGCTGTGTTATTCTTACTTTAAAACATAATTGGTGCTAATGATTTCTTGCCAGGTGATATTTTATAATGATGGAATGTGGCTTAATATACATGTTGTTAGGAATCAAAAATTCTTTAGAAATAGTTCCAGGGAAATAGTGTCTCCCATGAACAGATGATGAAGTGAAAGTTTTAAGCTGCTAATTATTTTTCCTAATTAGTTAGCTAATTATATGACCAGTCAGCCCAGATTTTATTTAAAAATAATGAGACTCACTCTATACTCTCCCCTCCCCCTTTTTTGGCATCATTCAATTTATTTTCTGGCAGAAAAGTATGAATTTAAAATACATCCACTTAATAATTGCAAGAAGTATTAAAATGTGCTTCAGGTGACACAGTATAACCATTTCAGGTCACAGTGTTTCTGTAGTCACAAGTCACATTTGTCCTAGTAACGCTGCTGTCGGGCCAGGGAGATGATAGGGACACAGTATAATCTCCGGACTCCAACAGAGTCCCCAGGTAATGAATGCACTCTTGTCCCCGGCACTGGTGAGAGTGACTGATGAAAAGATAACATGCACATAGGGAGATTACCTGAGGGCCTTTTACAACCTGGCTCCCCCGAGCACATATAGGGCAGGGGAGTGCCGCACCCCCAAACAGGACAAGCTGTCCATGACCAGGTGTCCAGAATGGTGCCCAGCCACCACCACCACCATAGTTTCACCGTAAATAACCTGTTGGGAAGCTTGGCCTCTTATTGTCAAGTTGACCACCATGGGTGGAAGGAGGATTATACTTTTCTGGATTTTCCCAATTGATTTTGAGATACTTATATGACCACCCATGGGAAGCAATAAGAGGATCACGGGTATCACTGTGCATCATGGGCACCTAAAGCATCTCATCTTCAGCAAGCTGAGGCTTAGTGAGCCTGCGGTCCGTCAGCAAATTCAGCAGATTGCTACCTCTTGGCTGTCACTAACACTAGAAGCGAACAGGAATGCAGTCAGGATTCACAGAGCAGTTACCACCTTAAAGCATCCTTCCGTGTGCTCCTGAATTTTCTAAGCCAGCAAACAATAGCCCTCTGCCTTTTTTGATAATTAACTAAGGTTTGAGCTCGACTCTGTTAAATGGAAATTTCATTTAACCAGATGTCCATTCTTAGCACGGTTTGGGCATTTGCATCTATGCCACACCAAGCTATGTTCATCTCTGTTCATCTATTAGGACTCCTTAAAATACGATTGTTCAGCCTTTGTTTGCTCTTGGTTTTGATGGGGGTCGGTGGGGGTAGGCTTTTCAACATCATGTTCTGTATGAAGGAAATTCTTCAATAGTAATGCTATGTGCAAGGTTCATTCTTTTGAAATGTTAAAAAAAAAACACTGCTCAGTGTGCCTTATATAACATGATCTATTTATACTCTGTCACTAAGGAGAGTCAGCTGCATTTATGTTCGGAGTGAACAGAGCAATTTATTCTACCTTCTCATGCAATTGATCACTACCGGTTTACCTAACTCAATGAGAGCACTGGGTTAGGTAATGCGGATTGTTCAGATGAGCCAAAATGTTTGGCACTGCACTATTTAACTTAAAAACGTTGAACATAAGAATTGCATGAACAGTTAAATTTAAGCACCAGAGTATCTGTATCTTCCCGTTATCAATTATAATATTAAGCTCCATTGGAGGATATTATACATGACAACAGTTGCTAAGAGACTGTGGCAGTCTCAGTCCCAAATTGGATGCTTTCAAGCCTCCTTCAGAATTCCCAGCACCTGGTAGTGACTAGTGACGCCATGTGAGTGTTTTAACCAGTAAGAAGCTCTTGAACTGACTATAAAGCAGCTTCTTGAACTGTGACCATCATGTACAATTCAGGGGGGCATACTCCGGATTGCATGGCTTTGGAAAAATGTGACTCTGATTTCACAAAATGGTTACATTTCCATTTATGTGTCCCTTAGCCCAGCCTGCACCCTCTCTGATCTGGAATCAAGCCTAAATGGGCAGTCGGGCATCCCTCTCACAATCCAAGGCTGCTGGCTCCCAACTGCTCGCCTGCCTGCTTCCTGATTGCCCCTAACTGCTTCTGCCTGCCAGCCTGGTCAGCCCTAACTGCTCTCCCCTTCAAGCTTGATCACCCCAACTGCTCTCCCTTGCAGGCCTGGTCCCTCCCAACTGCCCTTCCCTGATGGCCATCTTTTGTCCACATGGGGGCAGCATCTTTGACCACATGGGGGCAGCCATCTTGTGTGTTGGAGTGATGGTCAATCTGCATATTACTCTTTTATTAGATAGGATGTACTGGCCTGGTACATGGGTTGGGGCCAGCTGGTTTGCCCTGAAGGGTTTTCTATATCAAGGTGGGGGTTCCTTTGGGGTGTGGGGCAGCCTGGGCGAGGAGCCTGTGGTGGTTTGCAGACTGGCCATGGCCCATGGCAATCCAAACAGAGGCCCTGGTATCTGGGATTTATTTGTCTTCTACAATTGAAACTTTGTAGCCAAGAGCAGAGCCAAGCCTTCTGCTCACTTCAAGGTTGCAGCCATTTCTGTTGGAATTATTTATCTTCTATAATTGAAACTTTGTTGCCTTAAGTGGAGGTCAAAGAAGGCCAGGGCTGCAGAAGCTTGGCTTCCTCCATCACTGGGGAAACCCTAGCCTCCTGCTCTCTCCAGCTCTGTGGCTGTCACCATTTCTGTTGGGATTTATGTATCTTCTATAATTGAAACTCTGTAGCCTTCAGTGGAGGCCTGGGCTAGGCAGGGTGTGCATAAAGCTTGGCTTCCTGCATTGCTGGGGAAACCCAAGTCTCCTTCCTGTTCTCTCTGTGGCCATAGCCATCTTGGTTGGGTTAATTTGCATACTTGCTCCTGATTGGTGGGTGTGGCACATGGATATAGCAGGGTGATGGTTGATTTGCAAATTATTCTTTTATTAGATAGGATACCTCCCACACACACCACTACAACAAATTTACATCCCTTTTCATCTCTCAGCCTTTTAAACATTTGTACGTCTGCATTTATCACTTAGTTGATATTTAGCATATAGTTTCTTCAGTTTTAATTCAACTCTTAGTAGAGAGCTTATTGTATGCTGTACTATTTGGTGCATGCTACATGCTGTATTTCAATAAATCTTTATGGTAACCTTATGCAGTGGGGACTAATATTATACCCATTTATGGATTTGGAAACTGAGATTTGGAAAGTAAAGTGACTTACCTAACGTGATACAGCATGTAAGGGGTGGAGAGATGGTGTCAGCCCTGACGAACTGACAGTCAGCTTCCATATTCTTACTATCCTTCCTCCCTCCTTTGTATTTCTGCCTTCCTCTCCCCCATATGACAGAGAACCCAGGGGCTGGAAGTTGGAGATGAGAATAAGGAGCAGCTAGTGATGACACAATAGAAGTAATTGACAGGATCAAAAATTTCTTTAGAAAATAGACTTTGTTTAGTGCTTCTCAATTTTTATCTCATTTCTAATGCCAAATAGATACGAGGGAGCCCCCGCCCCCTTTTTTTTACCATGGGAAACATGGTTCTCCCCATCTAGCTGCAAAGACAGTAGAAAACCTGGCTCGCTGAAGGGCAGCCTGAAGGGCAGCCGGTAGAGGCTTTCGCCTTAGCAGACATTTATAGCGCAGAGGAGCACCCTTTGAAGATTTGCTATTAAATCCCTCCGGCCTCTTTTCGTATTGTTTCATATCTCACTAATGGGCCTGCTTTAAATCAGTTTTACTTATTTTTTTTGCTCATTTTATTACAGTAAAAAGATGCCATTCTGACCTCACAAATTACATTCCTTTTTATGTTTGTGCTGTGTGGGAGTTGTTTTGTAAACCTTACAAAGCAAGGTGTAATGAAAAACAGCCTGCAATTCAAGAAACTAATACAAAGAAAAAAAGTGCTTTGAAGAATAGCAGCATGAACAAATGCAGGATAAATCAGCAAAATGAACTGTCATAAAAACTCATCTTAACGATATTAAATTATACATTATTTTAAAATCTTCAATTAGTACCTTGGAGGTGGTAGATAATTTGAAACTTATTATATTTTCCAAAATAGAATGTCACTCAGGTTTATGTTGTTCTTATTGTTTTTCTTTGTATTTTCATCTCCAAACAGTAATATCTCTGCCTCCATCAGTCAGACTAAGAAATAAAATAAACTAGGCATGAACTAAATACTGAGAAATTATTTAAATTAGACAACTTATGTATAACCCAAAGATTCTATGAGACTAAAACAATCAATTTCCTAGAATAAGTTTATTCATCTTTTATTTATTTTTAAAATATATTTTATTGATTTTTTACAGAGAGGAAGAGAGAGGAATAGAGAGTTAGAAACATCGATGAGAGAGAATCATTGATCAACTCCCTACTGGGGATGTGCCTCAACCAAGGTACATGCCCTTGACCAGAATCGAACCCGGGACTTTTCAGTCTACAGGCCGACGCTCTATCCACTGAGCCAAACCGGTTTAGGCTTATTCATCTTTTAAAAACAACCTGACAAATGACAGATTTATAAAGTTTCAAAGACTTTTAAAGGATAAGAAAGTTTACAGCCAGGTTCTGTAAACTTTCCTATCCTTTAAAAGTTCATATAGTTGTAAGACTTTCTCAGTAGTATAAATATGATTTTAACTGCAGTGATCCCAGTAAGGAAATTATACAAAAAGGGGTGTGAAAAGTCAGGATATAAAGTATTTGCATAAATTTGCATCACTTACACACCCAGAAAAATTTCACTCACCAGCCAAATTTAGTTGAACAGAGGAGAGCATTTTGATTCAGCCTCCACAATCTGAGCTCTGTCTCATCTACTCTTACAAGTGCTTTCGCTGCTTCTGCGCACCTAGCCCAGCATTGCACAACTCTGCGGAAGGTGTCTGCTGAGTGCCCATTTTCTTATTCTACTCCTGTAAATGTCACAAGGACAAAATTGCTATCGAGTCTCCCCCTGCATCTCCCAGTGTCCAGCTCAGAACTGGGCATTTAGTAGATATGCAATACATGCTGTATTTATTTATTAATTAATTCAAAATGTTAATGTTGACATAATTGCAGGTGTCCCCCTTTTCCTCACCCTTTGCCCACTTCCGCCCGCCACTGCCTCTACCTCCCTTGGCCTTCACCAGACTATTGTCTGTGCCCATGGGGTATGCATGTATGTTCTTCAGCTAAGTCCTTCACCTTCTTCATCCAATCACACCACCCCCGCCCTCTGGCACCATCCAGTCTGTTCCATGCACCTATGCCTCTGGTGGCATTTTGTTCGTCAGTTTATTTTGTCCATTAGATTCTGCATATAAGTGAGATCAAGTGATATTTATCTTTCTCTGCCTGGCTCGTTTCACTTAGCTTAATACTCTCCAGGTTCCTCCATGCTGTCACAAAGAGTAAGAGATCCGTCTTTTTTATAGTTGCATAGTATTCCATGGTATAAATGAACTGTATCTTTTTCGTCCATTCACCTGCTGATAGGCAGTTAGGCTGTTTCCTAATCTTGGCTATTGTAAATAATGCTGCTATAAACATAGGGGCGCATATGTTCTTTCTCATTGCTGTTTGATTCATATTTTTTAAATGAGCCAGTGAACACATTGGCTATCTCATTAAACTTCTTAAGAGGAACAAAAAGCAGATCCTCCACTGGCTCCGTGTAGATGCCTTTATTCCAGTGCTGTGCTGGTTCCCTGAGTCTGGCTCACTCTGATGACTGGGAATAACACCGTTCAGCATAATCTGAACTCAGCAAGGGGAATAGGGCTGTTGGCTTGCTTGGAAGAGATTTTAAAGCTGTTTAGACTCCGTTTGCACTGGCAAATGAATACTGGATTAGCATTTTGAATGGTTCTATAAAACATGTTTTGAACTGTGATATAGTTTGGGATTCGGTTGTGAGGATGGTTTAATTCAATATTTAGTTAATTCACCTTAGGTTCTTTAGTAATAACCCTCTTTAAGTTCTCTAGTAATAATAACCTCATTCCAACATTTCTTAGAGCGAACTTATATGTGTGTATATATAAGAATTGATATAGAGATAGATAGATAAAACAGGCAGACATACTGTATGTCTCCTGTGCCATGTAGAAGAGATGTGTTCAAATGCACCATTCTGATGCTTCCTGCCTATTTCTTTGGGGAGTGTGACATTGTCAAAACAATATAGGGGGCAGAATTAGGGGGCTTCTTTATACACGTGGATTTATTGTTGCCTAATCTCCTCATCAGTTACATGAAGATAAAGATATTTAACTCAATGAAATATAAGTTTCCATTAAGCTTTAAAATCCTAAAGGGAATCTGTGCAGCCTATACTCATATTTTTGAAAAGTACACATCTTCATAAAATATATAAAATAATGTTTACATATGCAAATTTACATGTATATATTAATTTCTACATATAAATAATAAAGCAAATTCTGCACTGCTTAGAAAATACTCCTTAGATCTTGGATATTAGTTTTAGTCTATCTAGCTGTACAGTTTATTTCTCTCCAAACTAATTTTTTAACGAAATTTCTGATTTAGAATTTCTTTGTTAATGTCTGTTGTCTGATTGCATTTGGAATCCCTCAGCCAAGACTTAGAATTACCTTGCTGATTAATTTCTATTCCTTATTCCAGTCTTCAGCTCCACCTAAATGGAAACATATCTGTGTTCCTTTTTCCTTAGAACTGAGCAAAGATAATGAGCAAGCAATGTGTTCAGTTAATCCATGCAAGTGTATTAGTCCCTCACTCCATTTGTGTTGCTGGTTTCCTCCAAAGTCCTCTTCGGGAAGCTCTGCAGAGTGGCCATTTTTCTAACTTTCTTTGGCCTCCTTTCTTGCTAGCAAGGGTCCTTTCTAATTCAAAAACGCAAATGTGTTATTGTGCTTTCTTGCTGGCTCTTAAACATTCTGCCATTTTTCAAATGGTGCCTTGACTCAACCATAAATGTCTGCTTCTGCCTAAGTGAGTCTGGAAGCCCACCACCACCTTCGTCACCACCAACGGGGACTTCGCTCCTCCTAAACCCGCAGCAGGTGAGTGAGTGCCCTGGGACTCTCAGGCAGTGATTCATCAAGCCTGCCTCAGGACAGTTTCGGTGAGGGATATTTAACTGTTACACAATTGGCGTGGAAAAAGACAGCTGGACACTCGGAAGTTTCAGGAAATGCTTTTATTCAAAGCAACTCGGCTTGTTCAGAGGACTCTAAGATCCAGATCCTGAACAGCTTAGACAATGAGATTTTCTCCTTATAAATTTCTGAGTTTCTTTGTTTCCTAACTACCAAGCTCCTGTAGTGGACTCTCACGTGCCCCCCTGGAGTCAGTTAGAACGGTTAATTTAGGTTGTATCCAGTCTCCATCCTGGATGGCGCCAGCGACCTCCCTCTAGTTAAGCTGTTACATCCTTGGTTTATGGCTCTTGTAAATTGGAAGTACTTAGGTAAATAGCTCTTGCAAGAACAGATCATTAAGGAAGGGGCGGTGACTTCAGCAATGTGCATTAGGGACATTGATTAACTTAGGAACAGAGTCCGGCTTCTAGTCTCCTACATTCTTTCACAAATGGAGCTAATTATTGGCTAGTAAGAGTGTGCAGTAGAAAGCAGGTTGCTGGAACAAATTCAAATTGCTAGCCCCCCAAATGTCTTATCCTTCCCATCATAACCACATTCTATATAATAAAAGCCCAGTGACCAGAATGACCAGTCGACCAGTCTCTATGACGCACACTGGCCACCAGGGGGCAGATGCTCAATGCAGGGGCTGCCCCCTGGTGGTCAATGCACTCCCACAGTGGGAGTGCCAATCAGCTGACAAGGATGAGCAGCTGCTCCTGCTGTGAACCCTGGGCCTAAGGGTAGGAATCTGGGCTTTGATTGTTGCCTTCTTGCCCCAGGCTCCTCCTCATTGCTTCCTGCTACCTCCTCTGGATGCCCACAGGCCATGCAGTGCTGCCACCAAGCTCGCAGAGCAGAGCTGATTCCAGAGGCTGGGAGGCTAGTTCATGGTTGCTGCCTCTCAGTGCTATTGTCCCTAGGCCCAACCTGACCAGGTCCCCTGGAGAGGTGAGTGCTCTGGCTCCATGGAAGATGCCACACCAGGGGCAACTGCTCAGAGGGCAGGTCCACAGCCACTCAGCTGACCCAGATGAGCAGCATTCCCACAGCAGGTTGATCCCCACAGATCACGCCCTCCACCAGTGCATGAATCCCATACACCAGGCCTCTAGTAATTATATAATTTACCATGTACCTATGCCCAGCCACCTCAATTAAATTGCATGTTCCTCAAGGCAGATTCGAAGTCTGTCCTACAGACTTTACAAACAGGAAACGTATGCTGATTGATTATTTAATTGATTGACTGTATCCATTTAGCTATGAAGGAAGTCCAGCAGCATGAATAATAGAACTTAAAAATGTCTTCCCTAATCAGATCTTCTTGGATAGATTAGTGTCTGTGAAGCAGTTGTAAGAGGTCTCAGATTTCATTGCCTTTGTCTGAAAATTCTTTATTTCTTTAACTGACTTGCTACACTTCTAGTCCTAGCCTGACTACATTGAGGAAGATGCCATCTCTGAAAACAGTGCCCAGCCAAGTTAGTGTGACTTCAATAATAGCACTGAGGGTCCAATGAATTTAAGAATAGCTAGCATGCCGAAACCAGTTTGGCTCAGTGGATAGAGCGTCGGCCTGCGGACTGAAAGGTCCCAGGTTCGATTCCGGTCAAGGGCATGTGCCTTGGTTGCGGGCACATCCCCAGTAGGGGGTGTGCAAGAGGCAGCTGATTGATGATTCTCTCTCATTGATGTTTCTAACTCTCTATCCCTCTCTCTTCCTCTCCATAAAAAAATCAATAAAATATATTTTAAAAAAAGAAAAAAGAAAAGAATAGCTAGCATGAAGAACATGAAACAGACTTTTCTTTGTAGGAATTCACAGAGCCTTCAATATTCTCATACTTCCAAAGGGGAGAGGCAGATAATATGCTGTACCACTTTACCCAAATCTTTGTAAGCATAAATTTTCATAGCATCTTAAAAGATCTGAATGCCTTACCAGGTCGTTTTTTGAAACACTGAAGCAGAAATTTCAGGTACATCTTAGGATTAGCAATTACAGAGGATCATTTCTTATTAACTGTGCTTGGATATTCCTTTGTTTAGAAATTTGGGAGTCTATGGCAGGACCTTTGACCTTTCCCTTTCCTACTTGGCCATTTTCTCCCATTATGTTAATTGAGATTTATATGTTTTGATACTATGTTATTGCTTTTCTAAAGTTTACCTCATTTTGGGAATCTATGTCGTTTTTGTCTTCTTCCTCTGCTCAGTGGTATCCTCTGCAGATTGTGTAAGCATGTCTGCCCGTGTGCTTGCTATTCCTACAGACAGAAGATGTGTATCAAAGTCCTACCTCAGTCCTCAGCTATGCAATCTCATTTGTCACCTTCCTTTCTAAGTCTCAGTTTCGTCCTCTGTTCAAGGTTACATAAATAAATAAATAAATGCATAAGAGTTATTCCTACATGCAATATACTTTTGTCATCTTATAATTATTTTTTTGTATTTCTTCATATTTTAGTTGATAGGAAATTGTTAGTATGTATGGAGAGTGACACAGGGAGTGGTAAAACACTCACACAAACACACACACACACACACACACACACACACACACACACACAAGGAAAACTTCTACATTATGTCTCACTGTGCTTTTAGAAATTTTATTGTTTTAAATTCTAAAAACATTTCTCCAAAAATATATAAGGAAGTAATCTGATCTCATACGAAGCATCGTGACACTACCTCTTTTTTCAAATGACATGAGCCTAAAATATAATTTAAACAAATGTGAGACTTGCAAGGGCAGGACAAAATATTGATTAAAATGTTAATAGCCTATTCAGTTGTTTATAACTCAAGACTAAAATGAGCGAGCCGGGGCTGTATCTGAGGGGAATGCACAAATGGTCTGCCAAGGCCGGGTTCTCATCCTTGGACATCCTTAATGGGGAGACGTAGTGCCCTCTCATTCCTCTTATGAGTTTGACAAAACATTAATCATGGCTTCTGTTTGTACTATGAGAGCATCATTTTTTTTAAAGGAACCTCTCTTGTGCTTCTCACACTCAGATGCTAATCAATTATGTCCCTTTTTGTCTTTGGATAAAATTGAAACAAAACATTCATTAACACATTACCCTCATTAGACTCTGGGGACACTTTCAATAACACTTGGAGAGACACATGGAGCCCCAGGGAGAACGTTGCTAAAGGAGCTGATCATGGATCTGGTATTAGTAAAAAATCACTCTTGCCACCGATGGGCTTAATGCAAGTGGTGTTTTCATTTAATAGGAGACATAATTTTCTTTTCTCAGATTAAAAATAGATTTTTCTTCATTAAAAAGTACTTTTAGAAAACGGTAGAAATAAGTCTGCCTTATTGCTTATCTCAAAAACAATTGTTAACATTTTGTCAATATTTATACAAAGAAAATTACCAAATTGATTCTTTCCAAGAGAATAAGCATTTATTCTCACAAATGTTCTGTGCGTGCTCTTTAGCAGCATTTGAATCAGGCCCGTCCAGAAGTCTAGAACCTTTACACTTAGTGTGCTTTCATAGCAGTTTGTGTCTTCAACTCCTTTAACCCTCACCTGTTTTCATTTCTGTAGTTTCAGAAGACTTGTACTATTGAAAGTGGTTCAAGCTTTATTAACATTTTTATTATTTTATTCTAAAAACATTTCTCCAAAAAAATATATAATGAAGTAATACGATCTCAACGTAAATAAAGTTATAAACTCTTATGAGACTTTCTCTAATCTGGGGCTTTCAGAGACCTTGACCTTTCAAAGAGCTACAGATTTCTTAACATTTAGAGAAAGTTATTTCAAAGCCCTCCCTCCTCATTTCTAGGTTATTACCAGCCAATCACAGTATTATACTGACAAATGACTTTAATTCTTGGCTTTTTCCCCCTTTCATATCCTCTCTTATTGCCTCTTTTCTCCATTCCAAACCATTCTGTACACAGTGCATAAGTTTCTTTGCTTATGTCATGAGTATTGCTCCCAAAGTTTCCATTCTCAACTTTCCTCCACCCTATGGCAAGGTGAAGCAAAGAATTAAAACATTAAAGGCTCTTCATATCTTGATCTGACATTGGAAGAAAAGGTTTGGACTATGACTGAGTTCCCAACCCCCCAAAAATCAGTTCCTTCTTAAATGCTTAGTGGCAAATTATATACATGGTATTTAAAACACACATCAACATAGGAGGTAATATGAGCAAATACAAAAAAATTGCACTCAAGCTGAAACCAGTTTGGCTCAGTAGATAGAGCATTGGCCTATGGACTGAAGGGTCCCAGTTCGATTCCGGTCAAGGGCATGTAACCTTGGTTGTGGGCACAACCCTGGTAAGGGGTGTACAAGAGTTAGCTGATCAGTGTTTCTCAACAATGTTCCTAACTCTCTATCCCTCTATCTTCCTCTCTGTAAAAACAAACAAACAATAAAATATATTTTTAAAGTGCACTCAATTGCATATCTGCACATTGCACAACAAATATATGTAAGTTTTAAGATCTTGAGTTATCTTGTAACATTTTAAATTACTTTTGAATGGAAAATTTATTAAAAATAGGAGCTTTTAAGGCTGTCACTGATAGGCTCATCAAAACCATCCTATCCTTTGCTGTGCCTAACATAAGATAAATGTTGCCTCTAGCCACTGGCGTCTGAGTGTACACCATTGTGTACTCAGTATGACCAGCATAGTCATCTAGGTTCTAGAAGCCAAAATCCCGAATCCTGTGCTGATCAAGAAGCTATTGAAAGTAACCATGGATCAACTCGGATGGTCTGTGAGCAGATAGGGGTGCACGTTTCTCCTTATAGGTCCAGGCTTTCTCCTTGAGATGCATTTTCTATTATTAGCAATTAAGTGGACTATAGTCTGTCACTTGAATTCTCCATCTCGGCACTGCCCTTGCATGATGAAGCAGCCACAAGAGTCAGTAATGATCTGAGGTTGCTTTTGATAACTGTTATGTTTAAGTCAAATCAGGGTGAGGTGGGTGTCTCAGAAGGTGGCAGTAACCTTAACCGGCAGATAAAGTGGGCTGCCTAAGGTGGTCTTCTCTGCGAGGCGCAGGGTGCCATGGTGCTCCATGGTGTGTATCCGGGTCCATCTCATTCATTACCATTCCCCCGACAAGTGAGCATCTGCACTGCAAAAAGCCCAGCTGATAAAAGCACCTGCTGTTTGTAATATGGTAGAAATAATGCTTTCGTCAGACAAATTATCCAAGTAATTAGTTGTTAATTATGTTTCCAATTTAGGTATTCGTGGTATCATGTACTTAGTTTAAGCAAAAATAAATAAATAAATAAATAAATAAATAACAACACAACACAACTTGTTTATACTGTCAGAAAGTATGTCTTAGAAAAATCTTTTTTATGTTAACCAGCTTGGATAATAAGTTTTGATTCTTAATATTTTGGGGGTCGGGAAGAGGGATAAAGATTTTTCCGTTGCCTAAAAGTATAGTTTTCCAACTTTGGTGCCCCTCTGATAAATAGTTGTAAAACCATCATGTCTCTTAAAGTCATTGAAATGCCGCTAGCTGGTTTTGCTCTGTGGATAGAACTTTGACCTGTGGGCTGAAGGGTCCTAAGTTTCGTTCCAGTCAAAGACACATGCCTGGGTTGTGGGCTCAATCCCCAGTGAGGGGCATAAAGGAGGTGGCTGATCAATGATTCTCCCTAATCAATGATATTTTTACCTCACCCTCTTCCTTCCTCTCAGAAATCAATAAAAATATATTAAAAAGTCATTGAAATGGAAATGTGGGAAGAGCAGCTCATGGCATGATCACTTTGAGATAACTACATAACACTTTAGTTCATAAGGTTCATGGAAAAAATAACGATGCACTGAAAATAATGTATCTTAACATTAATATAGAACTATGAAATATATGTATTTATGTAATATAGAGGAGTGGGCAAAAGTAGGTTAACAGTTGTAAGACAAATAAATAACATGATAATTAATTAATAATAATAATACAAGGATAAACTGTATTTCCAGTACTCACAACTGTAAGTAATATATGGATCTAATTTTAAGGGCCCAGACAAATTATTTACTCTAAAATGTCTGCAGTTAGCTGAAACTGGTTTGGCTTAGTGGTAGAGCATTGGTCTGCAAACTGAAAGGTCCCAGGTTCGATTCCGGTCAAGGGTATGTACCTTGGCTGTGGGCACATCCCCGGTAGGGGGTGTGCAAGAGGCAGCTGGTCGATGTTTCTCTCTCATCGACCTTTCTAGCTCTCTATCTCTCTCCTTTCCTCTCTGTAAAATATCAATAAAAATATTTTTTAAAATAAATAAATAAATAAATAAAATGTCTTGCAGTTGTCCAGTGTCTGTCTGTTTACCAATGTGTCTCAATCTGCATCTCTCTTTCTCTTTCTTTTTATCTCTCTAAAACCCGAGCACATCAATGGCCTAGCAGCTTGAAAGCCATTGTCCCCCAAGGTATTAGTCTTCTGTACCATAGAGATATGCCTTTCTTTCCCTTAGATTCAAGAAACTTTCAACTTGACAAAATTTCATTATTTTTTAATAAAGATTTGGTAACTTCCCACCATGTGCAGTCATTCTTCTAGGCACTAGGAGAACAATGATAAAGAAAAACAGTTCTGGCTCTCATGGAAAATGCAGGTCATTGAAAGAACATATCAGTTTTAAAAATTCACACAATTCTGTAGAGTTGCACCTGTGATAAGTGCAATAAAGGGGTGGTACTTGGTCATATGAGAATAGATAACAGGTAAATTTGCCTGAATAAGAGCAGTCAGCAAATACCTTTCCAAGAAATGAATGATTGACTCGAAATCCAAATAAATAATGAATTAGGCAAAGAATGGACCAAAACATTTCCAAGCATGAGAATATACATGTGCAGGAAGGTTATTTTAATGAGCTGAACATTAATGTTCTTCACATGGCTTGAAAGCTGTCACTACAAAGAGCTTCATCTCTGTTGCTTTCATTTTTATAGAACTTAAATAAATCTAATCAGGGAAAACAAAAATGAAAACTAACCTCCCTTCAGTCACTTGTTTGTTTTAAAGATGAGGTTAAAATTTGGGGGTGATGCTTTTTTCTGGCAACATGTATTTTATTTTTTACCTCCATTTTATTCTAATTGCTCTTTTTGATGAAAACAGTGATAAAAAGCACTGTTCACACAGGTAGCAAGTAAAATAAAAGTTGGAAAAGCTTCCGTTGTTGGACATGGCTGCTCACACATTACCTGTCAATGGGGTTCAGCAAGGACTCCTTGGGGGAACTGGTCTTGAAGCATTTCCTTTAGTCACAAGATTGTTTTGTCACATTTCAGGTCATTCATAAGCTGAGATGTAGTAATGGAAGAGAACCAGAGCATCAGCCTTAAGGTCATTTAAGAATAATTAACCTTCAGCAAAGCTCAACACTGATCCTGAAGGCCACTTTTTACCTACAAAGTCACCAGGGTTTGCCACTAAGAAGCACTTCCTCCAGCACAGGTAATTCCAATTACTCATTGTCATTGATACACTATTGAATTGGTTTAGTAAACATGTTAATGGCACATTGAGGTGGCTGAATGGATAACACTGAATAATGAAATGTATTTTATTCATATGGGTCAAGTAATTTGCTAATTAATCCAAGCAATTTATAAACTCCATATTGCCAAGCTATTCAAGTTGAACATTTTTCTTCTCAGAAAAAAAAGTGAAATTTATGTCTGAATTTCATCCAAATATCTCTAGGGTTTTTGGCTACTAAACCATAGATTGTCTGTAGACAATTTCATAATAGAAAATTATCTATTGACAGAACTTTAATTGGGGACTTTTAAGCTAGTGGGCAGGAATTATTTGAGGATTGCTGAAAGCACGTTTTATATCAACTGAGGCCCATGGGTTACAATTACAGAATTTCTTATTCCAAGAGTAGAAAACCAGAATGGTTGCCAAGATCCCAGATGGCCCATACTTTTCTTACAGGCAAAACTTTCCTTGGCAAAGACACTTTTTATCATTTCAAAGATCTCAATGACCTTTACGGTTTTCTAAAGGAATTTACCAAAAAACCGTGATCTTTTTATGCTGTTAAATGCATAGAATAAAGAAAAATCAAGAGTTGCAAGGAGCAAGCGAAATAAGTAATTTCTTTGTTGAATGAAGAAAGGAAATGGTGTCATTGCAATTATACCATGTCCTGGGTCAAAGTCTTAGCAGGTCAGCCGACATGTAATGGATGTCATCAGTTATTAAAGGTTTGCTTTAAATCTCTTTCTTTGCTCCAAGCCACAAACTAGATTAATATATACACCTAAGTTCACTAAGACTCCACCTGTCAGAGGGCCTACTTTGACAAAGCAATAAGCCGTGATGTGTGATTAAAGTCAGAGCTTCTTTTGTTGGGGCAAATCCAGACGGGAGTAAATTTCCAGCAATGTCAGACTGAGACTTTGTCTCTACAGAAGGGATTCACAATATGGGATGTTTCTCAGCATAGGAAAAGGTAGAGTGGTCCTTCAGCTGTTCTTTCTTCCAGCTCCTGCTGTGGTAGACGTGAAATAGAGAGGCTCCATGTTGTGTTAGCATTAGTGAAGGGTCTCCAGAGAACAGACCCCACCAGGAGATCCATGGAACCAGCTCCCGTGGCTGTGGAGGCTGGGAGGCCCCAGGCTCTGCCCTGTCAGGGCTGGGAGTCCAGGAAAGCTGGTGGTGCCTGGAGGGCCTGAGAGCAGAGAGCCGATGGTGCAGATTTAAGGCCAGGCCTGAAGGCCTAGAACCAGGCTGTGGAGGGAAGGAGAAGGTGGGTGACCCAGCTCAGCAGTCAGAGAGCAAACTCAATATATATTTCATTGATTTTAGAGAGGAAGGGAGAGGGAGAGAGAGATAGAAACATCAGTGATGAGAGAGGATCATTGCCTCCTACCTTCCCCCTACTAGGGACCAAGCCTCCAACCCAGGCATGTGTCCTGACTAGGAATGGAACTGTGACCTCCTGGTTCATAGATCGATGCTCAACCACTGACCCATGCTGCCAGGTGCCTTCACTTTTTTGTTCTAATAAGGACCTTAACAGATTGGATGATGCCCAAACACAGTGGGGAGAGCAACATACTTTGTTCACCAAATCAAATGCTAATCTCGTCCAGATAAAAACCTCACAGACCAACATCAAAATAGCATCTAACCGGATGTCTGGGCATACTGTGACTCAGTCAAGTTGCCACATAAAATTCACTATCATAGTGTTTCTTTACATTCAGAAAGCAAAGTAAATTCTAAGCACATCCAGTTTATCATGCTCTGTTTTCTGTCCATTTCTACTTTAAGAATACCCAAATTAAAAAAAAAAAATATATATATATATATATATATATATATATATATATATATATATATATGATATAATCATAATGGCAAAGTATCTTTTAAAACATTCCAATGCTAGTTTATTGGTCCCAGTGCTCACGTTGTGTTAATAGTGAGAACGGAGCTTCCTGTGAGTATGCCTCCCTGATGCCTGGCACACGATTGGCAAGAAAAGAAATCATAATGACGTCAGTTTACATAATTATTAGTTTCTCACATAAAAATTCGTTAACAGAAAGGGAAAGGAGGCAGGAGGAAACTGCATCGGTACTCCCTAAAATCCATTTCTGTTGACATAACTGAGGAGATGCTAAGATCTAACCCCCACCCTGGCAGAGAAACAGTTTTCCTCAGCCTGAAATTACACTGAGTCCCTGAAGAGGAATTAATATAATAAATGGTAGTTTCTAAGTGCAGGGGTTATTTTCCTATGGCGTTTATAACTGTCTCCTCTGGACACTCTCCTGAACTTTTTAGCCTTAATAGACTAATCAGGTTTGTGAAGTGCCTTATGTCAAACCCATTATTATTGTTGTCAATGATGTGCCAAGCCTTGTCCTAGTTGCTGTGTCTGTTTGTCTATCTGTCTCTCTTTCTCTCTCATATTTAACCAGAGAAAAAGAAAGAGAGGGAAGACATTAGATATTATTATCTCACTTAGAAGTATAAAAACAGAGGCTCCACAATCAAAACCTTATGGTGTCTTACCTTGAAATAGTTATTATCTATCAGAAAAAGTGTGCATATCATGATTGATAAATGAATTCCTAGTTCCCATTGACATAATGGTTTCAAAGTTTATAATTTTGTACTTTGAAATATTATTTTACTTCTTAAAGCATCTAATATTTCAAATCTAATTTTCTTTAATACTGGGCCCCTTTACATCAATTAATCAAGGCCTTCTGACTAAATTATTAAAATCTTTATTAAAGTAATCCACATAATTTAATATAGCACAAAATTTGATGACTTTTTTATTTACTGAGAATTTTAAAACTCTGAATGAAAGAATTGACGGTTGTGGTGAATTATGTAACTTGCCCAAGATTACAGAATTAGTGAGTAAGTGGGTATTTAAGACCATATGAAACTGATTCAAAAGTAAAGATTTTAATTATAATCCTACACTATACTTTTGTCACCCAAAAATATGTCTATTAATTTAAGTTCGTATTTCTATCATAAAAATTGTAGCCTAATTATCCTGTAATGAATAATTTCTTCAAAATTTAAGGATTTTTATAATGTTTCATTCTCAACAAAGATTAGTATAATGTAAATGGTCATTATAGAAACTTAATATATCAAAAGCAATTTTAAAATAAACTAGAATAATTTTTTTAAAAATGAATACATCCAGTATAGTAAAGGTAAATATTTAGGTACATATATATGCATGTAAAATATGCATTTATTTAGTACATTTCCATGAGAAATACTAGAAAACAACTGATTAGGCTGATTTGTTGGATATACCCTATTAATTTTCTATGTCTCTCGGGCTTCAAAGTTTTTATTGTCCTGATAGGGACTTAGATTGTCCTCTGTAGTTTAAAAGTTAGAAAACTTGGGAAATAAATGAGCAAGATGTTGAGGTGACCAGCAAACAATTGGGAAAAAAAGTCGTATAAAGTATATACGACTCAGAACAATATAAATTCCACAATACCCCTTCCTCTTATTTCCTAACATGAAGCATTTTTCTGGAGATTTTTATAAACCTTGTTCAGAATGTACTTTTATGAGGTCAGTATAAGATGTCACACTGGCTTCTTCTGTACAGAACTGACTTAATGAGAATAATGCATTCGTCCAGATTCCCAATAAACTGGTTTTGTTTCTTCAACTTCACTGAGGGATATACCAGAGACCGCTACTCTAACAAGGAGGGGACTTTTAGCATAATAGTTTCACTTAAGAATGGCAATACTGAGTTCATATGGAAACAAACAAACAAACAAAAAACACCCTAACTGTGGTCATAGTCTACTGATATGTACTTTGAATTTGCCCCTTTCTTGCATTTACATTTAAGTAGAGTCTGTATAAATTCAGCACAAAGTGCTTGATGAGGGAATGGCATCCCCCTAACTGCAAGAGACATGAGAGTATAATTCTGTTCCCAGTCTACAGGCCAAGATGCTTCACATAGCATCACATTTCAGAATGTGACAATATGACACAACACCCACCACTAGAGCAATTTTCTTCAGAAAGTGGCAAGTGAGGGACAAAGGCCAAAAAGGTGGCACTTTCTCATGAAAAGAATAAGCACTGGATTTTCAAATGAAACTAGAGACTAGCCCAGCCTTGGGCAAACTATGGCCTGCAGGCCAGATCATCCTGCCTGTTTGGCTGTTCTATCCGGCCCGTGGAGCTGAAAGAGTGGAGGATTCTCTTGCTCTCCCCTCCACTCCTTCACCAGCAGCCCAAGATGAGAGTGCCAGCATGGTCAGGTTGCTTTTGTTCTGGCCCTCCGGTCCAGTTTTAGAACCCATTGTGGCCCTCGAGTCAAAAAGTTTGCCCACCCCTGGACTAGCCCTTGTCTATCGATGTTGGGATAGATCAGTGGTCGGCAAACCCATTAGTCAACAGAGCCAAATATCAACAGTACATGATTGAAATTTCTTTTGAGAGCCAGATTTTTTTAAACCTAAATTTCTTCTAATGACAGTTCTTTAAAACAGGCTCACCCAGGTCATGGTAATTTTGTGGAAGAGCCACACTCAAGGGGCCAAAGAGCTGCATGTGGCTCAAGAGCTGCAGTTTGCTGGCCACTGGAATAGATGATTACTTTCCCTATAAAATCTGAATTTGACATAAAATGGTAGTTGGTAGTCATTTTCTTACAGCATCTGATGTTCTGGAGAGACACACTCCACTTGGAAATTTGAATCCAGAAGTTCAAGCCTCTGCTTTTCAGTAACAGAGGCCAATTCCTGTGATTATCTCTGCCTGCCCTCCTTCCCTCCTTCCTTTCCTCATGCCCATTTCTAACCTTGGAATCTCTATCTTTCTGCCACTTAGCAGTGTGTTAAGATGCCTCTCACTCTAGAAGAGCTGTTAGGAGCTGCAGAAAGGAAATAGCTGTGCAGACTGGGAGGGTGCAGTGTGAAGATTCTGTGAAGAAGAGGGAAACTCAGGAAATGCTGAAGCTGATAAACCCTCACTCACACCTGCTTTCCTCTAGACAAAAATAAGTCAGCATTGGGAAAAGTCCAGTACAGAAAAGTCTCATAAAGCCCTCATTTTTATGCCAGAAGCCCCCTCCAAGAGCTCCCAGGGGTATACAGGCTAAATAAGTCCCCCTCTAAGTGTCTGTTTACCATTTCAGAGAGGTCCAGGCTTGGCTCACATGTCTCCGAAGCAGGTCATTCCCTGTGGCCTCATGATCCTATTCCTGTCTGGCCGCTGTGAGGACCCTCAGGAATGGAGGCATCTGCAGCCTTTAGTGACCTCCGCGCTCTGTCCCTCCAGAGTTCCTTCCACTTTCAACTCCATCAGAATCATTAAAAAAAATTAAAAATTTTATTTTCCATCTATTCATCCTATTGCTGAAAAACCAAGATTCTCCTTTCTCATGAGAATTGACGGAAAGCTCGAGATAACAAGAGGGAAGTGTAGCACATAGACTAATAGACTACGTCATAGCTTCTCCCCAAGCCCTGCCTGGCTGAGCTCTCCTAGGTTACCCGGGGCTCTCTCCCCAAATCCCGAGGATGCTCAACCCCCCTCCCTCCAGAGGCATAGTTCACCTCTGAGTATAGCTCACCTCTCACTCAGAGAGAGGAGACAGTTTCCTCTCACTGGGGTCTGAGATCTGCCTCCTGGATTATCACTTTTCTGCCACAAGCCTGCCCTCTTCTCAAGATATTTAACAACGAAACATTTTATTCCTTTTAGGAGAAACTCCTTTCTGTCCATAGTCATTCACAAGATTTTCTGATATTGGACTTATTATTTAGTCGGGCTTAAATAAAATTACCTGTGGGAGGTCTAGGGTACAGTTTAAGTAGACCAAAATAAGCTAATGCCTCTTCCTTCCCATGTCACTTTATCAGCCATGCAGGGGATCTTGGCTTACTCTGGTTCAAGCACTAGGAATTCATTAATTCTAAATGTACGGGCTTAGCCTGATATTTATCTTTTATAAAACCACTAAAAAAAGTATTTTAAATATATATATTTTTTCTTGATTTCAGAGAGGGATGGAGAGAGAGAAACATCAATGATGAGAGAGTATACCTGAAGTTGCCTTCTGCACACCTCCTACTGGGGATACAGGGCAACGCAGGCATGTGCCCTTATAGGGAATGGAACTATAACCTCCTGATTCATAGGTCAATGCTCCACTGAGCCACACCGGCCAGGCTAGGAAAAAAAGACTTTAATCCAAATATTAGAAATGTCATATGAGAGAAGTGTAGTCTGATCATTAAGGAATTTTCTCAGTCCTTCTTCTAACAACTTATACTCCCATTACATAACATTTTTATCTAGTTGTTCAGGCAGATTTTTAAGGACTGTCACTTAACATTTTAAAGGGAGATTGTATTTACTAACTGAAAAACATGAAAATTTTAATATGAAATAATTTTAAATTGAAATAATGGATAGGCAATATTTTTAAATGAAATACCCTGGATAGTCATCTTGATTTTTCTCAAACCAGTAAATCAGTGAAATAGCTCCTATGATTTACAAAGTTGTAGATGCTAATTAACTATGAATTACCTCTGTAGTGAAGAATGTGAGAAATAGCATGGATTAATGGAACCCCCAGGAAATCTTATGCCACATTTTACTCAATGAATTCATATAAGCTACTAGCAAATAGCTACCATGATTGATTTAATACAATTTTTTCCTT
The DNA here is from genome assembly GCA_963924515.1 of Vespertilio murinus. Taxonomy (NCBI): domain Eukaryota; kingdom Metazoa; phylum Chordata; class Mammalia; order Chiroptera; family Vespertilionidae; genus Vespertilio; species Vespertilio murinus. Next base: position 11,868,087 of record OZ004708.1, read on the forward strand.
ATTCTAAACTAAAGTTCAGAAAATACTTGAGAATATGTAAAAGAAAAAGAAAAACCCTTTACTGATTATGTGTATGTATATGCAATCTCTAAGACCACACAAAATACACATTACTATGGAAGAAGGTTCTTGTCCTTGAAATTGGAAAATGTAAATAAATTAGTACAAATTCTCAGCATGAACATTTGGCAATAGGATTTAAATGTTAGCATGTTTCACTTTTTTCAGTTAAGAAACCTATATCTAGGATGTATCTTATGGAAATGGGCATGGCTGTGTGAAAAGACCTAACAACAGGAATTAGAGATCTCTAGTTTCCATGACTGCAGAACATGTGTAAGTTTTGTTTACCATTACATCACATGAGCAAAATATAATAAACACTTTAGCAAACACTAATGAGATATTGTACCATATGTCTAATAGAATGTCTAAAAAGATAGAACAGAGATAATAAGCTAAAGCCATATTCAAGAAGGTAATAGTTATAAATATTCAAAATTTATGAGGAACAAAAAATGAATTAGTAAAAATAAATTTACACAAAGACACAAAGTAGTGAAACTTTAGAACAATAAAAACAAATAGCAATATGTAAACACATTAGAAAAATAAAAAATGAATAATTTCTTTAGAGTGTTAAAAAACAATAAAAGAAAAGACATAAAATGATACATAATTTTTTACATATAATACATTTAAAATTTGAATAGACAACAAATACTAAAACTCACTAAAGAAAAAAAATCTGGTCGAAACCGGTTTGGCTCAGGGGATAGAGAGTCAGACTGAAGACTGAAAGGTCCCAGATTCGATTCCAGTCAAGGGCATGTACTTTGGTTGCGGGCACATCCATGGTATGGCAGCTGGTCGATGTCTCTCTCTCATTGATATTTCTAGCTCTCTATCTCTCTCCTCTTCTCTTCCTCTCTGTAAAAAATAAAAAATAAAAAATATTTTTAAAAGAGAAAAAAATCTGAATAAGCTTATAACCAGTAAACAATATGAATCCATAGCTGAAAATCAACCATGATATTAATGCCAGATAAAGATAGATTTACAGAAAAGTCTTGCAAACTTCAAAATAAAAGATAATTTTTATCTCAAAGAAAATATTAGAAAGACTATCAAAATTGGAAATATGCCCAAATTATCTTATGAAGCAAGCATATAATAGATGCCAAAACAATACAGGAATGATATGAAAAATGCAATTATAGTCCAATGGTGCTTGCAAATATAAACCCAAATTTCTAAAATTAACAACAAACGTTAGAAAATCATAGTTATCTCAGTAGATGAAGAAAAATAATTTTATAGAATTCAATCCCAGTCATTATAAGGATTCTAATAGAGCTAGAATTTACTCAAATTGCTTAAATGACCAAATTTTTGATCATATAGAAGATGTATCAGATGCTCCCTTTTTTCTACCTACAACCTCTCACTTCCCTTAAATTTTGTTAATTGCTATGCCACCTAGATTTCTGAAGATGTAACCTGATAACATTTCATTTCCAATAAATATTTCTCATTTTCTGCCCCAAAGTTTCTTTGATGTAATGGGTTAAACTCCCAGGAACTGACCTGGTACTAACAATATATGCATCCTAGTGTTGCTGAATCACATGTTAGTTCAATTATTAATGTTTTGAAAAACCACAGTACTGTTTTCTATAATGGTTATACCAGTATAAATTTCCTATGGTCACTGAGATTTAAAAAAAAAAAAAAACTAATATTTTCACCATTTAGTCACCAATGGTCTGGAACATGAATCCTTCAGAGTAGGAATAGAGTCTTTAAATTCTCTTAACTGGGTCCTAGCACAGGACCTGCTAGTCACTAGACTCTCAATTACAATATCTTAACTAAATGAAACAAACAAACCAACAAACAAATGAAAAGCTTATACCCAAAGAGTATAAATAAAAAAGGAGTTTGGATTAGATTGAGTAGATATTCCACAAACAGAGGTTAGTACTATTTAAAAGAATCTTAATTAAAAATCCCTGGAAATATCTAAAGTGGGATTTTTTTTAATAAGCAGGCCTTGTGTAACCTCAATGAGCTACCATCTGTTAATCACTTTAGTAACATAACTTATAGTAAATTGCATTTCCTAAGTTTGGCCCATCATTCATCTGTTCTGCATGGTCAATGGCACGGCATTTTTAGCATGTTCAGATTGCAAGTAACTTAGCATTTCTGAAAGCCCCTTGGTGATTTGAGTCCTATTCAGACAGTAATTATGATTTGTTTGAAAATGGACCATAGTGCACCATTATCCTATATAATAAAAGAGCAATATGCAAATTGACCCTAATGGCGGAATGACCCAGAACTACTGGTCACTATGTTGTGCTCTAAACACCAGGGGCAGATGTTCAATGTAAGAGCTGCCCCCTGGTGCTTAGTCAGTGCACTCCCACAGGGGAAGCTCCCTTTGAACACAAGCCAGACTGAGGGCTATGAGTGCAGCTGTGGTGGCGGGAGCTTCACCTGCCTCCCAGCAGCACTAAGGATGTCCTATTGCGGCAAAGGCCCACTCCCCCAGGAAGCATGCCTAAGCTGAAGTCGGACATCCCCTGAGGGCTCCGGGGCTGCCAGAGGGATGTCTGACTGCCAACTTAGGCCCACTCAGGCCCTATCACCTGGGGAACGGGCCTAAGGCGGCAGGTGGACATCCCTTGAGGAGTCCCTGACTATGAGAGGGTACAGGCCAGGCTGAGGGACCCTCCCCCCTACCCCCAGTGCACAAATTTTTGTGCACCGGGTTTCTAGTTGTATCATGTACATTGAAATGCATTTATTGATTCTCTATGTTTTGAGTACAGTAATTACTCTGAAATGAATCATAGCCAATTTTACTTGTTTTTATCAACTTTAAAATGTTCAAGTTAATGAAATTTATGTACTGACAGTTATCATTTTACTTTCTCCAACTGTGAATGTTCTCATCTGAAATCAATGCAGATACCTTTAATCTGATGGTCATCAGAAGAAGAGGCTAGGTTTTATTGTCTCATTTTTCCCCCACTTTGGTGATTCTTCAGATCTTGACAGTGAATGAGTATGGAAAAGATTTATCTCCCTCATAGTATTTTTTTTATTATTTTTTTTATGATTGCTTAGGAGTAATGTCCTCCCAAACCCCATATCCAAATCAGACTTATGTGAATTAATGACAGATCTAGAATCAATGGCAAGATGAGTCTAGAACATTTACATTCTTAACACCTCACTAAAAATATAATGGGTAAGTATTTAATTTATTCACTTGTTCTTTTACTTATATTCATTTAGTAATCATTTTTTTATACAGGAGACACCACAGTAGGCATAGAAGAATTTTCAATAGAGATGAAAGATGCTATCTGACATCACAGAGTGTGTGCTGTGGTCAACAGATAAGGTAATACAGTGATTCCCTCTTATGTGTTTCAGTTACCTGCAGTCAAATTTGGTCTGAAAGTATTAAATGAAAACTTCCAGAAATAAACAATTTAAAAGTTTTAAATACCACACCATTATGCGTAGTGTGATGAAATCTCCTGAGGCCCATCTGTCCTGCCAGGGTCATGAATTCTTTGTCCAGTGTCTCCTCCTATAGACACTCCCTTCTGTTAGTCATTTAGTAGCCATCTTGGTCATCTCATCAGCTGTTGTGATATCGTGGTGCTTGTGTTCAAGTCACCCTTTTCATAGCCTAAAATTATGTCACAATGCCTACGTCCTTCACGCATCAAGTCAGCAGTGTGTCATCTCACATCACAAGAAAAAAGGGTGAATACAATACAATAAGATATTAATTGTGAGAGAGAGATCACATTCACCTAACTTTTATTACAATTTATTGTTATATTCTATTTTATTATTTGTTATTGTTCATGTATTTACTGTGCCTAACTTATACATTAAACTTTACCATAGGTATTTTTGTATAGGATAAAACATAGTATAGATAGGGTTCATGACTATCTCAGATTTTAGGCATCCACTGGGGGTCTTGGAACTCTTACCCCTTGGTTAAGGGGGGAAGGCTATACACTGATATGTGCTGTCACCAAGGAATAAAGAATGCTAAGCAAATGTTTAGGAAAAGCACAAGATCAGTTTGAGAAGTAGGAATACTTTTTGACTGATGTCACCATTCAGTTAAGAGCTAAAGGACAAATAGGAGGCACCTCGGCATGTAAGTGATACAAGCAGGGATTGGTATTTAGATACTTATATGTATAAGATCAGCTCTGAATCCTGAGAGGAAGAGCCTTATGGGCCATGTGGTCCATGGAATGCCAAAACAGCCACCCTTGTTCCTAAATACCCACCTTCATTGGAAATGTGTACAGTCAGTCATTGTTAAATAAGTCAGTAGCAGATCTCACCTAGAAGGGATAACCTTGAGTTCTGCCAGCATCTCCCTGATTAATTACATGTTGAATCCCAAAAGCTCTTTTGGGATATTTTTCCTTTAAATGAGTCCCTTACTTGTTTTAATCAGACATCCTCACCTGAATACACTTCAGAAGGCCTGGTGCTGTGCACGAGTCTTCATTAGGGAAGTGACAGAATCTTGATTGTTACCGTATTTAATTTAGAGGAAATGAGGCCTCGTGAATGGGCGTGCTAGTTTATGGATTTAAAAATAAATGTGAGATCTCAGAGTCAGGTGGACTTAGCTCAGGATGTGGAATTCTGAATAGAGAAAATGATTCCGTGATTAGGACAACTTAGGGAGACTATTTTTATTCATTCTTTAATTTTGCATTTTTAAAGGATCCTCATGTTATTTGCAAATTCACCAGAAGGCGTGTTTAATATATGAGGGAGACTTTTCAAGACAGACATCTTTTTCTACACTGAATTAGAAGTGAATATAATTAACCTTTAATTTGATCAATTTTATGATCTCGAGCAATAAATATCTTCCCTTCAAAGGGCTTCTGTTTTACCATTTATAAAATGAGAGAGTTTATTTGGATAACAAATGTCAAACACCTGACAGTTACCATAATTTCCACATTTTGTATCCATGGCAGGCATCACTAGTCAATCACAGTACTCTTCCCTACTGAAAAACTATCACCTTATAGTTTAGCTTTGAAGAAAAATTGTGAATGAGTAAATGCAAAGAAATGGGGAAATAACGTGTTCCCTTTTCCTTCTTCAAAGGAACGTTGAACAATTTTGTGGTATTTGGGAGCTAAGAAAAATCTAGAATAACAAAAATGTAATATGCTAATTAGACTGGTTGTCCTTCTGGACGACCTTCTGGATGAAGCTGGGGCAGTGAGGGAAGCCCGAGTCTTGCGTGCCAGAGGGAAGCAGGTGCTGACAGCTGGGGGAAGGAAGGCCTACTCATGCACGAATTTTGTGCATAAAGCCTCTAGTACTTGTATAAAGGGAATTATCTGAAGCCTTTGACTTTCCAGTAGGTTTCATGTCTTTATCACTAAAACAGAGATATAACAGCAAAGATGTTCTTCCTATTTATGCAAAACCCATTGTCAGACTAGATCTTCAGTTTGATCTTGAAGAACAATACCACCTCTCCATATGCATCTATAAGAAAGAGCTGTAGCATACTGCTTAAAGCTCTTAGCCTTTGAACCATATTATCATATTTTATGCATTTTCTTTTTATGTGAGTTTTTTTTTCTAGGTTTGGTCTTAATGATAATGTCATGAGGTAGAATGCCATAAAATTAACTGAACTCTGAGAATCCAAGAGTTCGTTTGTGTTTCTCTCATGGCAGCTGACTAGAGATGAGAACTTCAGAATCACTTGACCACTGCTGCCCTCTCTTTTCTCACTCACAAATTGAGAATAATGCACCTGCCCATGTGGGTTCCGTTGTGATTCTGACAGGATAGGATCAGAGCCTAGATTTCAAGTGCTCTGAAATTCTAAAACATGAGGCAAGCAATAAAAATATTACTCATAAAATGATGAGGATAAGTGAAATTTTATAGACGGAATAAATCCACAAGATAGAAGAAAGGGACACTAGGAAACTTTTGGAAGTGATAAAATGTTTTCAATCTTGAGATGGTATCACCAATCTACGCATATATCCAAACTCATCTAATTGCACACATTAAACATGTGCAGTGTTTTTGTACATAAATTATACCCCCATAAAACTATAAAAAATAAATAAAACTAGAGTACACACACACACACACACACACACACACACACACACACCGATACACTAAAGGACATACTGTTGACATATCATGGAAAAATGAGTAAGTATGTAATGCACTATTGCAATTATTGATGTTGCATTCCAAAATTCCTTTCAAGTCATCTGAGAATTACATTGATTAAAAAAAGAAGAAAGAAAAGTAAAATAAATTAACAGGAAACGTTTAACAGAACTTGCAGGAAATATTGTCTTATTTGTTTCTGTTCTGATGGAGGCAAATAAATTGAATTAAGTAAATATGAGCTTATAGAGATGATTGCTTAAAAGAAATGTTCTATACAGCATTAGATTTCTTTGCTCTGTCCCTTAGTTTAAAATGTTAGTCTTTACAACTAATTACTTTTAAATTATTTGAACTTTCTGAGCTTATCCTCTGAATAATTGACCTGGCAGGTAAATACTTGATTGGTTTAATAAGGAAACTAGGAAGCGCAATTACAGTGTTTTTCACATGAGTCTAGAATGTATGCTGAAACAAAATAGAAATAGTTTTGCCACTCAAAAAAAATGAAGGAAAAATGTCATCCATTGATTGATACTCCTATGTGTAGTTTAAACATTTATTTCCTAGAAGGGGCATTATCCTATGTAATAAAAGTCCAATGACCAGACAGCGGAATGACCAGAAAGACCGCTTGACTAGTCACTGTGATGTGCACTGACCAAAAGGGGGCAGACGTTCAATGCAGGAGCTTAACCCGGGTGGTCAGCGTGCTCCCACATCTGGCAGATCCCCACAAGCCACACCCTCCACCGTGCAGGAATCCCATGCACTGTGCCTCTAGTAGTAAATAAGAAATTGGGTAGTAGTTTCTTACATCATTAACAAGCAATAGATGTCACTGAATTGTTGAGTTTAATAAACTGGTAAAGTTATAATACTGTAGTTGTAATGTAGCTTTTACCAAATGGTGACTTTTACCAAGTAAATCTACTCTCTGCTTTGCTACCAGAGCCCAGAGTAGTTTTACATTACTATGGGTAAATTCAAGATTGGCAGCCCCCTGTTGTAATTCTAATTATGGACATAATCTGGTCAGGGGTTATCAGTTGAGCAGTCTTCCTGCTGTAGATAAGCACGCAGGCTAAGGAGCTGCTGCAGGTATCTCACTAGGAATCCGTTAGGTGTTTGCTTGCAGATGTCAGAAGCACTGTCTGTCTCAGGAGCCAGCCCTCTGATATATGGAAAGGAAGATCTGTTCTAGCACTTCTCTCAGTGCCTAAAACCCAAGTGCCCAGAGACTGAAGAGAGAAACAGTTGAACAACAGAAGAGAAATTGAAAGAATTAAAGACTGTCCCAAGCAATAGTGTGACATGGGGTGAAATTATTCTGGCTTTCAATTTTTCCATGAATTTGGATGTTGGACTAATTGTTCTCTATGATTCCCTGTGCCACACCCTTCTATAATGTCTCTAAAATGCCCCTGACTCCTCTGGGCTGCAGCTGCAGAATGGTGCACATTTGACTGACAAGATGGTTCTGAGGAGTAAAGTTGCACAAAGTTAGCCTCTTTTTTACCCTTTCCATGACCTCTCTAAAGAGAGTGTGCTTCTAGTGTTGAGAAATTTTTCTCTTTTCCTCAAAGAACCAATGAAGTGGAAATTTAAGTCAAGAAAGGGTAAAAATTAGATAATTGTGGTGAAATCATGCTAATAAATTTGAGTACTCAGGTGCTTTAAAAAAAACCCAAAAACTACTCTCTAGTCACAGTCCAATTAATCATAATAATATCCCCATAAGGGGAGTTAAGTAGTTAGTATTACTAGATGAATAAGATGCCTAATTTTACTTTGAGAAGCACTTCCCTAGCTTTATTTTTAACACTAATTGCCTCTTTACCTAGAGTCTGATGAAGTGTTCCAATAATACCACATATGTTCTTTTTATGTAGTCAGAAATAGTACCTTTTACAGATGTATTTCATGAACTTGTTATTTCAAGAAAAGCAATAAATATTCCACAGCCTAGTGAACTTCAAGGGTTTTTTTCCCCATTTTCCAAGTAAGAATTTAATAACTAAGTTGAATTTACCAGCCTTCATGAACATATCAGCTCTATTATTAGTTTACTAAGTTCTTGCCTGAGTTAACTTTTCTGCTCCTCACTATAAAAGGCTTTGTCAGTATATAAATTTTTTAGATGTATTATGAAAATTCAAAATAATATTGTTGTTGCATCTGTTCACAGAACAGCGAGGTGTCCCAAAAAATCTATACCCACTTTGAATGATTATAAAATCAGTGTTTATTATCATATAGTTCACTTACAAAATGTAAAAGAATGTACAGAACTGAATACTTTTTTCTTTTTGTCAATGCCTGTTTTCAAAATGATGAATGTTCTGGTCCAGGCCCTGCTGATAACTCCAAGCAAAGGAATCGCAACAACAAGAATCATTTCAGTTGGTATTTGTGAGCCTTCAGTTTGTTGACTGTTGCTAGTTTTGTAGCATAAACTTTGTTTTTATGTATTCTCATAAAAAAGTCTAGTGGCACTTTAGTTTAAATTTTCTTCGTTCAAAATGTAGTCTGGCTTCAGCCATTATTTCAAATTAGTTAAAGCTGAGGATGAGTGAAAATTGAGTTATCAGCTGTTAACATGGGTATACATTTCTGGGGATACCCTATATTTATCGACTAAAATTGAAAATGCCAGTGGAAACATGACTAGCTGTTTCAAACCCCAATGCTCTAAAACATTCTCAAATTTATACAAACGTATGGATCATGTTGAATTTGTGTGTGTGTACATTGTTTGCATGAAGCATACATCTAACTAGGTCTCACTTGTCTTATTTTTCATTGAACAAGTGAATCATAGACAAGGTAGAAATAAAATTAGGGACTTTAAAAAATTGGTATTTATAGACTTATAGAATCAGTCCTGATCCTTGTAATAATGTGCTCCTTTCTCTCGTTTCTCCGTGTATAGAAGCTATGTAGGAGGGGAATTTATGAGAAAGTATTTAGACACAAACATCTGAATTTGACTACTGACTACCAATAAACTGCACTGTAAACCTGGCCAAAGCCTAGACATTATTATAATTATTTTAAATATATTTTATTGATTTTTTACAGAAAGAGAGAGGGATAGAGAGTTAGAAACATTGATGAGAGAGAATCATCAATCAGCTGCCTCTTGCATACCCCCTACTGGGGATGTGCTCGCAAACAAGGTACATGCCCTTGACCAGAATCAAACCCGGGACTTTTCAGTCCACAGGCCGATGCTCTATCCACTGAGCCAAACTGGTTTCAGCAATTATTATTATTATTTTATTATTATTATTATTATTATTGCAGTTTTGTAACTGAATTTTTAATTTCTATTCATTGAACTATTAGTGTTAAGTAAGGCAATGGGTACAAAGCACTTGATACCTTGAAAATAAAAGGAGGAATAGAGGTGATTCAAGAGATGCTTTATTTTTATCCAAAGAGCTACTAGATGAATTTGTTTTTCATCAGAAAGAATTCTCTTTGTTTCATTTTTCTGACATCTTCCTCTTTTTCCTCCCTTGAATGAGGCCATGGGTAAAGAATACATTGGCATCGACTTATAGATATTTCTATTATGCCTCCATATTTCTTATCTTCTATTACAGCAGTTTCCACTGAGAAACAAAATGAACAAATTTGGGGAGTGAGCCAATTTGGCAAAGACTTCTCGTAATTCTTAATGCCCCTAGCAGAGCATGCACTCACTTACCCATGTCTTCATTACTGCCATGTTGTGTTATAAATATCTCCATTAGCACTTCCTTCCCTAGACTCTAATTATCTATTGATGTTGTCCGCTTTTCAGTAGACTGAGTTCCATGTGGAACTCAGTCTTAGGGTACATATTATCTTTTTTAAAATTTTTATTTTAGTACAGCTCTGGCACATTACAAGTGCTCAGTATGAATGAGTGAAGTTTACATTTCAGATTAATAATTGAAAGCAGAGAGCATACTGAAGTGTAATTCAATCTATGTGCAATAGAGACTTCGACACATGTAATTCATGGTCACCATGCATGCTAAACGTGTGTATTCTGTATAGTCCTGTCTAGGTAGGTCCTCTCTTAAACTTGCTGGTAACACTGGATGTGAATAAAATATTTTCATAATAGATGAAGAATGAGCCACATTTTCTGTGGCATTTTTTACTCTGTGGGTTAAAAACAAAACAAAACCAAAACAACAACAACAACAACAACAAAACCACACACACATCCTTCCTCCCAGGTGCTATTTATAACATAACTAGATGCCTGGTGCATGAAATTCGTGCACAGAAGAGGGGTATCCCTCATCCTAGCCTATACCCCTCCAATCTGATACCCCTAGAGGGATGTCTAACTGCCCATTTAGGATCGGGCCTAAACAGACAGTTGGTTATCCCTCTCACAATCCAGGACTGCTGGCTCCCCATGGCTTGCCTGCCTGCCTTCCTGATTTCCCCTAACCTCCCCTGCAAGCCTGATTGATGTTTAACTGCTCCCCTGCCAACCTGATTGCCCCTAACTGCCCTCCCTTACAGGCCTGGTCCCCCCAACTTCTCTCCTCTGCTGGCCTGGTCCCTCCAAACTGCCCTCCCCTGCTGGCCATCTTGTGACAGCCATCTTGTGTCCACATGGGGGCAGCCATCTTTGACCATATGGGGGCATCTTGTGTGTTGGAGTGATGATCAATTTGCATATTATTCTTTTATTAGATAGGATTGGTTTGTTGATCTCCAAAAATATACCAGGCACTGTAGTGGGATCTCTACATTTAAATTTGAATTCTCATGAATATAGTGAAGGGATTTGGGAATCCTTATTTTACAAAAGTACATTGGAGCATGAAAATGATACTAAATTCATAGGTAATTCTACACATGTATCAGTGTTCCTCTCTTTGTCCAAGTGACTTTCAGATAGCCTGCTAATGAATTTCATAATAACTTAATATAAATATGTTTTTACTGCTAACAGTGAGCAAAGAGACAGAGTTGGACAATTACTAGACAGATAAAAGGGTAAGAATAATGCACACACTGTATAACTGACTCACTTTAATTCTCTATGTGGCAATGGCAAGAACATTCCACCCCCATTTATTCTAGATTAAATATTGCCTCTGACTATCTAGAATACTCTTATAAATAGGGGAAGAGAGGCATGATTCACTGAAGATAATTTATTGTTAAGAGGCCATTGCTACAAACTTGTTAGCATATACAAATGCCTTATATTGGCACAGTGCTTCGCAGTATTCTAAGCATTGTCTCATAAATTAGCTCATGATATATTGTCTTGTCTAGCAGAGAGAAGTGACAAAGCATTCTGGTTCAGACACAAGACAGCCTGGTCTCAAGTTGAATCTGCTCATTCTTTCTCTATAAAATGTAGGAAAGGCATCTTAATGATGCCTTCCTTTAGATAATTTATAAATTTAATAAATAAGCAAATGCTACTTAGTATTTTATTTGACATATAATAATCCTTTCAGGTGGGCAAAGCTAGTATTTTTTGGTCCATTAGTGATGAAAACATACAACTTTGGAGAAGTAAATGGCATTCATTCAAAAATGCGTGGAACATCTATAAAGTACCAGGTACTGACTGCAATGGGCACTGGGGAAACCAGAGAAATAGGTCTCCAATATAGCCTGCAGGTGTCTCCAATTATCACTAGCTCCCAAGGGATAGTTCTGAGGCAGCTAATAGTAACCTTCTTTTATAAACACTTAGCAGTAGGTGACATGCTATTTTGCATACTTACATGTATTTACTCATTTGATCTTTATGACCACCTGATAAGCTAAGAACTTTTATCAATGCCAGTTTTTAGATGAGAAAACCAAGATTGTGTGACGTTAAGTAACTTGCCTAAGATGGAATATTATAAAAGTATTTAGCTGTACCAGGAAGCCATCACAGTCCCAGTTTTCTACTGTGAGATACACAGAAATGGCAAAATTTTAAAAATAAATAGGTATTAGCCATATTCAGAAACACACACACACACACACACACACACACACACACATCCCTCCATGTATCAGCAGTCCCTCAGTGGTAAGTCAGTATTCAAACATATGGTGGCACAGCAGTGGGACTCATATTTAATCAACTTGTATATTCTTGTGGCAACTTGGGCCACCTGGTACAACATGGGAATCCATGGCAGCATATAGCCAGGGGCAGGGGCCATGCTTCTCATCAGTGAGCAGTAGTTGGAACGGCATCAGTTACGTGTCCAACTTTAAAAACCTGAAACTTGCTGTTTGCATGTGACCCAGGAATAAAACAGAAGCTCCCATACAAGTGTACGGTGCTTATCTGTGCTACTTGAAGAGGTGGTATAAAGTTTTGCAGAAGACAAAAATGGATTCCAGACCTTGTATCACCATGAGATACTGTGCAATTAAACTGTATGAGCCTTGGTTTCTTCTTTTGCACAATGGGAATAAATAGAATTGAATTCACTGAGTTGATATAAATGTTAAATAACATCTATAGACACTTATAAAAATGCTTAACTAATGCTAAATACAAGTGTTTACTAATATTAAGACCAAACCATTTTTGCTCACTTTAACTGCTCTTGGTAGAAATATTTTGAAAGATGTCACACACACTCTACTGATATATATATATATATATTTTACTTTTAAATTTTATTTTTTGATAACAGTTTACATTCAGTATTATTTGTATTAGCTTCAGGTGTACAGCACAATGGTTAGACAATCATATACATTACAAAGTGTTCCCAATATTTCAAATACCCAACTAGAACCACACATAGTTATTACAATATTGTTGACTAAATTACTTTATATGGTTGTGGCTACCAATGAGTATTTTTAGTTCCTTCACCTTTTTCACCCAGTCCCCTCATCTCCCTCCCCTCTGACATCCACTAGTCTGTTCTCTTTATCTTATAAGCCTGTTGCTATTTTGTTTCTACATTTATTTTGTACTTGAGATTTCACACAAAACTGAACTAACATGGTATTTGTCTTTCTCTGTCTGCTTAGCATAATACCTTCTAGGTCCGTCCATGCTATCACAGTGGTAAAGATTTCATTTGTTTATGGCCAAGTATATTTCATTTTATAGATATATATAGATATAGATATAGATATAGATGTATATATAGATTTATAGATAGATCTATATAGATATATAGATATATAGATATATAGATATATATTGATAGATATATCTATATCTATATGTCATTATCTATATATCTATATCTATATCTACATCTACATCTATCTCTATCTATATCTATATCTATATCTATATCTATATCTATATCTATATCTATATCTGTATCTATATCTCCATCTTTTTATCCCCTTGTCTATTGATGGGCACTTGGGTCACTTCCATATCTTGACTATTATAAATAATGTGGCAATAAGCATAGGGTGCAATATCCTTTAGAATTAGTATTTTGGGTTTCTTCAGATATATAAGTTCTATTTTTAATTTTTTGAGGTAACCCCATATTGCTTTCCATAGTGGCTGCACCAATCTGCATTTCCACCAGCAGTCCATAAGGGTTCCCTTTTCTCCACATTCTCACCAGCACTTGTTGTTTATTGATTTATTGATGGTAGCCATTCTGACAAATGTGGTTTTAATGTGCATATGTCTGAAAATTAGTGATGTTGCACATCTTTTTCTATGCCTATTGAACATCTGTATGTCCTCTTTGGAGAAGTATCTCTTCAGGTCCTCTGTCCACTTTTTAAGTAAATTGTTTGTATGGCATTGAGTTATCTGAGTTCTTTATAAATTTTGGCTATTAACCCCTTGTCAGATGTGTCATTGGTGAATATCTCCTCCCATTTAGTAGTTTGTCTTTTTGTTTTGTTGATTTTTCCTTTGCTGTGCAAAACTTATTACTTTGCTGTAGTGTCATTGTTTACTTTTTATTTTGTTTCTCTTGCTTGAGGAGATATGTCAGAAATATTGCTGAGAGAAATGTCAAGAGATTTTACTGCCTACGTTTTTGTCCATGATTTTATTTTATTTTTTGGTTTCAAGTCTTACATTTAAATCTTTAATCTATTTTGAGTTTATTCTTATGTATAATGTAAGTAGGTGGCATAGTTTTTTCTTTGCAAGTTTTTAATTTTTCTGACACCATTTATTGAATAGACCATCTTTACATTATATGTTTTTGCCTCCTTTGTCATAGTGATGTGGGTTTATTTCTGGGCTCACTATTCTGTATCAGGAAAACATTTAAAGATTATTATGAAACTAGAGGCCCAGTGCACAAAAATTCATGCAAGAGTAGACCTTCCTTTCCCCAGCTGCCAGCACCAGCTTCCCTCTGGCACCTAGGTCCCAGGCTATCTTCCTCTGGCTGCTAGCAGGCACCCTAGACCCGGGCTTCTTCTCTCTGCCCCAGCATGGTCAGGAAGGGTGTCCAGAATGACATCCGGAAGGCATCTGGTCTAATTAGCATATTTGCCCTTTTATTATTATAGATAATAGAAATTTAAACTGCTTGATGATTTTGTAAATCATCTTATCAAATCCCCATTATTCAGATGTAGAACTGGAGACCCAGAGAACTAAGTGACTTGTCCATGGGCCCTCTAATCTAGTGCAGGAGTCTATTCTAATGCACGGTGGCAGCAGGTCCTGGTCTGCATGCTTTTCTTCTATGATGAGGGCAGTGTGCCCGGTGCACAGTGAGCCCATAATTTTGAAGCTGCTTTTTATATCCCTCTGTATCACTGTCGTTTCAAGTTTGACTTGAAAGCCCCCTTATTTTTTTCACATTTTACTCCTCTTGTTCACTTTGAGCTAAGAAACAAATTAATTAGTGTGAACTACGTTTAAAATATGAGTACATTGGCTTTGAGTGAAGGTGGAGTAACTTTACTATGAGTAAAATACTTGCCCTGCAATAACTTTATTTTGGTGTATATTTTTTACCATTCTACAGTCATGGATGATTGCAGGAGCTGAGGCAATTCTAGGCTAAGCATCAGCATATTAGTTTTCTAGAAACTTAAGATCCCTAGAAAAGGAAATTATGTACAGATAAAAGTAAGGCATTATTCCATTAATACTTGTATAATGCAAAAATCAGACATTAAAAATGAATAAGTTACCATGAATACCAAAAAAGTCCAAATAAATTAATCCAAGAATTAACTGAATTGTGAGATTTTAATGTGTTCAATTACAACTAAAATGTAGAAATTGAACAAAGGTAGTCTTGCAATAAAGTTGAGAAATAAGCAAATTAATTTTAGAAATCTAGAAAGAAGTCTATTTGACTGTTATCTTTCTGCCTCTGTACTTTAGGCCTCTGGTCTGAAAGAATTCCCATTCGCAGGGACATCCTGCTATCATTGTGCCAATCATCCATTTCCCCCAATACTCACCACGTGCTTACGTGCAGTCAGAAAGATGAAGGGAGTTCTGGGGGACTGAACAATAGTCAGCACTGAGTGTTCTAGGACAGAAAGCATTCGACTGCTGAAATCATTGGGTGAGGACATGACCAAATCCTAACATGTAATAAAATAACCAAGCTTTATGAAGAGCTCTTTGACAATGTGGCATTTGGGTTACTATCACCACACATCAGTCAAACGTCCAGTAGTGATTTGTGGTTTTCTTTTGTTTTCCTTTTGGTGTGATAGCACTCATTTTACTTTTGGATCAGCTAATATTTGTTGTAAGCAAGTTCAAGTTCATGATGACATACTTCATAGAACCGACAGGGAATGCTTTTAACCTTAAATTTACCAATTGTGTATTAGCTCCTAATACTAACATAGAAAGATGCTATGATGATGACACTAGTACTGTAGACAATTTACTAAGGCACCTTATACGTGCCAGACGCTGTTCTTAGCAATTCACAGGCATAAACTCATTTGATGATAACTTATGGAAATGAGATATACCCAGTAAGTGCTTTCTGACAAGCCTCCCTGCTCCTGTATGTCCTCCCCACCAGATTGTGTATCTCCTCAGCACCAGCCATTAAGGAAGCATTTTAAAGGGCTGAAGCTGGACGTCAGAATAATTTAGGTTGCAGTCTGTGTTCCTGTTTGAGCTACTGTCTCTTAGTTGCAAATCCACCCTTCTATATTTTTTCACACTTGTGCTAGCCTGCAGTTTTTATTTCTCTTTTTAAAATGAATTCTACTCAGTTCTGAGAATAGGAGGCACTACAGGAAGTCGAGGCAGAAGGAAAATGAAGGGATATCCCCATCCTATCCCAAGACTGTCCTTGCATAAGGACTGTCCTGATAAAGGCCCTCAGCTCCACAAGCTGCATGCGGGTCAGCCTCAAGCTTCTCATTGTGTTCTCCCAGAACCAGCCTCATCATGCCCCAGTCTTTGTCCCCTTCGTAAATGTCTGGGCCCTATCTCCTCAGGAATCTTCCCCAAGGTGATAACCCCATCATTTTATTTTTCTTCTCTACCCTTAAGAAGAGTAGCTTTTTCTTTATCTGGACTGTACTTAACACCAGAATATTGTGAGATTTATTTGGTCCTTCCCATGCCCTTTAATGAACAGTAATGTCCTTTCTGATGGGAAATGAGGTTATTAGTAATTCATAATATGAAATCACATCACATGTAATTAAAATGATTGCTTCTTGTTGATTGCAATGAAATATCCTGAAAACCAAGTGTCCTCAAACTTTACCTTTTATAATACTTATGATGTCTACTAGAGGCCCAGTGCATGAAATTGGTGCATGGGGGGGGGTGTCCATCAGCCCAGCCTGCATCCTCTCCAATCTGGGACCCCTCAAGGGATGTCCAACTGCCCATTTTGCCCTGAGCCCAGTAAGATTCAGGACTGCTGGCTCCTGACTACTAGCCTGCCTGCCTTCCTGATTGCTCCTAACCACTTCTGCTTACTAGCCTGATCACCCCCTCACCACTCTCCTTCCAGCCTGATTGGTGCCTAACTGCTCCCCTGCCCAGCCTGTTTGCTCCTAACTGCCCTCCCTTGTTGGCGTGGTCCCTCCCAACTGCCCTCCCCTATTGGCCATCTTGTGGTGGCCATATTGTGTCCACATGGTGGCAGCCATCTTTGACCACATGGGGGCAACCATCTTGTGTGTTGGAGTGGTGGTCAATTTGCATATTACTCTTTTATTAGATGGGATCAGGATTGTGTAAGATGGCCTCTCTTCACATATATGCAGAGTGTACAGATATAAAAGTATAAGTTCAAAGGTTTTAATTCTCAGTTCAAGTAGTAGAGAACAATAGAACTTTTATAGGAATCTTAAAATAATCCCTTGTTTCTTATAGATGCAGGGTTGGCTTCTCAAAAAAGTAGAGGCATATTTTATTTATGCAGATTGTACAGTTATACGTCATCATCTTACACTACCTGTGACTCTCATGAAAAAGAACATTAATTGAGGAGGAGAGGGAGGCTGAACATGTATGGTGACATCTGAGTGGACTTGAACAATGCTGAGAATCTGAAAATCCTGAGGCTTTCTAAGACTTTCCTAGTAATGGAAGCAATTGACCTTTCTGTATTATCCTTTAAGTCTTAGATTCTGCCAGGTAAACTCCAAATCACTAGGTAAGATGCTGACAAAAAGCATAGCAGAAGAAAGCTATTTATATAAACTACAGTCATGTAAATAATTATATAATTGAGGACTATAGAAACTATGCATATTTTATTCCTTGCTTGCTACTATTTTCATGATGAAAAATACAGCTCTATCTATCCATAAAAATCACATGGATATTTAGACATATTGATACTTGTATATATTGAATACTTTCTTTGGATCTCCTTTCCTCTCCCCTTACTATTTTATATAAAGGTGCTTTCATCATGGATAGGTTTGTAATTGAGTTTTGGGAAATAAAATATTCAGGTAGCACTCTAATTTTGTTGAAGATTAAATATCATCACCCAGAAATGGATACTGTCATTGTTCCTTAGAGATGGATATAATGACTGTTGGTATCTTGTATCTTTTTTTTTGGACAAATGATGAGAGCATTTTTCTTTGCATGAAGGATAGCTTCATCTTATTATTGAGAAAAAGTATAAATACAGAAGTGTATATGTGGCATAGAATAACCAAAGGGGTGGGGAGGGATTATGTGAGTTATGAAGCATTGATCTGTCAGCTCGGTATTCAACCTTCTATACTCTAGTTTGTGATGCTGGGGCTGGAACTGTAATTTTCATTTCTTTTGTACCCCTATGATATCTGCCAGGTTCTTCCAGTAGGAGGCACTGCAGAAAGACTAGAATGCATGTGAAAAGAGAAAGTAATGTTCTCCCTTTTGTTACTTGCTTTGCCTTTTAATGTTACCCTTCACCTTGCAACAGTAGTTAATTCAGTCTCCAGATTTGGGCATGCCCAGAACCAGCCTTACTGTGCCCTCCCAAAGAAATCCGTTTCAGCCAAACATTCTCCTCCTTGTGATTGGGATCCCAAATATACAAGTGTTCTCTCCTCACCCTCCTGAGATACTAGTGGCCTGTGGGGTCTAAGAAGTCTAAGACTCAGCTCTGAGGAGCCCCTCCTCTGATTACCTGTGACACCAGTGTCTTCGCCAGGTGGCACTCTGACCTGGGAGGTCTGATCCCAGCTCTGGGGTTTCCTTCTTTGGGCTGCTACTTCCTCAAAGAGAAGCAGGCCCTGCATCATTAGACTAACTTAATTTTGATAGAAAAGGATCCCAATGAGACAAACGAAAGGACCATCATAGGGCTTCCATCCCAGCCCCTAATCCTATAGATTAAAATAAAAATAGCACAATGTCTCCCAGAGACCAAGAGATTTGGTCATGAAGTGAATTAACAGAGACGTTAGATGGAGATCTCAGCCTCCTCGTGCTTAGCAGAGTGCTGTTTCTATTAAAATCTAATTTGGTTGGCTATAGAGTATTTGCAGTTTTTCTAAGAAAATCAGGAGTAGTGATTCCAAAATATTTCTTTCTGGGTTAGAGCTGAGAGTTAGTTCTCAATGATGCTTAAGACCCAACAACAGCTAAGGAGGAGTTGATGTATTTGGACAGATTGCAATCTATGCTATCTTCTACTCCCAGCTCCTGTTTCCCTAAGGCTATTCCATGTGGGGGAAACATGGCGAGCTTTAGATTCAGGAAAAGCTGGGATGATAGAAAGGGAGAATAGTCTCATTCTTTTTCCAGCTTTGCTGATGTATAATTGACACTAAAATGCCAAGACATTTAAAGTGCACACATGATGACTTTATACATATGCATTATGAAATGATTCCCCTCATTGTTTTAGTGAATACCTCCATCATCTCATATATAAATATATATATTTACTTTTTTGTGTGTGAGAGAGAAAATTCAAATTCTACTCTCTTATCAAATTTCAGTTATACAATACAATATTTAACTATAGTCACCATGTTATACATTAGATCATCAGACATTATTCACCTCATAACTCAAAGTGTGTTGGCTGAGCAGAAAGGAGATGAAGGATTGACTATTTGAATCCAAACTCAAGTTTTCCTTTAGGTAACTGAGGCTGGTCTTCCCCTATCTTCCATCTGTTAGAATCTCCAGGAACACTCACTCACATTGGGGTTGAGGTAAACACTTCATTTTTCTGGAATCAAGGAAATTCTGCTGCCTAGCTTTATTAGACAGATCCAGATAACCATGTTCATTGTTGTTTTATTTAGTGGTATACTCAGAAACATAGAAAATACAACATATAACCACAGTCGTAATATACAAGGCTGCCTTATAATTACTATGTTTTCCTATAACTTCATGGACTTATGAAGAACACATTATTTTTAAAAAGGAAGCTTAACAAGATAAAGCAACACTGTACTATGGTCCGGCTAAAGCTATGTGCACATGCATACATAATTTATGACCTATGTATAATTCATATGTATACAATCACCATACTTTATTGAGGTGAAACAGCACAGCAAGGTTAAAAACAAATGGCCAAGCTCAATACAAGCTTTACAATGCCACTGAAAGCCATTTTACTAGCATAAAGGCCTCCAACATGCTGGTATTTACCTACTGATAAATATTTAGACTGCTTATATTTTGCTCTCTTGAAAACTAAGCCAAAATAAACATATTTTAAGGCAACCTTTGGAATTGTCAGCCTTCCTTATTTTATCTGCTTTGTGCTATATGCTATTCACAATGACAATCAAAATATTGAACAATAAAGGACAAAGATTGGAAAATTCACCTTGAATCCATCTTATCCTCTCATAAAATTTTTATCCAATGTACACAAAAGTAATATTTTTATTACATTTACTGGGGTGACATTGCTTAATAAGATCCTATGAAGTTCAAATGCACATTTCTATGATACATGATCTGTATACTGCATTGTGTGCCCTCCACCCAATGTCTTATTTTTCAGAACTTTCAACTTTCAGTTTTGAGGAGTTATATTATTGCTTTTTGGCTCCTATCTACTTACTACGTGTTATAGATTTTTAATTTTGATTTCATGTTCAGAAAAGCATCTATCCACACAAGTCTCAATGCTGATTTTTTTTTAAACTCAGAAAATAAGAACTTATATAATACAGGGTGACTTGTCTGCAAGCTATTCAGCACTGTTGCTCACTTCCATTGTATCTTTGGAAAGATAAACTATCCAGTATACGAGGTTGAATCCTGCAAAGGCCACCGGGAAGAGAATCCGAGAATACTGATCTATTTTACTGGTGCTTCCAGTGGCTGGAGAGAGCTGTGGGGGAGTGACAGGGGTGGATGGTAAGATGGGAGCTCTCGGAAGGACTTTGTTGGCTTCGGGGGCTGGGACTATTGGCAAGGTCAGGGAGCTGATTCTTTTCTTCACATAGTACTTGGAGTCAGGATGCTGTAGATAAAAGACAAATATTCAGCTTAGGTAAAGAATAGAGATCACTTATTTAGATTTATTTTTTTCATTACTGGTAAGTATTTATCGACTATTTCCCTATGATGTAAGACCAAAAAAAAAAAATCAGCAAATTCTTATAATATTTGATGGTGCTACTTTTCCAAGAAAGTAGTAAAATAATTTTTTAAAAAATGATTTGCTTTCATCCAATAGCTTATAAATTAATACATCAGCAATTGATGCTATGTATGTTCCACATCCCAGAACCTGTGTTGAGATTGTACCAGTAGGAGGACACGAGTCAGGTTCAAAAAGCTCACCCACCCTCTGGCTATGGTTAAGCCTGCAGGGTAATGAGTTTGGGCAATGAGAGGGTGTTTCCATTTGGGATATTAATTAATATAAGACACATTCTATGCTTCTAAGACATATGCTTCTAAGACACATTCCCAGCCATCATCATCATCATCATCATCTCACATTCATACATTTGAACCAGCTGAGACTAAAGAAATCTATATGAAGATGCTCATATGTGTCAAAAGCCAGTGACAAAGATTAAACTGCCCTTCGGTTGAGTAGGATGACTCTTTGACTGTTCATCCCTTTGAAGTACAGCTGCCTCTTAGTTCAGAAGTTCTGTCTTGAGAGCTTTCTGCTTCCCATTCAGAAATTCTCCACTGGTTTCCTTCCAGCTCAAGTGACCAGAAAATGATTCATTTGCCACCCTCAGAATTGTCATAGGCGGTTTCTCTGTCATTAAAATTTCTGTTCCATTGAAATCATTAGACAACCAATCTTAATCTTGAAAGGGATATTTAGCACATGAATTGATAGATGAGAAAGACAAGGTCCAGTAAGGAGAAATTCACCACCCCCTCTATGCCCTACTCCCCTACCCCGCCACTGCCTTGCAACAGCTGGTGATAAATTTCAGTGCTTGATTCATCCCCAAATTTTCTCATCTGTGTTCTAAGTATTGGGCCTCATTCAGAGATACTAATCTGTTTGCTTTGGATTCCTTTTACGCCTTTGTAAACTAGAAGCCTTCCTCTGATACTTCCCTTTAATTATCTACATCCTGTGATCCTCGCTTGCCTCACAGCCAGGTTGTCCTTGCTGGGTCTCTGCCTTCAAACACTTGCTGTACATCATCCCTGCTCTTCTAAATCCACCTTGTTTCCTCCCTGGCAGCAAAATCACCACTTTGTTGCCTGGCAGGGTATGTTGCTCACGTGGCAGATGCCTGTGGCTTTAGCCAGCAACCCCACAGCACCCGGGAGAGGGAGCCACTTCCCCCTGCTGGTTGAGCCACAGGACCAGAGAGAACCAGGGATGTGGTGACATTTGCACTGTGGGAAACAACCCGCCCAAAGAGCCTCCTCTCTCTGTATCCCCCCTTCTTGATTTTTGCTGTGATTTGCCACTGAGTACCTAACTAATAATAATCTTGATGGAGAGTTCAAGGCCTGTATGCTTTCAGGGGATGTGGGGAAATCTGTTTCTTCACCAAGAGCAAAAAGGAATCTTTGTACTCAAGTCTAATTTAATATGAACATGGTGAATTTCAAGCAAGTATCTTTATGTATTGTCTATTGTGCTAGACACTCTGGTCAGAATTAAATAAATTATAGGTGTTGGAGAAAGAAAAAAATTTAAAGTATAGATAGACCAGTCTGCTGGTCTAGGACAGGAAGTAAGTGATGCTTTCTATTGAAAATATGTGACAGCTGCCCAGCCGGCCTGGTTCAGTAGTTGAGCATTGACATAGGAACCAGGAGGTCCCATTTCAATTCCTGGGCAGGGTATATGCCTGGATTGCGGGCTCGATCTCCAGTGAGGGGCATACAGGAGGCAGATGATCAATGATTGCCTCTCATCATTAATGATTCTACATCTCTCTCCCTCTCCCTTCCTCTCTGAAATCAACAAAAATATATTTTTTAAAAATCTGTGACAGTTAAGGACCACTGAGCTCAAATTCACCAGACACGAGGTGGATAGGACCAGAGTAGTGGTAGTTTGGTCTCCATGGTCTTAGAGAAGAAGCATAGCATCATCTTAAATCACATTTCTCAGGATTTGATTTGAATTTTCATTCAGTAAATATTTCATTAATATATTCCTTTCCTGACCCAGCAAAAGGTTTTACTGTTTTATTCTCCAAAAAGAAGTATCCTCCTCCCAGATGGATGGGACATTAAAGTCTTTTACTCTAATAAAATGTCTAAGGATTATGATGAAGTCACAAAACGGCAAGCCCTTAGAGCAGATTTTCTTTCTAAGTTTGTCTTGACTTTTTTCTTTTTTAAAAATATATTTTATTGATTTTTACAGAGAGGAAGGGATAGGCATAGAGATTTAGAAGCATCAATGAGAGAGAATCATTATCAGATGCCTCCTGCACACCCCCCAACTGGGGATGTGCCCACAACCAAGATACATGCCCTTGACCAGAATTGAACCTGGGACCGTTCAGTCTGTAGACCAATGCTATATCCACTGAGCCAAAAGGGTTAGGGTTTGTCTTGACTTTTAATAGAACACATTGCCTCTCTGAAACCTGCATTTGTTTTCCTTTTTTTAGGGAGAAAGGGGGCAGGCATCAAAAAGTTTATTGGCATGAGAAAGTGATTGCAAAACATAACCTGCCATTAAAACATAAGGCATTGTTTCATCTCTCCCTCTTTTTTAGAGATGTGGGGACAAAATTATTTGTCAATTTGTTGGCATTGCCACAGTGTCACAGATTAGTTAAAATGAGGTTGCCAAGTTCTCCTTGTCCAGAGTTAACCAACATCACTCAAGACCAAACACCATGAAAATTTTAAGCAAGTGGCATTAGCCTAGAATTAAATGTCCCCTACAATAGCATGCCCCCTTTCCCTTATTAATTTCCCCAAATAATCTCCAGGGAGGGTTGCTTAATTGTTAAGAGGACAGGAGTGTCAGAAAGCCCTGGACTGCAAGTCCATAAATACTACTGTGTTGCTGCAACTTAGAAATTCCGTAGATTCCATATACTCTCCCTAAGCCTCAGTGTACGATCTTTAAAGCTAGGGACAATGATTACTTTCTTTGAAAGTCTTTTCTTTCTTTAAGAATCTGAGAAAGACTGTTATACACACACACACACACACACACACACACACACACACACAAACACGTACATACACCTTTAGATACTTTTTTGCCTGCTTAGCTGCTACAGCTCTTTTAGCTATTATAACATACTTCCCTTTAAATATTATTTCTGTTATGCCTTATCTCCTTTCCTGACATTAATGGTCAGAGGGCATAGTTTTGTCATACATAAATATTCCACAGTGCCTGGCTAATGCATGAAACATAGTATATGCTTAAGAAGCATATGCTGAATCAACAAATGAATGAAAATCTAAACATTTTTCAAGATTTCTTTCAGTCGACAGGCAAAGGGAAAGGAGCAAAAGGTCACATGATTATATTATATTTTAGTATGTTATTTTACATTACGTTATAGGTACTGTATCTAAATGCTTGCTATTGGCAAGCACTGCATAGCACTTTGCATGCATTATTTTGTTTATTCCTAGAAGGAATCTATTATGCAATAATGTTATTTTCATTTTAGAGATGAACAAATAGAGTCTTAAACAGAAACCTTGCACAGTAATAAGTGGCAGCACCCGAATTCCATTCCTCTCAGATACCAGAGATCACACTCAACAGTTATTGTTTCTTCCCATCAGCTTTATGATTTAGAGCATGGTTTCTCAGCCATGGGGCTATCAACATTGTGAGTAAAATAAATATCTGTTGTGGGGGGCTGCCCTGTACATCATGGGGTGTTGAGCAGCCCTCTCGCCACAAGATGCCCATAGTACCCCTCCCTCTGCTTCTTCCCAGAGTTATGACAAATGTAAATATCTCTAGACAAGCCGTGGGCAAACTACGGCCCGTGGGCCGGATCAGGCCCCTTAGGCTGTTCTATCTGGCCCAGCTGAAAGAGCGGAGGGTTCTCTTGCTCTCCCCTCCGCTCCTTCACCAGCAGTCCAAGATGAGAATGCCAGCATGGTCAGGTTGCTTTTGTTCCAGCCCTCCGGTCCAGTTTAAGAACCCATTGTGGCCCTCGAGTCAAAAAGTTTGCCCACCCCTAGACCTTCCTTGCCAATATCCTCAGGGTGGAGGGTGGGGGAGGGTATTTGCCTACATTGAGAATATCTACTTTATAATTACAAAGGTCCCGCAGCCCAAAGGTGATTGGAGGATGTCTAACAGGAAGTAAAAAACATATGCTCAAGGAAATGCATGACACCTGGCTAAGGCACATGCTGGATAATCAACTCCTGGATAATTGGAAATTCATAATACAGGAGCCGATTTAGAAGAATCACACTGAATTTCTGAAATGAAAAAGAAAGCCAATTTTCCAAGCCTTTCAGCTCCAGATTTTCATTGGACCCCGCATGCCTGCTCATTGTAAGCTCAGCAGCTTCAGTTGATGGTGAAACAGGCTTTAGTCTGCATCCAGATGAGGGCTCAGCTTGGGGCTGTCATAGTATTGAGTGGAACACCTGTGGTTTTGAATTCTTCCACGGTCCCCTGCTGCTGAGTGCCATCCTGCTATGGGTATTTTAAGAGCACAGCTTTGTTTTAAGTGACACCATATTGCAAAGATACTTTGAATTAAACTGGACTTTAAGGCAATCAGTATTTGATGTAGGGATAAGGCACTTGAGGAGAACTTAGAGCAATTCAGATAAAATGTTCAGTGTGTCTTACACATTACAGAGGAGAGGGCAATGAATTACCTCAAGAGAGATTCTAGCTGGGGACTGCATTACTCAAGGGACTAACATTGCATCTGCTTCTAGAACCAGCAAAAAGGGGCATCAGAAATATTTTTTAAACATTTAGTATTTGAAATTTTTTGAAACTGTCCTATTGTATTAACCTATCATATCGCTATGAAGAAAATAAGAACTCCATCCAGTTTCCCTGCATTTATGCTACAGATGATAGAACTGGCAACAGAGATGAACCCAGAAGTTCCAGAGAGAAGTAGCTTACTGGCAGCAATCTGGTGGGTCACTGGTGCTAGGGGCATGTCTGGAGACCATATTGGAATGTTTGGAGGGTGAGGAATGGACTATTAGATGAGGATTTGATAGAAGATATGGGGGAAAAGCTAACCACCTACATCCCTCACCTAGTTCACTACTCCCTCTTTGTAAGTTCAACAATGGCACAGCCTTGAGAAGGGGCACCATGATCTTTCTGGTGTTCAGAGTCTCTGATGGTCTTAATTCAACCCTTCATTCTATTGAGAAATGGTGGTACTCAAATACTGGCAATATTTTTAACCAGGGAGGTAAATCTTTCAGTATTCTGTACTTCCTAGGTAATGGCCTGGCAGATATTCCAACCTTGTCAAGGGAAAAAGCCCTATTGATGTCACTCGTTAATGTATCCTCAGGATTCTAAAAGGATCTGGCACATAAAAGTACTTACAAAAATGCAATGGGTAGATGCTCAATAAATGGGTACTAGGTGAAAAGAAAAGTGAATAAATGAATAAATAATGTAATCAGTAGAACTGTAGCCATCGTCCAGACTAATGACATTTTGATCAATTTTGTTTGTATATAATTTACCAAGAACATCATACCTCCTCTGAGAAAGAAAAGCCACATTGGATGCCTTGATGGGAAGTGGTTGGGGGGAGGGGATTCTCTTAGGAACAAGTAATGAGGGCTTAGACTTTTAAAATAACAAGGAAGTTAGCAAAACATTCAAAAAGAGAACAAGGTACAAACTTGGTTTTGCATGCAGAATAGTATACCTTAAATGCAAGTTCTGAAATACAAAGACAGGAATAGTTCTCTAATGCCCAGATAACCTACCAGATAAAGACAGCAAGTAAAAATGCCCTAAAAATATAGAAGAAATTGTGGACACTTCCTTCTCAAAACCTAAAAAAAATTAAAGTCTCCAGTTCCAAATGACTTAAAAACAGAAAACTAATTAGTCTATAAGTACTTCTGAGGATTTAATTTTTGTGTTTCTATCAGTTTGAGTACTAGATTCAAAATACCTGAATTTATTGTCATTATCTATAATAATAAAAGTGTGATATTCTAATTAGACCCGAAGTCCTTCCAGATGACGTTCCAGACAAAGCCAGGGCTGTAAGGGAATCCCAGGTCCTGGGTGCCAGAGGGAAGCTGGTGCCAGCAGCTGGGGGAAGGAAGGCCTACTCTTGCACACATTTTGTGTATCAGGCTTCTAGTTTTATTACTGGTATATTTAAGCTCAAAAATCAGTGATGAACTTTCCCCCCCCACATTTATTATAAGAAGTTGCTTATGAAAAGCAGTGAGTCCATTAAAATATACAACTTAGAATCACATAAAATATTCAAGCTCTTATTTCATTTCAACTTCACCATTGGCTTGCTATTTCAGTGTCCAAGTTACTCAAGTAATGTTATTTTGATTACAACTGGATAGACATTTTTAAATGTCATGATATTTGAAAGAAAGAAATGACTTAATAATCATAATATACCATTGTGTTGTATAACTTTTGTTCTGCTACATTGTATAAGACAAGCCTCCAAGTTTTGACATAAATAAAATGTAAATCTTCTATGTAATCATCTATATTTATTTTTGATATTATAAGATTGGTATTGGTAAGTTTAATTTTTGATTTTAGTTTTATGCTTTGACGTAGCCTTCCAGAGTGAAATTCTTCTTTTTATTGCCTTAAAATATTTTAAGTAGGTCCAGGTTTAGAAATACATTTTTTTATAACAAAGACATCAACTTGCAAAAAAAGGTAATTTGAGATGATTTAAATGCAATATTTTATCCAGCTTCCCAAAGCATTGCAGAAGATAGTTTATATGAAGGCTCGAGATCTTAAATTTCATCTTATTAATAAATTATACCTTTAAAATAATAGGCTAAAGAAATGATAACCATACTTTCTCCAAGGATTTGAAATTGTATTCCTCTCAGTAATGTATATTTCAAAAGAGTTAAAGTAAAGAAGTTGGTCTTTCTTTCTATTTCTATATCAGATCAATGAGCATATTCAAAGTCATCAGAGTTATTTTTTACCCTGCTTCTCATGAATTTCTCTTTTAATTTTTACCATTTCTCAAGTAATGAACTGTTAAGCTGAATTCTTATAAATATTAATTCTTCTTCCTTTATGGATGTATGTTAATATATAACAATATGTTGACTATATAGCTATATAAAAACAGATGATTTATAGCATAATCACTTATTTTTACTAACAAAATAATTCTCAAAAACATTTGGAATTTATTTTTTAAGTGATCTTCAAGTGTTTTAGACTAAACCTTCAGGCTAACATTTTTGTTATAAAATTTCTATTTTATCACCTTTCAAAACATATCTATACTTAAGAAATATCATTAAGGCAAGGGAAGAATTTGGGTAATGACCTCACTGCTGGAAAACAAATTAGTTTCACTTAAAAAAGAGATGTTGACAGGAAGCCAGGAAGGCTGGTCAACAACCTTAATTGTTCTAACCTTTAGTTGAGACATTGTTAAGCTGAAGCAGCCTCCACCTTATTTTGTCCCTTGTAAGTTTCTGTTATTTTCCTGCTTATAAATTTCTGTTTATGTTGCCTAAGATGTTTTCCCCAAAGCCTCAATAAAAGGGGATGGCAGGGCCAGAGCAGGAGTAGTTCTCCCACTAGAGCTGGACTACCGCCTGGCCCCCCATATCGCCAAATTGAATTTCTTCAAGTCTCTTCATTTGTGTGGGGCCCTTATCCAGAACCTGAACCCAGAATTGGAACTCTTTCTACGCGGGCCGTGAAAGAGAGCCTTATACACCTACACCTCACCTACATTCTGAAAATATATGTTTCAGTGTTTGAGGAGTTGCTAGGGAGGGGAGGGCCTCTGTACAGTTTGTGGATAACAAGAGTTCCAGAATCAATTTCTAGTTTTTCTACCAACTAGTAACTAATGATTTTCCTCTGTTTTCAATTTGTAAGTGAAAATAATTGGACTGTATTAAATGACTTGTTTTATCGTTAGTGATAATCCAATAAAAATATTTACATTATGTATTTTCACTTATCATGGGAACAGCCTAACAGTATTTTATCCCTTTCAGAAAATGTAAATTCTCAAACAAGTTTCTTAGTTTATCAAAGAGAAAAGTTTAAGTGAAAAATTATTCTTTAGCTGATAGATGCCTGAGAAGTAGAGTACTCATAGCTTTATAATTTTTATCATAAAAATTAACCAAGAATTAGCTGGACTGTATGTGGTCCTACAATTTGAATGTTCAAGAGAATTGATCAATTACAAGTAAATTTTCAATTAAAATATCTACATTACTAAATTTTATAGGCAAAATTATTCTCTTTTAAAGAGTCACTGTTTTGACTTTATATTCATATAAAACTGTAAGCTTGTCAATCAGTTCTATAATCGGTTTTAAAAGTTTGTGCAACTTAATTATTGGGAGAATTTACTCATATATAAAATTGAAATTTGAGGACTCATTTATGACCCTTGAACTATTAATGCTGTCATTTGTTTCTTACTCAAATCACCTTTGGAGATCAGAGGTTAGCCATGGCAAATCTAAACTGAATTGCTTAGGTATTTCTCACTGAGCATAAGTCTTTGTCTAAAACCATACTGATATCAATGTTTTCATATATGAATATGAGAATGTTTTCATATGCTTCAAAAACTTGGCTTATGACTCAGCACCCATAGGACCTAATACTCATATCCTATCCTCATGAATGAAACCAACAAGCAGATTTCCAATAAAAATTGTCCGTTCCTTCGGAGTCCCTGTTTATTTCCTTCAGGCTGTGAAGCCTCAAAGGCTCATTAAGAACATTATTTCTTTTATTTTATTCTCCCTAGATGGTAAGTGAGCCTGTTCAAAGGAAGTATCTAAAGGCTAAGAAGAATATCCTTGTCTCTGAGAGCATGGGACTTGCCAGTGCTAATGAGGGTGACGAAAGAGACATGCCAAAAGTTCAGGTCAAAGCTAAGTGAAGGATTCTTGCTTGGCTTTTTTCTGTGAAATTCAAAAAGCAGTTGGCCTGGAACTAGGCTTATGTAACTTGTGCTCAACTAACACTACTTTGGGACTGTTTTGTTGTTTGTGATCACCGTTTGGATCATCTTTTTTTATATGCTGGGTAAGATTAGTAAAATAAACAGTTACCAAGACAATTTCAGCCTCCAAGGGTTCCATTGCTTTTGATACAGTTGCTGGGGGTGGGGCTGCAGTCTGTGTCTTTCTTTTGGCCTTTTGTGTCTGAAGGTTGGTGAAGTAGTTGACCGCTGCAAACTCAATAAGAGCAGAGAAGACAAAAGCAAAGCACACAGCTATGAACCAGTCCATGGCAGTTGCATAGGACACTTTCGGCAAGGAGTGCCGGGCACTGATGCTTAATGTGGTCATGGTCAAAACAGTGGTGATCCCTAAAATGAAAAAGTATAAGGAATGCAGTATTAGCATTTAGAAACCATAAAAAGACGAAAGGAGAACATGTTATTGGCGAGGATTAAACACTCTTGAAATGTAATTTTTGTTTTTATTTCATTGTTTTATAATTTTTCACAATTATTAGGATAGGTATTATCATTTGTTTATCCTTTCATATCTAGTGCAGTGATCTGTACATAGTTATAACTCAAAACATATTTTTGAATTGATTTAGCTTAACTGTGGTAAAATTTAAGTCATGAAAATATTTAGTTGTTTACTTTTTTAGAAAACTTAAAGCAAAGTATCACTAAACTGATAAAACCTTGAACTTCTGATCAATTTTAATAGCTGATAATATCTTTTATCATATTTAAGAACACTGGTACAAATAATATTCATAAATTGGGTTCCTCACATTTTTTGTGGTTGTTGTTATTGTTTAATTTCTAGCTTGGTTTTAAAGTAAAATATTTTCTCATATTTATCTGCCAGCAGCTTTCTGTCTTGAATTCTTAGTTGGGGAAATTATGTAATTTGAATATGGTCAGCATTGTTATGCAGATATTCTTTTATTATTTGCAGAAAGAGATCTATTTTAATATAGTAAATTAAAAAGTCAAAATTCATCTGAGATTTCAGTTCAACTTTGGTCTTCCGTAGGAACTGCCAAATTGGTAATCATAACAATTTATAAAATGTTAATATTGTTAGTGCTGATATTTTCTGTTATTTCTCATTTTACATTCATCAAACTTTGTGGTGGATCTATACATCATAAATGGGATTAAATATTTAGGTTGAAACATGGAAAATTAGTAATACTTAACTATTTTTAGACACAGAAAAAGAGCAATATTTTATGGTTCAACCTAATAAAAGTGAGAAATAATGTATATGTTATGAGTTCAATAACTTAGGCTATTTTTATGGATTTACATGTAGGTTTTGACTTTAAGCTCTCCCTTGGTTATGAAAAAAACTTACTAAATAGAACATATGAAAGTCACAGGAAACCAGCCAGAATTCTCATTGAGACAATTTTTTTGTTGATTCACCACACAGCTTGTAATAAGATAAAGGTCATTTTGCCTGATACATGTGTCTGAATGAGATACATGTCTTATTTCCTTTGTGGATTGAAAAAGTGCACTGGTGTGGATATTTCCCTAAAAGATCCAAGGCCTGAGAGCTGGAGGATGAATGGAAATAGAGTCCAAAGAGCGAAGCATACCAAAGACAGTTCTGGCAGGAACAGACTCCTTGTTAATCCAGAAAGACACCTGGGAAAGAATGACGGTCATAATGCACGGAGTATATATCTGAATCATGAAGTAGCCCATCTTCCTTTGCAAATGGAAATTAACTGTCATTATTACGTATTCACCTGTTGGAAGACACATATATCATTATTATTGCCGTTGATAGTGTGTAAAAAGAATACAGCTGGGAATAAACCTCGCAGGTTTTTAAATTAACATGGGCCAGAAGAAAACAGGCAAAGGCATATTTTAATGGATGGCAAGTGCATTCATCATCAGATGACAGATATATCCGCTCACTGTTTTCAGTGGGGTTCTCTGTCATTTGCATCCAAAACTATTCATTTCAAGGATGCACAAATCTCTACGTGCACATGGCTGCAAAATCAATTTTAAAGAAAACTACTCATCACTTCAAAACATCAAGCTTATCTGAGGATGGTGAATGCAAAGGAAGAAGAAATAGATATTTTGAAGATGCCTCGCCAGAGTCACCTTGCATCCATGCATTGGTCAAATCCTCACCTGTGTTAGATTTAATCGTCTCGCTCGATGCTGTTTGTCCGATCAGATCATACTGGAGGAGGCTGGAAGATTCCTCCGGGACTTCCACTGAGTAAAGTGGTCCTTTTTTCCATGTGTATATGATTTCACTTTTGGGGTAGGCATCTGCATTAAAAAAAAAAACACACAAATTAAACATAATAATGAATCTGACTAGTAGTGGGTTTTTCTTTCAAAGCAAATTTTGTTCTTATAATATGGAAATACAGACACAAACTTTTTAAAATGCTTTTCTTTAATATGGGTAACTGAAATCTTTGACTGTGACAGATATGATTAAGTAAGTATATTCCAGGAATCACACTTTGAATGTCATAGTAATATTTTTCTTTTGCTTTCCAGCCTCTGATTGAAGCCAAATAATTGCATATTTTAATGCATTTTTGACTCTCAGAAGCTTTTTGTAACTTACAACTCCCAAACTTGAGTGGGCAAGCATGCCCATCCATAGGAAAGTTAAC
Organism: Vespertilio murinus; assembly: GCA_963924515.1. NCBI lineage: Eukaryota > Metazoa > Chordata > Mammalia > Chiroptera > Vespertilionidae > Vespertilio > Vespertilio murinus. The sequence continues at coordinate 11,900,936 of OZ004708.1, forward strand.
CAGCTTCATGGGACAGTCGGCATTGATGGTAAGCCTAGGGACATTGAAGTGAAAGGTTCTGAGTTAGTATGATGGACACATCAGTCGGGCAGAGGCAGTAGAGTTGGAAAAAACCTTACCTCATGGTGTATAGAATGGTTCCATTCTGCATTATTCTGAAGAGTTTATTAGGAGTTGTCATATTGTGAGCAATTGATTTTTTGCCATTCCTGAAAAAAGTGTCAGGTGTCCAGATTTTACTGACCATCAAGTTATTCAAACTCAGAATCTCAGTGGGCCCTCTAAACTTTAACCTCTCATCAGTCCAAGTCTGGCGGAAGAAAACATCCATGGTATACTCCTAAGAGAAAATATGATATTTATGAAGGCTGGGCAGTTGGTTTGTTAAGAACTAGAGGCCTGTTGCAGGAAAATTCCTGCAAGAACAGGGCTTCCAACAGGCTTCCCTCCCACCACCACCACCGTTCCTGCCCTCCCGCCCCATGCTTTCCCTTCTGCCTCTATCCCCCAACCTCACCCCCACCCCATGCTTTCCCTCCTTCTGCCACCCCCCCACCCTCCAAGCTTTCCCTCCTGGAGCCAACGCTGCCCCCCTGTGCTTTCTTTCCCACTGCCACCACTGCCCCACACTTTTGTCCCAAAGCCGCCCAATGCTTTCCCTTTCCTCCCACCTTCTCTGCCCCGACCCCACACTTTTCCTCCCACAGCTACCCCCCCTTGTGCTTTCCCTCCTGCCACCATTACCCCATGCTTTCCCTTCTGCAGCCATCCCTCATTTTGCCACCACCACCCGCTGCCGCCACCACCACCACCAGCTTCTACCACCACTGCCTGCCACCACTATGTCCCCTCACTGCCCTGCCTGTGCTTTCCCTCCCTCAGCCACCACAGCTGCCTTGCTTTCGCTTTCCCTCCCTCTTCCTTCTTTGCTGTCTTCAGTCTTCATTCCTCCCTCCCTCAGTGAATGTAAATTAACTGCCGCCTTTGTTGGTTTAATTTGCATACTCACTCTGATTGGCTGTGGGCACAGCAAAGGACCATCAATTAGCATGTTTCTCTTTTATTAAGGTAGCTAGTTTATTCACTAGCTTATCTACCCAATCCTAAAACTTAAGGAACAAAGCAACTTTTTGTGGCAATAATCTATCAGAAAAGTTATAATTTCAGTGAAGTGTTATTTTTCTCAAAGTTTGTATTATCATAAAGGATAGAGTTGTGCTGTGGAAATTTCCCTCCTTAATTTTGACCATCCTCAGCATACTTCTTTTTCTGTCACCCATCTCTCCATTATCAACCTCCATCCTCTCCATCCTCAATTTAGAAGAAAAATAAGAAACGATAAACTCTCTAGGTGTTGTGGTACCCTCCTTACCATCAGTTCAGCCATGGTCGGCAAATTCATTAGTCAAAAGAGCCAAATATCAACAGCACAACAATTGAAATTCTTTTGGAAGCCAATTTTTTTAAAATTTAAACTTCTTCTAACGCCACTTCTTCAAAATAGACTTGCCCAGGCCATGATGATTTCTGGAAGAGCCACACTCAAGGGGCCAAAGGACCAAATGTGGCTTGTGAGCTATGGTTTGCCAACCACTGAGTTAGGCTAACCATTCCCCTTAGCAATTTGTATACCTTCAAAGGTGTTTCTGAGCATCATGATAACATTTAGTAAAGTTCCAAGGATAAAATTTACTTGATGAGCAGGCTCTTACTGCACATCATAATTATTTTATATTATTTCCAGAGAACATAAAAGCAAATGTTACCATCAATACTCAGAAAGAATATTATTCAATTATGCACAATAATAACTATGAGCTTTAATTTGTGGCTTTTATTAAATAACATTAAGATATTAAAACTTATGATGAGGGTTATTGCAAAAGTTAATGATAAATAATGTAATTATATCAAAATATTGACAATAATTGTTTTGCCTGCCGAAACCGGTTTGGCTCAGTGGATAGAGCGTCGGTCTGCGGACTGAAAGGTCCCGGGTTCGATTCCGGTCAGGGGCATGTACCTTGGTTGCGGGCACATCTCCAGTAGGGGGCGTGCTGGAGGCAGCCAATCGGTGTTTCTCTCTCATCGATGTTTCCAACTCTCTATCTCTCTCACTTCCTCTCTATAAAAAATCAATTAAAAAAATAAAAAAAATTAAAAAAAAAATAATTGTTTTGCCTACTTTATGTATTCTTTTACTAGACCTATTACTACAAGTGGTGAATATATTTTAAAATCTAATTCGACACAATAGGTTCATATAATAATGATTCAAGCTATAACAAGACTCTGTTGTACAAATAAAAAGGAGACAGATGCATAAAGTTCCAAGTATCCCCAGATATCAATTAATACAGTAGAATATGGTTGGGCTTATTTATACACTAGAGGCCTGTTACATGAATTCATGTATGGGTGGGGTCTAGCTGGCCCACCCCAACAGGGGGCAATCAGGCCGGGCTGGCAGGGGGAGGAGATGCGGGAGTTTGCCAGCCCTGCCCTCGATCAGGGTTGGGGGGGGTGCGGCAATCAGGACCCCAATCAGGCTGGCTGGCCACTGCAGTGTGCATCATAGCGACTGGTCATTCTGTCATTCCAATCACTTGGCTTTTATGTATATAGATAGGTGACTCAGTACTCAAATGAAAAATATAGTAGTGAAATAATTGAAGGTTTTGGTCTTAAGACATTTACCTCTTAAATAGAGTCCCTGTCTCCTCCTCTTTCTGATTTTTTCTTTTTAATTTTTTCCTCTTTCTCTTCCACTTTTATGTCTGCCTTTTTCTTCCTTTCTTTTGTTCTTTTTCCTTTTCTTGTCAACTCAAAAAGCAGACCATGAAAAAGTCTCTAACAATTGTTTATCTAAAATTATATTCCCTAATAAAATGTAATGAGGGACTTCCTTACAAAGTTATGTTCATTTCAGTTTTAGTACTTATATTTTACTTTTAGGAGGCAATGCTACCTACAAACTATGATAGCATATTATAATCTACTTTGTTGTAGCTAGGTCAGGTTTTCATTGCCATTTACTATAAATATCCTTTGATGAATACTGCCATCTGTACCTGGAACAGAGTCCCAAGAACACCTACTGATCTATTCACTACATAAAAGGTAGACAGCATTGGCTTTCCAAATGGCTCCCTTCACTCTTTTAATTAAATATACTAGAAATGATGTACTACAAAAAAAATCTATGTTTTAACTTTTATGGATATTCTCAATATACTCTGACCTGGTACCTTTGTTGGCTTTTCGTTTTGCTACTCCAAACATTTACTAAGACTTCACAAAGATGTGAAAAATATTCTCTTTAAAGGGGAGAATCGGTGCATGACATGTGAATGGAAGAGAGGAGAGGCTATCCGATTATAAAATTCCTCAGATTAAAGTGCTCGAAGCAGAGCCCTTGGTGAAGGAGGGTAAGACAGGAATCTGCTCTGAAGGCCATTCCCTCCCAGCATGAGCTCACATAGTGCATTATTGTGCTTGGTACCTGCCCTTTATCATTAGTCCTGAGTCCTGGCCCTCTCTCCCCCTAAGTCAAGTTGCCCTCCTCACGCAGAACTCACTCACCATCTCCACATCTGACACAGGCCCAAAACTGGTCACATAAATGTCTGTTTTGACTTCAGTGACAGCACCTGAAATGAGCACAGAAGGATGGGGGCAGTTATCACCAGGGGAGATGAAGGATCTGACTCTACAGCAAAGCCTGGTCTCACAGATGGGATCTTAAAGTCCCAGTAGTGGGGTACTTGGATTTTTCAGCTCTTAGAAAGTCATACCAGTTGCCTCATTTTGAATTTAATCTGATCAATTATAGGAATTTAAGGAATAGAAGAAAACTAGGAGAGAACTCTAAAAAAACAAAAAACAAAAAAAACACCTAATTGATGGATTTAATGGGACAAATGCTATGAAAAAAGTGTTTTACATGGAAAATCTCATTCAACACTCACACAACTCTATGAGGTAAACACTGTTCATACACTCACACTACAGTTGAGGAAATTGAGGCTGAAAAAGTTCAAATAACTCCCATCTAAGATCTCTAATTGAAGAGGGGCAGATAGTGGATGGGAATACACACATGGCCTCTCTCCAGGACCCCTGCCTTGGAATGGCGGTAAGGGGGAAGGAGTACAGATGCTTAGTCTACTAAAGGATGCCGCCTCTCACCTCCAAATCCCGGCCGTAGCCGATTGTCATAGCCTTCAAGCAAGTTGTCCAGGATGCGACTGATGTTCTTCGAGTAGTCGTTTCCTCCATCTTCAAAGTTCCCTTGGACGTTTTCTACCCTGTGAGTAGACAGTCAATGATCTTCACTCCCAGCCTCAGAGAATACGTGCTGCTCAGTCACCTGTGTCTTCCCCACCACAGCTAATACCACACCACCCAGGCTTCTTTCATGGTTTGGTATAGAAGCAACCCAGTGGGTGTGTGCTTCTCCTTTGCCCTGAGCTAAAAGAAAAAAAAATCAGGAAAAATATTTTACTCACCATAAAATAATGTACAGCCAGGGCAGAGGTGACGCCATTCCGAAGTGCACTGAAATGCCCACTTCGCCTTCCTCCTCGTGTGTCCTCCCTGGAAACCAGCTCCCCTTTGCCAATCAACTAGAACGACCTTCTGGACCCCCTCATGTCTCTTTTCCTTGTTTGCATCCAGCCAGTAATCCAGTAGATGTTGAAGTTGCCAGACTAGTTTTGAGGGGTCCCCCTTGTCCTTTTTTCACTTGGAACACGGTGGTTTGTATTCTCAGACTACGTCCTGTTGGACACTCAGCCTCCTCTGCCTGGCTGATTTGGGAAATGAGCGTCGGCGGGGACAGGACAGTGCATGGGTGGAGAGCAGTGACAATAATCGGATAAGGCATTAGGGGAGATTGGTAGGAAGAAATCCACTTCTAGTTTTGGCATGGAACTAGCAGAGCCCTGTGAGAAAATCTGGAAAGCAGTGGCATCTTGCTGATTGAGATTATGTTCCAATGGGCTTAGCATTTATTATTTCTATGGTTCACAGAAGGATTCCTACACAGCTCTTACTGTTGAAAAGTCTAGTGGTATTGGGTTATCTTTCTGATTTCATCAGCTTTCTTACATCTAACACACCTCTTGTGTGTTTAAAAGTGAAATCATATTGTTCTTAGCTTTCTCTGACTAATTTATTTTGCTTAAATGATATTCTCAAGGTTTATCTAGGTTATCTCAAATATATCTTATATTTTATTATGGCTGAGTAGTATTCTATATATATATATCACTAGAGGCCCAATGGCTGAAATTCATACCCTAGGGGCGGGGGATCCCTCAGCCCAGCCTGCACCCTCTCGCAGTCCAGGACCCCTTGCTACTTACCACCCGCCTGCTCGCTCCTTACTGCTCAGCTCACTGCTCCTTAGCACTGCCAAAGAGGTGGAAGAGGCTCCCGCCACTGCTGCTTCTCTCACCAGTCATCAGCTTGGCTTCTGTCTGAGCGGCACTCCCCCCCATGGGAGCGCACTGACCTCTAGGGAACAGCTCCTGCCTTGAGCATCTGTCCTCTGGTGGTCAATGTGCATCATAGTGACTGGTCATTCCATCATAACAGTCACTTGAGATTTTATTATATAGAAGATACCAGAAGCCCTGTGCTTCAGTGGGGTCCCTTGACCTGGCCTGAAGGATCTGGCTAAAACCAGCTCTCCTACATCCCCCTAAGGATCCTGGATTGCAAGAGGGAACAGGCCAGGCCAAGGGACCCCACTGGTGCACCATTGGGGCCAGGGAGGAATGCAGGAGGTTGGCCAGCCAGGGAGGGATCATAGGAGGATTCCAGGGCATGTCTGGCCCATCTCACTCAGTCCCAATCAGCCAGACCTCAGCAGCAAGCTAAACTACTGGTGGGAGCGTCTACTCTCTGGTGGTCAGTGCACATCATAGCAACTGGTTGACGGGTCAACTGTCAAGGCAAGTTATAATGAGCAGTTGAGCAGCCTTAGCATATCATTAGATATTATGCTTTGATTGGTGGAATGGATGACCAGGCAACCAGATGATCGGACACTTAGCATATTAGGCTATTATTATATAGGATATATAATCTCACATCTTATTTATCAAGTCCTTTATCAAAGGGCACTTCAGTTGTTACCATGTCTTTGCCACTGTGAATAGTACTTCAATGACCCGGGGTTGCATATATCTTTGCAAATAAATATTTTCAAAATTTTAAAGTAGATACCCAGAAGAGGGATTGCTGATTCATCTGATAATTCTATTCTTAATTTTTTGAGGAATCACCAGATTGTTTTCCATAGTGGGTGTACCAGTTTACATTCCCACCAGCAGTGACTAAGGGTTCTTTTTTTCTCTACAACCTCTCCAGCTCTTGCTATTACTTGTCTTATTGATAATAATCACTCTAACAAGTATGAGGTGGTATCTCATTGTGATTTTGATTTGCATATTTTAATACTAGTGAAGTTGAGTATATTTTCTCATCTGTTGGTCATTTGTACGTCTTCTTGAGAGAGGAGTCTGTTCAGGTCCTCTGCCCATTTTTTCATTGAATTTTTTGTTTGATTCATGTTGATTTACATGAGTTCTTTATATATTTTGGACATTACCCCTTGTCGGAGCTGTTTTTTGCAAATATTTTCTCCCACTACTTTGGTTGCCTTTTTGTTTTGTTATCAGTTTCTCTTGCTGTTCAGAAGAGTTTTAGTTTTATATAGTCCCATTTATTTATATTTGCCTTAACTTTCCTTGACTTTGGAGTCATGTTCATAAAAATATTATCTGAGACCAAGTCCAGAAGGTTAATATCTATGTTTTATTCTATATAATTTATTGTTTCAGATCTTATACTTAGGTCTTTGGTCCATTTTGAATTAATTTTTGTACATGGGGAAAAACTGTTTCATTCTAGTTTCATTCTTTTTACATGTGGCTTTCCAATTCTCCAAGCATCACTATAATCACTATCGTTATCATCATTTTTGGCCAAATCAAATCTTTTCTCTCCAGTACTAGAAACGGAATTTAAAAAAAAAAATAGAGTTTGGTCTCTGAATGAATGAAGGCTGTTGGTTATTATAGATGTCCTGTTTTGCCAAGTTCATGCAACATGATAAACAGCTGTAGAGAGATTAAAAAAAACAGAAATGCAGCATTTGTACAGGATGAAGCAGAGACGCATCACTAACCCACCCACCCACCCCCCAAAAAAACACACAAAAAAACAACAAAAAAACAACAAAAAAACAAAAACGCCTGAACTACCAGCTGCCTGTGTTGTTGACAGCCTCCCTGATTCTGTTCCTTCATAGCAGAGATCTCATTTTTGCCCTGCAGTTCCTCCCAAAAGCACTGTTTCCTTCTTATAAATCCCTCTTCTTTTTCTCTCCCGATAAGTGAGCTAGTGTCACTAGCTCTTAAAAGGAGCCATTTAATTCATGAGACTGTGTCCTGAACTTAAAAGCAAAACTTCATGCTGTGAAGATACAGTTTGACTCCTGGTTACGCTGCATGGCCGACTGCTGAGCACCCATGGGGAAGGTTGAATCCTGAGTGTATTCCCCAGGCTTTCTAGAAAGGCTCCCACATTGCGTCTCCTTCATCTGGCTGCTTAATGAATCTCTCACAGCTCCAAGGAGTGGGAAGCATTGTAGTAGCCTGCATGAACCCTTTCAGGCCACTAGGGGACCACTGAGCATCATCTTCCAGCCCTGCCACCCACGTCCCAGAATCTGTTTGCCTATTTATCAGGTGCTTGGAGTACAGGACAGAGGACGGGATGTTGGGTTCACGCCCAGTGATGAGCTCTGGGGAAATGCCGCAGAAGAACAAGCAGAATGGAAGTCTATTAACATGAATGCTGTCGGACTTGGATAAGATATAAATCCCCAACACACTGCCATGTAATGGGACAGTCTCACAGCTCGTGATACAAATAAACATTTTGAAACTGTCACGAAAAGGGCAGAGGCCTTCATGAGAATAATGGGACCCTTCATGTTATCATATTGCATGACTCACGGTTCCTCTCAGGATAAAATATCAAGAGCATTGCTGTTTATGTAGAAGAGATTTAACCTGGGGAAAGAAAAAAGAAGTAATACTGCTAGATCTTCAGAGAAAAGGCTAATGGGTGTTTGATGCCTATTTGAAGCTAAAGTCTCATCAGTGACTAATGATTTTGCACAAAAAAACAACAAAAACACAACAATAAAAATACAACCCCCAAAACAAACAAACAAACAAACAAGAAACATTGCAAATCTCTGTAACAAAACCTGAACATTAAAACAACAAGTAATTATTTTACAATAGACTTGTAACAGGCTTTTGGAGGGAGCATGCAGGGAGCTGAGTATCTGAGATGTCAGAATTAAAAAGCCATACAGCTCCGTGGCCTTGCTGTGAGCTCTTTGTTGTTGTGCCTGTTTGGTTATTATAGCGCTCTATCGGCAAGGGATGCTCTATGTAAACCTAGGAAACCCAGCTTGCAAGTGGCATAAACAAATGGTTTGTTCTTCTCACAGAAAAGGATGGAGCCGGCAGATCCTGGCTTCGGCAGCTAAGTGGCCACGGCGCTGACATGGCTGGACTTCAGATTGCCCTCATTGTGGTTCAGGGAAGCCACCTAGGTCTCAGTCATCCTGTCTGCATCCCACGGAGAAAGGGAAAGGACCGAGTCACGTGGCTATCTCTCTCAACACAGAGGAGGCTTTACAAGGTTGTAAAATATCCCTTGCTCTCTGAATTAGGGAATGAATATACACAGGTACATGTCCAGGTGAATCCTACAAAGATATTTTGACATTTGTTATAGAAAACTAGGAAATTGGGCTAATTTCAGTAGCAAGGAATCTTCTATTGTGGTATTTGTTTATTTGTTTGTCTGTTTGTTTTCATCCTTTATACTATAGGTAGGCAAGAAGGATGAATGATATATTGGGCAGTGAACCCCCTGTAGGTAGATTTATTACAACAAAATACCCCTTACTCCTGCTTGAAGGTTTGGGGGTTAGAGTGTAGTCTACATTTCTCTTGCCATTGGCACACTCAGCATTTAGCCAGGCAAAATCCCCAGAAATGTGTGCCAAAGCCTGTGAGAATTGTGAGAAATATTTTATCAATGTATTCCCATATTATAATCTTTCAAAATATCTCTATATATAAAAACTTATATGACCATTATGACTAGACAACTGGAATGACTGGAATTACCAGTTGACTAGTAGCTATGACATGCACTGACCACCAGGGGGCAGATGCTCAACATAGGAGCTGCCCCCTGGTGGTCACTGCACTCCCACAGCCAACCTCGCATGGCTCCTCCCCTCGCTGACCAGCCTCCCCATTGGCCCAAATTAGGGGTGCCAGATAGCCAACCTCCTGTTGCCCCTCCCATGATGGGCTGTCCCCAAATAGACCTCAATCACCTACCAGGCTGAGAGACCCCACCTGTTCACGAATTTGTGCACTGGGCCTTTATTATTTTTAAATAATCTGCTAAATTCATTGTCATCTAATATGGGTAATCTAGCCACTCTACACATGAGGACTGATAGAGGGATTTGACATTGAATTAAAGCATGCAGGCCATCAGAGGCCTAGATAGTTGAACCACATTAGTGTTGTTCCTCTCAGAGTTACTCTTCCTGGGTTACATCTCTAATTTATAAACTCAGATTTCTCTTTTAAGTTTTCTACATGAAAGAATGAAAAGACATACCTATTACATTAGTTAGTATCCATTATATTAGGTCTCACCTGGGAAATTTCTTGTAAAATTACATGATAGAAAAGTCTCTGTGTTGATGACATTTTTTTCTTTCTTTCTACAAGCTGTGTCACTGGGCATGTTTCTCCTTTGGATTTTTGCAAGCTAGAAATTCAAAGTCAGAATTGAATTGTAGCTTACTTTGTGTGTGTGTTTTTGTCTTCTCTTGTGGATAGCAATAAGAAAGAAGCAAAAGGGAAGCCAGGCATTGATAGCGTGGCCACTTGGGCAGCTTCACCAGGAAGCTCCCATTTCACCCTCCCCAGGGAATCACTGGTCCATTCCCTGCAAATAATTGGGGGAAGGGGTCCAACAATGGGGGAGTGGGCGCATGCACAGTGAGTCAGGGTAACACAGGGTGAGTGCCTGTCAGTCAAGACTGGGGAACCATGGATTGCCTAGGGTAGCACAAGACATAGAAAGCCCATGAAAATTTGGGAATAGTATGTAATTTTTTCCTACGTACTCTGTGTAATAGATGTTATGGCGTGCCACTTTCTTTAAGTCTTTTTTTTTTTTTTTAGAATGAAGGATTTATCCCTTTTCCATATTCCCTCAACTGAAGGGTTTTGTCTCTAAACTCAGATCTTTTGGGGGGCAGGCAACATTCAATAACATGATTACAAATACATAACCAGCCCCCTCCTCAGAGCTTGAGACAAATGTATAGGACTGTCTCCACTTCACAGCCCCCATGGGGTTGGCTGGACTACTGTTGAGATGGCATATTTTCTAGCCCAACCTCTTCTTTCCACAGCTGGTGATCCCAAGAATGTTTCCTCATAAGCTGCCAGCATGCTCCCTGGTCTCTGAGTCCTCTGTGTCAGGAATGCAGCCTGTGATTCAATGTAATCTTCACTGGCAACCTGCTAGTTGTGGCCTCTCCCACAAACTTTCCAATATATATGCATTCTATAATTTATGTTTCTAAGTGGCAAGCTACCTGTTCTTCAGAAGATCTATAGATATGGTCCAATAGGCAATTAAGCTATCTGTAATTTCAAAAACATCACTCACAGTGTCTTGAAATAATATATTATAAAAACATATATACTATGAATTTTTTTCTCAAAATTTCAACAAGCCTATGGAGCTAGTATGTACTAGACTTTACATGTGGGTCCAGAGATTCAGTGGAAACAGCTTGGTACTGTCACTGTGGACCTTCATTATCTATCTTTTGATTTCTCTTTTAACTATGCTATTATTATTTCTTTTGATCTTTATGTATTTGAAATGCTATAGTTAAAATGTTCCTTTTTATGTACTCAGTAATTTGGTTAGCAAATAGACAGTGGTCCGATAATGAAGTGTATTATTTTTTAAGGGGAAAAACAACAAAGCAAGCATCTGTTTCAAGGTAAAATATCGAAACGAAGGAATGACCATGTTGCAATTAGGTTATTAATGGGAAGAGGCAGAGGAACAGAAGCAGTAGGAATTTCGTTTCTGGAGAACTCAAGGGCTCAGTTTTATTCCAGTTATCAATAAATAGATCATCTGTTTTGTTTCATTTTAATCACCTATTTTAGATCAATCTTATTCCATATTTGCTTGGAAAATATTTTGAAATATCTTTAATATATATTTTATTGATTTCAGAGAGATAAAGGGAGAGGGAGAGAGAGAAACACCAATGATAAGAGAGAATCATTGATCAGTTGCCACCTGCACGCCCCACACTGGGGATGGAGCTCGCAACCCAGGCATGTGCCCTGACTAGTAATTGAACCGCGACCTACTGGTTCAATTTCAATGTTCAACCATTGAGCCACACCAACTGGATTCGAAATGTTAATCTATGTTTTATTTTCTCCCCTTCATGATGCTTTTATGTTTTTCCCCTTCAGGCAGGTGGCAAATCTGTCCTTGCTTGCCTCAGGAGAGTTTCTAGAAGGGCAGGGAGTCATGAATACATTTTAGTTCCTAGATTTTGCTTCAAGAAAGCAAAGTGGTAGGCATAAACAAGGTGGTTTAGTGAAACATAAGAACAGAAAGATTTAATTCAGACTATAAGTGAATGCCTCAGGTAGAGGTTAGAGAAACATGGAAATACATGGAGGTCTGGAAAGAATGAGGGAGCTGTGCAGTGCCTCCCAGCTATACCACCCCAGAGGCAAGACACCAGGATGGAAAAGGTGATTAGGCAAATGAGACTACAAGGATATGTCTGTCCCCCAGGAATAGTTAAGGAGCCACAGAGAACCACCACTAGAACTCACAGGACCTGGCAGGCAGGGACAACTCTGTGAGCTGATGCTTGAGAACGGGTGCCTTGGCACTAACTAGAACCCAATTGCTATAGCATCAGGGAAGAATAAGTTTCAATTTTTTCATACCAGAATTTGTCAAGAGAGATTTATGTCTGCAACAAATGTATAATATTCTGGTCTTCTGTTTACTATTTGCCTTTTGATCAAATAATGCTTCTTTCTCTATTTCATAAGCCTTTTTTCAAGACTTTGTTGGGGGTCAAAATGGGAAAGGGATTTATGGAGAAAATAGGCACAACAGTGAAATAGAAGCGATAAATAATTTTCTACTCAAAAACATTTTTTGGTCTCAGTCTTTAGTTGCAAAATAATATTTCATTTGTACTGGTGGTTTGGGGGTATTGCTAATTATTCAGACTTGATGTAGAGCTTTCATTCATTATTCAGTCTTTTCCACTGAGGCACATCACTCAGACATTTCTAAGTTTATAATCCAAGGAATGCATCTATTGTGATGGCTCTCACTTAGTAATTCTCTTTACCTTGTAATTCATACTCCAGGTTTCATCTTAAATCTCAACATCTTCCCTCATGAATCTTCAGTATATATTCACAGCACATAGTAAACTTATCATTATGGTAGTTAAATATTTGTATATAATTCTTTATTTAAAGGTCTCCTCTCACTATTTGGTTGGAATGTAAACTTATTTCAAAGAGTTACTTCTACAGCACTTAGTACAATTTTTGACACACAATAACTATTTAATAAATATTGTTGAAGTGAGCATGTGGATGAATAAACTTTAGTTTATTGTTTCCCTCCTTCCAAATCATATATGCTGTATATTCCTGTTTGTATGCATACATATATACACATAAAGATATTCATAAAATTATGACATATTAAATAACTCATTTTACAATGAGTAGAAAAAAAGTTTGGTAGTAACATTTCATCTGATGATAAAGTATATTGAAAAACTACAAGTTAGGTAAAGGATTTTCTTCCCTTTCTGCAGCCTCTGCTGTTGGACTGAACTTGCAATATATTCCAGTAACAGTTACTCAGGCAGATCTACGTGACCAGGTAAGAACTATGGTCTGATGTACAATTCAAGGTTGTGATTCAATTATGCCTCTTTCCTTAAGTGTTCTTCATGTATTTGCATATATGAGAGAGATTTGAGGAGCTTCTTATTAGCTTTTTATGCCAAAAAAATCATGGAGATACATTTAATTATATCCCTCCAACACACACAGAGTGCTGGGTAGCAGAATCTGAATGTCAAAAAGCATTGTCAAGAAGGAAAATGAATAAGGCAAAAGAAAAGTGCAATTCCCAATATGTCCAAATCAGCCCATTAAAAACTACTTGTAATTTGTCAGATCACATCCATCGGTTGCATCTGAAGGTCTTAGAAACACAGTCCCTTAAGATTTGTGAAATATGAAAGTTGATCTCACTTTAGCCCATAGTTCCTCTGTGCTCAAGAGTATTTTAGCTTCTTATAAAGAAGAAATGTTACAGGTATACCTCCAAGATACTGAAGGTTCAGTTCCAGACCACAGCAATAGGGAGAATATTGCAATTGAGTGAGTCACACAATTTTTTGGGTTTCCCAGTAAATATAAAAGGTATGCGTACACTATACTGTAGTGTATTAACTGTGTAATAGCATTAAATCTGTTAACCAATGTACACACCTTGATTAAAAGATTCTTTGTTGCTTAAAAATGCTAATAATCATCTGAGTCTTCAACAAGTCATAATCTTTTTTGCTGGTGGAGAGTCTTGCCTCAGTGTTGATAGATGCTGACTGATCAAGGTGGTATTTGCTGAAGGTTGAGTTGATTGTGGTCATATTTTAAAATAAAGTAACAATCAATTCTTCCTTTCACCAGCAATTTCTCTGTAGCATGTGATGCTGTGTGTTGGCATTTAACCACAGTAAAAAAAAAATTTCAAAATTGGGATCAATTAGGGTCCTCTCAACCCTAACTGCTTTATTAACTAAGTTTTGTAATATTCTAAATTCTCTGCTGTCATTTCAACAAGCTTCACAGAATCTTCACCAGGAGTGCATTCATCTTAAGAAAGCAGCCCTATCCGGTTTGGCTCAGTGGATAGAGTGTGGGCCTGAGAACCAAAGGGTCCTGAGTTTGATTCCAGTCAAGGGCACTTATCTTGGTTGCAGGCTACTACCTGGCCCAGGTCCTGGTTAGGATGCATGCGGGAGACAACCAATCTATGTATTCTCTCATATAGATGGTTTTCTCTGTCTTTCCCTCTCTCTTCCACTCTCCCTAAAAACCAATGGAAATATATCCTCAGGTGACAATTAACAAGGAAGGAAGGAAGGAAGGAAGGAAGGAAGGAAGGAAGGAAGGAAGGAAGGAAGGAAGGAAGGAAGGAAGATAGCACCAACAGACTTATTCCACTGAGGGTTGCCATTAACCTTCAATTTGTAAAAACAAAACCAAAAAAAAAAAAACAAAAAAACCCCAATAATTCATTATCTGTGAAGCACAATAAAGTAAAGCACAATTAAATTAGGTATTCCTGTATTCTAGAGGTGAAAGCCCATAACAGGCAGTTTATTTATATATATTATAACCTGGATCAAAAATTCCATAAGTTGTCCTAGTAAATGTAAAATATTCATTCAAATAAGTTTTGTCATTTCAGTTTCATTTCCTTTTTGGTACACTAAACTAGGGAACAACTTCTAAAAGGCACATATCTTGCTTTTGTGCTTTGGTATACTTTGTTTAAATCTATTTTTTCATGTCTTCATCACCATGAATACTGCTGGGCTCAACATGGGGATACATATATCTTTACAAATAAAGAAATGTTTCCAAGCATTTTTCATAGCCATAAACATTAAATGTCTTCTCATTTATTTAAGTTTTATTTCCTTCCTCAAAACAGCATTTTATAATTTTTAGTATCAAGTCTTTCACTCTTTTGTTAAATTTGTTTCAAAATATTTTATTATTTTGGTGCTATTGTAAATGAAATTGTCTTCTTAACTACAATTATATATGGTTCATTTTTTTACTGCTAGTTCATAGAAATACAATAGATTTTTTCCATGTTTATTTTAGCCCATAATAAGTAATCTTTTTTTTTTTAATTTTATGGCTGATTTGTAACTTTCTAATAATGTATATATTTTGTTTTGCTTTGTTTGAATCAGTTTATGTTGCTTGCAGTCAACAAGTTCAAATGACTAATATAAACCATAATGTCTCTCTCTATCCTCTCTCTCTCTGTCTCTCTCTGTCTCTCTCTTTCCCTCTCCTCATTGAACCATTATGCCATTTTTGTCCTGTTTACAAAGAACATAAACATACATAGCAATTCAATTGTGTGGAAGGAACTTTATGAGGCATGACTGAATATAGACACTTTTGCTACCTTTACTTAGACCCAACAATTCTTTTTTTTTAATTTTGTATTCATAGCTTTTTCTCCCCCTGGAAACTGTGAGAGTATTGTTCTTATCAAGGGAAATGGAAAGTGATTTGGGGAACAGAGGAGAAATAACAGCCACCTTGCATTATGCTTATACCAACCTAAATTGGTTTCTTAGGTGTAATTATCATGGGATTTTGGTCTATTGGATTATACAAGCATAATGTAAACAAGTATTAGATTTCTGTCTGATAACATAATGACAAATGAATTCTCAGGCCAAAGGCTAACAAGAAAAATAAATCAGGGTATTTTAAATTGATGATTTCAAATTCTGAAAGCAGAGTCTCAAACTTTCTGGAACTTAATTCCACTCATATATATCACTGATGTTTGGATGGGAGAGAAGAAGGGTTTGTAGAAAATATAGCCCATTGATAGCTCTTCTATCTACCTTCAGGCCACACATTCTAGAAAATAGAATAAGGGAGAAGATTATTTTCTGTTTCTGACCGGCAGCCCCTCTTCTGGATATCTACTAGAGGTACGCACTCCCTTACGAATTCAGTGCTTCCATTGTGAGAACTCAGTGCTGAGTGATTCCTCTCCTAAAGATGGAATAATCCCTCTGTCTCCTATTTACAAAAATGTATTGTAACATGATGTTCTCTCCAAGTTTTGTGATAAGCATCGCTAGTACCCATGTTCTTTAAATTGCATTCAAATCCATCTATTTCTCAAATTCCTGTAACGTTTTTTTCAGGGTTATTCTTCATTCTCCTCACTGAGCATAACACTAAGTACAACATGCTTATTTTGTAGCAGTAAATAGGTTGTGTCTGTAACATTGAGAGAGCTTTTAGGGATTGGTCACCAGAAGGGAACGCAGGTCTGCCAGCTGGAGGTGCTCTGGCAGACAGTTCTTCATGCTCTTGGGTTGGGTATCCAATTGGAAGAAAATAGACACTTTTGATCTGGCAGAGAGGTGAGGGATACCTTTGAAATATCTGCAAGTCCCATTTTTCTTTCGAGTTCACACTACTTTGGGGGAGATTCTCACCAAAATATCCAGGAAGCTGCTTGCCTTAGAAGTGAGCCCCAGGAAAGGAATGCTGTGTGAATGATGGAAATCTGTGCAAAAGGACAGAAAGAAGACACTTCTGCCATCTCTTACTTGACTTATCCTCACTCTACTTTTGAACATGTTTGGGCCAGAAAACTTACTTCTTTTGCACTTCAGAAGAGACGCCTGGAGTGTCAGAAGACAAATGGGATTTTTACATGAGAAAGACTGCATGTACTAGGTTAATACCAACATAATTCCAGCAGGAGAAGTGTTTTTAGCAGAGTCTCTAAAATCATTCATATGTGCCAGTCTCACCAGGAAATGATGACACTTGGGATATTTCAGCACCTTCCGTGTCCTTTCAAGTATTGAGAGCTTGAGAACAGAGATTTTGCATCTCAGATCTTCAAATCTCAGTGCTCTTCCTGTTGCTGAAAATGTCATCTTAACAGATCTGCTCAGCCTGAAACGTGTCACCAGCTTCTGGTTGATCCAAGGATGTTTCCGGGAAGAGTCTTTGATGCTGGACATATGCTCTAAGGATGTATCACCGAAGTGTAAATGGAGGCTGGTAACACTACCGAGTTAACACCTTCATACATTTTTAGAAGTACTTTCTTCACAGCTGTCATTGCATTTTCACACATCAGGTCTCAACTCTAGTTTGTCAATGACTATTGTTTGACAGCAAAATGGCAAGTTGGGGTTCCCAAAAAGGATATTTTTGTTATACAAATCCTTTAGAAGGCAAGACAAAGGAGGAGTTTATAGCTAAGCATTTCTTAAGGTGTACCTTTTATCACCTAGTTCCACACATATAGTGTTCATATTATTAATTTCCACATAGTCTCTTGTAGAACGCCACATTGAAATAACTGCTTTATATTAACCTTTATTTGTGCTTTTTTGTGCCTTTGAAGAAAAGAGCTGAAATGTTTGGCAGTCAATGACTGTATTTCTACTTTGTGTCTTTGAACGTAATGGCACTTAATCTCAGCAAGTGTTGGAGAGGTTGTGGAGAGAAAGGAACCCTCAGTCACTGCTGGTGGGAACATAGCGGGTACAGCCACTATGGGAAATAGTATGGAGCTTCCTAAAAAAAATAAGAATAAAGTGACCCTCTGGCCCAGCAACCCCTCTACTAGGTATCTACCAGAAAATTTTGGAAATATATATTTGCAAAGATATATGTGCCCCTATGTTCATTGCAGTGTTATTCACGTGGCCAAGACATGCAAACAACCAAAGTGTCTTTTGACAAATCATTGGATAAAAAATATGTATTACACATATGCAGTGGAATACACTCAGCCGTAAGAAAAGATGAAATATTGCCATTTGGGACAATCTGGATGGATATTAAGAATGTAAGTGTAAGCAAAGTCAGGAAAATCTAAGAATTATATGATTTCATTCATATGTGATATTTAAAACTGAAATTCAAAGACACAGACAACAGTATGCTGGTTACAAAAGGGAAAGGCAAGTGGGAGGTTATTAAAAGTTGAAAAAGAGTCAAACATATGATGATAGAGAATGATTTTACTCTGGGTCGTGGGCATACAATGCAATATCATATAAACTTATGCTTGAAAACAATACAATCTTATTAACCAATGTCACCTGAATATATTTAATTTAAAAATAAATAAATAAAATGATATATAAAACACAAAGAGCTGGGAGCATTATTTCATTTCAATTATATCCTTAGAAATTATTTGCTACATGAGAAATGAAATTTGACTTTTAAAAAACAAAAGTCCCTTAACAAGCAGCTGAACATACACTTTAAGAAAGTATTGTGCTACCAGTTCTTCTGAAAAAGTGAAACTGAAAGAGTACAGACCATTTATTTCAGTGGGTATCAATCACATATTTATTTGTCTATCATCTGCCAACATTTCTCCAATCTTTCCAGCCGTAAGTATTGAACTTGCCCTTGAGTATATTGGGAAGGTTGGCAGGGTGAGAAAATTTAGAAAGTGAATTTGCTAAAGAATCTCTTACGTTGGGGAATAACATTTCTGTTCATTGATTTCACTTTACTATCTAAAAAAATGTTACAGTACATGGCAGATAAGAAATGAACATGAATCAATGGTAATTTTTTCTGCATTTGCATCAGATCAATTTTATCCATCTGACAAACAAACCCAACAGTCATAAATGATAATGCGCATGTACAGTCTTTAACACCTTCTTTCTGGTGATGCCTCTGATGACAGCATTTTATGTATGAGGTGAATAGACCATACTGAATATATAAGTGTATCTGTCATAAAAAAAATGCTTCTCTTACCTTGTAATTCTTGTCTGCACACTTCATTAACATATTGTCATTAATGTCTACTTCACAACACCTATTTACCAAACATTGTCACACTAAACTCACAAAAATTCTGTTATGGCTTTTTGTGCAGAGAAATTCTGACGCCTAGATGTATTAATTAGCTATCCCGAGATCACTCGGCTCCATGAGTGGATATGGACTGAAACCACAGTCTTGCTGATTGATTCCTGAGCCCAAGTGCAGAGAGTCATACTGCAGGGCAGGAGGAGTGAGAGAGGTAAGAAGGGGATGTCAATGCAAACATATAGTATCCAGTTTGCACACTGACGTGCTTCTGATTCTCCATCCTGAGCTATATTCTAAGAATCCTTATAAAATATGTCTTCCGAGCTGTCCACCTGGAGGTAAAAGGGGTGTTATGTAACCATATACTCCAGTCCCTCACTGGCCAGGAGTGACCCCCACGGGCATGCTCATTTCCAGGCTGCTCATATTGGAGTCCCTAATGAAAAGCCATCAAGGTAGAAGTGTTGGGAGGTTTTGTCTGGGTGAAATGGACCAACTGAAGCTTGTTTTGAATTGGTCACAGCAGCAGTATTGGAGTGAGAGGTTAAAGCAAAAGACTTTGCAGTGGTATGCATGAAGTGTTGAATTCACTCTAGCTTCCCTTTCTCAGGGAAACCACTTTGAGAACCAGTTGTTTCAAAGTAGCTTCATGGCATTTAGAAAAAATCAAAAAGAGCATATAACTTTTGTATTAACCAGAAAGCATAGCACAAAAAAACCCCCACAAAAAAATAAAACCTCTGGTTTATTTTATTATGATTCTCCCCATTCAGTCGCATGTTTTACATGTCCTATTTATTACATATAACTTGTTGTGTTATTTGAATTCTACATTGGTGCATGATTATTTTTCTAAAGTGGCTTTCTCATTACCAACATAAGAGTCCATCTTTCCTCTTGGTGATTTGTATCTCTTATTTTATTTTCTATTAAGGACTTAATCAGATTTATTAAAATAAGGCAATGAGTTATCACTTGAAATATGGCATTGAAAGGTGCTAAACAAAATCTCTGGGGAAAAATATGAGTAGTTGATCTTTTCCCTTTGACGTAGTGTCTGCCTCTATTTCTACTAGCATGTGTGAGGAGGACTGCAGTGGGAAAGAGGGGCTACTCTAAGACTTCCTGATTAAACTGGTATCACGGCTTTTCCAGATGATATGCTCCAAGTTTATGTTTTAGACTTCTATCACCCTCTATTTCTGCATTGCTTTTAAAAAAAAAGTATATTTGTATTAATTTCATAGAGGAAGGGAGAGGGATTAGAGAGAATCACTGAACATTGATCAGCTGCCTCCTGCACACCCCACACTTGGGATCGAGCCTGCAACAGGGCATGTGCCCTGACCAGGAACCGAACCATAACCTCCTAGGTCATAGGTCGAGCTCAACCACGGGGCCATGCTGGCTAGGCTATTTCTGCATTTCTTAAATGTACCCGCAAGAGACTAACATAGAGCCTTTGGGTTTAGAATAGCTGGTCTCTACATTTTACCTATATGATAAGAGGATTTTTAAATTTTGAATATTTGACACTTATTGTAAAGAATTATTAATTTATTATCTTTCAGCCACCTCCACCAGAAACTCCCTATATTCAATAATTTTATTAGCACACAACTCAAACACCCATCAAATTAAAGAAAGCATTATGCTGTAACAATGATTGTCATATTTGCATATGAACATAAGGGAATGAAGAGAAAAGGACACATCTCCTGCGAAGAGCATCATGGTACTAGTAATAGGAAGAAAGACGCATGCAGAGGTTAATTCCACCAACATCTATTTTCGAAGCAACAGCCGAAACAGAAGTGTCCATTATTGTGTGTCCATACCTTGCCTATCCACATGTACACAAAAGGACCTGTGCCTATGATATACAGACTATATTCCTGGTTACATTTTGAACACAGTAATAAGTTAGACTGGGCCTCAGGTGCATCTTCCATTTTGTATGCATTTTTTTTGTATACATACTTTTGAGAAGTTACCATGACATATAATGTGCAGTTTCTTCCCTTCTAAGACCAATGACTATGTAAAAGGTGACTAATAGTTCTTGCAAGGATCATAAGGTCTGACTTGATTATACGAAATTAACCCATGTTCGCCAAAACCAATATGGCTCAGTGGTAGAGAGTTAGTCTGCGGACTGAAAGGTCCCGGGTTCGATTTGGGTCAAGAGCATGTACCTTGGTTGTGGGCATATCCCAGGTAGAGAGTGTGCAAGAGGCAGCTGGTTGATTTTTCTCTCTCATCCACGTTTCTAGCTCTCTATCTCTCTCCCTTCCTCTTTGTGAAATACCACTGAAATATATATTTTTAAAAAAGGAAATAACCCATATTAAACATCTTTAGTCTGAGGAGCTACAGTGGGAAGTGGGATGATCTTGTATACCACTGTATACTCTATTATTTCATGACTTCCTATTTATAACTGGCACACTAATTACTGTTTATGGGATTAAAGTTGCTTAAAATCTTGTTGGGGGAATATTTATCTATTGAAGAGAAAGCTGATTAGAGAAAAGAACAATATCTTCTCACAGAAAAGACACTCTGGGATCCAATTAAAAATAAGCAAACAATAATTTAAGTCATGAATTAGACCTGCTAGTAATCTTGAAAAAAAATGTGATAATTGCTCTATTATTAAATAATTTTATCCCAGGAAATTACACCAATAAAAATTAATTTTAATTTTCAGGAGCTTATTTTATTAGGGGATAATATATGCAGCACATAACAACTTAGCAAATTTATTTATGAACATATTAAAATGAAACAATCAATTTCCCCTAATTATTTGAAATGTATTTTATATTCATTTAGGTGAGTAAATAAAATTACATTATGAAGAGATGTGAAAAATAATTTGTATAGTAAATGTTAAAAGCATTATGCTTTTGACATAAACTTATGGGTGATACTCCTGGGAATAAATTATAATATAAATCTGTGTTAATAATTTATTTTAGTTCCTCTTCCCTCAAATTATTATATTCATATCTTAAATTTAATGGTGCTAAAAAATCATAACTGGCAGTAGAATAAAATAAATTTGTCATTTCTCAGAAATGTTCATCAGAATCTTGGATATCACCTGCATTAACATAGCATTTTTTATTTGTGTAGTGTTTTTGTGTAACTAGTGGGCAAAATTGTCATTTATAGGTAATACATTTTTCTATGATCCACAACTTTCAAAATATTTTAAAATAAATTATTTTCTAATGTATATTTTTTTCAGGAATAAAGGATAAAGAGTCATGCATATAATGAAAGAAATTTTGACCCTAAGAAGTTTGGCTAAGGAATAAATAACATATTTTAAATGTCAGTGAAATACTTGGAACAAAGCAACTGCTCCAAACCAATAGTCTTGCCATTGGTGATTAGGATGAGGGGATGATGTTGAATTAGTAGCAAAGACTTCAAGATAAGAGATGGATGTTTGAATTTATTCTGCAATCAATTTAACTGGCCAAGTTTTATTGATCATCTACTATATGCCAGACCTTGCACTGCTCGGTAGAGATACAATGCTGAAAGAAACATTGAGGAAGAGTTCAGAAATGGGGATACTAATAATTAGAAAGGGAAGAAAGCTTATTCAGGCCTATGTGCTATTTTAATGAAAAAAATTAAAGACAAGAAAATGACTGCTAAGCAATAGCCAGAAATATGATGACATCCTAGAAATCCCGTATTAAACTCAATGAGATCACATACATGAAATTAGCCAGTAGTTAGCATAGCATAGGCAATGGGAAAATAATGTTTTGGTTGCAACTGTGCTGTGATGCAAACACTGCTTTGGTAACTCAAACTAACAGACACAAGATGTCGGGATCATAGGTGTGTTTTTTGTTGTTGTTGTTGTTTTTTTATTTTTTTTTCTTGCCTGTATTTCCTGATATTTTTTTGTTCTGTGACTTGATGTCACGTGAAATTAATGTCTCCCATTAACTTCAGAAATATATTGACTATTATTTCTTCAAATATTTGTTTTCTGTCTCCTCTCTCCCCTCTGTTTAAGGAATTATAACTACACCTTACCATTTAGTAGTGTGTAATGTCTCAAATGCTGTGTTCGGGTATTTATTTTTATATTTTTATTCTTTGTTTCAGTTTGAATAATTTATATTGGTCTATCATTGTGTCTCTTTTGCTCTGCCCAGCCCATCCAAGATTTTTATTTTATTTTGGATATATACATTTTCATAACAATTATATTTTTATCTTTTTCAAGTTTTTCCATTTCTTTGCAGTGATTCTCCATCTGTTCACCAATTTTCAACATATTTTCTTATATGGTTTAATATGTTTCTTAAAACTAGTTACAGAATGATATTGCTAATTCTAATATCTGAGTCATTTATGGGTCTATTGCTATTGATTTTATTTTTCTTTTTATCCATTTTTTAAATTTCTTCTTATATCTTATAAATTTTAACTGTGTACTTTGGGTATTATGGATAATATGTTGTAGAAAATCTGGATTTACTATCTTTGAGTAGAAAATTAAAAAACTGGCAGATTGACTCACTTTGATTTAAGCTTGATTTTAATGGGCCCTAAGAACTTTGATTTTGTTCTTAAAACTAAGTTATAAACTTGAATCTTTCCTCTTTTTTAATTTTCTTTATTGATTAAGGTATTACATATATGTCCTTATCCCCCTATTGCCTCTCCCTCCCCCGCTCATGCCCTTACACACACACACCCCCCCCCCCGTGTCTGTGTCCATTGGTTAGGCTTATATGTATGCATACAAGTCCTTTAGTTGATCTCTCCCCCTTACCTCCACCCTCCCCTGCCTTTTGATAGTCTAATCTATGCTTTTCTGTCTTGGGATCTGTTTTGTTCATCACTTTATGTTGTTCATTATATTCCCCAAATGAGTGAGATCAAGTGATATTTATCTTTCTCTGCCTGGCTTATTTCACTTAGCACAATGCTCCCAGGTCCATCCATGCTGTTACAAATGGTAGGAATCCTTCCTCTTAAGGTGTGGTTCTTCTGGGATACAAATAGAAGTCCTGAGATGTTTACTGAGACACTCTAACTTGCTGGAGTTGAACTCCAAATTACATTCTAACCCTAAGACTTGATAGATATTGTTGAAATATCTACTTAAGACTTAATTTTTCTAGTTGCAGTTTTTTTTTCTTTTTTATGTCCTTGCACATGCTCAGTTTAGGCATCAGCCAATGTGTTTCCCTTAAAACCACAAACAAGACAGGGGTGTAAGTCTTCACTACACTTATTCAACATAGTGCTGGAAGTCCTTGCCATAGCAATCACACAATAAGAAGAAATAAAAGGTATCAAAATTGAAAAGGAAATAGTGAAACTGTCATTATTTGCTGATGGCATGATACTGTGTATAGAAAACCCTAAATATTTCACACAAAAAACTACTATAACTGATACATGAATTCAGTAAAGTATTAGGATATAAAATAACTATCCAGAAGTCAGTTGTATTTCATACATCAATAATGAACTATCATAAAAGAAAACTAAGAAAACAATCATATTTAGAATTGCCTCAAAAATAATATAAGTTTAACCAAGGATGTAAAAGATCTGTACTTAACGTCACTGAAGAAAAATTGAAAAAGATACAAATAAGTGGAAACATATACCATATTCATGGATAGGAATAATTAACAGCATTAAAATGCCCACACTCCAGAAAGAAATAATATATTAAATTTAAGTATAGCTGATATTATTTAAGCATCTGTTATAAAAGTAGAATACTGTGTTTTGCATGAATTTTAAAATTGTATTATCAGGAAAGTATTGTAAATTACTGTTTTTCAGATGAGGAAACTGTAGCACAGAGAATAAGGATAAGTTCCACAAAGCTCACAACTACCAGGAGGCAAGACTAAGATTTAAAACTAGGCAATCTGGCTTTGACTTTAATTAATAATATATATTGCATCTCTAAACTATTCCCTTCATCTGAATACAGAAAATGATTAAAAATTGAGATATATTATTATTTTTATAGTTTAGACATACTTTTATTATAAGATTATCTATGATATATTTGTTTTAACTCTGATAAAGTATCATGCAACTAAATTTTGTACACTTGAGCCATGATCTCTTTTATGACTTACTCATATCCAATGTCTTATCAGACTGTAGCTATCTCTCAAGTATACAGTTAAAGCCATTTGATTTGTGCATTTTTCCAAAGCATATTGACTCACAGTGGCTGCTAACTGAGTTTACTCATGAATTGGTATTCTCAAATAACCTCATTCAAAAGACACATTTTCAACTGGGACAAGTACAAAATATGATACATTGGATCAAATTTCCTTCATGTATCACAAAGATTTTGTAAGCTACACTGAGGCATTGCTAAGTGTGAGGGGTTTATTTTCCAGAGGGTTATCTATTGGTATCTGGTAAAAATAGACAAGAGAGGACATAAAAATTTTCTCAGAAGGAAAGAGTGAGAGAAGGTGGAGTAAACAAAGTCAAGCATGTTCCTTTAATGTTCCACTTATTTGAAGATATAATATGTTGATATACACATTTATAAAAAGAAAATAGAGACATTACCCAATATCTCTTTTTAAAGATTTTTTCAAAGGCTATTTATTACATTCAATATCAGATAGAATACATTTAGAAAAATTCTCTAGTGAATGAGCTCACATAATCCTCAGAGCATTGTGGCCACTTAATAAAAATTTATTGCAAGAAGGAATAGACATTAAAATTGTATGTACACTCATAATGATTTATACCTAAGGTCTATCTATTATGAAATTATGTTCAGCTAATGTCACCAAGGGCCATCTTATGGGAAAAGAAGATAGTTTATCTTAATGATAGTGACCTCAATGGATGGAGATATATTCTAAAGACTTCTAACTTAACTCTGTATCCTGATGGGGTGCCATCACTCTTAATCTTATTTAACTTCCATGTCATTTAAAGTGACTGTCTTTTAAAAAGATTAATAGAATCCATTATTGTATGTGAAATTTTAACTGAGTTTAAATAGCGCCAGAAACACCATCACCTGGGGAAATTGCCATGTTGTTTTCAGAAAAAGGTTGTAACAGACAGCCTTTTCAAAGTCTCTTCCAGCTAGAGAGTGAATCAAAAGAGAAATAGATTAGTCCTAGCCTGTTTTTGCTCAGTAGCTAGGGTATCCATCTGCAAACCAGTGTCCTGAGTTTGATTCCAGTCAATGGCACATACCTGGGCTGTAAGTTTCTACCTGGCCCAGGCCCTGGTCATGGTGCGTGCAGGAAGCAACCAATTGAATTATTTTTCTCGCATTGCTATTTCTCTGTCTTTTCCTCTCTCTTCTACTCTCTCTAAAAATCAATGGAAAAATGTCCTCAGATGAGGGTTAAAAAAGTACACATAGAAATACATTAGCCAACTTAATTTCTCTGAAAGTATTAATTTTACTTTCAATGGAATGGTACAAGTACTTTATTCAAGTACACTAAACAAGAAAGCACAATTGGTAGCAATTTTTTTCTAAATTTATTTATAAACAGAAATATTCATGTCACTGAATTGATGATGGTTTTTAATATATGTATAATATATGTATCACTATACATATGTATAATATTTTATTATTTTATTATTTTATTTCAATTGCAACTTTGGAAATAAAACAAGCTTTACTTTTCCTGTTAGAATTTTCCAATTCAATGAATATTGAATGAATATAACACAGAGAATTTAAAAAATTAAGTTTCTACACTCCAGGAACTTGAAATCAAATGAGATAGAACAATATGTACCAAAAAATCACTATGATAACAGAAACAATACAAAGCACTGTGAAATTTTCAGATAGGGAGAAATCATATTCCACTGTGTGGAAATTAGGGAAGGTATCACAGGTGGGTGTTAATCTGGTATTCAAATTAGCATTATGAGGAATCAATGCAGGGTTTCACATAAGGATATTGCAGGCATCCTGGCATTTATCAAATATTACTTCTTTCTTGATGTATTTTCTGATTCTCTCTAACTGAACATAATCTCGGTGCATTATTGATCAGAGCAGAGATTTTATGACAGAGGTGACATACTAGACCATGAAGCCCTTTGACTGGTGTTTTTATTAAATAATAAAATTGTCTTGAATGTTTTTTAAATAAAAAATGACATAATCAGGTTGGAAACATTGTTTATGATGGGGAAATGGAAGGAAGTTGAACTGGAAGCAGAGAGCTAAGTGTACAGGCAAACAACCCTCAGCCTCTGTGTTAGAAGTAAGAACTGAATAAAGGAATGGTACAGGAGGTATTACAAATTGTAAATGACAAGATAGAGCAATTAGTTACCAGTGGAGGAAGAGGGACAACTAAACATAAAAATGAACTTTAGTTTTTAAGACCTGAGTGGGGGTGGGGGGATCAAGATGCCAAATACCAAAATAAGCACTGAAGGGAAAGGAAACCAGTTTGTGCAGAGCAGACCCTGAGTTCATGTTTACTGATTGTGTTTGACAGGTTAGTGGAGACTTCCAGGTGCAGGTTTTGAAAAGTAAGTTGGAAATGTGGGACAGGAGTCATCCAAGGCAGAGGTAATGGTCATTCACTAGTCTGACATGGAAAATGAGCAATAAGGCATGAGCAGCGGGCCCAGGAGAGTGGATGGTATCAGTGAAGACCACTGGGAAGTCCACTCAGTGGATGGGGAAGTAAGTGACTCTCTCTACTGGGGAAAGATATAGCGGAGAGGTTTGGAAGAAAGCTTTGGGGAATGTTTATATAAGAAGCTATTGGGAATGGAGGCAAATAAAAGTCCAGAGAGGAAATGGTTGGAAGAGGAGAAAGTAAAATTTAATAGACATACTCAGTACTCTTAGCTGCTGTGTACATAAAGTTTAAAAGACACCCTTATTCATTGTTTCTCGATCCCCAGTTGACTTATGTACGTGACTTGTGTCCAGACTACTCTGCAAGAATCTGAAGAAAGATAACTTGTCTTCTATCTGGGTATCACTTACATGGTTATAGTTACTGATGTGGAAGATTTAAATTTTGATTTAACCAAATGAAGTTTGCAAATTTACTTTAACATATTAGATCACTTCAGTGTCAAAATGATATGGTACAGGCTAGATAAATGCAATAGAGGCCATCTTAAAGTATGGATCAGAGAGGGTAAGTGATTTGGCCAAGATTCTGAATTAAATTAGTGAGGATCCAGGGCTTCATCCTGCGTGTATTGGTTCATTCTGTAGTGCCCCTTTCTAAATACTTTACAGGTTTACATTGCATTCCTATTCCTCCAGGTCCTCAGGTTCTTAATTTTTCTACTATATATTCCATGAACCATCCTCAAAGGCCTTCATCAAGTATGGCAGAAATAGCCCTTAAAAACATTTCATAAGGCAGACAATTCTTCTAGGGCAGTGTTTCCCAAACTTCTCTCATGATGAGAATCACTTGGTGGAGTTGTTAAAATACAGATTCCTGAATCCCAACAACAAGTGCTAAACTATAATTTTTGGGAACATATAGTGCTCTTAAAGCACTAGTTAAGTATACAATTTTACCTATATGTTCCCAAAAATCCTAGTTTAGCACTTCTTAGTTGGGATTCAGGAATCTGTATTTCAACAACTCCACCAGGTGATTCTCATCATGAGAGAAGTTTGGGAAACACTGTTCTAGGGCAGTGGTTGGCACACTCATTCGTCAACAGAGTCAAATATCAACAGTACAACAAAAAATTTCTTTTGAGAGCCAAATTTTTTAAACTTAAACTTCTTCTAACGCCACTTCTTCAAAATAGACCCGCCCAGGGAGTGGTATTTTGTGGAAAAGCCATGCTCAAGGGGCCAAAGAGCCACAGTTTGCTGACCAAGATCTAGGGAATTAAGCTTCTGTGTTCCTACTTGTAAAAGATACTAAGTTTAGATAAATTCCTGGGAAAATCAGTTTATCTTTTGCTTGTCTTTTCTTTTTGTTTTGTTGTATATATTTTTCTTAATCAAAGTATACATTAGAGTTGTCCAAACCTTTTGCCCTCTGGTGGGTAACCAATAATATGTATCAGAATCAAAAATCACATAAGCACATTAGCCATGATAGTTGAGTAGTTGTGTCAGTTGGAGCATCCGCAGTCCTATTGAGGATTAAATTGCCCTCAAGCGACCTTTAAATCGATTTAATTTAAAAGACCTTTCTGGATGCCCAGCTCTTGAGTCTTTAGTGTTCTTGGCTCTTCTTTTCCAGAGTTTATCAAAAGCACTTGGATTGATTGTGTATTGCGGGAAGCACATCCCTTCAGTGTAGGCCGTGCCATCGCAATCATACCTGGACATGAAACAAACACAGGGAAGCAGCAATAGATTCACTTGTTGATATGTATTTGTTTACATGGACTTCACTGTGGGTTCAAGAAGCCTGAAAGGATGACTACCCTAATGTGACCCACTGTGTCTTCAGCAGCCTACTGTCTTCCTAAGACACATTTCAGAGGTTTCAGTGTAGGCCAGTGTGTTTCTGGGAGGCTCACTGAATTTGAAAGTGAAATGTTTTAGAGCCAGGCTTAGAAAATAAATACTTAAACATATTTTGCTTTCTTTGTATACCCACAGGCTTACTTATAGGATTATAAATGTCACATACACCTATATTTACACCTAAATGGGCATGGTTATGCTAAAGTTGATGTTTAATGCACATACTTCCATGAAATGCATCATCATAAAATGGAACTATAACACATTTGCTGAATCACCATCTTCGTAGTCTGATTTAATGCCTGAGTATACTGTATACAACAAAACATTTTTAAAATCAATCTTTATTGTTGGGATTATTACAGATGTCCTTCTTTTTCCCCTCATAGCTCCCCTCCACCAGGTTCTCACCCCACCCCAGGCCCTCGCCACCCTATTGTCTGTGTCCATAGCTAGTGCATACATGCATATTAGATCTTTGTCTAATCTCTTCCCACACCCCCACACACTCCCTTCCCTCTGAGAATCATCAGTTCCATTTCCATTCCCCTAATTCTATTCCATTCACCAGTTTATTCTGTTCATCACATTTTTATTCATTTGATTTTTAGATTCACTTGTCAATATGTATTTGCTGTTACTTTTTTGTTCATATTTTTCATCTTTACCATTTCTTCTTATTCCTCTTCTTAAAGAATATCCTTCAGCATTTCATATAATACTAGTTTGGTGGTGATGAACTCCTTTAGCTTTTTCTTATCTGTGAAGCTCTTTATCTGACCATCAATTCTAAATGATGGCTTTGCTGGGTAGAGTATTCTTGGTTGTAGGTTCTTGTTACTCATAGTTTTGAATATTTCTTATCACTCCCTTCTGGCCTGCATAGATTCTGTTGAGAAATCAGCTGACAATCGTATGGGTGCTCCCTTGTAGGTAACTAACTATTTTTCTCTTGCTGCTTTTAAGATTCTATATTTGTCTTTTGCCCTTGGCATTTTAATTATGATATGTCTTGTGGTCCTTTTTGGGTTCCTCTGGTTTAGGACCTCTCTGCTTCTTGGAGTTGTAAGTCTATTTCATAAGGTAGGGGGAGGTTTCTGTCATTATTTCTTCAAATAGGTTTTCAGTATCTGCTCTCTCTCTTCTAGAACCCTCATAATTCAGATGTTGGGTCCTTACACTATCATTATATTTTTGGATTATTTTTCTTTTTTCTCTTCTAATTGGATGCTTTTACTTTCTCATTTTTCAAATCATTGATTTGATTCTTGGGATCCTCTAATTGGTTTAATTCCTGTATATTATTTTTTATTTCAGTCAGTGTATGCTTAATTTCTGACTGATTATATATATATATATATATATATATATATATATATACACACACACACACACATTCTCACTAAGATCCTTGAAAGTCTCACTAAGTTCCTTGGAGATCTCTAAAAGATTCTTGATTAACCTTATAACCATGGTTTTGAATTCTATACCCAGTAGATTGCTTTCTTCCATTTATTTCATTTGTGACGTGTTGCTTTGTCTCCCCATTTTTGCTGCTTTCCTGTGTTTGTTTCTATATATTAGGTAGCTGCTAAGTATCCTTGAGTTAATAAATTGGCTTTGTGTAGTAGGTGTCCTATAGGGCCCAGTGGCTCAGCCTCCCAATCATCTGAGGTGGACACTCTAGGTGCTCCCCTTGTGAGCTGTGTGCACAGTCTTGTTGTAGTTGAGCCTTGATTGCTCTTAATGTCATTGGAAGGAATTTACCTCCAGGCCAATTGGCTGTGAGGACCAGCTGTGACTACAGTGGGAGAGCTGCTGTGCAGGAGATACCCTTTGGAGCAGGACTTGCTTCAGTGGGGCTTTGGTGCTCACTGAGTCTGCCCTTGAGTGTGTTGCTTATGGATGTGAATAGTTGTAATTGATATGGTCTCACACTGACCAGTGGGTGCACTGGTTCTTAGGTCTTCAGGGAGGTGAATAGTAAGCCACTGCCTGGGGCCATTCATCAAGAGCTACAGAGAGATCTGCAGATTCCTCCTCTTTTAATTGGGTTTAGAAGTGCCCAGTTGAGGCCCAGCTGTGATGCAAGGCAGGCTGGTGCTGGTTTGGGGGTCCTTTTATTGATAATGTTGGGGCTCCCTGACCCAGCTGTAGCTTGTTTAACAGGTTTTTAACCTGAGAAAGGATAGACCATTGGGCGGAGCAGGGTCTCAGGGAATGATCAGGGCAGAGCACACAGAAATGGCTGCCAGTGGGCCCTGCACCAGGGAGGTCCCAGCACGGGAACAATGATTGCTGCGAGCACCTCTGATTGGAAGAAAGCTGCCCCTGTGTACCTGCACCAATGCCAGACAGTCCAGTTTCTCTTCTGTTTCACATAGCACTTCATGATTTTATCACATTTGCCTCCCCAGTAGACTATACATCTTTCAAAAGTAGGAATTTGTATTATTTAACTCTTAATACTCAGTCCTAGCATTTTAAACTTTTTTGATAAGTTAATCAAGTAGTATTATTTTGTATTTAATAGAACAGAGTCATTTCTCCATTATTCTAAACACAATCCCTAAAGTAAACCCCCCGACTTTCATCCAGGCTCTGTCAGACCTCTGGAAACGCTTATGTTACCCAGGTCCAAGCCAATTTGAAGAATTTGCATAGCAAATGGGTACATGGCCCAAGTTTGTCCAATCAGAGTGAGTGCAAGGACTTTCTAAGGAGTTATTAAGAAGATGAGGAGTTGATAGTTCACTATAGCTGTATATCTCTAATCTCAAGAAAGAAGAAAGCAGAACTGAGAAATAGAAATAAACAGTTCTATAAATGCCACTAAAGTTCTTGGGCTCAGTCATTTCTGAATCTGTCACAAAAATAATGGATTTTCTTAATTTTTAAAGAAAAATATATAGTTTTATTCTGTTGAAATTGTTTTTGTCTTTGTAATAGCAACCTGCACAACATTCTAGATAACTGTATGTATTCAGACTATCTCAGTATGATACAGATCCCTCCAAAAAGAAACAGAAGACATAAAGTCTAAATTAATTCTTATACCAGAGCTATTTTTTCCAAGCTAAAAAAATCAAAGTTCAGTGCTAAGAAAGGAGTAAGTAAAAGAGAGGAGTAAAATAGCACTGCTTTCAGCAGGTGGAAAGAGCCCACCCCACCCCTACACACACACATACACACACACACACACGCACACACACACACACACACACACACACACACACACATTGGTATTCATGGGTTTTCAGTCACTAACAACCATAAAGCCACTTCACTCAGTGTTCCCTTACTCTACATTCCCTTCACACCATTTTTAACACCTAACAACCAAGATTGGTGATGGCATGTAGAGTACCAGCTGACAGTAGATCCAGGAGCCTCAACAGGAAAGATCACTGGCACAGACATGTCCATGTGGCATTTCTGCTTGGGGAAGTAGCTTGTTAGCAAGATTCAGGGAACATTCAGAAACAAAACTCACTCCTCCTATTAGGCATCACTTTTTTCTTCTCCCACTTTCTGGTCATTTTGTAAGTGAGCCTGCTCTTGCTCAGTTTCCCAGGTTGCCACAACAAAGTATTAAAAACTGGTAGCTTAAAACAGTAGAAATTTATTGTCTCCCACTTAGGGAGGCTGGACGTCCAAGGTGCCAGTAAGATTGATTCCATTGAAGGGCTCTGAAGAAAAATCTGTCCCATACCTGTCTCATCATTTCTGGTGGTTTTTCAGGCAATATTTGGCCTTCCCTGGATGGTGTCTGCCTTCATGTTCACATGGTTTTCTCCCTGTGTGTGTCTATGTCCAAATTCATCCTTTTTAAAGTATACTGATCATATTGGGTTAGGGATCCACCATACTCCAGAATGATCTCATGCTAATTAATTGTGTTTGCAACAACCCTGTTTCTGTACAGGTAATGGGATCCTGGGGTTAGGACTTCCACATATCAACTTGTGTGGGGTGAAAACAATAACCTTCCTATAATACTGAGGCATCAGCAATGCCATCACCTTAAAAGCACAAGATTATGGGCCATTTTACTTAATGCGATAATGCTAAAGAATAAGAGTCTTATTAAAATGTGTTTAAGAAGGTTGGTCTGTTAGCATAGTTTTGACAGAATTTTAGAAATAAAGAAGAAAGCTGAATGGATTCAGTGACAAGTGAAGTTTTATGAAGGTTACAGCTGAGTCATCCTGAGTACAACATAACACATACACACAATTTCAGGAACCAGAAAATTAGAACTTACTGGCTCAGCAAACACTGCCTGAATTCACTTCACCTGTGGAAATTTTCTAAATCTGATTTGATCTTAATTTGCATTTTGAAAGTGCTAAGTCTGAGATAGGAAACCTGCTTTATTTCCCCATTTCTAAATTAAATTGAAACTTAAGTAACCCTTCAAAATTATTTCTGAAAACAGAAGCAGAAACAAAGCTAGATGCATAAAATGTAGGTGGTACTAGCCAGAAAGGTCATATACACACATAAAGGGTTTTACATTTAATAGATGAAGAACTTGGGAAGAAGATATATTAGCGAGAGTATGGCAACAAATTAGATTCTACATCCAAAGTTGCTCTTAATTTGAATGTAAGAACAAAATTAATGTTTGGGGTAAAGGTCTACAGATTTTTGGTCTTTATACATTTTGCTTCACTTTTTGAAATGAGAGTTTTAAAGCAGAGAAAACTGTGATCCAACCCCAAAGAATTTTCTTGATGAGGACCTGGAAGGACTTATCTTTCTTGGACAACTGCCCAGGGAAGATAATATCAGTCATGGGAATTTAAAGCAAGGAGTTGGGGCAGCTGATTTCTCCTTCCTCTGTCAGCTTCTGTTAAAATGATTAGGATTTCTATTAGATATTTCTACCTTCAATTCACTGACTTAGGAAAATTGCTTCAAGGAATAAATATTCAAATTATTTTACAAAACTAGTTGGCTATATATAACCTCTAAATGTTATGATTTGCAGAAGAGGAGACTGAAATGATTTTCATTAGCAGGTAGAAATCACATCAGTGATAGCCTTAAAACCTACTCAGAGCACATGCTTCAGCATCACAGTTCTTAATCTGAGCAGGTGGAGAGAGTCAGATACAGGCCTCCCTTTCTTTAAACTATGTATCTGTGACTGTGCCACATGAACCACATAAATAGCATGAGAATTAAAACCAATGCATGCCTATTAAAATACTTGACAAGGATGTCAATAAGTTCATTGTTACGGAGGTTTATAAGAATGTTTAACAGAATAAGACAGGAAGAGCAGATCACAGAAACAAAAAAATAATTAGCATGTAATTAGCATAAGCAGATTAAGACCACTATGCAGACAGTGATGAAGAATCAAAGATGAATGAAACTCAGCCCATGTATAATAAAGAGGTAATTGACCATCACTCCAACACACAAGATGGCCACCACAAGATGGACAGCAGGGGAGGGCAGTTGTGGGCAATCAGACCTTCAGGGGAGGGCAGTTGAGGGTGACCAGGCCTGCAGGGAAGAATAGTTAGGGGCAACCAGGCCAGCAGAGGAGGGCAATTAGGGGTGACCAGACCAGCAGGGGAGGGCAGTTGTGGAGGATCAGGCCTGCAAAAGAGGCCAGTTAGGGGTGACCAGGCTGGCAAGGGAGGGCAGTTGGGGGTGATCAGGCTGGCAGGCAGGTGAGTGGTTGGGAGCCAGCAGTCCTGGATTGTGAGAGGGGTCCCAGATTGGAGAGGGTGAAGGCTGGCCTGAGGAACACACACCCTCCCCCATGCAAGAATTTTGTGCACCAGGACTCTAATTATAGATAAAAGGGAAGTAGCCTGATTTCTTCTCTCCCTTTTGTTATAATGCAGAGGACTACCTTCCTAAAATACACTCTTCTAAAATGGACCCTTCAATAAGTGTTGGCCAATGAATACAATGAAAATGCTAATATACAACACTTCCATCACCTCAACAAAGTTCATCATGCTCCTTATGAGTCTATGCCACGCATGTTCCTCTCAGAACCAATCCCTCTTCTGATTATTTTTCACCATAATTAATTTTGCCTGTTTTAGAATTTCAGGTAAATGAAGTCATACAATATATACTCTTTTGGGCAAGTCTTATTTTACTCAATATACTGTTTTTTTAGGTTCTTTTATGTTTTACCATATATAAGTTCCTTTTTTCTTTAATGCTGAGTAGTGTACTAATATATAATATGTCATATTTGCACAGGTGGCCGTGTGTGTGTGTGTGTGTGTGTGTGTGTGTGTGTGTGTGTGTAAACTATTCTCCTGTCAATGAACACCTAAATTTTTTTTTAATTTGAGACAATTGTGAATAAAAATGCCATGGATATTTTTGTACAAATCTTTCTCTGAGCTATGTTATGATTTTTTTCTGGGTAAATATCCAGAAGCAGAATTGAAAAATATAAAGGGTGCTTAGTTTTATATGAAACTACCACCCTTTTTTCTCAGGTCATGATAACATTTTACACCCTCACTAGTAACATATGTGAGTTCTAGATGCTCCAAATCCTCACCAATATTTGCACTTGATCATATTCTTTTTTAAACTTTAGCCATTCTGATGGGTGTGTACTGGCAAGCATCTCGGTGGATTAGTTTACATTTCTCTGATAACTAGTAATTTTGAGCCTATCTTTCTGTGCTCATTGTAAATTTGTATGTTCATACCCTTTGCCTAATTCAGTTATATTTATTACTGAGTTTTATAGGTTCTTCCTGTGTTCTAGATATAATTATTTTGCCAGTATCTTTTTTTTAAATCTATAGTTTGCTTTTTTTACTTTCTTAATGATTGGTGTTGCTTATTTTCAAATATTTGGGAATTTCCTAGATATCTTATTATTATTGATTTCTCATTTTATATCATGTTTGTTGGATAATGTAGTCATTAGGATTTCAATGATTGTGCCATGTGCACTTGAACAGAATGTGTATTGTGAAGTTCTGGGGCAAGGTCGATACATGTAATTGAGTCAAGGTGTTCCATGGTGTTGTTCAGATCTTCTGGAGTTTGCTAATTGTTTTTTACACATTGTTTATTATAATTGCTGAGGGATTTTTAAATCTCCATATGTATTTGTCTATTTCCACCTTTAATTCTGTCAAGTTTGCTTCATTCATTTTCATGTTCTATTACTACCTGCATATATGTTAGGATTGTTATGTCTTGCCAATTAATTGACTCATTTATCATTTAAAAAGTTTTTCTTCATTGACAGTAATGCACTTATTTGATATTAAAATAGCTAGTCTAGCCTTCTTATCATTAGTGTTTGCAGGGTATATCTTTTTCCATTCTGCTTTTACTTTCAACTGACCTTTGTCTTCACATTTAATATGCAGTTCTTGTGGAAAGCATAAAGTAGTATCTTGCATTTTTATTCAACCTGATGAGCTGAGTCTTTACTGGACATGTTTAATTCCTCTACATTTAATATAATTATTGATATGGTTGGGTTTAGATCAACTATTTTGTTATGTCTTTTGGCTTGTCCTACCCTTTATTTTTCCCCTCTGTCCCTTCTTTTTTCCTTCCCTAAGTTTGCATGCTTTCTAAAATTCTATCTCAATTTCTCTCTTGGGTTTTTAGCCATTTCATTTCTCTTTTCATTATTGTTTTTTTATGTTTTCTTTAGAAATTATAATATAAATCTTTAACATTTCACATTCTAATTAGAAGTAATGTTTTACTAGGTTTTGTAAATGACACATCCATTTGTTGTATAACTTTATTTATTCAACATTTTTGTGAAATAGTTGTCCTCTATACTATACCTACATGTGCTATACACCCCACAATTTTGCATTTTCAACTTAAATAATGATCTGAATTTTGAGCAATTGAGAGAAATATGAAATATAGTATTTTAAACTTACATATTTACAATTTAGAGTGATCTTCATTCTTTTCTCAACACCCAAGCTTTATCCAGGATTATTTTCCTTGAGACAGAACTTTCTTTAGTATTTCCTCTCATGTAGGTCTCCAGGTAACAAACATATTTTTTATTTCAAAATGCTGTTATTTTGCCTTCATTCTGGAGTAATATTTTTCTTGGTTATAAATTTCTGGATGACAAAATTTTCCTTCTCTCAGCACTACAAACACAATGTTCTTCTGTCTTCTTAACACCATTGCTTCTGATAAGATGTCAGCAATAATTCGTGCCATTGTTTTCTTTTATATAATGTGTCATTTCTCTCTGTACTTTAAAGATTTTCTCTTCATCTTTGTTTTTCAATAATTTGACAATGATGTGTCAAATGTAGTTTTCTTTGTAGTTATTTTTCTTAGAGTTTGCTGAGCTTTTTGAAGCACTTGATTTCTACCATTTATCAAATTTGGGAAATATATTTTCTGCTCCATCCTCTCTCTCTAAGGATCCAATTACATGTATATTAGACCTTCTGGGATTGCTCCAGAAACACTGTTCTGTTTCCCACTCTTTGCTTTTCAACTTGAGTAATGTCTATTGATCTATATGTTTAATTTTTTTCAATCACTTTATATCTACTAATAAATGTATACAGTGATTTTTTGTACTTCATTTATCGTATTTTTTAGTCCTTAAATGTTAATTTGATTCTTTTTATATTTTTTTCTGCTGAGATTTGTTATCTTTTTGTTTTTTATGGTCTTGATTTCCTTTACATCTATAGTTATAATAGCTACTTTAAAATACTTTCTTATACAAAATTCTGGGTCATTTTGAGTCAGCCTCCATTAGGTTGTCTTTTCTTTTGAGTATGGAACATCTTTTCTAGTTTCTTCATATATTATACTTTGGGTTATTCCCCAACTATTGTCATGATTTATTGTAGAGACTCTGACATTTACTGTGCTCTTCTCAAGGGTGTTTAATTTGTTTTGTGTTATCAGGCTATTCATTTCCTGAACTCAATTCTTCCTACTGTCCTCTGTCTCTGAAAACTCTATCTAGTTATTTTAGGCTAGCTAGTAAGCTTGGAATCCGTCCCACACATGCCTTGTTCATGGTTAGCCACATGATTGGAGTTTACACATGAAGTTTGGGGATGCATCCCTGTTACTCTTGTTTTTGCAGTTTTTTATGTTTAACAACTGTGTGAGTTTCTGTTCAAGTTCTAGCTCATGCTACAGATAAGGTCAGATGGCTCTGCTGTTGACTTCCAGTGAGACCGCCTGTTGTTTGGCTGTCTCACTTATCACCAAAGCATCAGCCTACCATAATGCCTGGAACACATTGCAGCACCTACTAAGGCTCAGCAGGCATTCTGAAATTAGCAAATAAATGAGACTCACACACGCAGCATTGTTGTCAGACAGACCTTAGTTCAATGTCCTCCCCTGCACTGTTTTTGTTATTTGATCTTGGGACAGTCAATCTCTCTGACTTGAGTTTTCACCAAAAAAATAAGAGAATCATAGATATTCCTCAAGCTTTGCTTAAAATTGAGTTAATTAGATAGTGTTTGGCATGTCAACATGTGAAGGCTTTCACTGTTATTCCAAGGTCAACTGAGAAAAGTTCCACAGGAAGAGTGTACTGTTGAGGGCTCAAAGGAGGCAGCAACACTTTTCATTTAGAGAAGAGGCTTTGTAGAGGGATTTAGTGTTTAAGGTAGGCATTGAGGAATGGAAGCTATTTAATTCAAAATATTTGCTTCTAGTGTTTCAGATTTACATATTTTAATTTTATATATATATATATATATATGTGTGTGTGTGTGTGTGTGTGTGTATATATATATATATATATATATATATATATATATATATAGCTAAGTGATCATCCGACCATCTGACTGTCTGACTGGCCAGTAGGTATGATGTGAACTGACCACCAGGGGGTAGATACTCAGAGCAGGAGCTGCTGAGCTGCAGTGACTTGGAAGCAGTGGTTCTCTGGTGACGCACCCTGGAACCAGAGAGGAGGGAGCCTGATTCCTCTCCGGGCAGTGAGATTCCACTTTTGGCTGTGGGTTATGTTGTTGCTGGGGCACTTTCAGCCTCAAATTTGGTTTGCTGTACACTTGCATTTGCGTTCTACACCCTATATGACAGCAACTTTTCAGACTGCCCACTTGCATTCTAGGACCCCTAGGGGAATGTTAGAGAGCCGGTTTCAGCCAATCAGGCCCACAGGCCAGGCCAAGGGACCCCACCTGCCAGAGGGACTCCACTCACTCCACAAATGCCCTTCCAGCAGCAGGCATTGCCCCAGGTGTGGCTGGTAGAAGGGGATGGTGGAAGGTTGGCTCCAGGGTGTGTCTAGCCCTTCTTGCCCAGTCCCGCCCTGCCAGCCACCTTCTAATTAATTTCCTTCCAATGTGCATAAATGCATGCATCAGACCACTAGTATTATCTATATCTATAGATATCTATATCATACATGTCTGAATATATATATATATATATATATATATATATACATATATGCAAGCATATAGACCTATAGATAGATATAGATGTAGGGTGGGTATAGATTATATTAGATATTTTTACAGACATATAGCTACACACACATGCATATACATTTAAAATTATAAAAGTGGAATCAAACTGTCATTAAAAAATAGGTCAAGAACAAGGTGAAAAGGCGTGAATGCAAAGACTTCTGCAAAACTAAAGATGATGAGGGAAACCATGAAACATAAGTTCAAAGCAGTTTCCAGAATTATTATACTCCCTCTGTCAGAGATGTGCTAAAGTCTGAATTAGGATCATGTCTGACACTTGAAATTGGGATACAAACTTTCTTATTCAAGAGAATTTAAAAAATGTATAGCTCAGAGCTGAGTTTTTATGATCTCTGGAGCTAATCTAATTGTAGCTTCAGATGATGTCAGAAATCCTTCTGGTTTTACAAAAGGAGTGGGTTACATGAAATATCCAGGCCTCCTTTCTCAAACCTATCAGAGTAACACTTGACAACATTTTTAATGGTTTGGGAAACCATGATATACTAATATAAGGCAATGTTGACCATGTTGAGGATATGAACCAATGACAAGGAAATTGATATTTTGGAGTTCTGAGATCTAGACCTGGCTCAGCTACTTGCCCTGCAAATATACCCAAGTGACACAGTATTCCTTGCTCATTCTTTCCTCATTAAAATTGTGGAGTGGGAGAGGCATTTCATTTCCCTTCCAAATAACATTTACAAAAATGAGTTTGTGAGCAATCCATAAAAATAATAGACACTATCATACTGAAATTTACCTAAAATCGCGTGGCACTTTCAGAATTTTTTATTTAATAATTTAAAGCTAAAACATTAATTTTAACCACATAAATTTGTTTAAAATAATGTGTAATTATAAAAATGCTAGAGGCCAGTGTACTGGTAGGGGACGTGGCCTACAGGGATTGGTGGAGCATCATTGATCCAGGTCAGCCAAAGGGCTGTGGACCCGCCTTCTGAGCTGCTGCTCCCTAGTCTGGCATCTCCCTTGGAGGTGGAGCACTGGCCTCTCCAAGGGACCCAGTTGGGGCCAGGTCCAGGGGCAATAACACTGAGAGGCTGTGGAGTAGGTCTCATTCCCCAGTTGGCCACAAACCCACCTCCCAGCCTCTGGGGTCAGCTCTGCGAGCCTGGGTGCAGTGATGCACAGCCTGTGGGCATGCAGAGGAGGCAGCAGGGTGCAAGAAGGAGGATTCTGGGGTGAGGAGGTGACAATCACAGGCCAGATTTTTACTGTTGGCCAGGTGTTCACAGCAGGAGCAGCCACTCATCCTGCAGCCCTGTGGCGCTCCCATTGTGGTAGCACACTGACTACCAGGGTACAGCTCCTGATTGAATTCTGTCCCCTGTTGGTTAGTGTTTGTCATGGAGACTGGTCAACTGGTTGTTCTGGTCATTCTGCCATTGGGTCACTGGGCTTTTATTATATAGGATGTGTTAAAATCAAGCATATTTTTAGTTACATTACATTGGAATGTTAAAATTGTAATAATGAGTAAATCGTTGAAGTTCAAATAAGTTAAATTTGCTCTCATGGTAGCAATTGTATGCTATCAAAATTGTCTCAGACATACAACATGTTTACTTTTACACATAGATTCAGGAAGGACCTACCATCTCCCTAAGCTCATGTTATGCCACTCTCTCTTTGGCTCACTACATCAGCCCTTCCCAGCCTCTGGGCCTTTGCTCATGCTGTTTCTTCTTCATAGAAGCTCTTCCCATTCTCTTCTTATGCAGGTTCTTGCTCTCTTTTTGGATCTTAGCTTAATTATTGTTCACTCGAGAGACCTCTTCTTACCATTCTATTTGAAGTAATCGTCTTTCCCCCATTTTTCTCTTCTTAGCTCCATTTTATTTCCATCATCACAGTTATTTCCATAGTTAAAATGCCAGCCCATTTTTTCCCCCATAAATAAGGCCATTTGGAAACTTTTAAGAAACTTGGTTAGATTTGAAATAAATCAAAGACAACACATAAGTTCAGCAACTTTTCTTAAGAATTTTAATTTGTTCCTTCTCAATAATCTCTGTTTTGAAAATTTCAAAGTGATACTTAAGATCAGAAAGAATTTTCTAAAGTATTTTCTTTTGGTTCTAGTACTTGCTTTGAGTTGCTTTCATAATTACAATCATCATGCTATCTGAGCATGAATTGTTCTACTATTTTTATGGCAATGTTAATGAGTTCTATTTTTAGGACTGATTACAATGGAGAGTTATTTGAAAATGTTATCAATGATCCTGATTGCAAAATAAAATTGCAAATTATTTGCAAAGCTAAGTTTAACAACATAATTTACTTTAGTGTTTATAATAATCCCTACCTTTTCAGACTTCTCTCCTACTGACTCCGAGATTCTAATCCTAGAATTTGTCATTGCCATTGCCTAGCTCTTTGACCTTGAACATATCAACTATTAACTTTTCTGTGCCTTAATTTTTGTCACCAATAATAACAGGATAGTACCATTCCTGCCTAAATCACAGATTTATTGTGAAGATATCATGAGTTACTCTTTGAGAAAATGCTTTGTAAATCATTCAGTGCAATAGAAGATATTTTTAAATTCTTGATTTAGCTTTTAAAAGATGTCCCAATGAAAGAGTATCAAGGCAAGTCTTTTTTAGAACTACTGAGTCTAAGTAAAGTTTATATAAAAGTAAATGTATTATAAGCTCTAATTCAAATCCGTGAAATAAGTTTAGTGGTAAAAGTTTGGACTCAAACATCAGAAAAATTATATAAGTCACAATCCTGTCTTTTATTGACTCTTTGATCTCGAATAAACGGGAAAATTTACTTGAGCTTTCAGCTTATTGCCAAAATGCTCATAATATCTACTCGGTAACCTACTTATTAGGACAGGCTACTTACTGCAGGTTATGCTATGATAACAAACAATTGCAAAATTTGAGTGGCATATACAACAAAGGTTGGTTGGCTTCTCCTCCCACTCATACTGCTATGGGTCCTTTGTGGGTCAGTTGGGCCTATTTCTTCTTACTCTGGATCGTTTGCTGATAGAGTCGCTACCACAGTAAAGTTGGTTGATCACCAGAGAGCAGGTAATTGTGTACTGACTTGGCTTTACCTGCTTACGTTTTACAACCCAAAAAAGAAGTCATATGGCCTCACCCATTTTAAGGTACAGAAAAGTGTAACCCTATCATGGGTCTTGGAAGAGAACTAGAAATATTTGAAAGATAACCCTAATCATTGTCCCAAATAAGTTGCTTTAAAATTACATGAACAATAAATGCTTAACACGGTGTCTGGCACATATATTAAAGATTCGATATTTTTTTTTACTATGGGGTATTATTACCTCACAAGTCTTTATACACAAATGATTTTGACACTTCCACAATGAGCATTCACAATATGATGAAACAGAAAGCTAGAGAATTGTAACAGAAATGTAAGTGTCTAAGGTATTCTGGAATAAGGGGTAATATCTCTTCCCCCTCTTCAATCCTTGTTTTCCTCCCTTCAAAATAATTGCACAGAAGAATGTTGTAACTATGTGAAAACACATGGCATCACCAAGCAGCTTGGGCTTCTCAGAAGTACCTGTGTGAGGCACATTGAATCTGTTTTATTGAGAGGTATCCCAGAGCTCTCATTCCTGTTTTATTTCAAAGAA
Source organism: Vespertilio murinus (assembly GCA_963924515.1). NCBI lineage: Eukaryota > Metazoa > Chordata > Mammalia > Chiroptera > Vespertilionidae > Vespertilio > Vespertilio murinus. The sequence continues at coordinate 11,944,376 of OZ004708.1, forward strand.
GGCATAAAACCTGCAAGTAAATCTTGCTTTTTCAGCGACTTTGCACTTGTTTCACTGGAAGCCCTCTTCCATTCTTCATGGAGACTATGCTTCCGGTTGATGCTCTGTTATCTCAAAAATATCCTGGCTTCTATGCCAGATGACACAGATAAGCAAGGCAGAGGAAAAAGAAAATGGGAAAACAAAGGTGCTCATAGATGCCTAGCCTGGTCCTTCCGGGCCAAGGGCGCTCACTGCCAGTCCCTCCCAAGTTACATGGCTGGTGTATTGCCTCTCATTTAGGCCCCATTGTGTCCATTCTGCTGAAACCCAGGCTTTTTCCATTATCTAAGGATAAATAATCAGCTCCTGTATGTTTCATGTCCAATGTAAAGGCATTCTGTATAAACTCACAAGAAAATTGGTAATATTATATAAAATGATGAATTTATGGAACCACAAGGTCCATGAGAGATAGGATGTGTCAGGCTACTGGTAGTGGCTGCTTCCAACCTTTACCCATGCCCCTTCCTCCCCATAGCTCCTGCACAGGATCCAAAATGTCATTAAAAATTAATGAGGATGTTTAATGTGAACTCCGGTACCTGGCTTGTTTTGTCTGAAATTCTAGGTAAGCTTCTTGAATATGGTATCCCAGATTGTGGTGACAGGAAGTAGATTTTTATTGTTGTTTGTTTTAAAATATTTTTTTTTGAGAGAGAGAGAGAGAGAGAGAGGAGGGGAGAGGAATAGAAAGATTGAAACATCGAAGAGATAGGAACATCATCCATTAGCTGCCTTCTATACCCCCCACACTGGAGATTGAGCCCACAACCCAGGCATGTGCCTAGACCTGGAATCAAAATAGCAACCCCTTGCTTCCTGGGTTGACACAAAACTACTTAGCCAAACCAGCCAATCTAGATTGTTTTCTTAATCAGCTTAAAATTTGAATTATTAAAGAACTAGAGGCCCATGCATGAAAATTCAATGCACTGGAGGGAGGTCCCTCAGCCCAGCCTGTCTGCTCTCACAATCCAGGAACCCTCAGGGGCAGGAGGCAACCCTCCTGCGATCAGGGGAAGGTGATGCCCCCATCATACCTCTGCTCCCTCGGCCAGTCCTGGTTACCTGAGCCTTGGGTGGCCCTGGGCACCTGGGGTGCTGAGGGGAGTAGGAGACTCTGGAGGCAGGCATGTGGCAAGGCTGGGACCACTTGGGGGTGGGCCCAGCCTTGCCACATGCCTGCTGCCCCAATGGAGCTGAGGGGTCTGGGCACTGCCATCTTTAAGGGCATGACAGTCAATTAGCATATTCCCTCCTTATTGGCTGTGGGCACCGCCATCATTGCAATGGTATGAGGGTCAAGTAGCATATTCCCTCTTTATTAGATAAGATGGTTATATTCACGTCCAGCAAAGGTCTTCATATTTCCTCACTACTAGCCCCATGACCAGATGTGTTTAGCTGAGGCCTGGGTAGACACGTGCACTGGTGTTGAGACAGCAGCTCTCAGATGCTCAGGAAAGTACTATTTTGGGAGTGTGGAGGCAATTAGAGACTCAGTTTTATACAGGTGTTACACCTCTGACAGGCTTTCTTTTCTCCCCCCCCCGCCCCCCCCCCCCCCCCCCGCAACCACCCCCTGTCTTTTTTTTTACGTTTCATTTTACTAAATCTATTCGCTGGAGTGGAATTCTGGCCCCGAGAGGCGCAGCATTTGTCAGTGGGAGAAGGTGTGGGTGGGAGCAAATGTATTTTCCGAGCCACCGCCTCACTCTGCACCCAGAACACGACTCCTACTGTGGGGATGGGTACCTGTGAGTCTCCCTCCCTCGGGGGCGAGCGTCCACAGTCGATACTTAATTTGTGGGAGTGCTCAGCCTGATTTTAGAAAACGCCTGGTGATGTAAGACTGAGAATCAAGGAAAAAGATCAAGTTCTCACAGTTGCTGCTTGCTAATTAATCCCCGTGATTAACCACCTGAGAGAACCATCTAAGAATAGCTGTATTGGACTGCATCACTTTCTGTCTTTTCCCTCCTCTCTCTTTGGCTGCCCGCAAACAGGAGAAAATAGAGGGTATTTGGAAGGGAATATTTTGACAGTTCTCAAACAATAACCGGGCTACAGGTAATTAGTGAGTTTTGCTTTGGTGAGCTATAGCTCTCGGGGAGAAGCAGGCCTGCCTTTCTTTTCATTGGCAGCCTTGTTTTCTGGTTCAAATGATTCGGCTTCGGATACGTTCAGATGTATGCACAAAGCTTTATAAATTATTTGAGGTTTTCATAAAAGCCAAACTCTGCTGGCAGCATGATCAATTCTAGATAGCATAATCCATTTCACTCTAAAATCTGTAGCCAAATCAGGACTGAGATTTTTACAATTAATGTCTTCCTCTTAAAACAAAATCTGAACTAGTCCATGTTAAGCTACACTGTGTAAAAATTTAGTCAATAGTCTTAAGGGTTCTACTGCAGGTATGTTTGTATACATGCATATATTACATATAAAGCATTAAAATATGTTGAACCCTACCACATGTTAAGCACATTATATTTATAACAAATTCAGATGTCTTTATGTATAATGTTATATATTTGTATGTTTACCTTAAACCTAATCACAAATATCTTGGCTAAGATGGTCATAGTATCAACTTTATATTTTAATACTATGAGATGACATAAAATTCTGTCTTCCAGAGATCTCTGATAACATTTCATTGTAAGTCACTCTAGATAGTTATCTCTACTTACACATATGTAGAAGATTTTTTAAAATGGGATCTGCACACCATTTGGAAATGAAGCACGATTTAAGAATCATAAGGATGAATTTTTCTAATTGTATCATTGCTATACAAGTGTTTGCCCTTCCTGGTTCAGATTCTGCTTCCAATGGATCAAGCATAGTTCCTCTGAAAGGGAGAGCCATGAGTTTCATCACCCATTAATCCCTTGCAATCACACTGCAGTACAGAGGGAAGATGAAATAACTAGACGCTGTGACCTTCAGCAAACCTTACCCGTCCCTGGAATTCATCATTTGTATTCACCCAATGACAGAATTAGAATAAAATGACTCTTGAATCTTAGTGACTTCATCTCATCTCTCCAGGGCTGCCTTCCAGATGCCCCTCCCTCTCCCTGTGGTCTACTAAGATAGAAGGACACAAAAGAGGAGCCCATTCTCAGACTTTACTGAGCTCAGCTTCTGGGCAGGGTAGGCGCTCAGGATACAGGGGTACACAAGGAGGTATGATTCAGCATCTAATAACTTTCATATTTTGGACATTTAAACCTTCCTCTAGTCTAGACAGAAAGATAACTAAGGCCAGCTTTTGGGAAATCTGGCAGCTCGTAGGTGGCATACCAGGGAAAGAGATAAAATAGATGAGACTTAGAGTTAACACTGCATCTGCCTGGCTAGCTTTCTGGGTACCACTCAGTGTATAATCCATTGTGGCCATTGCTGATGAAATGACATTCAAGGACTAAGAGATCCTAAATCTGACCACGTGCCACCACAGTTCTTTGCTGCTCTAAAACATCTGTCATATTGTGCTTGGTTTAGTATACAATGAATTTTTGGATAAGTATTCGTGTGGGTTTTTTAAAATATATTTTTATTGTTGACTTCAGAGAGGAAGTGAGAAGGAGAAACATCAATGATAAAAGAGAATCATGGATTGGCTGCCTCCTGCACACCCCACACTGGGGGATCCAGCCTGCAACCCAGGCATGTGCCCTGACTGGGAATTGAACTGTGACCTCCTGGTTCATAGGTTGATGCTCAAACACTAAGCCACATTGGCCAGGCTACCAGCACCTGGTACATTATAATAACTTAATAGATGTTTTTTAAACAAATTACTTGGGTCTATCTCTTGTCAATGTGCTATATCCACATGCTGAAGTATAAAAGTAAGAGTCAGAATTTATTTCATTTACTTAGAACTTATCTAGGATATACTGATTACATCCTAGATATGCAGAAAGTGGAAACAAATAAGAAAAGGGAAAACGGCCAATGCTATTCCTTTGCCATCTAAATCTGGTGCTTGCTCATCATCCGCTCAGCTAATCACGAGTGTGCCTTGCGATGAGGATCAAACAGGGACATTGTAGCATAAGAAAGTTCAGTGCCCTTTCTTTATTGAAGCAATCATTTTTATTAAGAGCTTACTGTGCCATTGGGTATGTTCTACATTCTGTACATTAAAAAGCCAAATATATGTTTTCCAATATCCACCCAAACAGATTTTTATACACAAATACTCCAAACAAATATTGGCAAGTATACTATCTCAAAAATCTTTTCTAGAAAGTTAAACATGGTTGACAAATTACATCACCATGTTCACTGTTATTATCTGCAACCGTGTTTCAGAAGACAATGGTACTCGTAGATTTGAACAAGAAGGGTGTTCTGGTTCTTCCTCTCATTGCTGTGCTGGTTCTTACTGCCCTCTTCTTCCAAATATATATATTCCTTTTTAGGAAGGAAAAATATTAGTACGGTGAAATTGCTGCAGTATTTTTCTTCCCAACTGTGTGCAATTCATTTCTTTAGCTGTGTGTCAGTTGCCTAGGAAACCTTGGTGGAGTAACATTTGATTGGCTGTCTTCTTGGACTTATCCTGAGAGTCTTGAGCACAGGGTTAGAGTGGTATCGCCCAGATAAGTTGTTCCAAAGATATAACAGTACCTCTCTGTGATATTTTGCAAGCAGATGCAGAGTATACTGAGTTTGAGGTGTTATCATGTTGCAGGAGGTCCTGTGTGCAGAATTTTGGAGCCTCCCATAATAGATGCTACCCAGCACTATTTTCTCAGTACACGCAACCTTGATCTCTTGCCTGGTATTCAAAATGTGTTTTCCTTACCTGTAGTCTGAGATTCTTAATTTAAGGTCCCAATTTGAGAGCCATAACTGTACCATCCCTCCAGGGCAGCGGAACTGTTTCCAAAGCAAAGCTATTTTACCTGCTCGAGGGGATGTTTAAAGTACCGAGGCTATATTTTCCAGTCACACTTCTTACATAATGTATTTAATGACAATTTTAATATCTGTAATACACTGCCATTTATACACTACCTCATCCAATTCTTTCTGGAACCTGTGAGCTAGGAAGGATAAGTCTAACTAGCTTGCTTAAAAGATGAGATATTCAAGGCCCAAAGAGATGAAACTATTCATGTGTGATCACAAAATTGAAAAGTAGCCAAGCTGAAATTCATATCTCAGTCTGCTGATAAAGTCCAGAGTCCTCGCCATAAGAATTTATAATTGTTCTCATCTAATAAAACAGCATGTGCCTGTGGCCTCCAGCTCCCAGGAATATCCCCAACCCATCTACCCTGTTTCCCTGAAAATAAGACAGTGTCTTCTATTAATTTTTGCTCCCAAAGATGCACTGGGTCTTATTTTCAGGGGATGTCTTATTTTTCCATGAAGAAGAATATGGTACACATTTATTGTTAAATGAAAATAAAGGAAATTTATTACCTGTGTATGGTAGGGTAGTACGGTAGTTGTCAACACAAACCAGACAAATTTTGAAGCCTTCAGTATCAAGAATTTACTCATTTATTCAATGACAATCATGTCATCATCTTCTGGAACATCATCATAACAATCCAATTCCTGAATTTCCTGGTGAATTTCTTGTGACTCCATTACTTTCAGAATCAGTGGACCAAATCTCTCATGTTTACCACTAGCACTGTCTTTAAATGAGTACTTCTTGTCAAGGTAGCCTGCTCACAGTGTATTTGCAATGCGACTGTCAGTGATTTTCTCCCATGAATTCTTCACCCAAGTCACAACTTCTGGCAGTTTAGGTTTCACAAAGTTTCCACGCTGATTTATCTCCATTCATACAGCAGTGATGTCAGGACTCTGCATAGTGTCACTGGTTGCTAGAAGCCAGTCGGGGAGGCCCTAGCGACCAGTTTACAGTAAATTAATTTTCATTCTGAGACAGAGCCTGGGGGCCTTATTTTTGGGGGGATGCCTTATATTTCACTCAGAAGGAAACCTGTAAGTAGGTCTTATTTTTAGAGGATGTCTTATTTTGGGGGAAACACAGTATTTCTCTCATTCTCTGCTATACCACGTATTTTTCCTCCAGACCTACAATCTGCCTTTTAAATGGTTTCCTTGATATTGCTCTTACTTCTTCAAATGCATTCCTCCCACCGCAGCCAAGTATTTTAAAAATTGTAATGTAGGTGTTTTTGAAATAAAATTTACATGAAACGAAGGCTCAGATTGTAAAAATATAGGTCAATGTGTTCTGATGAATACTAGTATATACTTCATACGACTGCTACCAAAATTGGAATTAAGAACATCCTCAGAATTCTAGACATTTCTCCCATGCTCTCTTCCAATCCCTATCCCTCAGAGGCAACCATTGTTTTTATTTCTTTCACATGAAAATATATATAAATGATGTCATAAAATATGTACTCTTTGGTTCTGGCATTCTTTCTCAGCAAAATATTTTTTGAAATGCTTCCATGTTGTTGCATGCATGAGAAATTTGTTATTTTAAGCACAGTGTAATATATCATTGTCAGAGTAGATCTAAGATATTTATCGATTTTAATTTAAAAAATATATATTTTTATTGATCTAAGAGAGGAATGGAGAGGGATAAAGAGAGAGAGAAAGATAGAAACATCAATTATGAAAGAGAATCATTGATTGGCTGCCTCCTACAAGCCCCCTCCTGGGGACCAAGTCTGTATCCCAGGCATGTGCCCTGACCTGGAATGGAACCATATCCTGGTTCATAGGTCAAAGCTCAACCACTGAGCCACACCAGCTGTGCAATTTTACTTTTGATGGATCCTTGATTTATTATTTTTAAATATTATGTGCCAGTAATTTTTTAAGTAAAAGTCTTATTTTAGAACTAGAGGCTCAGCTCTCGCAGCCCCAGCTTCCTCTAGAAGGTCTTTGGATGGTTGTTTTGCTGTTTGGTCTAATTAGCATATTAGCTCTTTTTTTATATAGGATAGTTTCAGATTTACAGAAAAGTTGTGAAGCTATCCCACATCCACTTTACCTTATTAACACCTTACATTAGTGTTATATTTGTCATAACTAATTCATTGATGTTGACATTGTTATCATCTAAAATTCAGAGATTATTTAGATTTGCTTCGATTTTACCTAATGTTGTTTCTCTGTTTTGGGATTCCATCCAGCACACCACCTTACATTCAGGTGACATGCTTTCTTAAGCTTTCTCTAAACTGTGGCTGTTTCTCAGAATTTCCCTGTTTTTGATGACTTTGAGAGTTTTGAAGAGTAATAAGAGGCATTTTTTAGACTATTTTTGAATTGTGTTTTCTTTAATTCTTATGATTAAACTTGTGGAGCTTGGGGGGAAAGGCCACATAGATGAGGTGCTGTTCTCATCACATCAGAGCAAGAGTTTAAGTGACCAACATGGCATCACTGTGGGTATAAACCATGATCACTTGGCTAAGAATTTTTATAGTTTTCTATTTTACATTTAGATAGATAACCCTTTTAAGTTAATTTTTATATAAGATATAATTTCTATATTTAGGCTTATATTTATAATATGGAACTACTATTTGTTTTTTTCAGGAATGTTGGTTAAAATTCTATCCTTTCTCCATTGCATTGTCTTATGCCTTTGATAAAAATAAGTTAATTAAATATGTGGGGGATTATTTCTGAGCTCTATATTGTCACTTATATATGTGTCCATTCTTTTACCATAAACAAGGTGTTGTGATTATTGTAGCTTTCTATTAAGCTTTGAAGTTTAATCACCCAATTTTATTTTGCTTCTTCAGTATTGTTTTGCATATTCTATGTCCTTTTCATTTGCATATAAATTCTGGAATCAGTTTATCGATAACTATAAAATAGCTTGCTGGAACATGAATTGGGATAGGATTGAATCCATAGATCAGGTTGGGAAGAACTGACATCTTAATGACATTGAGTTTTCCAATCTATGAACACACAACAAATTTCATTTATTTAGATGTTTTTTCATCAGCATTTGTTTTAGTTTTCCTCCTACAGATCTTGTGCATATTTTCTTCATTTTATACCTAACTAATTAATTGGGTTTTGGGTATTACTGAAAATAATATTTATTTTTATTTATTTTCATTGACTTCAGAAAGAAAGGGAGATGGAGAGAGTTAGAAACATCAGTGATGAGAGAGAATCATTGATTGGCTACCTCCTGCATGCTCCCTACTGGGGATCAAGCCCACAATCCAGGCATGTGCCCTTGACCTGTATCGAACCTGGTACCCTTTAGTCTGCAGGCTGATACTCTGTCCATTGAGCCAAACCAGCTATGGCAATAGTATTGTGTTTTTTGTGTTTTTTTTTTAATTTCAATGTTTTATATATGGCAAACATAGTAAGTTTGGAAACATAAGCAATGCCATGTTTAACCATTGCACTTCAAATGCAAATTTATTCTGCATAGAAGATTCTGCATCTCTCTACACTAATCTCAAACCAGGTAACTATTACTAGTGTTCCTAAAGTGCAAATTCAGTCTTCATAGTGCTTATTACTATATGACATCATTTTATTTGTTATTCTTTATAGTTATATCAGTCTCTATACAAATAGAATATTAATTAGATGAATAAGGACTTTGCCTTTCTCATTCACTACCTGATCTTCAGGGCTTATTACCATGTATTGTCTTCTACGGAAACCTTTCTTTGCTAAGTGTTATTTTGTAGAGTTTGGACACTCTAATTGTACTTAAGTCAGTCCCATTAACACCAGTTCTTCACTCTTCTTTCCTCATACATCCCTTTCTTGTCACCTGACTATAGGTTAATTAGTCCCCAGATCCTGCTCATTGAATCTTCTCCCACAGAAGAAAAGAAGACATGACATGACTAGTATTTGTAATAGTAAAAGAAGACAAGACATGACATGACTAGAAAGTTCTCCTGAGACAAGGAGGCACAGGCAGTCATGCTAGAGTCATCTATGAATGACACTAAGTCCATGAATGATGGGGATTTCCCTGAATACTTACACCCATAAACCATTCTGAACCTCTGACTAAGTCTAGAGTGAGGCTTCTATTTAGAGGACCTCACACCAAGGTCTTAGAGCTCACAGGATATATGTTACTGCTGTCTTACTTCAGTTTATGTTGGGTGGGTGGACATTTGTATTATGGCCATTGTTGGCATTGATTTTATATGGATTTAATTTCAAAGGAAAAAGCTACAGCTTCTTATTTCTGTAGTCCCTAAAATTCATTGGAAGATTGTCTAAAAGCACAATGGATATTATTAGAATATTAGAGTCAAGCAAAAATAAAAACACACTAAAAAGGCACAATATGTCTTCTGATTATATATATATATATATATATATATATATATATATATATATATGTGTGTGTGTGTGTGTGTGTGTGTGTGTGTGTGTGTATTTCCAACTCTTTTACTGGCACCATTGTGGTTATTTAACAACTTATGCCCCCTAACATGAAAGGAGTCTTTCTGACAAAGCAAGCTTGATAAGGCAGCTGGAGTTTTTGGAGAATGTTGACCAAAGTAATTACTGTATTTCTGATACCAGCTGTAAAGTTTCTGTTGCTAGGGTAGAACTTAACCCTTAAATAACTGAATTCTAGGGAATTGACTGTCACATTTTGCTGATACACACGTAGCAATATCACTTTTAAAAACATGAACTATTTAATTGGGCAAACAGCATAACACTTTATTCTTAGATATCCTAGGTTTGAAACATTTGTAAAAATATTTATGTAATAGATGGAGATGGAGAAAAAGTGGTTCTCTTTACTAGTCTGTTTATACCTGCTCTTATTCCCACAGTTGCATGTACCATACCATTTAGCCTACTTGGTAATTAAGTAAGATTGTATCCTACTTGGATACAATTAAGCTTAAAGTAATATTGAGGTAATATAAACTAAAATGCAGTACTTTCTCTAATCCCAGATTGCCAAAATTACACCTAAAACTTCTACTCTTCTTTTAAATTATCAAGAGTCATTGCTTTGCAACAACCAATTGCCAAATATTTTCTGAGTACCTATTCTTTATAAGGCACTAATAGATTACTAAGAAGTATAAAGCATGAATTCTGTAGTCAGAGTTTATGCTATAGATATGGCATTGAGATGCATAGAAAAATTATTATTAGGTGTAGATAATAAAGTCACAGGCATCATTATGGTCAAAATTTTATTATTTAGTGCCTGGTTGGGATCTTAAATAATATTCAAGTTAATGGTGTGCACAACATTACATGTCAAGCTGTGAGAATGAAATACTGCTATGGTTATAGTAAAACATGGTGGTCATAATAGTAGTAGAGTTAGTAGGTAAAAGAATGACTTCACACTTATTACTTCTAACCCTCTCAATATCCTATGGATTAAGTGCCATGAGATTTTGCAAAGAGAACCCTGAGACTTATGTATATCCCAAATCAGAAATTCCATCAACATTCCAAAGTCAGGACTCCTTGTCTCAACCATGATACTTTTTAAGACATAAAATCAGGCTTCCGGAGGAGACTGGATTGGAACAAAGTTTAGCACATATGAAACTCAATTCAAACATTCAGCCCTAAGGGAAGCATCCATTTATTTTCTATATATCAACCTAATTTTTTTCCCAGTTCCTCAACATGTAGATTATGTCAGGTATTTATTTTTATTCCAACAGAGGTTCTAAGTTTGTTTAAAATGAGAAGGAAGCAGCTTCCCTCATTCAGTGCCCAGACTGTCTAATTTATGTGCCAAACTTGGGTGTTTACATCTCTTACAAGGCTGAAAACTCTATGCCAGCACCCTAGAAACAGTACCCAACCATCTCCTCAGGCATGTGGTCCACTCAGAACTTCATCCCTTTCTCGGGCAGGGGGTTCTCCTCACTGCTGCTGCTTCGCCAAGGCCAGACTGTCTCCTACTTTCCAAGAAACCCAGCACCGCCCTTCTCAGTGGCTTAGGCTTCAGGAAAACAAAATAGGCTAGAATGTGTCTTGCAAGTCACCTTTCCTTTGGCCCAGAAACATAAATTTCTCCTGAGACAAGGAGGCACAGGTGATCAAGCTATCTTTGTGAAATGGGTAGAGAATGAGAAGGACAAAGAGGAAAAGAAAGCAAATTAGTATCTCAGTGGGACACTCTGTCACATAAACATTGTAGATAATTAGAAAGGAGATAGGCAAAGAGGACCAGATAGGCCCTTGTAGGTTACCTGAGATTGCAGTAGCCCCTGTGTAGGGCCTTGCTACCCAAGTGTGACTCTACCACGTGGTAGCACCAGCAACAACTGTATCTCATGGCAGTTTGTTAAGAACGCAGAAACTCATTGTGCTCCCAAGTCCACGAATGAGCACTTAATACATGCTAATGAATGGTACTGTCACAAGATTTCCTGGTGGTTTGTATGCCTATTAAAGTTTTAACACCACTCTGTAGAGAGCAAAAAGCACAAATATGCCCACCCAAAGTATAGTACATAGATCATTTGGTTACAACACAGGGTTTGTGCAAGAGAAGAAGTTTGATGCGTCTAGAAATGATGGCTCAGGAGACTGGAAAGACATTCAAGGAATTAGAGAAGTTTCCCTGTATTCACCAAGGGAAGTCGTTGGAAGTTATTGCACCATTTGTGAAAGAGCATGGTAATCTGTAGCCTCAAAAATTTTCTGTAAGATATGCCTTTAAGTCCATCTGACACTTTCCAAATACAGAGGCTTTTTCAAGCTGCTGGAAGGCCATTAATTCACTGACATTTTATGATGTAAAGATGTTCTGATTAATGACTTGTGAGAGTAATTTTAGCTCTTAGGGTCACTGGGTTCTGCAAAGAGGCAGTGGGAGCTATGATCTCAGGGATAAGAGAGATTGGATGAATGTTCACAGTTGCAAACAGAATGTGTAGGGCCACCAGGAATGCCATATATGAATCTCTCAGGTTTTTTAACACTAAAGTGTGGACCTTTTATCATCTGCCCTTTGAATTCTTATTTGAACTCTCACCTGAGGAAGGCTGGATACAGAGTGGAGCTAGCTCTCCTCATCCTCCTGAAACAGCTTCCAAGTAAGTCATTTGCAGCCATCATTGCACATTAGAATCACCCAGGGAGCTTGAAACACTCCAGCTGCCCAGCCATATTCCCAGACCAATCAAGTGATTATTTCTAGTAGTGCTAATAATCAGCCAGGTGTGGCTAGAATCACATAAATGGCCTCAAACTGAGAATTACAATAAAAGAGAAAGTAAGCTTCTGGTTCAGTGTGCGGAAGTGAGATGTGATGGTTACCATTCATTAGGTCCATAACACTGAGATCTGTATGTCACGTGCATCATCTGTTAAGGAGTACTTCAGAGATAATTGTGTGTCCAGGAAGATTTTTACCATAATCTCCCCCTTTACAAAACAATAAACAGAGACTCAAAGGAAAGAATGCAGTTACCTACCTCAGGAAGCAGTTGAGCTGAGATTCAGCCCAATGGATTAAGATTAGACCTGGCTCTTGTTCCAAATCACAAATCCTGAGGATTATATGTGAATTCATTCATTCTTCCTGATGCTTGATCTAAGGCTATTGAGTACAAAGTATTTTGTTGTTGTCAATCCTCACCCAAGGATATTTTTCCATTGAGTTTTAGAGAGAGTGAAAGGGTGGGGGAGAGAGTGGAAGAGAGAGAGAAAAGCATTGATGTGAGAGAGACACATTGATGAGTTGCCTCATATCCTTTTGGACATCACACATCTTTCCCAACCCCTGATCTTTGTCAAGCTTCTGACTAGGATAAATGTTTATTTCTCCAACTAATTTGGTGACTGATATCACCAGTCTGTTCTTGACCTTGGTAACAACATTTATTTACCTTCCCACTGCCAATCTAGACTCAATAATATTGTCTGGTTCTCACTTGGAAATCTATATACAGTGTGGGGCAAAAGTAGGTTTCCAGTTGTGAGTATGTGAAACAGAGTTTATTTTTGTTTTATTATTTATCAAATATTGAACTATTTTCCATAAAAATATCTGTAAACCTACTTTTGCCCCACCCTGTATTTCTTAATTCATATTAATATATGAGAAAAAATTTTTTTTACCATAACTGTTCAGGTTCTTGCACAATATTTAAGGTGACTACCTAGAATCAGACAGACCTGCTGTCTCACTTTGTGCAAGTCCCTTAACTGTTTACAATCTTAGGTACCTCATCTGAAAATTGTGACCACAGATCCAACCTCAGAGATTGATGTGAAGATTAAATGAAGTAAAGCATATTTAACACTAAGCATAAAGGGCAGCATAATTACCTCCTCAAGCAATCAGTTAATGATGGCCATGTAAGACACACACAGCGAGAGAGAGAGAGAGAGAGAGAGAGAGAGAGAGAGAGAGAGAGGAGAGAGAGAGGAAATTTTATTTAATCTTCTTGCAGGCTCAAATGCTGCTAAAAATGATAATGTTAGGAAATTCTGATGGGCAGAATAAAAATGTATCACCCATAAATAAGGAATGTATCACCCATAAATAAAGGAGTTAAGTTGTAGTTATAATATCCAAAACCAGATTGAGTAAAGTTCACACAATGTGATGGTCAAAACATTGTGAGTGACAAAATATTTACCATAAACATTTTGTTAAAAAATTAAAAATCATGAATTTAGGTGACTGCCATGCTTCCCCATGACCTAAATCATTTTAGATCTCCTATCACTCAAAGGAAATATGTTGAAAAATGCCCCCGCATTCTCCCTGTTTGGATGTCCCCTTCTTCCTCAGCTTACATCGGGTCTTCACCTCTGTGGAAGAGGATGCACACAAATATTTTGAGGGAATTTATATCAATGGGCTCTAAAAATAAAAATAAATAAATAAATAAATAAATAAATAAATAAATAAACAAACAAACAAACAAACAAACAAACAGCTGAAACCGGTCTGCAGACTGAAGGGTCCCAGGTTTGATTCTGGTCAAGGGCATGTACCTTGATTGCAGGCACATCCCCAGTAGGGGGTGTGCAAGAGGCAGCTGATCAATGTTTCTCTTTCATCTATCTTTCTAGCTCTCTATTCTTCTCCCTTCCTCTCTGTAAAACATCAACAACAAACATCTTAAAAAAGCAAAACAAAACACACACACATACACACACACACACACACACACACACACACACACATACACACACACACACCAAACCAGACAGTGCTGCTGCGCTGTCTGTGACCCTCAGCATCGCGGTGCCTACACAGAGCCGCAATCTCAGGATGTGGGGAGGGGATTAGAAGTGAGAAGTGACACAAAATGTTTAATTCCACTCCGCAGACGCAGGGTGCTGGCAGGCTGAGGACCAAGTCAAGCATCTTAGTTGTGAATTTGTTTGTGAAGGTGTCTGTGATTTGCACCACAAGGAAAGACGAAGAGAACATAAAACCACATTTTAGGACTATGTGTGATGGCGAGAAAATATTTTATTGGTGGTGTTATTTCCTGACAACTTTGGTGAACCTGCAGACTTCCTCCCTCTCTCTCCTCCATTCATACTTCCACATGTGTCCCTGTTAATATTAACCCTCCTGTTAAAAACAAAATAAACACACATAGTTACTATGAGTCAGAAGCATTTAACATGCATTTTCATTATGGTCTTTTATTTCCAACTGAGGGCAGGTTAACAGTGCCAGCTCTGGAGGTAGATGGGCTGGACATGAATCTCAGCTCTGCCATTACTGGCCCTGCAACTTGGGCAAGTTACTTAACCTTCCTTTGCCTCAGTTTCCCCATCTGACTTAAAAAGGTTGAGGATGATAATAGTACATGTCTCATGGCCTACTCAGTTTTGCAGTAGGAATATAAAAGCAGGTAAACTAATGAGCATGGCTGTGTCTGCAATAGAAGTTTATTTATAAATCAGGGGCCAGCAGGATTGGCCAGAGATACAGTTTGCCAACCCCTGACTTAGGTAATCTTAGATGTGGGAGGAACTTTAGGGATCACATATTTTACATATGAGACAACTAAGAGATAGGAGGGGGCTGTAACTTGACCAACTCTCCCCTAACCCTCCCCCCAAAAAACATCTCACAGGTAGTGTTACAAAAAAAAGTTATTTTTCTTACATAACTCATGACATATTTTTCATCTGTAGAGTTCCAATAATGATGTCTTGTTTCCCAGAAACAAAGGTTTTCCCTAGGATGCATCTCATACTTTCCACTTATCTTAGATTCATTTCCCAGAAGCAGACCAAAATAGAAAGATTCTTGGGCAAGCGATAAGCAAGTAGGGGAAGTAAGAAACAAAGGGGGAGGGTAAACCAAGCAAGGATGGCATTTCATTTTTTTTAAATATATTTTTATTGTTCTTAGAAAGGAAGGGAGAGGAAGAGAGAGATAGAAACATCAATGATGAGAGGGAATCACCAATTGGCCACCTCCTGCATGCTCCCCACTGGGGACCGAACCTGCAACCCAAGCATGTGCCCTTGACTGGAGTTGAACTTGGGACCCTTGAGTCTGCAGGCCCACAAAGCTCTATACACTGAGCCAAGCTGGCTAGGGCCAAAGTTGCTATTTCAAGCAAAAGCTATTCTGAGGATACATTTTAGCATGATTTCCCAGGGAGCCCTGGAATGTGGATTGCTTCTGAGGGTCCTGCTTCCCACCAGGTAATCACTGGCTAATGGACACCCTGGGAGGTTGCAAACTCTCCAGGTGTTTCCCAGTGGCCCAAAGCTGGCCCACTGTCCCAAGGGTGGTATACTGAAGAGGTTGCATACAGCATGTAGAAATCGCTCCCAAAGATGTGTATGTGCTGTGTGATCCCAGGGAGGGGTGTAATGCAAAATGATCTGAGGGAACGTGGGAGGGGCACTGGTGTTGTCCTCGTCAGTCCCTTATTAACAAAAGCAAAGACATAGATTAACCTGTTTGAGGCATAGACCAGAGGTTCCTGCGATGAGCTAGATACTTATTTCACGTGTCTTGATTTATCTACAGTAATTCACATGAATTTTTGGTTTTACCCTACGCTCACAATGATTGCTTACTTGAGGGTATTTCTAAATCTATTTGCTATCTTCAAAAGTCATTTTAACTGATACCTGATTTTTTAAAAATCTTTACATTTTAGTATTTTTCCCCTACCATCACTCTCCCACTGTGCTTTCTTTCCTAGTAAAACTTCAGTTTTGGCCAAATAACATCTTAATGGTTTTCTTTTCTCATATCCTGATAATACTTCCCTCTCTGTATAGAAGAATGGAAGGAGACAGCCAGCTCTTTGTATACCTTAGAACTCGGGCTCCCAAAAGAAAAAAGAAATAAAAAAAACACATACAAACAATTAGATGAGCATTCATTGTACTATTCACATTCTTATAGCAAATTCTTAAGTGCTTTTCCAGCCTAATTTTAAAAGAATCTGAGATACAAGGTTTCTTCCCCTAGTCAGTTCAACTTCACACTAAGATGAAAAAGAAATATAATGCTCTGCCATTCCTTGCAAATATTCTCATGCCCCTTTGAATATAAAGATGACACAACAGACTCACATCACTAGTACCTTTTCCATTTGATGAGAGGAATTTTGGTTTTCTGTTCTTGTGAGTATCTTACTATATTTTCCCATAGTAAGTGTATCTTTTTTTCAGTAAAGTCTCTTCTGTTTAATTCCAACCAGTTGTGACCTATTTTTCCTGCAACCTCCTTGGATTATGCTCTTCTTAGTTTATGCCTTTCTTATAACATTAATATTGTATTGCTTAATCTTTTTTTTCTATATTCCTCACCCTGCTACAATTTAGCTCCTTAAGGGAAGGAACATTGTCCAATCCATCTTTTTGTTCAAGCACATTTCTACGTACATAGATGTGCATTATATCGACTGAATTGCTGAATTAGATTTTGACAGCCTGTGTCATAGAGGTAACCTTGTCGTCTAATGATATTCAGATTAACTTCACATTTGAATGCTGATCACTCACACTAGTGATTTTTTTTCCTCTTTAACATCCTCACCCCAGGATATTTTTTTATTGGTTGTTTTGAAAATGAGGAAGGGGGAGGGGAAAGAGTAAGAGAAAGGAGAGAGACATCTATGTGAGGAAAAACAACATCTATATGAGAGAGAAACAACGATCAGTTGCCTCCCTTATGCAAAACTATCAGGGATGGAGCCACCTTGATCAGGGGCGGAACCAGCAGACTAGGTGTGTGTCCTGATCTGGAATCAAACCCGCAGTCTTTTGGTGTATGGATGACACTCCAACCAATGGAGCCTCTCTGACAGTGTTCACACTAGTGACTTCTGATAATCAGAGATACTTAAGAGTTAGGAAGCCCTCACTTCAGTCTAAACTCTAAGGCTATATCTTATAAAATTTTGGCAGGTTGTTCCTACCCAAATTGTTTAGTGTCAGATTCCCAAATGTTTGCATACCGCCTACATTTTTTTTCAAATCCATGCACCACCTGCTCTGCTTTTTCTTAAAAACATTTTCTTTTTAAATTATTAATTTCAGAGAGAGGAAGGGAGAGGGAGAGATAGAAATATCAATGATGAGAAAGAATCATTGATCAGCTGCTTCCTATATCCCTCCTAATGGGGTTCAAGCCCACAACCTGGGCCTGTGTCCTGACTGGGAATCAAACCGAAAGGTGACCTCCTGTTTCATGGGTCTTCATGCCAACTCCTGGATAAAGTGCATGCTTAGAGCATGTCAAATTCCCAAAGTTCCCATTTCTCTTTGTTGATGCATCATTGACTCTAATAGCTATATCACTTTCTTCTAAATTTCCAAACAGATAAATTATGCTTAGCAAAAATCCCACAAAGATTCCAATTGAAGATGAGCAAAGGCCCCGAATAGACATTTTTCCAAAGCAGATACAGGCATGGATAACAGGTACATGAAAAAGTGCTGAACATCACTTATCATTAGGGAAAAGTGTATCAAAAACCTAAGTGAGATAAAAGCTCATTCCCTGTCACAGTGACTACTGTCAAAAAGACAAGAGATAACAAGTGCTGTTGACGATGTGGAGAAAAAGGAACACTTGTGAACTGTTGGTGGGATTGTAAAGCGATATAGCCACTTTAGAAAACAGTATGGTGGTTCCTCAATAACATAATAATAGCACTGCCATATGATCCATCAATTCCACTCCTGGGGAGTATATCCTAAGGAAACAAAACACATATATGAAATAGACATCTGCACCCCCATGTTTATAGTAGCCAGGGCATGGAAGCAACCTAAGTGTCCATCAACAAATTAATGGATAAAGAAGTTGTGATGTACAGGACAAAAACAGAGAAATGATGGGCTCACTCCCATGTGGGATCCAAACAACAAACTCATAGAAGAGGAGATTAGATTGTGATTGTCAGAGGTGGGTGTGGGGAAATTGAATGAAGACCATCAAGGGTATACACTTCCAGTTATAAACAAGCACTAAGGATGCCAAGCACAACATGATGACTATAGTTAACACGCTGCATGATACCTTTGAAATCTGTGAAGAGAGTAAATTCTTTGAGTTCTCATCACAAAGAGAACCTTTTTTTGTGTGTGTATCTATATGAGATGATGGATGCTAGCTAAATTTATTAGAGTGGTCATTTCACAAAATATGTGAATCAAATAATTATGCTGTACAATGAAACATAAACAATGCTCTATGTCCATTATAGCTCAATACAACTGGAAAAATTAAAAAGACAAGTTACATGTAAAACAGTAAACCCTGGTAGACATTGGTTGATGGGCTTTCTCGCCTGGAAGGGATTGACTTTATCTTAAGGAGCAATGGCTCTCTGCCACCTCATGAGACAGCCCTACTTACAGCCTTAATCATTGACCCTAAAACAAATTCATCTTCCTGGGAGCTTGGACCTAAATGATCTTCATGCAATTTCTATGGTGAGAGAAAGATGTAAAACAAATGGAAGGAAAGAGGTGTTGATTATTAACTGTTCTTTAGGTTTCCAATTAGAGAAAATATTCACTCTAACAGACTTTGCCAGATTCTCCATTGCTCCTTTTCTGTAGAAAAGCTTTTCTTAAGCACAAAACCTTTGGCACTTTCAGAGTATTGTGAAATGGGGATAATATTAGAACTTATCTCATAGTATTTTGTGAAAATCAATTAGGTGTAGTAGAGAGGTTAGAATTTAAGGTCATTTAGTATCAAAAATGACTTAAGTGTTATAGTTCTATACCAAACAAAGGTCTATCTGTTTTATTAAGAAAAAATATATGTTAACATCTAATTGATTATTGAAATGGGAAATATTGTATTTAATTGCTTAGACAGCAAAAAGGTTGTTGTGAAATTCATTTATTCAACAAAGTATAAGTGGAACTAATTAAATTATTTGGTATAAACATAATATTTTTAAAAATATATTTTTTATATATTTTTATAGATCTCAGTTACCCAAATATTCAAGTATTAAGGATCTTCTATCCCTAGTAATTCTTGTTCATAATTTTATTAAATTTCTCTATTGCTCTTTGCATGCATTTACATGTTTATTCATTTACACCATGATTACTTTTAAAGTTTTCAGGGTGATTGTGTCATACATGACTATGTGAGTTGCTAAAATATTAAGTAGTAATCTTCTACCCTTGTCATAAATCTGAAAGACCACATATTCTAGAGATTGATGTGTTCATTCATTCATTCTTACTGGCTACCTGCAAGGACACTGCTTTAAGTGAATGTTCTGGAACCTCTTCTAGTCATACCCAAGTTCCTATGTGGCAAAATCTTTACCAAAAGTTTATGATTAGTAATAATACCTCTTCTGCCTATGTTAGAAATATGTGTTGTTGTTGTTTTTAAAAAAAATCTGTACAACCTCCATTCCTTCTCTTTCTTGTAATAGCACATTAACAATCTTCCTTTGGATAATCATTCCTCAACCATTCCTAGTACAATGGTTGGAATATGGTTTACCCCAACTTCAGGACCAGGGGTGAGAGCCAGCTCACCAATAAGAACAAGTGATAGGTTGATGATGGAACTGTGATCCAAGGCCCCATAGACTGGCCTTGTAGTTTGTGTGGAGTTACTAGCATGCTCATCTTCTCAAGGTTGGTAATTGAAATCATAGGAGATAGTAGCTGACGGTCATATTTGGAAAAGAGCTTGTCTGAGAATGAAGTCAACTTCCATAAAATCAAATTGTGAGATGAGATAGGTTAAACCTCTAAATCCACCTATATGCAGAGCTGAACATCCTGGACTTTTTTCAGTTACATGACCTTATATTCACTTTTGCTAGTTTGGGTTTGGTTTCTGTCACTTGCAACCCCAAGAGTCCTGAATAATACACTACTGAGTAGCACCCTTCAAAGTATTAAATGAGTAATTGTTGGTGCTTATCATAGAGTGAGCAAGCTAGTAAGCAAGCACTCAACATATATTAGCTATGAATAATAGTTTTAATTTATCCATCAGAGTGCCTCAAACAAGTTAGGTAAATGCACTGAGCCTGTAGAATAATAAAAATAAGAATAAAAGTACGTCCCTTGTAGAATTAGCAAATGGAGATGTTTGCAAAGAGGGTTTTAACAAAACCAAAAACAAAAAAAGAAAGATGCTACAGCTGCATAGAAGTGGGGAGAGACTGACTCTAACTGAGGATGGAGATAGATGGTGCTTTTTAATACTTTCATAACCCCATGTCCTCTCTAACTTTGGAGACCCTTGACACAATATAAAGCAGATTTAAATGTAACTTTCCCATGTAAAATTTAAATGTGTGCAATTATAGACATGGTATTACATTGTATAGATATTTAATTAAACATTAACTAATTTCAACATTGCAGTTTGCTTTTTAAATATGGAGCCAATATGTACATTTTTGAGAATTCCAACATTTTTATAGGTTCTCAAAATGCTTGTATACTCTAGACTCTCTAACTCATCTCGTGGTAAAGAGCCCTGACACAGGGGTATCAGGAAAGCACTCAGTGGTGTGACTCACATATGGAAACTCCTTTTTACACATTGGCTTACCTATCAATGGCCATCCCTTAAAAAACAACTGGCAAGAAAATTTTAAAAAATATTCCTAAGGACTTCCGTGTCACAGTTTTGTTCCATTACTTATATTGATAAGGCACACCTCTTCTCCCCTATAGATTTTTTAGAAGCAATTACTAAAGAGGACTTTTCTCCCATTGTGTCCTTTCATAGCATCCCACAGTGTTAGTGTTTAGGTAATGTCCCCACCTAACAATTTTATCTAGATTTAGAGCCGTGATTTTATTCTATGTTTGAGGCACACTTTTCTGTACTCTTAAAGACTGATTAATTTGAGGTAGTACTAAAAGGTATACATTTCCGGTTGGTCATGTGATTGTTAAATCCAATCTCTGTTAGGTTCAGAGCTCCTTTGTCTAGCCTAAGAGTTTATTTCTGTTATGTTAACCCAGGCTGAGATAAGTTGAGAATAGTAGAGGAGATAAAATTAGAAGAGTTTTATTTATAAAGTCACACAGTTATCAGAAAGGGCATGAATCCTCTAATAATTTTTTATAAACTGTGTAATTTTATGGCAATTTAACTCCTGATTCTGTGTCTTCATAGATAAAATGGAGGTAATAGTAGTTAACATGTTACAGGCATATAGTGAGGATTAGATATATAAATAATGTATAAAAAGAATTTGTAACAGCATCTGACATATTGATATTATTTTATTATTACATGTTATATTTTTAGTTAAAGATAAAAATTGATTTATATGTCATCAGATACTGTGGTCAAGCATTTTATAGCAGTTTTGGTGTTAGCATTACTTGCTGAAGGAGAAACATCCATGACTTGGTGGGCATTTCTAATTCATTGAGCAATAAAATAAGCCCATATTTTGGAATTTATGATCATTTAGGAGCAATTTTATTTTCCAGTGTTTGTGAAGGCAATGATTGCAGGCAAATACATAAAAAATATTTTTGACTAGCATAAGGGAAAATATTTGACAAAATTAAACTACTCTAGGAATGTTCATTAGCAAATAAAAATAAAGGGGCATTAATGTGTAAGTTTTATGGAAAGGTTACTTTAAAATGGTTCTTATTTGTCTATTGCAGTGCATCCAGGAAGCCATATATTTGATAATAGTTTACTAGTAATTGATAAGTTTGTACTATTGTATCATCCCCATAAACTTTATTCCACCACCAACACTGGGCTGTACAAACCATAAATGCACGAGCCATCCTTGAATTCTTTCCTCTCAGCCCCGCATTCTATCTGTCACAAAGGTGAGTCAGTAATCCCACATAACTCTAGCCCCTTCTCTCCCTCTTCAGTCACTATCCCAATTCAGACCAAAATCACCTCTCTTCTGGACTCCTGCAGTAACAGATCCCCAACAGCCATTCCTGTCTTCCCCCAGGGTGGTTCACACTCATCTCGCCACTCCTCTACAATAGATCAATGGTCCCAAATTACTTCTGCTCAGCTTTCCAGTCACATCACCCTGAGAGCTCACTGACCCGTGCCCTCTAGTCTGACTGATCTCCCTTCATAATTCATTAAGCTCTCCTCTCTCGGCCCAGGATATTTGCACATCCTTATTTCTTCCTGGAATATTCTTCCCTCAACTCTTCATCAGGCTTACCCATCTTTCAAATCTGAATTGAAGAATCACTTCATCCAAATCCTCAAACGGAGTTATTGGCACCAACTATGGATTCCAACTATCCTGTTGTTCCCCACTTCACAATACATACACTCCATCTTTATTTCTTCTACAATGGTTCCTTCCCACTCTGGACTGGAAGCTCCAAGTAGATAAGGACATCTGTCTTTTCAACACAACACCCGTGTGCTTATAGAAAATGTTTGACACCGAGTGGGTGCCCACCGTATACTTACTAAATAAATGAATGGCTACTATAGTGAAGGTTAATGGCATGTGGCTAGTGATGGCTTTTACTAGGCACTTTATAGACTTCACATTCAGAGATGACTTTGAATGACGATCTCTTAAGGGTGCTTACCTTTTGCCTTCTCACTGTGTTTCTGGGATCATGGAGGATGCTCTAATAATGGACCCTCCCTTGCACATCACTGTTCCAATGTTCACACCCCTAAACAGTGCTGCCAGCAAAGTCTTCCAGAGAGATGTTTTAGTCTTAGTGTTGATTCTGCTTTTCAATGAGGATCCACTTTAGGTATACATTGAAATCAGGTTTCATAGCTAGTAGGGTTATCTCTTTAATTACTACATTAGTGACAACTACCAGCAAGAGATATATCCCTGAGATGTTACCACACCAAGAACATAAATGACCTTTTATCTCTTCTCCTTTTGACTACTGCTGGATCTTGACTATATTTTCATCTTCACCTTCCATTAATCCCCCCAAAATACATGCTCTCCTCAGGCTTCATCTATGATAAATGGACCAAATTTACGTCCACTCAGTATTTATAGATGAATGCTACTAAGTTTTGTTTGCTTTCCTGGCCATTCATTGCACCTCTTTCATTAAAATGTGCCAGTCTTATTAATCACATGCCAAATGCTGTGTATCTATTTGTCATTCTACGACAATCAAATGGAAAAGGTACTATTATTATTTTCATTTTTATAGAAGAGGAAACTGAGGTTTGGAGAGGGTAAGTGATCTGCCCAAGTCACGAAGGTTACTGGGTATTTGAACTGAAATTTGAGCACCAAGTAGGCCTCTGGGTCCTGGGCCATTACTTTTCAGTGGATGACAGTATCTGTGGTTTTGTTCTGTTTACTGAATTCTAGTCTTTTGCCTACACTGGAATGAGCCTACGTAGGAGGGCCAGGCAGTGTGGAGGATGCCCTGTGGACAACCAGGGGTGAGAAGGAAAACCCTGTTTTGAGGTGTTGTCGAGATGGAGAAATTTTTAGGGCTTCACCTTGGTTTTTTCTGGGGTTTAGGAACCCTCTGGGTATAATGTTAACAATCTGAACTTCCTTTTCCCTCCTATATCGAAGTTTGTGTGAAAGATTTCCATTGGGTATAAGAAGAAGAAAAAAAAGGAAAGTTGGTCGTTTTTCTCCCCATTGGTATACCCTTTGATTGCTGTAAGCCTCAACCCAAGTAATTGCAGAATTACAGAGAGGAGAGCTACGGATTCCAATTCTCTTCCCTGGGCCTGGGGAGTGGAGGGAGAGGGGTGGCGGTGGTGGTGGTGGTGGTGGTGGTGGTGGTGTGTATATCTTTGGATGGACTGCTATGAGTCTCCAGCCCTGTAAGCACCCTGGGCTGGAGATCTGCACTGTCCGTGGTGCTGATTTACCTGCCCCTGAGGCAGAAACTCCCTCCACTGTGAAGGCACAGGCTCTCCCTTCCTGCTCGCCTTTCCCTCCCTGGGGAGCTGTAGGCTTCCTGCCTCCCAGCCCTCCCCCTTCCCTCCCAGTCATCCCCTACGCTGCCCAGAGTGGAGCCTCTGATCTAGGCAACAACGAGGATGTCAAGTAGTAAATGGGTCAAGTGCGGCTCCCACCCGGACTCTGAGGAGTCCCCGGTGCTGTGGAGAGTGCGAGCCAGCCAAGCAACCGGGCGCCCCTCCTCTCCCCAGCCTGGTGCGGGGAGCGCCTCCACTCCCCCCCCCCCCTACTCTCTCTCTTCTCTACTCCCTGCATTCCCCCCTGAGGCCACCAGAGCTCCTGGGGCTAGGGAAGCGACCAGCCAGCAGTGGGCTAGGTAGGGACCTGGGAGTCCAGGCTGTCCGGAGTGGGAAGCCAGTTTTCAGTCCAGTCCTGGTCCCACTTCCAGCCCCCGGGTGCTCTGGGGCAAGTTACTCAGCTCCAAGGGGCCATTTTCCAAACCCATAGCAGGGGGAGCGCAGGCTCATTGTAGGGATTGACTCATGGAGCACGCCTGCACTTAGTAGGCGCTCAGCCGATGATGGTTGGTAGGAGGAGGAGGAGTTAGAAGGTAAGCCTCGGTGTCCAGAATGTAGGTTAGACCCAAGACTTCTAAAGGGATTCATTCTCCCAGGGGTGGGGGAGGGGTGGCGAGAGCCCCTGGCCTCCCCCCGCTCCCAGGACAACCCCGGGGGCCATTCCTCCTGGCTCCTGGGAAGGTCAGGGCGCCCCGAGCCCGGGGCACCTCGGGGCGTCAGTGCACGTCTCCCCGCCCGGGGCTGCGGAAGACTTCTTCCCGAACTGTGTGGCTCCCTCCCTCGCCTGGGTGTCCGTGGACGCGGCTGGCCCGATCCAGCCTCAGGCAGAAAGGAAGAGGCAGCTTCGGGGTGTGCAAGTCCCCGGACCCCTGGGAAGGGAGGGAAGACGGGCTGCGGTGCAGAGCGCTGGAGAGCGCGGCGCCCCCGGCGGCCCCCAGCTCCTTCCCCATTGTGCCCGCCTTCTAGGGACCACCCTGGCTCTGGGAACCCGAGGCACAGCCCCGACACCCGGTGTGTCCCCGCCCGCCCCTTCCTCCCCCCTTCCCCTGCCCGGGGCGGGAGGGGGCGGCAGAGCTGCCCTAGGTAAGGAGGGGCGGGCGCCGGGGAGGGAGGGAGCCTGCAGGTGCTCCGGGGCGCCCCCCACTGAGCCACCTGCCCTCCCCCCCCCTGTACTGCGTCGCCCCTCCAGCCTCCTCCCCAAGCCCCTCGCCCCCACCCACGTTCGGGTGCTGCCTCTTTCCATGTCCTATCGCCCCCCCAACCCCTTCAAACCCCACTGTCCCTGCTAATGAGCCCCGCTGCAGAGCGGGCTGGGAGCCGGAGAGGCAGCGCTGCCCCCCCCCCCCCCCAGCCTTCTGCTATAAATAGTCCGACTAGCGGGTCAGCCACGTCACTCCCGGAACCGGGACCCCGAGGGTTTCTTCTCAGGCAACAGGGGGCCGAGGGTAGGGAGCAGGACAAAGCAGTGGCTCGTGAGTGGTGAAGAAAAGCTCGCTCCTGGACTCCTAGGGGAAAAATAGGCAGCAGCATTTTATGCCTCTCTTTCTCTGGCTTCCTTTTTTTTTTTTTTTATTGTTCAGTGTCTTTTTTATTCTCTACTGCCCCCCCTCCCCGCCCTAAATCCAAAGGATGGCTCAACTCTCCTCCCATTGGTTTATTTTCCTCCTCCCCCTTCCACTCCTGCTCACCCCCTCCCCCCCCACCTCCCACCGCAACGCCCACACCCCCACGAGCTGCCCCAGGCTGGGGATGCTGTCCGCCCAGGAAATAAAGTTCAGACTCCTCCCCCATCTGCTCCCTGAGGCCCGAAGTGGCCTCCCAGGAACCATTCCTGCTCGCACCCCACACCTGCTCTCCCCTAAATGTCTCAGCTGGGTTTGCATATGTAAGAGGAGACTCTCTCTCTCTCTCTCTCTCTCTCTCTCTCTCTCACACACACACACACACACACACACACACACACACACACCACAACCCGCGAAGGTGCAAAACTGCCTCCTGCAACTGCCGCCGAAACTTACCGGCCGCTCTGGTTGTTTTCCTCTTAACGGGGGGACAACAAAAGATTTTTACTCTGGGTCCCCTTGCGGGGTGATTTTTTTTTAAAAAAATAGTATTCAAATATGTATATAGTATGCATATATATGTTTTCCCTTTTCCCCTTTAATTTATTTTAATTTATTTTTATTTTTTTTTCTTAGCAAGAAAAACCTGCTAGGTCCCAGGCAGCCGCCGCCGCCGCCGCTGCCCCTTTGATGTTTTGGTTCGCCGTGCGCATGCGCCTCGCATTAGCATCACTGCACCGGGCGGACTAAGTTGGATCTCCTCTCTCCAGTGAAGCCCTCAACCCCATCCAAACTAAAGGGATGTGGAGAGTCCGGAAAAAAGGCTGCTTTGGGATCTGGCCCTTCCCCTTGCTGATCGCCGCTGTCTGTGCGCAGAGGTAAGTGTGCCTAAGGCTTCCGTTTTGTGTGTCTCTGTGTGTGTTTTCTTCCCTTTCCCACTTTGAAGAGCTCCCGCATCCCTCGGTGAACCGGGATCGGTGGGGAGGATCAGATAGCTAGACGCCTAGGACGCTGTGCCTGCTGCCTGACTGATGCCCACTTATTGTCTTTTTCTCCCTTTAGTGTCAATGATCCTAGTAACATGTCCCTGGTCAAAGAGACGGTGGATAGACTCCTGAAAGGCTATGACATCCGCCTGCGACCAGATTTTGGAGGTAATGGGGTTGCCGTGGAAATAAGAAACAACCCAGCTGTAGCCTCCTAAAGCTGTCTGTGGAGCTTTGTGCTTGCTGGCTGTCTCTCCCCTCTCTCTCATCGTGGTGGATGGAATGTGTCTAGGCTGTTTCCATATGGAGACACTGACCCAAACTTACACCGCTTGCTTACTAGCCGGCACTTAGATGGTCTTCCAGTGAGAGAGACCCTCCTGGCATGCATTGGTGCTTGCTGCCCTTGGGTGTCACTGTGATAAATCCTTTGCTTCACTGTCCCTGCCTCGTTCAGTTACAAAGCTCAAGTTTAGTTAATGGTGTGCCCGGGAGAAGCTGGCTTAGAGAAGGCTGCGGTGAGCTGAGGTTTTGGAGGACAAGAAGTGCAGACAGTTGGTGGGAAAGTGGCATTAACCCCCTGTGCCCGCCTACTTTGGGAGAGTTCTGACCATGGATTCAAGTGCCTGGTGCCTGGATCCTCTCCAGTCCTGCAGGGGCAGTGCAATGGGGGGGGGGGCAGGGGGGGACTTGAGGAGCTTGGAGGGGAAGGGGAGAGAAGGGCCAGAGACCTCTTTGGCTGCAGCCCAGGAAACCCTGTGATGTGCCTGTTTAATTTTGCTTCAGAGTCTTAGGAAGCTCAGCGAGTTAAAACCTGCACACGAAAGCTGTGGGGGTGAGTGAGGAGGAGGGTTGCAAGGCAATGTATAAAATTCCCTTGGGCTAGAATGTTCCTGTGCTTTTTTGTGAGGTGTGTGTATGCTCCTGCTGAGGCATCTACCTGCGTGCCTCATCCCTCAGAGCACGTGTGTGCCCGTTCAGCGGAGCATTTCCTAGAGGAGCTTTTATACCCTTTTAGATTAAGAAGCAGGACTTGAGGAATTTGAGGGTGAGCCACGGGGAGGGACTTGGGACAGGGTGTCGCAGGCCCGGGGACAACTCTTGCTAAGAATGAATGAAGTTCTGAGAGATCACGTGGCCGGCCCTCTTGGTTTGCAGGTCCCCCCGTGGCCGTGGGAATGAATATTGACATTGCCAGCATCGATATGGTTTCTGAAGTCAATATGGTGAGTACTGAGGTTTATGACCGACCGTGTCTCCCCAGACATTCCTTGGGGATGGGGAGGAGGAAGGAGCCAGGGTGTACGTGGCTCTGTGTGTGCAGTCGGCGCAAGGACGGGATTTTGCTTTGCAACCCCGTGTGTTTGTAGTGTCAGAGCCAGCTCTTTCTGGTCCCTACAGATTTTTTTTTCCAACGTGGTTCATCTACTTGGGACTTGGCATAAAGCAAGTAAAATGCATCACACGTTCACATGCAAAATGCAGCCACATGCGGGAGACCCCCCTGCAGAAGCCACATTTCCTAAGGTCCCATTGGAAACCAGGCTCATCACACACATTTCTGGGTTTGGGGTGGGGTTAGCGGAAGAAGGGAAGGTTTTGATTTAACATGTAAAGGAGAATGTTACCTACAAATTAAACTGTTGGGAAGAGGCTGAATAAACCCCCAAGGCACTATGCACGTCCACTTGTTGCTCTCAGAGATGGCCTCTTTACTACTGAGGGAAGCCTCCCAATCACCAAAATAAACAGAATAAAAATTGGTCACCTTTGTTTCCCAAAGGCAAAGTCAGACCCACGTGTCATCTCTGGTCATGTCTGCAGGGTTATTCACCGTGTGTCCTAAGCTTGTACAATCTATTGATAGCGGCCCTCTTGTGTGGCCACCTCCTTGGATTTGGGGCTAGTGTTAAAGGAAGAAGGCTTGTGCTCCAGACTAGGAAACACTTGTGGGGGGTTAGCCTCACGCAGGCCCGCCCCCTGCTGCCCATATTGGGGCACTGCAGATACACAATACCCACAAGTGTCCCAGTTACCCCCACTTACTTTGGAGTTTTCTACTGTGTGTTTTGAAGTTGTCCCCTTCAAAAGTTCCTCCTAAAGGGCACATGTGAGTGGCAGATTGCAGTCTTACTTCCAATTCTGACAGCACAAAGCACGTTTCTCAGAAGCTTGTGTGGTGGCCCCGTTTGGCCTAGAAATGGAAGGCACTGTTGAAGAGAGTGTTGCACCTAGGGTTTAAGGCAGACACTTCTAAGCCAGCCAGCAGGATTTGAAATTTAGAACACATATCAATTAGATCTAAAGTACTCTGTAGTGATGACGCTTTCCACATTACACTAATTTTCATAGCCCCAGAGTTCAAATAAAGAGGAAGCTCAAATAGCCACCATCATTCCCCTGTACACTGTCCAAAGACAGGTGATAATCCTGAGTTATTCAAAGATTCTGAAACATCTTATGACTGCTGGAGGGAATAATCACCTCCAGCGTGTCCCCAAGAATGGATACACACACTGAAAAATTATAAAGGCAGTGTTTATGAAAATACATTTCCTTTTTAAAACTGACACCCTGTATTTTAGAAATGTCTTAAGGACATTCTTATTTTGTAATTACTTGGCAAGCTTTGACCCTGTAGGACATAAACACAGACTAAAGGCAATCTTGAATGATTCAGAAACTCAGATTTCCCACATATTTTGTAAGTTTCATGGGTAGAGAATGCTTGTTTCTTAGGAAACTATTTTTTCAGATATAAATATCCCCTTGTGTGGGACTTCAGAGGTCTTTCATCAGTGTGTATATTTGGAGTTTTACCATAAAATATTAGAAATATCCTAATGTTGGTACTTCTTCCATCCCACGTTCTTGAATCTAAATTGTGTTGTTAAAACAAAGCAATATAGAGATTAAGTGTGGTTCATTGTGACTGAATTAGAGTCCCCTCTTTTGCATTTTATTTATGCTCTTTTATCCTCCCAAATTTTATTTTTACCACCTTTCCCTTTATAGGGTCACAAGCACAGGAATATATGGGAAAAAATAAGAAATATTAAAAATCCGGAGACAGTGGTGGCGTAACTAGATGTTGCTACCATAGTTTAAGAATTTAGATGAATTATATCCCAAATTGTTTGGTACATGGTTTTTATTTTCTTTTTCTCATGTTAAGTTTTATGCATTTTTTACCTGTATGCAGCATTTTTTGAGAGATATCTGAATTGGACACAATGCTAAGACCTGCTAGTCAAAATATAGACCCAGCTAAGGCGAGGTGTCATCTCTGAAAGTGATTTACCGTTGCTGGAAAGTCATGGGATGCTGAAAGTGTAAAGACAAATGTCAGGCTGTAAATAGGACAGTGGCACAGCATTAATGACTAGAACCCAGTGTTAAAATCCCTGCCAGGCCCTTTCCTAGCCTGGCGCTTGCTTGCACGTGGACCTGTCCAGACACATCCTGACTTGTAAAATAAACTTCTGTCAGCTAGCAATCGTGGTGACCTTACATTCCTCCTTCAGGGAAACGTTTTATGATGTATGCTAGTTTATGTAAACATGGCTATTGACTCAAAGCTGCAGATGGGAAAGTCCATCGCTGGGGTCTGACTAAAATAAGATGTGTGTGGCATTTTGCCTCCTGTGTACAGGTCTATAAGGATTAGGATCTTTTTTTATTAGATTGAGTTCTGGAAGAACAGTTGATTGATTAGATGAAACCTCCAAATTGATCAACACCCATGTTTCTGCCTTATCATCCTTGGTGGCCTGCAGCCTCTGGTGATTGTAACTTGCTTTTATTTTAGCAAATCTCCCTTTGAAGAGTGGTAGGCAGGATCGTCCATTTACGTGGCTATTGACTTATTTGTACCACAAGAAAAAGGCCCGTGTCCTTGTGGTGATCCTGGCAGATGACAATGCTAGAAACACCCTGGCCTCAGCCAGGAGTCTTGGATGCCAGCTCTGCTTCTGCAGTCCCGTCATCCTGAGAGAGTGACTCACCTGTTAAAGGGGACTGGTAGTCCCGTTTTACCTCTCTTGGGTGACAACAGAATTAATGAAATTATGCACGTGGAAACCATTGATGTTCTGTGAGGGGAGTCTCTATAGAAGGACTTAACACCCGGCTATCACTCAAGAGCCCCAGTGTCCACTTCAGCGGCTACCCTACTTGAGGTTGGTTCAGGAATATACATCACTGTGTTCTGGTTTCCTCATGTTTGAAATGATAGAGGACATAGTAACTTGATTTCCAACTCAAAGTAACACGTGACTCTGATCTGATTTATTATAATAGCTATGTTGGGTTGAGCCAAAGAAGTTCCAGGAAAATCAGCACAGGCTTGAGGAAAATGCAGAAAACCTAAATGACATGCAGTCCCGAGTTCATACTCAGGAGGGTGACAGTGGCATCTTACACAGCCACGTGACTCAGGTTGGCTCAATGGAACATCTTTGGAGGAACGTGGTATCAATTAGAATGTTCCTGAGCAGAGCGTTTGGCTTTCGAGTGACATATTTTTAGATGTCTTGGTTAAACTGGCAAAGAATCTTTTTGTTAAGATTCCTGATGAAAAGTGCATTTTAAGATCCAAAATTGGCTCTGAGGATTAGGGACCGAAATAGCTTCCTCTTCATTTAAAGCAGATCCTGCTCCGTCTTGAAACAACACATTTGCCATCCAGAGAGGGAAGCAATATTTCACTTTTGAGGAAAGAGTTCTAGTAAACACAAACACAAATTACCTTCGGATGGGATGGCAAGTGGTGAAAAGCACTGACTTCAAGACACAACAAAACAAAAAACCCAGATGTTTTCTTCGCCAGCTGCAAAGTTTACCATTCACTGTAGCACAAATACTTATTCAGTGGCTACTGTGGTCCCGCCACGTGTTTGTCTAAGGAGAAGAGCAGTGACCAAGGTCAACTTGTTCCCTCCCCTCATGAAACGTAATATATAGATGTTCACTACTGATAACCCTGCAGGCTGCTACAGTACGTATGCTCACTCTGAGTCTTATCTTCTCCCTAGAACTTTCTCTGAGCATCCAGTGAGTACCTCATGGTCTGTGTCTCCCATGGGTTTCTTTGTGACTTGTTGACTTCTACAGCATTCATTTGTTGTTTGATAGCTCAAGTTGCCTTATAGTTACATGTTTATTCTATCCTAATTCATAGTTATAAAACACACAAAGACAAGGTTATTCTGTCTCTCTCTGTGGTCTTTACTGTAGAATAGTTGGTTGGATGTTTGACTCCTGGTGGATGCCACAAATAGTGGGTGAGGTATTTGCTTTTAAGGCAATGATTTGTTATTATTCACTGGATACCAGACCATATATGTGGAGATAACCAAACATGGAATCACAGTTCTAAATGTCAAGGCATTTTACTGTTTAAACCAACAAATGTAGAAAGAATCACAATGCAGGATCATTGGTGCTTTGAAAGATGGAATAATGAGAATATGGAATACTGAGGTATTTCACAGAAATTAGGTAAGGGAAGACAGGAGTTACAGGTCACTGACTATATGTTCCATGCATAAAGGTGGCATATAGGAGAATAAGACACAGGAAAAATATGGATTTTCATGTAACTTGAAATGGCTGAAGTTGGGAGTAACTATGAGGAGGTGGTAATGTTGATATTGAAATCAGAGGTGGTGATCAGATTATGAATACCTTTTCTATGGCTTGCTGAGGAGTTTAAATTTTATTCCCAAGGCTGTAGGGACCCAGGAAAGGATGCCCATAGGAGAATCACAGGAATAGATTCACACTTCAGGGTGGATTGAAGTGGAACAAGACCTAAGGTTGGTAGATGAGTTGGAAACCCAATGTAAAAACCCAGGAAGGATTGATGAATAAACAGGGATGCTAAGGAGATATAAAAACGTGGCATTTAAAAGGTAGAAGTAACAGGAGTTGGTGAATCCCAGGTTTCTAGTGGTGTAATTTATTGACACATAGAACAGTAAGAGCAACGGAATTGAGAAGGTAGGGGTGGGAAGTCTTGGAAATGTTGACTTTTCTACACCCATGGAATCTCTGAGTAGAGACAACTAGTAGGTGATTGGAAAATACAGGTCTAGAGCTAAGTAAGGAGTCATGACTAGAGAGATGAACTTGAACATGTCAGCATGTAAGTGGCACTACTATTCACTGTGTGATTGGCTGCAATTAAAAAGGGAAAATGAGAGACAACTGAAAATGGAGTTCTGGTGAGCACTGCAGATCACGTGGTGGAACCTAAAAAAGGCCCCTATGGTCCTTACTAAGCAGCTAAGCAGCAATTAGAGAGTTAGTATAAGAACCTGCAGATAATGTCTTCAAAGCTGAGGCACAGAAGAGTTTACAAAAGGAAGGAACGGTCAGAAGTGTCTTACTGAGCAAACACACAGAAGAAACACAACTTCCACAGTTGAAAGCCCGTTTACATTGGGCCAAAAAGGAGCAGGGCCTGGGACAGGAAATTGAAACCGGCAGCAGCAGCGTTAAGAGAATAAAGCAACCAGTCTGCTGTCCTGGAGTTGAGGAGCGCTTTTCGTCCGTAACTTGTGTTTTGGAGAAGAAAGTTATTTTGAAGGAATTTACACAAGTAAGGTGTAAGGGTTAGGATAAGGTGAAGCTTGGGTAGTTTTATGACAGGAGCATAGTCCATAAGGAAGAAATAGTTTCTACTTTCGATTAAATACAGGCAACAGGACTGGAAGTTCATGCCCATACAGGTACTGTGGTCCTATTTGTGGTTGAGAATGATACCCTGTTTCCCCGAAAATAAAACAGTGTCTTATATTAATTTTTGCTCCCAAAAATGCGCTAGGTCTTATTTTTAGGGGATGTATTATGTTTCCACGAAGTAGGTCTTATTTTTGGAGGATGTCTTATTTTGGGGGAAACACGGGTAGTAGAACAGAGATTGCAAATACAAAGCAGGAATTGGGGTGGGGTAATAGCCAGCAATCGAAAGGATTGCTTGATTGAAGACATCTGTATTCTCTGTGACATGGGAAACCCTTTCTGTTGAGGTTAGAGGAGAGCTGCCATGGAGATGGGTGAGGTTACTCAGGACATACAGAGAAGGTTATCTGACAACCATGAAGTGTGCTGAAGGTGGATATGAACACTCACTGATGACAGGCAAGGCTGTAAATTATGCTTAGAAGCCTCCTACCCAATATTAGCAAGCTCTTAATGTTCTCACCTTCTTTTCCTGCTTTTCCTTCCCTTCTCTGCCCCTTCTTCTCCCCTGGTTCATTGTTCAACCTTTTAATGCCATCATTGTAATACTGATATAATAAAATAATTAAAATGCTATGGTTATTGAGTCAACTTGTGCAGGCATCCTGTTGATATGCATTATCTCATCTAATACTCCAGTTTAAAAAAAAAAAAAAGTGAGATGGTAGCTAAGAACCTAATTACAAAAGAGGAACTTGAGGCCCAGAGAGGTTAAGTGACTTATTCAGGGTCACACAGTTTTGTTGTAGTTGCTTGTTTTTCGACCTGTTTTGTTTTCTGGATCAGACGAACTAAGCTTAAGATGTTACTATTACTCCTTACCTTCTTCCCCTTGGGGAAAAAAATCTAATATCATTAATATAATTTTTTCAGGTAGGTACTTTATTCAGTGTCTATTACTTATAAGTTTTGGCCCTGTTCTTGAGAAACGTAAATTTTATATTTCATACATGGAGCATAATGTAAACCAAGCAATAAAGATTTATGTAAGATATTGTAGAGTCAAGGATATTGCTTATGTCAATTCTTTCATTATGTGTGAGTGCTGTTTAACTTTTTTAATAATTACATTTTGCTCCAGCAGAGTCTGTCAGATAACCATTAAGGCCAATAGTTGGCACTAAAAGTTGGATGGTATATGTTTGGGAACTGCCAACTCTTTCAGTGGATTTAGGCTGTGGGCTGGCACTATGCAAAAGACCATGCCCTTTCCCCTTTTTTTCTTTATTGTCAAAAACTCATTTTCAATTGAACTTTTTTTTTGCATTGAGAATACATTTTTGTGATTTCTGAAGAATTGTTCTTGCAGATAACTCTCTTAAAGGTCATTGTGTTTTTTTCTTCTCTTCCCAGATCTTTCTGTCCTCCATCCCACTTAATATATATGAGACTATAAAGGTTATACAATATTTCTAGAAGATGTACACATATGTTTGAAAACAACAATGCCACTTGATTTTGATAGTTTATAAGTCGATTTCTCTTGGTTAACGCTTAGGCACATTTTTGACTGTTGCTTTGTAGGTACCCCGAACAATGCTCTTGCTCAATTGTGGCATGAAATAAAGATGTGATGATTGATTTACCCTGCACAAGAAGGCAGGAGAGAGCAGTATTTCGAGTGTTATATTTTTAGAAGTACAGCATGTATGCTTTAGTATGCTCTCCCATGCTTATCCATGATTAAATGGTCATGGGGATTCCTAGAATGTAAATCATAGAACATGATTTTCTTAACTTGGGATGGGAGGGCCTTACTGTATGGGTGGGCGCTCAGTAGTTTTGTGATCCTTCTATGACAGGGTTTCTTAACCTGGTACTATGGGTGTTTGGGGATAGATTATCCTCTGTTGGGGGGCCTGCCTTGTTCATTATAAGATATTTAACAGCATATCTGGCCTCTACTAAGATGCCAGAGGTACCTAATAGTTGTGAAAACCAAAAGTGTCTCCAGAAATTGCCAAATGTGCCCAGAGGTGGGTGGTTATTCTCCCCAATTGAGAACCACAGGTATAAAGAATGATCTTGTGCTTTTTGTCTCCAACCAACCAGAAAAAAAGGATTTTCTCATTGTGTAATAAGTCTTGTGCTTAATTGCCATGCCCATTTATGTTTAGAAGGACACTGTGATAAACACCAATAAACATCAAAGGCAAAAATGGTCCATATTCAACCACTTCATTGAAATGATGTTTTAATTTGCCTATGTTACCTTCTGGTTTTTGTCTATTTTCACATTTAACTTATTATTTTATTTTGAAGAAAAAATTTTATAGTCTACATTTTCATCTAGCAGACTATGAATATTTTCAGTTTTATGCTTTCTTTTAAAAAATATAAACCTACACACCAATGAAAACTGGTGTATATGTGTATTTTTTGTGCCTTTTCCATGAGTTTATAAACATATGAGTACACTGGTATTTTCTCTTTTACTCTTTGTGTATTGTTTTCAAAAAGGATTTAAAAATACATTTAATAGATTATTAGTCATGTCTAGATACAGATTATTTGAAAATCAACATATTTACTTTTACTTCTGCACCATTAACTACAATATACAAATCATATACAGAGTAGAGAGCTGTATTTAAGAAGCATGTAAATGGAATTTAAAAAAAGACATTTTATGTATCAATTTAAATCACATTCACACAGCTACTTTGGCTGTGTTTCTATCCTGATATTACAGGTTTTTCTGAAATCACAATTTACATTTTTGGATGCCATAAAAATACTTTGAAATAAGAAAGTAGATGGTTTGAGTTTATAAAAGATACAGACATCAGGTCTGAATACTGCTTCCTGTTGGGCATTTTATTTTAAAATATATTTTATTAAACAAGGAGAAATGGGGTTAAATTATCCATCTTATTTATATGGGAAAAGATGGGGGTGTCTTTAGTTCATTGACTCTTGCTGTTGCTCATTTGGTTGACATTCTATCTGCATTTTTACTGCCAAGTCTCATTGCCTTGCTCCATAACTTGGCACCTACTGCCAACCTACCCTCCAGGAGGTGTTAACTTAAAGGAATTGTTTGGACCATTGAAGATGAAGTAACTTTTCTCCTAATACAGTGCCAACAATTAAAGTAGTGAGGCTTGGGAGGCAAATCTATGTGTACCTTAGAAAAGTAACACATGAATAAGCCACCATGAAAGATTTGGGATTTTGAGGTGTATGAATACAAAGGCATGGTCAGTGTCTGTATGCATCCCAGTTCCTGCAGCGATGCCTGACAACTAGATGCTCAACAAATGTGGGTTGTGTGGCTTTGTTGGAGGAGTCGTTGAAGGGCTGCAATATATCAGGTTCGCAGCAAGTTTGTATCAAGCACTTAGTCAACAGCATGTGCCAATGAGGCTGTATTGTGGAAGGCTAGGAGATGGTTCTTGTATGTGGACTAAGGCTCTCTCTGAAGTCCAGAAGGATTCATCTTCATTGGCTGTAGAGGGAGTTGATGGTTGATGGAGAGAAGAGCATTTCAGAAGGTGGGAGAGCACTGTTATCCCTCAGGTAGAAGAATGGAAATAAGAGTGAGGACAAAGTTTTCACAGTGATGCTTAGACTTTGCTGTGCAATGGAATCCTCCGAGTCTCGTGTGAATAGTCATGTTTTCAGGGCCTGTGCCCAGCATCTGACTCAGTGGGTCTGGCGGGTGGGTGGGGGGAGGGGGGACCAGGAATCCACATGTTCAAAAGCCCCAACACTGGCTTAGAATTTTGCATTTCCGTGAACATAATAATGGAAAATTAAAGGCTGTTTTATTCTGCTAATGGGACATGTTGAGTAGTAGGGCTTCTAGTTTATTAGGTCTAAGGTGATTGTTGTTTTCTATCCATATTGTCCCATTTGTTCTGACCTTGCAACTTCTAAAGCACCAACAGAGAAAAAAACCAATGCTTTCCAGTGTGCTGTTCCCCCCTTCTTGGAGGGAGTGTCTGTTTTTAACATAACTCAGATCTTCCTGCCTCTCCGGACTGCAAGTTAACTGGGTTGTCAAAGGACTGTCTGTAAACAGACAACTGGCTTTTAAACAAATATCCAAAGATCATCTTTTTTAAACTGTCAGTTTTTGTGAGGTTGTGGACATTTCACTGACTACAGATTTTATAAGAAATATATTTTTTAAAAACCATAATCTTAGGTGAAATGGTCTGTGGGCCATTTTAAAGAACACCGTAACATAAGAAGCAGAGATGTGAAAGATGTTTAAGTGCGAGTAGTTTCCAGTTACTAGGTTGTAAAATCCAATCACCATTCCGTGTCCTTACTGTTATTGAAGCCACTCTGATCAAAAAAAGGAACTTAATTACCTTTCCTGTTAGCTTTCCTTGACCTACATACAGACAAAGAAACGTCAGGACTTATTTTGTAAATACGTACCACTGTTTCTTTGGCCAAATAAGTATTTGAGTTAATAGACTGAACATCTCTTAGAGTGTGTTCTGATTGACCAGTTGCATAAATTACTTTCCTTTTTCCAGCTTGGCTTCTCCAGCCCTCGATTTCTGCTCTGCTGGCGCTGATCTGCAGGGCTGTGTCAATTTGCATCTGGTGTATGTGTTGGAAGAATGCTCATAGGTGTTTGCTGCAATCACATGAATATGCCTGTGTGGCTAACCAACGTGTGTGTGTGTGTGTGTGTGTGTGTGTGTGTGTGTGTGTGTGTGTGTTTTAAATAGGAGTCAAGAGAGCATGATGCCCTTATTATTTAAAAAGTCATAATCTTAGGTACTTGCCAAATTTACAGATGAAAGACCTGCAAAATTATAGACCCCAAGAAAAACAGAGTTTTTTTCTCATTTCTTTCAGATTTTAGACTTTATTTTGGGATACATTATGTTATTGTAGGGTTTTGGAGGCCAAATTCTGTTCTGTAAGAAATTTGAATAAAACCATTTTGCCAATGCCTCCCCCCCTTTTGTTAACACCATGAAGAAATATTTTCTGGCAATTATACTATCGCTTGGTTATTTGGAAAGATCAACATCATTTTAATATCTTGATTGCACATTTTTCTTAGAGGCCATGAAACGCTTTCTATTTACTGAGTCACCTTTGGAGACCAGATTTTAAAATGACTTTACCTTGTTATTTTACAAAACTGACTGTGTTTATAACCATCATCTAGACCACATGGGGGGAGATGTGTTGTAACAGAATTTTCTGTGCTTAGGATGCTTTAGACAAGGACAAATGTTCTAAATGTGCCCAGTGGTAAAATTCCCAGATTTGGGGAAAAACAAACAAACAAACAAAACAAACAAACAAAAAAACCCTGTTACTCATTTATGCTGTCATTTTAAAAAATAGCCACACTCCGGGAGCTCTGGGTTTCCATTTTATTGTTGTTTGAATGCTTAGTGCAGCCATAGAAGGAATAAACTGGACTAAATCAGACCCTCCATATACTGTTGGGCTTTAAAGAGAGGGAGAGGGAGATGGAGAGAGACAAACATGGTTTCTATCATGGTTTCTATCATTTCTATCATTGAGGAGTTTGGAAGATTCTTCCAGTAGGTGAGAAATAGCTGAAGACCCTTTTCACGTGATTAGCAAAAGATCTGCTTAGCATAAATGAGTATTTTATAAAATATGCCACAGGATTGGCCATGTAAGAATGTGAATATATTCAGGGACTGTCCTTTTGAATTGAAATGACAGGGAATCAACAGTATGAAAGTACACATAGATTATCCCTGTCATTCTATGCACTGGCAGTTTATAAACAAACAATTTGAATAACCAGGGTCAATGAAAAAAAAAAGGATTTGAAAAAGTACATTATACCTTTGACATAAAACTGAGTTATATTTTACTATAATTGTCGATGGTACTAAAAATTACTACCATTTATTAAGAAGCTTCTGTAAAATGACAAGTAATTTTTCAGTGATTTCACCGTGAATCTCAAAAACTGTGTAATAAGAAGTATGATCACCTTTTATAGGTGAGTAAACGGGATGGAAGGTTTCTATGAGTTGCAAACCTATTAGAACCAAGAGAACACAGCCCTCATTACTTCACTGCTAGGAAGAGGTGGGGCTGGAGTTTGAGCTCAGTTTGCCCACTAGAGCATTTATTTTGTGTGTGTTTTTCTCAAGTTAAATTGAAAGAGTTGAATGGGCCTGCCTCAGTTATAATCTCCCAAGGTGATTGTTAATAATTGATCCGGCTTTCCAGATGACTTTGGGAAACCTACAAAAATCAAACAAGTAGAACATAAAGAATAATATCTATAATATGCAAAAGTGGTATTCAGATTAAAATAGTAGTTATCACTGTTTTTTTCATTAAGGTTTATGAGTATGTTGATGATTATGATCTGTTTTTTTTTAAATATATTTTATTGATATTTTACAGAGAGGAAGGGAGAGAGAGAGAGAGAGCTAGAAACGTCAATGAGAGAAACATCGACCAGCTGCCTCTTGCACACCCCCTACTGGGGATGTGCCCGCAACCAATGTACATGCCCTTGACCGGAATCGAACCCGGGACCTTTCAGTCCACAGACCGACGCTCTACCACTGAGCCAAACCGGTTTCGGCTGATCTGGTTTTTTTTTCTTGGTTGTTATAATCATCTTTCATCACTGAGAAATGAACTCAATTCTTGCTAAAAAAAATCTTCTCTGAAAATAAGTATATGTTGATCGTGAGAATTAATAACAAAATTCATTTCTTAATGAAATTTTATGAGAGACTTTTAGAACCAAGAAAATTTAAGCCCTACATGTCTTATTATTTTAATGAGGGTGTATGTAGCTCAGAATACTCAGTAAAATTATGATTGGCATTTGTTTAAAATTATAATTGTGATGTATTTCAAGGTCAGCCAGAGAGATTTTAGTTGAATGCATTTGTATTCCTAAAGTTTGGAAAAATATGGGCTTAAACAAAATATTTCTAATCTCCTTTTTTTACTTTATCAAATAAACAACTGGTTTGGTAAAAATTAAGGATAAAATTAGGCCAGATGCAGCCTAATTTCATTTTTATGTATACAATTTTAAAATATTATGTTCTGTATATCATTTTTAAAGCAAGCCATTCTTGTTTTAAAATAGACTGTGCATATTTAGAGATTATTTCTATAATTAATGTGAAATGGTCAGTAGGGCCAATATTTATTTCAAAAGCATGAACTAGGAAGTTCAGGGTTTTCCCTAAATTTGTCACTGATGATAAAACCTTGTACAGATTTCTTATATTCTGCTCCACAGTTTCTATACTGGAAGCGAAGTGAAAGATATAAGGTAACGTTTAGCTGTGACATTTGCTTTCTAAAACCAGTAATTTTGCCTGTCTTATACTTTTCTTAAAATTCTGCAATTTTTAATTCTGAATAGTTATTAAAAACTATTAATAGAAAAATCAGTAATATAATAAACAGTAATGAAAAGTGAAGATCTTTATTAATGCCATTACTCAGAAATGGATACTGTTGGCAAAATGACCACCAAACCCCCAGACTTTTAGGGAATTCACATGAAGGCATGCGAAATAGAATTACCACGTCTTTTAATATGATTTCTGCACTTTCCATGTTGTGAACATCTTTGGATGCACCTACAATTTTTCTGCAACATAAAATCCAGTGGTTGCTTAAAATTTCATTGTATGGCTACACCATATCAACTCTCTACTGAAGAACATTATCATTATTCATAATTTTTTTACTCTTGTGAGATAAACTATATTAAAAATTATTTCACTTCTTAGAAGGAAGATTACTGGAACCCAGAGTATGTACATTGTAGACATTGAAACGTATCAACAAAGCTATGCTTCCTTTATAAGCAGTGCTAGTGTGTATTCACACCACTAGTGTCTGAGAGTTTCATTGCACACACATTGGGTGTCTTCCTTAGTATGTTCATTCTTTCTACCTTTGCTAATCTGTTGGTAAAATTGGTAATTTTCTTGATTAATTAAAAATTTTATATCCAGGTAACTATTTCAGATACTTTTTTTGTGTTTTATAGTCCATTGTATTTCTTCTCTCTGATTTTCCTTTTCATGTCCTTCATTAGTTTCTTTTCTATGAGGACTCATTTTTTTTTCTTTACAATTTATTGTAGCATCTTATACATCAAGACAATAAACCTTTTGTTATATATTACAAAAAAATAGGAGAAATAGAGACAGATAGAAAAATGTCATAGTAAAATTTAATAAAATACTCTCTTTTTCCTCATGACTTGAAATGTTGTCTATCATATAGGAAATCTTATGTCCATAAGTCTTTGTATGTTGTAATTTGCTGCATTAATATTTTTTCAAAATTTTTGTGCTAGCCCTATGTTTTTTTTAATTCTTTTAGCTTTAAATAGCAACACAAATCTCCACTCATTGTGTTTCTACTTAATTATATTTAACTATTATGAATTATGTTTTTAAATAATAATTAAATTTTGGCAAGTTAAAAAAACTACTAGTATTTTGTTAATCCTTTAAAATGTATTGAGGAGTTAAAAGGGAAATTTACTTCTCAACAATATTGGTTTTTCCTACTAAAGAACATAATAATTTTGTCCATTTATGCATATTCTTTTATGTCTTTCAGTAAGAATTTACCATTTTCTCTACGTAAATCTTGCATGTGTCTTGTTAAATTTATTCCCATAGGCCTTACATAATTCTAGTTAAATTTATTCTCCAGGACTTTGCAGTTTTTATGGTTCTTGTAAGTGAGCTTTTTATATCCAATTATTATTATTTTCAATTCTTTCCAAAAGAACAAATGCCATATATCCATATCAAAAGGGGGTATCTCCCTTTATGGTCGTCTAAATTCAGAATTGGTTTGGCTGTTTCAAATACATGGACTTGTCCATCTGCTGCACTAGATGGTTTGAATTGTCATTTTGATCCCATCAGCTAGGAATGGCTTGGTTGTGCATGAAGTTGAGATTTCTAGAAAATATCTAAATATATGTTACTAAAGTTCAAAGGAAATATGCTATATACATTTTAAGGGATTTAGTGGCTCCTTCATTTAGTTGTAACTTCTGTATTGGCTAAGTCAGGTGTCCCTTTGAGAGAAAAGTCAAAAGCTCAAAAGTTGTAAGAAAAAAGAAAAAAGAATTTATATAAACTAGCTCAGCATTGTCAACAGCATATAGTATTTGGCTGTCATATAGTATATGTGACCTGATAACAGATGGACACTTCTGAGAAGTATTTGGTTGTCACAGGCATAGACACACACACACACACACACACACACATACACACACACACACAGTACAAAATTAAAAATAAAGTAGTTATTTCTTCCTATTTAAGTAAGAACTAGCATCCTCCGGTTGAATTATTTATTACTGATAGACTAAAATTAGATGCACAGCACACTGGGATCTCACATGAAATAGCAATGCCACATACATCAGCTTAAAAAGACTGCATGTACATCCTGAAGAGGAAAAGGCGGTTCCTGTAATACAGCATCCGCAAACCATAACAAGGCTGGGACGCCATGCTATTTTGCATGGGTTTACTGAACATATATTTTTACATGCAAAATGAAGTCTCTGTACTGGGTGACTTTTATATTGAAGTATAGATATGCTGCACTGCAATGAATTTAGACTTCTGATGGATGTATCAAGAGAGGTCTTTTGACAACTATGTGCAGGCACCTCAGCTCTTCCACTTACTGGCTGTGGAATATGGCCCAAATTACTTAATTCATTAAATTATCACTTCTCTCACCCGTTGAATAGAAATAACAATAGTATCAGCCTCCAAAGATTATTCTAAAAATTAAGTGATTTAATTCCATAAAAGGCTTAGTAAAGTTTGTTGGACATCATAAATGTCAACAAATCATGCCTATTAACAATACACAAACAGAAATTGAATGTTGTTTGATGTCATAGGCCTCTGAGGCATTCCGTTTGTACTGGACAACAAGTCAAGGGTAACTATAGCCTGAAGCGTATGGTAGCGTCATGGCCACAGAGCTGGGTAGTAGAAAGAATTCCTAGGGAAGTGGGCTAGGATTCTGGAGACCTGCTCACTAGTGTGTGATCCAAAGTGATTTCTTTTTTCTTCCTTTTCGGGCCATGGTTACATTTCTGTGTGTGTGGAAGTGGGGGAAAGATTGGGTTTATATAGCCTTTAGTTTTGAAATCCTGAAAATCTTTGAGTCTTCAAAAAAAAGACAGAGAGCAGATTTTTATTTTTTTAACTTGTTAAATATGAAACAAATTTGGAATGAAACAGAGGTGGGGGTGGAGGAGGGGAGAAGAGAAGACAGCATAGCTTATTAGGCCAGAAAAAAAGAGCCACAAATAGTAGTTGTGTTGTTTATCAGAAAGTATACCTCTTTCCAACTGTATATTTTGCAGTTGTTTTTGTAGGACAAACATTCTGCTCATTCTGTAGAGCTTTAGGGGTATCATCCTCCTAAGGCAGTGGTAGGAAAAATCATTAGTCAACAGAGCTGCAAACCACGGCTCGCGAGCCACATGTGACTCGTGAGTTGCAGTTTGCCAACCACTGTCCTAAGGTATCTGCAGGAGAAGGCCATGCAGTCAATGATGTTAATGTTTCTAAATGCTGATACCTGTTCATATTTCTGAGAATGTTCATGAGAAGCTAAAATGCAAAACAAAACACTGACTACTCTCAGCTCTCTACAGAGGTAGTTTTCTTTCTGACCCAAATGCGTCTGATAACACTTGGGGCTATGAAATGTACATGATTCTAGCAGAGCTTTAATTTCAAAGAGACAAAGATCCAAGGTTCATATTGAGAAAATGGCCTTCTTCTGACTGGAACTAGCATGAGTCTCATCT
This sequence comes from Vespertilio murinus, assembly GCA_963924515.1. Lineage (NCBI taxonomy): Eukaryota > Metazoa > Chordata > Mammalia > Chiroptera > Vespertilionidae > Vespertilio > Vespertilio murinus. The sequence goes on from OZ004708.1 coordinate 11,988,914, forward strand.
CTGGGAATGCAGATGGCTTCTGTTTACCTTGCAAGATGGAAGAAAAGAAAGTAACTTCTTTTTGTTTTGTAATGCTAAAAGACAACTTGGTCTTCTCCGATGCATTTGGAAGCAGTAGCCAAGGTCATTCTCGAGTCTCAATAACAGTAAAGTTGAATATAGATGGTCAGAACACATGGCCCTTCCTTCCTTCAACGTGTGATGAGCCTGCTTTGCCGAGACAGAATCGATGTGACATCACAAATTCCTCCATTCTCAGCCTCCAGAGTCTGGTTTAGAGGTGGTCTTTCAGCATGAATTATGACCCTTTATTTTTTTAACCTTATTATAGTTATAGTCTGCTACCCAGACTATCTCCTGGTTGAGTATAAATACTTCAAACAATGATAATTCCAATAGTATGGGTTCTGGGTTTTTGTTTTTGTTTTTGTTTTTGTTTATTTTACCAGATTTCAGGGTTTTCAAAACACTTTAATACATAGTTTACCTCATTTTATCCCCCCACCATTTCTGGGGGATGAACATAACAAGTGTCTGTATTTCCTTCCTTCCATCCATCTCTTTGTCTTTAAAAAAAAAAATATATATATATATGTATGTATATATATATATATATATATATATATATATATATATATATATATATATATATATTATTGGTATTTTACAGAGAGGAAGGGAGAGAGATAGAGAGCTAGAAACGTCGATGAGAAAGAAACATCGACCAGCCGCCTCCTGCACACCCCCCACCGGGGATGTGCCCGCAACCAGTGTACATGCCCTTGACCAGAATCGAACCCGGGACCTTCCAGTCCGCAGACCAACGCTCTACCACTGAGCCAAACCGGTTTCGGCCTCTTTGTCTTTTAAAAAAATAAAACTCAGAGAAGTTAAGTGACTTATTAATACTTAGTCATATGGTCAACTAAATAGTATTTGAACCAACATTCTGATTTTATAGACTGATATTTTGTGTTCTACTTTCCAATCCAGGAAGCAGGTTAGTGGACCTGTAATCAAGGAAAATATTTTTTAAGATAATAAGAAAGTGATGAAGAATTCGGTCACCATGAATAAGAGTTGCAGCAGGCACTCCGTACATTCCTTTCAAGAGTTGGTAAACACAATAGTTAATCCAAAAGGAGCAGCTCAGATTTGCTGAGCATCGTTTCCTTTTAATGTCTTGGGTAATCTCAGGAAAACCACTGGCACCAATGGTGCTCCAGCTTTTCTTTCCCCTGAGATTTGTCTAGGGTTGAAGGACTGGCCCGTTAAATCAAGCATCGTAAATCATGGATGTATCTAGTCACAGCCAACAAAAGTATACCTCCTGCAGACAGTTCCTCCAAATCAGTAAATAAGATTTGTTATGTCTGTTTTCTGCAGCAGCGCATTGTAGCAGCTATTGACTCTTTGGCAGACTTGATCGATTGTTGAGGTCTAATGTGGCAAGCTGTGATGAGGAGTTCAGCCTTGGCCCTTTTTCACTCATTTTACAAAAGCAAATATGCCTTGTCCATGGTCCTAGAGGCCACAGCAAAACAACCGCGCTTCTCCCGGGGCTCTGGACAGGGGACACACTCTGGTAGGATGTGTGCATCCTTGTGAACTGGTTTCCAAGTGCCTGGTCTGGACAGAGGCGACTACATTAGCATCTCAAGCACAAGTGAACTTAGGCAGGTTACTTAACTTCTAAGCCTCTATGTTCTCATCTGGACATGGAGGTAAATCTCTCCCTGGATTTGATTAAAAATTAAATATGATCATTTCCTTAACTTTTTAGGATACTTCTTTTGCAGAGAAAGCATTCGTGAAAAATCAGGTTTGATACATTTGAATGTTACTGTCACGTTATGTCAAAAGATACCGTATTATCAAAGAAGCTATGGAGCCTGGCCAGTGTGGTTCAGTGGTTGAGCATCAGCCCACGAACCAGGAGGTTAAGGTTCAATTCCCAGTCAGGGCACATGCCCCAGCTGCAGGCTCAATCCTCAGTAGGGGGCACGCAGGAGGCAGCTGATCAATGATTCTCTATCGTCACTGATGCTTCTATTTCTCTCTCCCTCTCCCTGCCTCTCTCTGAATATAATAAAAATTTGTTTAATAAAAGAGGCAATGGAAAAAAAGCGATGAAACATTGAACAGCTGGTAACTGAATATTAAGGATTTAAATAGACCGATATATGTGAAGTAATCTTTTGATTTTAGAACTAAATGGTTTCAGAAATATTTATTCACTGATAAAGCAAACAAATAAAAATTAGCAAAGCAAAAAGGCATCGACAGTTCACTAAGTCTGAGTCCCTTTGTTTTTTTTGTTTGTTTTTTAAAGAGCTGAGTGTTCAGAATTATGGGTAACACAAGGCAGAACTCTGACATTCAGCATTTATAAGCCATTCCTCCCTACCTACCACTAGAGGCAGCACAGAATACTCCCTAATTATACAACTCATCCTCTCATGGCCAGGTGGAGGCATGGTTATATGTTTGAAAGTTGCTAGGAATTTTCCCCCCTCAACTTTAATGTGCTTATATTTCACTTGGCAGTAAATTATTCTAAAGACTAGTAGCTATGGCCATTGTATGGTCACTCAATGCAAAATCTAATTTCAACATTGGCTAAGAGGGAAAACCAACACTGGAAAAGGGAACTATAAAAGGTGACCACACCACCTAAAAAATTTACTCTATTTCCTGTTCCACCTTGACCTTGCTTTACTTGTTGGAAAGACTTCTTAAACTTTTTTCTGTCACAAAATATGTAGATTAAAAAAAAAACAACCTGAGATTGACTTGCACATTTTGTCTTTCCTTACCTTTGTGCACTTGAAATTATCTTATTTATTTGTTTTATCAAATTGGCATATTATTTTGTATTTTAGTTTCCTATAAGAAATACCACTGCTATTTTTTTATGAATTAAGTCCTTTTCTTTTAATCTGCATTCCCTTTAGAAATTATGACCTGTTTATTGAGAGTCTGTATGTTTCATTTAATGAATGCCTCAATCTTTGATAAGACTGGCATCTAAAGAGATTTTTTTAAATAGTGAACCTCTCTAATATCAAAACATTTTTTATGTTGAAATAATAAAAACTAAAGACTTCCATGTGAGGTTTCCTTGATTTCCCCTCTTCAGCAGAAATAGGATGGCTGCTTTTTGAGGTCGATGATTCTCAGTGAGGAGAGTTCCATATAGCTTCCTGCATAAATTCATGCCTGAGGTTCTGGCAAATCTGTTTCTGTTCAAACAAGGGGCCATGTCTTAGCAAAGGCCAAATATAATCAATGCACTTCCAAGCAAAGCAGTGTTGAATGGCAGGATAATTGAAGTAAACATCTGGTGAGTGCGTGCACTCGGTGAGTCTTCACGTCTCCTAGGATCGATTTTCTAGCCTCTTTTCCAATTGTTATTAGTTCAGAGGTAGCTCAGGGTCTCCTGAAGGGACCTCTGACCCACCTACTCATTGCTCTTCTAGAATGTGCCTAAGGGCAGAGCAGTTTTCAAAATAGTGGCATCCACACTTAAGCTTTCTTTACAGACTCTGAACCACTTGTAAGTTCTGCCCTGAAGCTACTTACTGATCTTGATGAACCTTAGAAAACTCAAGGGTAGTTGTTAAGTTGGTGCCTAAGAAACTGCCTCTTCTACATGCCACAGGGATTTGCTTCAAGAATTAATAAATTCCACTTTGAACTACAATTTGACATTGGAGTTTTGGTCAGTCACTTGTGTTATAGGTTGACAAAAAGAATTCTGATTTAGTTTATGTGTTATAGTCTGTATGCCCTTCATTAGATTTGAAAATAACGTGCATGCTCTAAGACGTCTTCTCCAAATATCCAGGATTCTATCCGTGCCTCTCTTTCATTACCCTTCATGAATCAGGGCATCTCTCTGTTATGTGGGTCACATTTAAAGCATCTTTCAGAAGTCTTTGACTTCTGTGGTATGCAGCATTTATAAATGTTATGCTCTCAAAACATCATGAATAATTTTACAGTCCTGTAGCATCACCTATAAAAGACTGTTTCGTGGTGGAGCCATGATAGTAATAGGTGTGTTTCCAGTTTTCACAATCAAATGGACTTTCTACTAGGAACTATTGCAAACGTCAGGGAAACCATGGTATTTTAATTGACAATTAAAAGCATTAGAATTCAATTCTGACTATGGATTTGTCACTTAAGTTATGGCAACGGGAAGGTAATGTTCACGATTGCAGATGTCTGTAGGAGGCTCTCTCTTTCTGGACATGGATTAAAACTTGATATTTATTTTTCTTATCATTTATTACTTTTCTAGATTAGGAACTTTTTCTTTCAAAGGGATTCTTTTTCATACTTTTTTCAAATATGTTTTTATTGATTTCAGAAAGAGGAAGGGAGAGGTAGAGAGGTTTAGAAACATTAGTAACAAGAGAGAATCATTGATTGGCTGCCTCTTACACATTACACATCCACTATTGGGGATCAAGCCCACAACCTGGGCATGTGCCCTGACTGGGAATTGAACCATGACTTCCCAGTTCATAGGTCGTCAATGTTCAACCACCGAGCAACACCAGCCAGGCTATTAATACTTACCAATATTTTAAAGGTTTTTTCCCCCAAAGACTTAGTATTCTACAGACTTAAAAGGATGTTGTTTTAGATATAAAATGAAATAGTGTTGTACAATTTATGTTAGAAATAAGAAAGATTTTTCTAGGTCTGATGATTGGTCTTTAACCTCCCTATGGCTGTGGTTTTAATGTAGAATCATATGGTCACTTCTGCCATCAGAATAAATCTATTCATAAGTGGTACCCTTATAATGATGTATGTGATACACACATGAGGTTGCTACTCTTCAATCACCATAGACAAACCATTTTGTTTTACTATGAAACTAACCACGGTGTAGTAAGATATATATATATGAGAACACTGGTAACATCAGGATTGTCACCATAATCTGATTATCATTATCTTAACTATTGTGGTCTAACAATTATTAATATATCCTTAAAAAGAGCAAATAAGTACATTAGAAGATGTAAAAACTTGGGAATTTTAAAATCACCATGAAAAATAAGAATTTTCATTTACTGTTTCCTTCTTGCCTTCTTTCCATAATAACTATGTGTGTTGCCATGTGTGTGTGTGTGTGTGTGTGTGTGTGTGTGTGTGTGTTGTGTGTATAAAGTCTAAGTGTGAGATACAATGTTAGATCATTTGGATATACTGGTAGATAATACAACTTTAATAACTCAACCATTGTCCTCAAGGCTGTAGTGGAAATCAGGGATTACAGAATTGAAATTCTCAAATAACTCTGTAGTAAAATACCAGTTTTTAAAAAGTTTAGTGGGAGAACTCTTCTGTGTAAAATGCAGTGATTTTAATGAAAGAGTGATTAACTCTCTCAGAGGAGGTCAGAAAATGTGAAGCCTGAGCTGGTTTTCCTTGGGTGAAAAAAAATGGAATGGAGGCTTTCTAGGTAAAAGGAACAGCATGTGTCCAATTTGCAAAGTAATAAACCTGATGTTCAGGGATGTATACATGGATTGATATTGCTAAACTGTACTCTATAAAATGAGAAAGCCTAGTAGAAATATTACTGGAAAGCTATTTTATCTTCTAAGACATTGGGAGGGATGAAAATCATTGAAGTTCACATAGATAATCATATTTAATATATGCTGTCTATCTATCTGGCATTACATTGGTTGTTACAGTCCTTTAATTAAAGACTGAATTTCCCATGCCATGTTTTGTGTCTTATTTTGAGACTAATGCAAAGTGAATGAAATAAGAGAGATCTAGTGCTTCATTTATGTGGTGTTGCCTCATTTATTTCCATAGCATCTGTAATGGTGACTATAGCTGGTATAAAAAGGAGCCGCAAAGCCTCTTCAGAGAGAGAATAGCCTAGAAGAAATTGGTGTTCTAGAAAATGAATCCTGCCTCACTTACAACAATGATGGTCTACAGATTTGCATGCCTTATTTTTATAGTATCAGCACAAATGCGATGACTCTGGGTTGTATACAAAAATGACCATCAGTAGTAGAAGAGCTAGTTAAGAGTCGAGAGGGAGATTAATTTGGCCTACACTATGTCACATCAGTGTTAGTACAACATACTGTGCACGTATTATTCTTTTATTACTAGCTGCACCCTTCGGGTCTCTGTGTGAAGCATAGACCCAGTCTTATTTTCTCTCTAGAAACCCGAACAGTTTATTTTCTTTACTATAAACTTAATTACAAATTACTTACCTTAGTTTGTTTTAGGGTCCATCTGCTTGTTAAAGTGGCAACTGTTTGAAAGGAGGGACATCGTCTTGAGAGACAGGAGTATGGTGTTCTATCTGGCTCTGTAGTGTAGTGGTCAATGGTCCTGCATTTTGGGTCAGAGAAATTTGATTAGAATCCCAGCCTCCATCCCTGGAACCTCCTCTGTATAATGGAGCAGTGTGCTCCCCATGTGCATTCTGTCTTGCTTTACTTACTTGTCTTCCCATCGAGAGTGCAAGCTTCATGAGAACAGAAGCTAGACATGCAGTTGATGTCTCAGGTGCTTAGGGCACTGCATGGCAAACCACCCATTTTTAAATATCTGTGGGGTAAATGAATTAGCAGGCAGCATAGGCAGCTGCATAGGGTTTTTGGAAGGGTTAAACAAGTTTATGTCTTTAAAGCTGTTAGCCTCATGCCTGTGACAGTGTAGGCAATTTAATTTAAGAAAAAGTCATTTTATTTGATAGCTAATATTAAAACAGTTTTTATCGAACAACAGTTTTTAGCTCTGGCCTGTGTGGCTCAATTGGTTGGACATTGTCTTGTCTTGTGCAACAAAAGGTTTCAGGTTCAAATCTCGCTGTAAAAATCAATAAACTATTCTTAAAGAAAAACAATATTTAATCACTTTTGTCCAAGTCTTTTTGTGTGCATATGTTTCCATTTCTCTTGGGTTAATATCCAATATGAAGTGGGGTTAGTGTGTGTTGGTGGAGATACATATGTTTAACTTGGTAAGAAACTGCCCAAGTCTTCTTCAAAGTGGTCATTTCATTTTACACTCCCACCAGCAGTGGATGGAAATGTGGTTTGATCTGCATTCTTGCCAACCGTTCGTTGGTGTTCTTTATAAATTTAGCCATGCTCGTGGGGGTGTGGTGTTAACTCATTGTGGTTTTAATATGCATTTTCTCCGCTGACTAATGCTGTTGTGCAATTTTTCATATGACCAGTTGGCATATATTCTTTTAAGAAGTGTCTGTTTTAGTCTTTTGCTCATTTTTAATTGGGTTGTTTGTCATTTTATTATTAAGTTGTAGCAGTTATGTACACATTCTGGGCACAGTACCTTATGACGTGTGTGTGTGTGTGTGTGTGTGTGTGTGTGTGTGTGATTTGCCTATCTGTGGTTTGCCTATTCATTTTCATAACAAACATTTCCACTCTCAGTAGTTTTCTTTCAAAATAATTTTAGATTTACAAAGAAGTTGCAAAGATGGTACAAAGTTCCCAAATATCCTTTTCCTTGCTTCCTCTGTTATTAACATGTTACATAACATTTTCAAAACTTAGAAATTCACTTTGGTAATGTTAACATAAAAAAAACAACATTGAAACCTGTAAAGAATTTTTGTGAGTTTATTTGAGCCAAATTGTCGACATATGCTGGGAAGAAGAACCCCGAGGAATTGAGATAATGGCATTTGTATTTATACGTTGCCATCAAAGGAGGGACATAGGTGGGTTACATGAAATTCATCGGTGATATATTAAGAAGGTGGGATAAAGTAAAGCTGGGAAACCCCTGGGATTGGGTAAAAGGTGAAATGATAGCCACATACTTAGGTGGGTACAGGGATAATCAACATGATAATGAAGGAATTTGTGGAATCTGTCCTGGGCCCACCACATAGGGTTGTGCCCCAGGGGCTCCAGAAAAAGGAAGTTACAAGTTACCCAGACATTTCTAGGGTATGTTACCATAGATGGAAAAAGACAGATAGGCTCAGTTAAGGTAAAAGTTGACCTTGTCAATAAAGATACTAGCCCAGGATGTAACTGCCCACCATAACTATGTTTAAAGTTTAATGTCAGACCATCCTTTGTGGTTAGTTTAGGTCTGTGAGTTTGCAAGGCCGCCATGAGCTTCTCAGGTCAGCATGTGGCCCCTTTAGTCCACAGTACAACAGTATTAAATTTCCTAGTGTTTTTACCAGGGAGCTTTATGGTTGCTGCTTTTATGTTTAGGTCTATGATTCAACTTTAATTAATATTGTCTTATGGGTTGAGGTAGGGAATCAAGGTGGGATTTTTTTTAATGGGTAACTAGTTTTTCAACATTATTTGGTATTTGTCTGAACAACCAACCCTCTCCTATTGTATTGCTTTTACTCCTTTGTTAAAAGTTAAAATATGTAACCTGGGCCTATTGCTGCATTCTAGTCTTTTCCATTATTTGTCTCTTAAGAAAATGTTATCTTGATTACTGTAGCTTTACTTGAGAGGCCCATAAACTATTTTAAGGGGGAAAATAGTAAGAATTTTAGCTTTGCAGGCTATCGGGTCTCTTAAATTTCTCAGCTCGGTTATAGAATGGCAGCAGCCACACGTACCACTTACGTGAATGTTTGTGGCTATGTTCCACTAAATCTTTACGTACAAGCTAGCCTACAACCTGTGGGCAATTTTTTGCTGATTCCTGCTTTAGAGTAAGACTTCAAATCAGGTAATGTAAGTTCTCCAATTTGGTTCTTCTTTTTCTTAATTGTTTTGGTTATTCTAGGCCCTTTGTAGATTCATATAAGTTGTGGAAAAAACATATCAATTTCTGGGAGCAAAAAACCTCTGGAATACTTAGTTTCATTGCACTGAACTTATAGATCAATCTGGGGAGAATTGACACCTTAACCATATTGTGACTTCCAATCCATGTGCATGATATAGTTCTTCATTTATTTAGATCTTCTATAATTTATCTCATGAATGTTTATGTCCAGGTACTGCACAAGATTTGTTAAAGTGTTCCCTAAGTATTTTGTGTTTTTCATGTTTTTATACATGTTCTTAATGTTTTTAATTTATTTTTCCTGTTGTACCATTGTTAACCCTGCTTTCTGGGAACTTATCTAAATTCCCTGATCAACCTCAGTACTTTTGTTTGTAGGAGCTTTAGGATTTTCCAAGGCTTTCTTTATTGCTGTGATTAACATCTAATTTAATTCTGTTGCTATCAGAGAACATTATATATGACATCATTCCTTATAAAATTTAGAAACACTGAATATTCTGGGTTTATACTAGTAACTAGTCTATGTGCACTAGAGAATTATATGCTTCTCTATCTATAAATATTAATTGGGTTAGTTGGCTTTAGAGTCACTCACACTTTCTTTGATTTTTTTTTGATCTACCTTATCTATTAACCACATAGAGAAGGTTGTTAAAATTTCCAACACTAGTTGTGGATTTTCTGTGATTCTCCCTTTAGACCTATCACTGTTTACTTCATGTATTTCAAAGCTATGCAATTAGATGAATACGCATTGTGTGTTGTCTTTTTGATAAATTGATGCTGTGATTAGTGTGACATTTCCTAGTTATGTTGAGTCAGATTCCTTGTCGAGATTTTTAATTTGTCCATTTTCAATGTAGTCACCCCAGGGTTTTTGTTTGTTTGGTTTAGAGGCTGAACCCTAAGCAACGGCCTCTTTGAATCTCCCCCACATGATGAGGGGGTCCCTGAAGTCTCTGTTCTCTGGCTTGTTGGATGCTTATTGGACCAAAAAGAAAAAAATTAATTTGTTCATCCTATTTTATATTCTGATTTAGATAATATTTTTCCATCAATATATAGAAATTACACATAGGTTTTCATAACATGACGGAAATATAAATACTTTTAGATTATACATAATAGTTTATATATATAAAAGCCTAAGTGACTGAACAACCGAAACAACCGGTCGCCATGATGTGCACTAACCACCAGGGGCAGACACTCAAGCTGCCCCTCGTAGTCAGTGCACTCGCACAGTGGGAGTGCTGCTCAGCTAACCAACCTGTCCTGGCCAACCAGCCCGGCAGCAGCCACTCACTTTCTCAGTAGTCCTACAGGTCCAATCTCTAGACACGGGCTGGATAACAATGGACCAACGCCACCAGCATGATCCTGATAGTGCTGCCTGCCTCCTGGGAGTTGGCCTGGGCACTGCTACTGCTTCCCCTCCCTAGATGCTCAGCAAGGAAAAAACAATATAAAAGTAGCTGCCAGGTGGCTCCTGACAGCCAGTGTGAATGTCAGTGGGAGGAATCTGGATCCCAGGCTGGCAAGGGTGTCCCACTGCCCATCCAGAGGGCTGATCGTTTCCCCATATCTCCCCCCCCCCCCCACTTGTGCAGGAATTCGTGCACCAGGCCTCTAGTATAATACCATTTATGTTAACTTACAAGCATATTTACATATAAGAATAAAATTATATAAAATACAAATATAAAACAATTACAATTCTTTAAAATATGTACAATAATTTATTTAACACATTCTTTTTCATATTATGTATACATTTTATATGTGAATATAAAATCATTTTAACAATGACATAAAATTTCATTGTTAAGGTAGTTAATCTATCACTCCAACTTTCATTTAGTTATAGAGAGAAGAAATAGATAAATATATACCGTATTTGCCAGCGTATAAGACGATTTTTTGGCCCTGAAAAATACATATTTGCTGGCGTATAAGACAACTGGGCGTATAAGACGACCCCCTAACATTTCCACTAAAAATACAGAGTTTGTTATATACTCGCCGTATAAGACTACCCCCCACTTGGAGGCATATTTTTCAGGGCCAAAAAATCATCTTATACACCGGCAAATATGGTACATTTACATACAGATCCATGCCCACCACTCCTAAAAGGTAATGTCAATGTCAAGTAAATTTTACTAGGTTATTCTTGGAAAATAAACTACTAGCTATCTGTGTAATATTGAGTATGTGTAGCAGTAACTTAAGACTAAACACTTAAGCTTATAGGTCTCTCAAACTCTGTCATTAACATTAAAAAATAAAAGCATAATTAGATCACTATCTTTTAAGTTGTCAAAAGGAAAAGTAGCACATTTTAACATTTTGAAAATAAAGTATTCAAAAGGCTATTGCAGTTTAAAATGGATAATGGAAAATTACAACTGTCTATTTAAAGATTTGTAGTTAAAAGGTAATTAATTCTACCTTGCTACAGGCAAATTATTTCCTCCTCGTTTGAATTCCACCCAGATCACTTTTTTAGTCTCTTCTTTCTTCCTTCCTTTCTTCTTCTTCTTCTTCTTCTTCTTCTTCTTCTTCTTCTTCTTCTTCTTCTTCTTCTTCTTCTTCTTCTTCTTCTTTTTCTTCTTCTTCTCCTCCTCCTCCTCCTCCTCCTCCTCTTCCTCCTCCTCTTCCTCCTCCTCTTCCTCCTCCTCTTCTTCTTCTTCTTCTTCTTCTTCTTCTTCTTCTTCTTCTTCTTCTTCTTCTTCTTCTAACAAAGAGTTGGAATAAAGATTTTTGTAAGGCAGCTCAGGCTTCTTTTGAAAGGTAAACCGCATACATGCGCATAGCTCTTTGTATTTTCTCCTTGACTTGAGGATAGTTGTATAATTTAGCCAATGGTGTTTCTTTTTAAATATGTTTTTATTGATTTCAAAGAGTAAGGGAGAGACAAATTGAAACATTAATGATGAGAATCATTGATTGTCTGCCTCCTCCACATCCCCTACTGGAGATCAAGCCCCCAGCCTGGGTATGTGCCCTTGACCAGAACTGAATCCAGGACCCTTCTTTCCTCAGGCCGATGCTCTGTCCACTGAACCAAACTGACCACAGCTGTATGTATATATATATATATATATATATATATATATATATATATATATGTGTGTGTGTGTGTATATATATATATATATATATATATATATATATATATAAACAACAACAACAATAAAACACTTATTCAGGAACTTTAAGGGATTTCACTAAATATTGAAAATTTGTTATTTAAAACATTCCATGTACTAGATGATACATATTCATTTTAAAATAAATATATCAGGAAAAAATAATAGTGTGAGTTTAAAAGATTTGGGGAAATTTTGTGATCTTTTTTAATAACTTTGGAAACATCTTTTAATTATATAAAACCTGAACTAGGAAAGCATTGATCAGTAGGCTCCTTTGAATTAAATGGATTTTTACTTCACATTGAAAATAATATTGTACACATGGTTCTATGATTATTGAAAACTTAAAGGAGACCCATGCTGGTAGCTTGATGTCATTCAAAGGGGCTTATTAAGTACGAGAAGGTAGAAGAAAAGAAATCAATAACAATATCAGCAACAAAACACAAGCAAATAAAAATGTCCATTCACCAACTCCTCATTAAATATTACCCAAAATAATGTCACTTTATATACACTTACTAGTTAATCCCCACAACAATCCTATGGTGTTCATTTTACAAAGGGATCCCCATTTACCAGATCCCTAAGTCAAATGTTCTTTCTATTATTCCACATTGACTTCAAGGTCATTCACTCCAGCCCCTTAGTTTTATACTATGAAAAAGAAAGTAAAAAAGAAGAGAAGGGGAGGGGAGGGAGGAAAGGGGAGGGAAGAGAAGGGAAGGGAAGATAGAGGGAAAAAAGGAAGAAAGGAAGGAAGGAAGGAAGGAAGGAAGGAAGGAAGGAAGGAAGGAAGGAAGGAAGGAAGGAAGACAAGAAGGAAGGGAGGAAGGAAAAGAAAAGAAAAAACTCACAAAAACAAAGTCCCAGAAAGATAGGGATATAAGGACTTGTATGCATTCATGTAAGCATAACCAATAAACACAGACACTAGGTGGATGAGGGCATTTTCGGGGGGGGGGGACTGGGGAGAGGTCAATGGGGGAAAATGGAGACATATGTGATATATCTTAATACAATAAAGAATTTTAAAAAGATGGGGATATTTAGTTTATGTAAGTAAGTGGCAGGTTGATATTCAATTCGCAGCTTCCCCAGTGCTTTCCCTGTAACAGACACAGCAATATTATCTGCTATCTGCAGATGGATAGCCTTCATCTTAGGAAATGAACTTGGGGAGAATTTACATATTTAATTTTTTTTTAATATGCAAACCTTTGTACTCACAAAACCCTGGGGACTTTCTACCACTTGCCTTGTTTTATTGTTCTGCATGACTTCTTTTTTTAATCACTCTCCTAGCCCTTAGCTTAGGATTTGAACCATGAAATCAATTTCCCTCTGAGTGTAAAGAGCTGTAAGAGATAGTACTTTAAAAATATATATATTAATAGAGATAAGCAAGGCAATTAGTGTGTTTTCATATTCACCATGATTTGTCTCCCTCCTTCTCCACTCTAGAAATAAGACAAACAACTTAACTTTTTCCATGCTTCTTTTTTATCCAAAATATCCAGTGGTCATTGTGATAAATGGCTTGAAATATTCCTTCGATGCTTCTTGTAGTGTTAGAAAAATTATACATTAATATTGTTTAGTTGATTGTTTTCAAAATGCTACATAGTCATTAAAAGGCCTGGTGTTGGTAGTATTTGCAGAGGTACTGGTGATTCTATTATTTAGAGATAGTCACAATCCATATATTTTATTAATTTCAACTCTCCACTGGAATCTTAAACTCTGGGATAATTAGGAGAAAGGCCATGATCTTTCAGAGTTTACAGTGTCTCATAGAGGATTAAGTAGCTTTGTTCCCCCTTATTCTACAGATGAAGAAATGAGCCTCAATTGGAATAATTTGCTCAGGGTCACTCTGACTGCTGGTTTAATGCATACCTCGTGGGCTCTTAATGTAATTCAATTTTTTAAAATCCTTGCTCATTTGTTCCCTGTGTTCAAAATGAGATTCTCTTTGCCTTGTGTGTTGCACCTATTATTGGTAGTCATTTGGGCCTCGGGAAGTGGTGCATGTTTTGTCTCTCAAATAAGAGAGCTGACCTCTTAGTCTTCTGTTTAGAATTACGTTGGAAAGAATAGTGATTGGTAAGCTAGTATTGGAGAAAGGGATTACTGTGTAGTCTTTGAAAAAGGGTGCCTTTCAGAAGAACCTGATGGATTACTGACCTTGATTTGCTGAGTGGGATTTATTAGTTTTTCAAACAAAACTTAAGGTTATTGCAGCTCCACAGTACCAAAGCCAATAGAAATACAGGGATGTGATATTTTTGGTTCTGAACTTATTTTAAAGCAAGCAATGACATTGGTGCTATTTTAAGTATGGCTAGAAGAAATTAAATAAAACAAAATAATTTAAATCCGTCTTAACTCTTCGTTAAAGGAAGAGCAGTGAGTCCTCAAAGACACCGAGAGTTAACATAATACATTTATGTGACACACACACTCTTTGCTATTTGAAGATGTAAAAGGATCAGTTATGATGTATTTTAAGGCATCCATTTCAGTCTTCCTTTTCCTATATCCTTATCCTTTGCATCTGTCACACAAAAGAAAATGCTCAGATATTCATGCAAAGCCTCCTAAACTTCACGGTCAGGTCAAATCAGTATTTCCCATAGGCAATGAAGTAGAATTTTCATGACTGCACTACTTTGCATATCTTTTCAAAGAAAAGTAGAGCTGAAACATTGCGGACCTACCTCTTGACTTACAAAAGTGTATTATTTCCCAACGTTTCTCTAAGAAACATCCCAATATCTCATACTGAAGACAGTCAAGAAATCCTTAAATAATCCTTCAATTAGACCAAGAGATCCAAGTAAAGGAAATATTCTCCAAGAGTGATACAGTCCAGGGACCGCTGCCCTCCAAAAACAAAAGCAGAACTACTGGAGGCTTCCTAAATCAAGACCAGCTGGAGGGCAGGCCAGCAGCCCCGTCGGCCAAGGAGCAAAATAAGTGACCTTCCATGACAAAACTCAGCTCGTGTGATGTAGAGAGAGAAGCAGAGCTGTTGGGGACAAAGGGCTTTTGCGACCAGAATGCTGTGTTGATATTATTGTCTTGATTATACAATCTCATAGTCCAGGCTTTAAAGGTCGTCAGCGTCGCGGACTGGCTGCCTTCTGCCCCGACTTGCTGGGAAACTGTAGTCATTGTTTAACAAAGAAAAAGGCAGCACCCCTGAACTTGAGTTCCTGTGGAACTGCATGATTAGGACCCGCTGGTTTCAGATTAGATTCTGCCCATGAGATCCAGCACTTCAGCAGTCTTCATGCCTGGGCTCAGGGCTGCTCTCTGCCAGGCTGGTGCTTGCTCATGGCCACCACTGCCCCTGGGGCCGTGCCCTTCAGCTTCAGTCTTCTCTAAGCCTCAGCCATCAGGGCTTGAGAGAGGTTTGCCAGACGCTGAGCGAATTATTGCTAAGATTCCCTGCTGCCTTATGCACTTAAAAAAGGAAGATAATCGTATAAAAAAATCTTCCTTGAGCTTGAAGCATTTTTTTTTTAAATCTAAAGCTTAACAGAGGGACTCGTGGAGTGAGAGTTCACCCTGGGGGCGGATCGATAACTCTGAGCTCAGTTTCTAAGGATTTCATACATATGATTCAAAAATTCCACCGTGGGGAGTGTCTCTCCTCACATGTTGGGTATTATTGGGTTATTCGCTTTTTTTAATTGAAAAAAAAAAAAACCTAAAGGCAGCTGAGAGGAGCCTGGGTTTTATGGGAGGAAAGCACAGCTATTATTGTGTAATAGCTATATCCAATATAATAATGCATATAAACTGTTCCCTCAAGGAATATTTTGCCACATGTGTACAAATGTAATGTTTAAGAATGCTCCTTGCAAAGTAATCAGGTTAGTAGAAAAAAACTGTACAGAAGAAAAAAAAAAAACTACATGAATCAGTAAGAATATTGGTCTTTCTTTAAAATTGAGGAGAATCCTTTGTAGACATTACCAAACAACTTAAATGCATGCATATAGGCATAACCAATAGACACAGACAGTAGCAGGCAGAGGGCCTCTGGTGAGGGGTAGGAGTGTGGAAAAAGGAGACATAGGTAATACTTTCAACAATAAAGAATTAAAAAATAAAATAAAAATGATATATTTCAAATTTAAAATGTTACAAAAAATATGCATAACATAGGTATATAAAATTTTATGTTTATATTTCTTTTCTGGATGATTATACAAGTCATTTAACAGTGGCTATTTCTAGGTGGTGGGTTATGTTTTCTTATTTTCTCCTTCATTTTTCCCCTGTAATCTCTAGTTTTTCTAGAATTGTTATGTCTTATTTTAACAAGAAAAACAAATCTATTTTCACTTTGAGAAAATTAATCTTATCTGGAGACAAAATAAATTGGAAAATTAATGTGTACGAAGCTGCTGTAGACCTTACACTCGTTTGGGAATCTTGAGGCAGTTTGGCAGCCAGTCCCGAATGGCCTGTCAGCCTTGGAACAGAGAGTGTGGGAGGTGCCTCGCTCCCTGGCTAACAGCCCTCTTCTCACCCCTGCTTCCCAGTGTGGGATGTGGCATCCGCGCCATCCAGTGAGGGGTGGAAATGGGGTGTCCTCCTTGACTATAGGAAGTGTCCTGTGAAGATTCAGTGCAGTGGATCAGAGGGAGCGTATGGAACTTCTCTGCTTCAATTTATTTTCGTTTTCCATCTCAACACAGAAAACATAGGGGCTGAAACCATGACCTGCCTTTCTTGTGAGCCGCCAGCTCCTGAGGAGGCCTCACTCTGTCTTTGTTGAGTGGCTCATTTCCTTGCGAGGTGTGTCCCAGACTGCATTTCTGGTTCAGCTAATAACATGGTTGAAACTCCACTAAAACCTACAGAAATCTTCCTTTTCTGGTTACAATTTTAATCATTGAGCTTGACTACCATTCAGCCTCTGGAGTATAGAATTCACTATTTTGAGATGACATTTACTTTCTCAAGGGTACCTTAATATAGCAGAAATTCGGGGTGATTCAGGGCAACTGTCTTCAGATTTCTATCCAGAATAATAAACGGTAAAAAAAAAAAATACGTCAAAATGAGTTTTAAAACAGAAACTTAAAAAAAAAAAGTTCTAATGGCATTAAATCTTTCATTGGTCTTCAATTGTTTCTATAAAAATCCCTTTTCCCTTTTTAATAGTATTTTGTTATGGAATACTAATTGATCTTTCTATATTTTTATTTTTGATCAGATCTATAGGATTCAAACTACTATGAATATTATAGTTAATAGATAATTCTCATGAGCATATGTGGTAGAACTTAATCAAGAACATTTCCCTATAATAGTGTTCAATTAATCTAACATTAAATCACACAAAGCACAGTGATACTTGTGAATTAGATTTTAAAGTATTTAGATTACAATTTTAGGAGTGGCTGCATGTTAACTTGTGACAGCAATAACAACAGCAAGGACTTTAAACATGTAAAACTTTGTAGTCAGTTGAAATGTTAAATGTCAAACTAATGGGAGAGGGTTAAGAAAGCTAGAATCAATGAAAAGGACTTTTTATACAATATTTTTCTAAGTTTTTATTACTCATATACTTAGGTTCTGGTTAATGATTATTCTCTCTCTCTCTCTCTCTCTCTCTCTCTCTCTCTCTTTCTCTCTTTCTGTCTCTCAGATGAATCATGAGAAATGGCTATGGGATTTTTTTTATTAACTTGAATTTTTCTTTAAGTAGAGTTTTAAAAGAAACAAAGGCATAAAGTAGCATTTCAGGTTTGCAAATGCATAATTTCCTGGTAACTTTTAATAACAATATATACCATCTAGAGAAATCTTGAGTGGACTATATGGTGCAAAATTTGACTTCATATTTAATGCTTCTCCACATAAAATAGCAGTACATTTACTCTTTGCAATTCAGGAAATATAGGAAAATATTTTCAATTCTCAGTCATCTCATACATACACACCCATGCATGCATACCCACGCAAACATACATATCAGCAACTATATCCCCACAGTTTTTTAATTGTTAAGGCACATTGGTGTGTCTAACCATGGGTCAACTCATTTAGATAATATACGGTTTTACTTTATACCATGGTTCACTTTTCTTATCGGAACCAGGGCCGTAGAAGTGAAATTAAGTCAATTCTCAGAATCTCTCCTTATATATGAATGCATAATTAAGTAGGTAATTCCCACATGCTTCTTTTTTTTGTCATCAAATGTAGCTAGTCATAGAAGAGCATGTAACAATCTGGTCATTAATATTATTTTTCTTATATACTTCTGATTACATTATAGACTCATTGAAAGAGATCTTCTCCTAAAATTGTTTTAGTAATGTGATTAAGCAAGTGCTCAATATGTGATCACTGGATGAATGGAAAACAGAAAATAGATATCTATTGTATAAAAGAGCCACATAGCAAGATATATTGCTATCATTTATTTGTTAATTTACTCTGTTTTTATTTGAAAGGTACATAATGAACATGTTTTAAAGCACCAAACATAATTTTTTTTTAGTTCATAACAGTCTTTATTACTTCCAAAGTCTAACTCTTTATTAATTTTTATTAACTTCTTGGCTTTTCTAGACATTTGAGTTTGAGATTTTATTAGAGACTATTGACCTGGTGCACAAATCTGTGCACATTGAAAGGAAATTAATTAAAAAATATTTTAATTTTGCTATTTGCCCTTTCTCTATAATAGAAGTGTTAACCAAATTCACAAACAACAATGACAAATGGGAACACACACGTGCAATTGGTGCCAGCAAGAGCTTTATATGTATCACACTTCTGTGAATCAACTTAGCCTTTTATAAATATAGAATAAACTTGTCTAATTAGACCTGATTTCTGGTCTAGCTAAACCTTTTCCAGCCCATTTAGGCACTCCAACTTCTTTTTTAGGTAATTGTTAGCAACATAGGAGTAAATATCAAGATGAAACACATTATTATTGTAGATCATGCAGGGAGAACAAAGGGTAAAATATTTAACTGCAGCAGTGTTTGACTATATTCTGTGCAGTGAGAAAACCTGAAGTCATTTTCAAGATCCACCATTTCTTACTTGTTTTCAGTTGGGTCAAGTTTCTAAGCTTTCTAAATATCCGTTTTTAAGTTAATGAAAAGAAAATAGGATTCCATTGAGTCTCCTCTTTACCTACTTCAGGACTTCTGTGAGGATCAAATGACATGAGACATGGGAAAAAGCTTCACAGGCA
This sequence comes from Vespertilio murinus, assembly GCA_963924515.1. Lineage (NCBI taxonomy): Eukaryota > Metazoa > Chordata > Mammalia > Chiroptera > Vespertilionidae > Vespertilio > Vespertilio murinus. The sequence continues at coordinate 12,008,099 of OZ004708.1, forward strand.
TTTGGTTAAAGTGTGAAATGTTTCCACCTGGCTATAAAGTAAGTCGTGTTCCTGGGCTGAAGAAACTGCAAGGAGACTAGTCGCTAAGGAGAGGAAGACTGGCATTGCTATGTAACATCATAGAGACCATTTCTAGGCTGTGGGCCACAAATTTTACACCTTGGGGTCTTGGCAATGTTGGCTGTAATTTGGTAGGCTGTTGCTCTGGGGTGGTGGTGGGCCTGTGTCCCACTTAGGGGAAGCCAAGTGTTGCTTTGTGGCACCAGGTCCATGGTGCAGTTTCTCTGTAAATGGCCAGTGCACATCATAGCAGTGCCTGTGCTGAGTGTCTGCCCCCACATGGTCAATGCGCATCATAGCAACCTGTTGGATGAGCAAAGGGAGAGTTAGCATATTAGCCCTCTATATATATATATATATATATATATATATATATATATATATATATATAATTTCTTATTGTGACTATAGACATATATTTCACAGTGAATTTAGAGAAACATACCATATTATGTAATGTTTTATGACCCAATAATCCTTCAACATTAGAAAGTATATTAGTGCAGTTCAGTGTACTAATAGAGTAAAGGCAAAATATATTATCATCCTTATAGATGCTAAAAAGTAATAGTAGTTCATTAAGTTGGTCAGATACCACATAAATATATAAAAATTGGTAGCTTTCCACTGTCTCAGTAATCATCCATTAAAATGTGATAGAAATATTCATTGAAATATACACAGTTATTTATGAAAAGAAGAACAAAGCTGAATGTGAATAATTTTACAAAAACACATTTTCTTGGAGACATGTTATAAATACCTCAGTTCTCCCCAATTGATGTGAAAATACAAAATTGCCATCAAAATTGCAATGGAATTTCTTAAAAGTGAGAATGAGTCTTTCATCTCAGAGAATAAATTTCTGAATTAAGTAGATTAATGAAACTTAGTATATGAAAAATGGCATTTCAAATTAGTGGGGAAAAGGATGAAATACCTAAAATGATTAATGGTTATATTATAAAATGTGGAATTAATAAAAAAGATTTTTTTCAGAATCTGGGCAGGGAAAACCACTTAGAACTAAGTGTTATTATCTATACTGTGTAAGCATTTAATTTTTACCAATAAGGAAAAAATAGAAAAATGAGAAGAGACATTAATGTCAAATTAATATATGAAATATTCCTCAGTCTCAGTAATTATTAAGGGAATGATAAATTAAAGTAATAAAGAGATATTACCTTATTTTTGGAAGACATTAAAATATCATTAGTATTCTAAACAATTCAAAATATTTGATGCTGGCTATTTGGCGGTATCTATCAAAATAAAAAAAAATCAGCATTCTTACTGCAATGATATTTGTTTCAGAATTATTTGTAACAGGAAAAAAACAACATTGAAAGCAACATAAAAGTACCTCAATGAGGGAATGAATATATAAATTTTTGTAAGCCAGTACAATAAAACAGTATGTAGAAATAAAAGAATAAGGTAAATTTACATGTACTCATTTGAAAGATATCTTGATATATCATAAGTGAAAAGACAAACATGTCTAGTGTGATTCCATTAGACCCAGACCAAGTTGTGTGCAGTGGCTGCGTGTGGGGCGTGGGTGTAAAATTGATGGAGAAATAACATTTCCTTTTTACATTATGCACTTAAAAAAGAAAAAGAAAAGGAAACGAATGCAAAGTCCTATCCATAAAAGGAAAGGAACGCAAAGTCCTATCCATATGGAACATACATGGATTGCAGCAAAGTAGGATGAGTAACAGGAAAACCTATTAGAAGGCTGTCTGCCTTAATCCAAGAAGTAGATGATCATTTATAGACTAGGGATCCAAATGAGGGAAAGGGGTTGGTTCTGCGGATAATTAGAATGTAGGATCACCATGATTGGATAGGAAGGGAGAGACAGAGAAAGGACTAACACCTTGAGACTAATTTTTTAATTAGTAAATTAAGACCCATTTCCTGGATTATAGATATAATGGACGTATTTGGAGAATTTTGCTACCATGTGTTAAAATTAAGTGCAAGCAAATTTTACTTTTAAGTTCTGAAACAAGAATGACTTATTTCCTGAGATCTTGGACTGAAGGTGTTAGGTTGTTCCTTAAACATGATTGAAATATGGGTGTGTAATCGGAGTTCACAAACATGCTATACTTTTTTACCCCTATTTGGAACATTGACTTAGTTATTAATCTATTTTTGCATCTGAGTTAGACAGAATTCTCAATAGAGAATTTTCCAGGCAAACCTCTCTTACTATTACAATGAAGAACTCTTGGAAGGCTAGTCACCCTTCTTTGTTTTGAAGATTCTGAAAGGGATGCTGCCCACTACAGCACTGGGCAAATGTCCGTCAAACATGGACAGGGCAGCTTCTGAAGAGGGATATTCAAACGGGGGAGGGACATACGGCTTATGATACAATTAAGAAGCTTCTCAGAAGTGCAATGAAATGCTAGCTTGAAGAAAAATTGCTTTCAGGTGAAGGGATTATGAAGTACAAACTGGTAGTTACAAAATAGTCATGCGGATGTAAAGTAGAGCACAGGGATATAGTCAATAATATTGTAATAACTATGTATCATGCTAAGTGAGTACCGAAAATATCAGGGGGAACACTTTGTAAAGTATATGTTTGCATAATCACTAGGCTGCACACCTGGAACTCATACAAAAATATTTAATGTAAACTAATTGAAAAATGAAATTTAAATAAAGACAGTGAAGTAATTGTTTCTAAGTTGCTTTTAGACTTAGCATGGAGAACCTAAGACAATCTCGGATAATTTATTTCTGAAATCCATAGTCATAGGCACTGCAATGGCGACACAACTGAACACACTACAGCTGGCGTGAACATATCCCACCCACCCCCAAACCACTGAAAACATTTATTTTTGAGACAGGTTTCTTTGTCCCCCTGAAATCTAGCAATCACCTTCCTGCTTAAAGCACAAACATTGGATTTTTCTCACCTACTACAAAAAAAGCATTTTCCTAGCTGCTGCCCTAAAATTTGTGTTTGATTGAGTTTAGAGCTTAAATCTATAAGAACAGTTCAGTCTCATACCGAGAAGGAGCTATGGTGTTATAACCAACAAGTGGAGAGCTTTTAATAAGCCTCAGGCTCAACATTTAGGGGAGCATTTTTTTTTTCCTTTTTGAAGGACAGCTCCTTGACTACATAAATCCTTCAATGCAGTTTGTTCAATGTCACGTGGAGGGGAAAAACCTGTATGGTAGCTTCAGTAATGCCCAAGCATATGATCTGATACATATTTCTCAATGTAACTCATGTTAGTGATTTCACTTTGATGCTGTGCCAGTGAAAACTTCAGTTCTTTTGTCAAACTGCCTGGAAACGATCTCAGCTTCTCCCATTTCCTGTGTGTGCGACTTTGACACATTTACTTACCCTGTCTGTACTTTGGTTTCCTCCTATGTAAGAAAAGAAGAGAGTGATTGATCATATCCTCCTTCTAGGGTAGCTCTGAAGAATAAATTCTGATAACTATGGAAATTTCCTGGCCCAGAATGTGTGCTTCATAAACTTTACCTATTATTATATGCCTCCTGTACATTGTCTTTTTCATGAGTTGCTAATCTATATATATATAAAAGGCTAAGCAACCAGCCAACTGGCTGACCAGCCAGTAGCTATGACACACACTGACCACCAGGGGACAGATGCTCAATGCAGGAGCTGCTGAGCTGTGGTGACTTGGCAGCGGAGGTCCTCAGGTGATGCACCCCAGTAGGAGAGAGAAGAGAGCTCAATTCTTTGCAGGGCCCTGTGATTCCACCTTTGGTCATGGGTTAGGTTGTTGCTTGGGCACTATCAGCCTCAAGTGTGGTTTACTGGTGAGCTTCAGCACAGCCCCATGTGCTGCTGGCTGGAGTGGGACTGTGGGAGGTTGACTCCAGGACATGTTCAGCCTGTCTAGCCCAGTCCCACCTTGCCATCCACATTCTAATTTCCTTTCAATGTGCACAAATCCGTGCACTGGGCCACTAGTATATATATAATTTTGAAGAGCATTCTATATTAGTATTGTTACAAAATATAGAGTTTTCTGCAAAACTTGGCTGATGTTCTCTGCAGGGGAGAAACTGTGATTACTTCACAGCTTTGTTCCTCAGCAGCCATCCATCTCCACCACTAATCGGCTGTTAATTTGAAGAACAGCCTTTTCATTACAGTCCAGGCTTCCGACCATCAGATGATCAGCTTGAATTTCAGTACATCTTGCATTTCCTTAGGAGATATTTCTGGTCTCTAATAATATGTTAATCTTTGACACATAATCTAAGTAGAGGCACTTAACATAATAGTAAAAAATAATAATTATCCTTGCAATACAATCATGAACAGAATTCGGATTCATGAGTTGGCTAAGTGCTTTTTCCCATCTAGGAATAATATCTGCTGCCTATCAGCTTGACGTCCTTCTATACCTTTATAAATATTTTGTTTTAAGGAGATACTACACAAAATTAGTAACGGTGCAACTTTTTTACTTTAGGCTGGAAAACAGTTTTTCTGGTGCCATGCATACCGAATGGATTAGATAAGAATTTAGAAGAGATGTTATCACTTGAGGGTAATAAAAACATAAGTATAATGTGAAAAAAATCAACCATTTTAACTACTGAAAGATTTCCTTAAAGCATTCTGTAATCAAAAGCCAATAATCATAAAATAGTAAGAGGCAATAACTTTCCTACACCAAGGATTTAATAAGTATCTCTCCAGCCATAAAACCATATTTATAAAGTCATTTCTCACACACAAAAATGTGGAGTTGAAGTGAGATAATGAGCCACAGGTAAAGAAGAATAACGACCACAAAGAGAAATAGTACATCCTTGCTAGGCAGAAGAGGATCGAAACTCACTGAGCCTAGAATGACACCCAGTGTGGAATCTGAGTGTGCATATCAGCATGGGCCTGGAAGGGTCGCTTGAAGCTGTTGGGGTCTTAAGGACCTAAGAACAAAGTGAAAAAACAAAACTGAGAAAAACCCCAGCCACTTACTTGTGCCTGGCCAGTGGGGATCTTCTGTCCTCTCTCTGGGGATCCCCACTTTCTGTGCAAACACCTGTGACCCGTGAAGCACTGTTTCTATTCCTAGAAGAAGCCATGGAGGAGGAAGAATGATTAATTTGTCCACCTTACTCAACTGGGCAGTTTTTCTTAAAGGTAAATGGGAAATGGTTATAGATTTAATGGAGGTGGCTATCCTGTCCTCTTCTGGTTCCTAGGGACTTTGTCATCCGTGCTACTGGATCATCTGGTTTGAGTTGTTGGTTTCAGTCTTAAGCAGTCAGCTCCCCTTTCCAAATCTTGGGAAGTAAAATTATAAGAATATAGGAATTAGGAATGTAGGCGTGGGTGAATTCTCTTTACCCATTTGTGATCCCCACCACTTGTACTACCATACATGCAGTGCTTACTGTAAAACAGGCACTAGGATAAATGTTTGCACACACTATTTTGTTTAATATTCATGACTACTCTCTCAATTGGTCCTAATGTTGCTGGCTTATAGATAGGAAACACAGAAAGGACACATGATCAGGCAGATTCAGCTCCAAACCCAGGGCTATGCTCTGAACCCAGAGTTACAGAACAGAGCTTTTCTGGAACCTTCCTCTTCGTTTCCATAAGCCAAAAATGTATCTTATTTTCCTTTCAAAAATTCAACTTCAGTAGTTTTAAACCCCAATAAATATGTACTGACAATTTAATATTCACAGCATTTTTTATCAGAGCAGTCAATAAAAATGTGGGTCAAGGGGAATACAGTGACTCTTCCCCCAAATCTCTCTCATTTCGTTAGACTAATTTTTTTTATCATTTTCTGTCTCTTTGAGAAAAAAAAATAGAGATCTCTGTGATACATTTTCTAGGAAATCAACAATTTTTTTTATTTCTATAATAAGATGAAAAGCATCACATCTTGAGTTAATTTTTCCAATTAGCCTGTCACTCAAAAGAAGAGTATGGCGCAAAGGATAAAGAGTTTTCACCTAGGAAAATTGGGGGAGGAACATTTTCATAATCACCAATGTGGTACCACTGAGGCAGGCATATCTAGAACAAAAACACCCATTTTGTGCCTTTTAGACAGCATGATGACAAGCTGTTGAATCAGGTCCTTGTAGTAATCTTTGTGGAATTTTGCTTTGGGTCTACTCACCCTGATTGCTGAGTTGAACACCCAATTTCCTCTTTTGTCTTGGTAAATTTGGTAAAGCTTCCTTGTCTACTGGAAGAGCCTATGGAAAACCTAGTGGCACATGAGTCATGTTCAGTGACATCCAAAATTACTTGACTGAGGCTGTTCATCACCATGACTCCTCCAGCATTTGGAACACAGTGGACTGCTAGTGTTGAGGAGATGCCTTTGAAATGAATAATTATAATTATTGTCACCAGCTGCAGAGGAGGGGACTTACATAGGACTGTATGGTGGGAAAAAGCATTCCCTTTTGTTCAGGGTACCATAAAGCAAGTTACTAAATTGATATATAAATTTATGCACTACATGGCTGACTGAACATGCCACAAACAAACACACTTAAAATTGATGCTCCATCCTTCCCGCCTATAACCTCTTGTGTTCTCTCACCTGTTAAGATGCTGTGATGTGTGACCATGAGCCAGGCTTGGCATATTGTAGGGGAATTTGAATCTCTTACGGTTACATGTGCAGGAGAGTACAATGTAATGCATCATTGTTGACAAAGTGCCTTCATGTGGGCATTTTCCAGGAATTTAAACTCAACGGGAAATACATTCTGGAGTTCATTCAATTGTGGCAGATGAAATGTACAGACCAAATTCTCAGAACCTGAGGGCAGGGATGGTGGCTTATTAATTTTATGATGACTATTTTTAGGCAGGCCGTCTGGTACAGGATGGGCATTTCATGACTATTTATGTAGATAAAAGGAAGACCATTCCCCCTTTTCTTTCCTCTGCAAATCCTACCTAATCTTCCAAACTCATGGTGGACCCATTTGCCTGTGACTACTCTGACCATAAGTAGGTATACTATATATTAGGGATGGTTTACTTAAATGGTCAGTGATAGGGACAAAACACAAACAGGTTTATGTGACGAAGAAATGTATTATCTCAGTAGTTACCATGACCAGGAATTGTCCTGGTTTTAGACAGATACCTACATTTTGATAGCCATTATATATATATATATATATATATATATATATATATATATATATATATATTATGCCTAAGCAACTGTTCAACCATTCCACCATTTGACCAGTAACTATGATACACATTGACCACCAGGGGGCATACGTTCAACACACAGGTATGGAAACATGGAACAGACTGATGAATCTCAGAGGGAAGTGGGGAGATGGAAGGGCGGGAAGAGATTAACCAAAGATCTTATATGGATCCTAGAGGTCTGGTGCACGGATTCATGCGCTGGGATCCCCTGCCCTGGCCTGTGAAGATCAGGCTGAAACCCGCAGTCCAACACCCCCCCAAGGGGTCCCAGATTATGAGAGGGCACAGACCAGGCTGAGGGACCCCACTGGTGTAAGAATCCATGCACTAGGCCTCTAACTTTCAAATTTTGCTGTGTAAGCTTCTACCTATTAGCCAGGGTTTCTAGCTCCAGAACTATTCACAGATGGTCTCTTTCCCTTCTAGATTGTGGCTTTATTCAGATATGACTGAGCTAGCCTCCATCAATATTACATTCTTTCCCTCAGATATCTTCAGACTGTCTCCTTTAACTACTCCTCGTGTTGCAGGGTTTTGGATTATATTGTCCCCTTTTCATTGTACTCAGAAGTGCTTTATTCTCTATCCATGTGTTCAACAAACATTTTTGAGTTACTACTCTGTGCTCATTATTGGCGCTGCCAAGGATATAATAGTGAGTATACTGACCAGGATGGAGACATTAGGGTACCATATAAGCAGCAGAAGAGAATTGTAATAGAGATGGAGAATATAGTAATCAGAAAAGGCTTCATATAGGGCATGCAATATACTCTAGGACCTAGAGAATTAATAGCAGAGGGCTGGGTAGGAAGTGAAGAGCAGAGTAATACAGTGGAAGAAACAGATTGTGCCAGGGTTTAGCTGCTGGGTAACCTAGCCGATCTAGGAAATAAAATAAGTTAAATGTTCTGCAGAATAACCTCTGAACTAGGACATTTCTGGAGATGAGGCTGGAAAAGTACACATATATGTACTTTATATTTGCCACAATATAAAAGTTTAAACTCTCTACTGAGGACTGTGGATCACTATAAAAAGACTCAGCACTGGCTGAGTAGCTCAGTTGGTTAGAGCATCATCTCAATACACCAAGGTTGCAGGTTCAATCTCTAGTCATAGCACATACAAGAAATAACCAATGAACACATAAATAAGTGGAACAACAAATCTATGTATCTTCCCCTCCCCCTTCCTATTCCCCTCTAAAAATATCAATAAATTAAAAATTTAAGAATCAAGGTAATGGCATCATCAGAACTGCATGTTGAGAAGCTGCCCCTGGAAAACATGGAGAATAAGTCAGAGGGAATATGATTGGAGGCAGAGAAACTCGTTTAAGGAATGATGTTGGACTTTGAGACACAAGGTGGCCCATACCCAGTTGGGAATTGTGGGACTGAGATAAGTGATGCTGTTTAGACTGCATTTACACAGAATGCAGTCCTTGCTATGACATGTGGATGTTCTTTTCTACATTTTGTTTTATGTGTAGCCCAGTGTTTCTATGAAGTGAACAATAAAAACAATGAGCATGGGTTTTGGTTCTTTGGGTAGAAAGGAGGTGGGGAAGGCATCATGCACTCGGAGCTGATTCCTTTGGAGTCCTGCCTTTCCAGGCGGACACTTTGTTCCCCCAGGACTGCCTCCTCCATTCTCTCCGTTGTACTGGCGAGGGGCCATCCCTCGGTGGAGAAGTGTCCGGTCACAGTTAGCCACAGGGCACTTGATCTCGAGCACATCAGAGAAGGAAGATTTAGTAAGAGAGGTCCCGAAAGAGAGGTAATGGACACATATTGATGGCTTTTTTTTATTTTAAAAAAATACAGTATTATATCAGTTTCAGTTGTACAACATAGATGTGTGACATTTATATACCTTCTGCTATGATCACCACGATAAGTCTAGTACCCACCTGTCACTGTGAAGAGTTGTTACAATATGATTGACTATGTTCACTATGTTGTACATTATATCCCCATGACTTATGTAATTTATGGCTTATTTTAAACTCTAGAGAGGAAAATAAATACATGTGAATGTCATCAAGAAATAAATATACATTATTCTCTGGACATATTTCAGGCTGAGGTTTTAAATCCAGGAATAGTAATAGTTGTAAATCAGCAATCCGTGCAAAACATTGAGATTGACTCAGATAAGGTGGGGATAAGTGATAACCACGTGGGCATGGAGGATGAAATAAAAACTATGATTTTTTAAATCATCCCTTTTGTCTTTGAGCCTTAGTTTATGACAAATTTCTCAAACTGCATGCCAGCTACATGTTGTTGTTTTTTTAGTATAGAATCCTTTTTAGTATGTCTGTGGGTGAAAGTCACAGGGTAGCATTTCTTGTAATTGTCTCATCCAAAAGTGCAACACCAGCCTTGCCAGGTAGAGATTTTTGTACTAGATGTATCCAAATAGAATTTGGGTTACCATCTGTCAGGAATTTGGGATAAAGGATTTTTTCATTAAAGAGGAAGGTTGTTATAAGAAAATAGAATTATAACATTCCAAATACTTTTAACACCTTACAACTGACTGTATTTTCAATCATTTCTTTAGTCTAAAACATAAGTGAATGTATTTTATGCTATATTTTAAGCTAGCAACAATTTTACCTTTCTTTTATATATATTTGCTCCTATAACTTATCATATTACAATTTTTACCAAGTTTTCCTTAAGTGGGCTTTTCTGAAGCAGAATTCTGAATATAGGATTATATCTAGTATCTGAAAATTATCCATCTTAAGTCTATTTTAACCACTTTAATACATGTTTTAAAATATTTATTAAATACAGAGATGAGGACAGTAGTCCAGTAGCACATTTAGCCTAACATTTTTGATTTTGCTTTTTTTTTCTTGTTTGTGTCTTATTTTTTAAATAAAAGAATTCTACCATCCATTCATTATTCAGAATTATTTTTGAGCCATAAGCATGTGTTAGATCCTCTCTTCATCCCTGGGAATACAGCAGTAAGACATAGAGAAGCCTTCTGTTGGTATAGCTTTCAGGCTAAGAAAAAAATAAAAATCAGGAGGTAAGTCTTAAATAACACAGGAACATCCATGTAAATGGGACAAGATTGGGAGTGGTGTTTGCTAGACTGTGTGATCATTCCTTAATGAGATTACAAAATCTAATTCTCCTAATTCTTATTCATTACATGGTCAATGAGTTGGAGTCATTATGGACTAAACAAAGTTAATAATTTTTTATTGTAGGACTTCTCAGAGATAATAAATGAATGTGCCTGGTAATTCTCTAAGAAATAAAAACACACCATAGAATATATGTAATATTTTCCTAACACATTTGATCATGTTTCTTGAGAAACATCTTAGTGGAACTATTATTTTGTGCAACACATTTTGGCTAGGCTGATGGTGTATGTGAAAAATTTTAGCTCAATCAAGTAGGAAATATTCTATGAAAGTCTAGAGATTCTGGAGTAAATATAATAGTTACTGTCTACTTTTCAAAACTACTCATAGGTGTCACTTAAACATGAGACAAAATACCCACCTCAAAATAAATAATATTCTCGAACCTTGACGATGTTAAGTTGGTCAGATTTCATCAATGGATTTGAATGCCAATGGGAGCGGATATATCTTTGGATATTCATTTCATTCAGATCTATAAAGTATGTGTTTTAAAAGAAGTAGTGTGTCACACCATTGCCTCTGGAGTACCACCTTTTTAAATGAGATTGTGGGTTCAGTATTATGTGGTAGAAAGTTACTTGCTCTTGATAGATTGGACAGTGTCCAAAGAGCACTTAACTTATATGGAGAAGGCACTTCAGTATTAACATACATTAAGGATGGCCTTTCCCCTCAGAGGCTACTTCTGCCCTTTAGAGAAAGAAGCAATAAAGTGGTAAGAAATTATGTTGGACTTTGAAAATGGTCACAGTAACTATCTATATTTCAGAGAGGAAGAGAGAGGGAGAGAATGATAGAAACATCAGTGATGAGAGAATCATTGATCAGCTGCCTTCTGCATGCCCCCTATTGGGGATCAATCCAGCAACCAGGGCATGTGCCCTGACCAGGGATCAAACCAATGCTCACCACTAAGCCACAATGGCTGGATGAAAACTGTGACAGTAACTGTCTTGCTACAAAGTCCTCTAAATTATCTTTCAATCAGGAACCAACCTGCTATTGGGAACCAAAGGAAGGCAGAAATACCCTTAAGTGGCTGGATGGTCCTGGACAGAATTACAAGTTTCAGGATTTTAGTTTCCTCTTCTTTAAATTAGAGGATTGGACTCTAAGCAAAGGGGTTTCTAGTTCTAACAATTGGACTGTTGGTGATTATTGGGGGGAGGGAGAGGGATTTCAGGACCATTGGATGCCTTCTGGATCATGTACCCAGAGAGCCTGGGAAGGATGAATGGTTGAGTCACTCTGAATTTAGACTGAATTTTCAGTTTGGTGTTAGGTATAGAAAGCACATGGACAACTCTGTCCTCAAATGCCTGGGGTTAGCATGCACACAGATTTTTAATAAAACTTATATTTTTACTAAATGCCTGGTGCATGAATATTCATGCACTGGGGGGAGGGAGTTTTCTCAGCCTGGCCTGTTTCCTCTCACAATCCAGGAGCCTTCAGGGGCAGGAGGTGACCTGGCAATCAGGGGAAGGCGATGCCCTATCACACCTCTGCTACTGCCACTGCCGGCAGTGCAAGCCTTGGCCAGCCCTGGTTACCTGAGACTTGGGTGGCCCAAGGTGGAAGGCCAGCTGCCATCTGAGGCTTGCCTCTGCCTCAGGCTGGCCCTGGGTGACTGGGGGGCTGAGGGGACTGGGGGACTCCAGAGGCAGGCACACAACAAGGCTAGGCCTGCCAGGGGTGGCCCTAGTCTTGCCGCACCCCTGCCACCCTGGCGGGGCTGAGGGGACTGGGCATTGCCATCATGTGTCTGTGGACACTGCCATCTTTGAGGGCAAGGCAGTCAATTAGCATATTTCCTCCTTATTGGCTGTGGGCACTGCCGTCTTTGCAACATTGTGAAGGTCAATTAGCATATACCATCTTTATTAAATAGTATTATTAAAGTCCCTTGAATGAATTAAACCTGGTTAATACCAGGTTTTGAGATGGAATGAATTGTTCATTATCAGCTTGCTTCTGTTTTGGGGTAAGTAAGATATTCCTCTTCACAGAAAAAGGATTCAGAAAACAGGCCTATTCTAAGTGATATCTGTGCCATGTATGACATGCATAACCTATTTTTAAATTTCCATTTATATTTCACTTTGGGAAACTCAGAAATTGGTTTTCATGTTGAACCACTCAGTTTACCATAGGACCCTGGCACATCTATGGCGATTTCTCTTCTCTTTATAAATAAGGCAGTGTCATTATTAGAAGAAGACTTATTGAGGGTAATGTGCTAAGAATGGCATAGACTATATATTGAGTTCCTGTTCTGTGCCCAAGCCTTTATATGTATTAGTTCTGCTCCTCACTGTGAGCCTGCCAGTGGGTTCCTTCTCCTGTATAGCCATGCTTATATGTCATTTTATTCACCAAGTTGCCTTTTATCCGCATTTTCAGGGAAAACTGCATTTGCTATTTAAAATATCGTCCTTTAAAACTGGGCCTAAACCTCCGTTAGCCCCTTCCCTGTATTATACTTAAAATAGCACTTAATACAAGATAGAAAACTAAATATTTGGTGAAATGTATTTGTTGCTCTAATAGATGTATATTTTTGTTATATTAAATTTGTATATGCTATTCTCGTTTGTTTTCCATCAGCCCTATATCTCCTCTTAGGCAAGAGAGAAAGTATAAACTTACTGTTGATGTAAGAGCCCACCTTGATAGCTAAAATGAGAAGCATGATTACATTCACAACCAAACTATAGACTTTAATACTTTTCTTAATGGATAAAAGTAGTGCTTTTTAAACTTTAGTAACTATAAAAATGGCCTTTTAGTTAACCAAGTTTATACTTCTAGGGTATCTAATTTGCTTCAACTGACTTCTGGCAAACGTGTTTTTTAATCAACTCCGTTCCTCTTGAGAAGCAGGTACCATACTATATACACAGTCATAAGTAAATGAAAATGTATATTTCCACTTGATAAAAGGAAAACAATAGCTATGTATTAAGAATAGTTCATGTTTGTGGGGGATTTTTGGTGAAAGGAAAACAATAGCTATACATTAAGAATAGTTCGTGTTTGTTTTATTTGCTTGCTTAAAGAACCACTGCCCATATAGAACACCTGTGTTGGCCACACACAGCACTCCCATGCGTTTTTTAGACTTACAAGAAGCTTGCAAGATGGGCATCGTTCTTTCCAGTTTGTCGAAACTGGGGGACTCCTTGGAAGCAACACAGGAAGTTAGTAATCTAGTCAGTGAGACTCCAGTTCCATCACGATCCCTGAATTTAATAGATAGAAATCTGGTGAGTTTACTCTCTGCTGCATTAAGCCCACATCAGTTTTCTTTTTAGCAGGCAGCTTCCCTTACGGTGTGGTTCACAGAGTTGGGTTCTTTCCATTTGGGGATCTCTGTCATTCCCCAGGGTCATGGAAGGGCTCTGCGTTCTGAATGTGATGCATTGTACTGGCTTGCATTTGATGGCCTCAAATAATGAGAAGAGAGCAGGTGGGAAGGACTGGAAGTGGTGGGGAGGGGAGAGGGAGGGTGTGTGGCAGCGATAGTTCCAGGTGAGGCTTTGTAAAGTACAAGGCTTATGAAGTTGTGTGTATGCATGCATGTGTGTACTCACTTGGGATAAGATCCTCAATTTTTTAAAGATGTTTTTAATGATATTTAGAGATAGAGGAAGGAAGAAGGATAAATAGAAGCATTGATGAGAGAGAAGCATCAATGTCAATCAGCTACCTCCAGCACACACACACACACACACACACACACACACACACACAGCTGGGGATCGAGCCTGTGCCTAAGCATATGACCTGATTGGGAATCGAACCATTGACCTCTTGGTTCCTGGGTCAATGCTCAACCACTGAGCCATACCAGCTGGGCAAGAGCCTAAATTTTTAGTAATGAGAACACTTCAACACTTCACTGGAAAGGTCCCATGTGTGCAGGGTTATCTGGAGACTCAAATTTTGAGCTATTTAAATATTCTTCATCGGATCTTCACATAGTGTTCACATTTTCTAGAGCCAGTGCTATGATAATGAAAACCAATAAGCACAATGTTTAAAGTCTCTGAGAAGCATGCCTGTACATGGTGCAGGGCCAGGAATCTAGTAGGCAGAGAGGGCGTCCAAGTTAAGGGCTATCAAGTGCTGATGCTGCACCTGCAGAAGGGGGCTATGTGTGGGTGACCCCTACTAACCAAGGAAGTGCCACTCCAACCCCAGAACTCCCAGCCTGTTGGTGCCATCAGTGGATATTAAGAATATCCGACAAAGGCGCAGTCAGTGGTAAAGCTCGGTGCCCAATGCCACCTTCATCTCAACATTTTTCTCAAGAGACTGGCTTTGCCTCCGAAAGTGATCCGATGCATTTCTGGTTCATCTCAGCACATCAGGCATTCTCTTGGATGCCCTGACTAAGCATATTCTGCTTGCTCCAGCCTGGCCTGCAAACTGGCCTCTTTCTCAGCTTCTGCAAGCTTGTGGGACATCTGAAAGCCAGGATGTGTACTTATCTTCAAAGGTCCTTTCTTTTTAGGATTGTCAGTTCTCTTCAGAGGTGCTGCTTCAGAGAGATGAGCCTCTCCCACACTGAGCAGAACGGAAATAAGCACCTGAAATACTTGAAAGGGTCTGCATGACACTACCTGTCTCTGTCTGCCAGGGTCTCTGCACTTTTCACTTTTTCTATAAAATCGCTGCTTAGAATTGAAGGAAAAGAAAAACAGTCAAATAAGAGGGGATAGTCTCCACCTATTGCATATATATATATATATATATATATATATATATATATGTCAGCTAAAACTAGTTCATTGAAAAAAGGACTGTCTCATACATGAGGTAGCATGCATTGTAGTCAGCCAAGACAAATGCTTGTGGGAAGCTATGTGTCTATCTATTCCCTTCTCCCCAGTAGCTCTTGCAAAGTTATTGTTTTGTAACCGGCAAATTAATGAAGCATTGTAGGAAACTCCACAGGGGTTCACGACCATAAGGATCATCCTATAAATAGTTGCATTTTGGTGTACTTAATAATGTGCATCACTGGCCTGTGTACTGTAGGAAGAAAATGGGTTCTTAAAGCTTAATGGCACAAATTTTGGAGATCAGTTTCGAGACCATTGCCAGATACACCTTGGCTGGTGAAAGCAGCAGTTTACATCAGTGATCACGCGGTGAATTCCTTTGGTTTGAAAGTAGAATGGTGATGTGTATGTAACTTCTGTTTTCAATGTGAGTTTTCAAAAATAACCTCATGGCGTCATGGTAGCCTTAAATGCAATCCTCTTGAAATCTAGAGCTATCCCAAATTCATTTCTCCTGATTGGATTAACCAAAACCTGGGCTCCTAGAGGAAAGACAGTTGTTATATTTCTTTTTAATTAAAAAATATTTATGAAGCTTTCTTTCTTTATCTACACTTTTCTTCAGCTTAGATCATGGCATAGTGCCCAATTTCTGGTATTTTGTAATGAGTAGTTACATGCATGGCCATCATTAAATTCTTTAGAAAAATCTGCTGAGTTTCTCTTTGGGATGGTTGTATTCAAAGTGAATACAATCTGTTTAGCTTTGATGTCACTTATTCAAGGCAAAATGTGCAACAGCATTTCACAAATGCCTAAGTATTAGTGTGTGGTCTGAGTTTTGCTCTTACTCTGAACACAAATTTCAAAGCCATTTAAAAATCAGATTATAAAAATAATCAGCTTTTTATTTTTCAAAATTAGCATGTGTAGGAGTCTGGTACTAATTATTTAGAATCTAAAGTTATTAATTGTAGTTAAATAAACTATTTAATAACTTTGCTCTTATACTAGCTAACATGTATGTAGGTGGAACCATATAAAATTGCTTTAAAAATCAAGAAAATTTATCTGACAAAAAGTGTCTATTTTTTATAGTTTGATTTAAGAATTAAATAATCACTGCCACCATTCTACTGAAAAAGAAAAAGAAAAAGGACAATTCTCCTGAAGTGGTATGACTCTAAGCTGAGCATGTTTTAGTTCCCTATATATAGTTTCCCTTCTGAACTACTCCTGAGTGAGTGCATTGCTACAGGGAGCACCCTGCAGTCCCTCTGGTTACTCTGGGTTTCTGAGTTGCAAACCATACCCTCTGCCAAGACCACAGGTGTTTTAATTATTCTGCAGGATCAAAGTGAGTCGATGCAGTCACCTTTTGCATGACATTAGGTTTTTGTATGTGCATTCAGGAACATGCACATGTATGCACAACTCAGTATTCAGAGAATTCTCAGGGATCAACATTCACCTGTTTTCCCCTCCAAAAATAATGTATTTTATGGATGCCCTAAATTGTCCTAGTTTTTGTTGTTGTTGCTGTGTATGGATGGATAATGATGATAGATAGATAGATAGATAGATAGATGATAGCTGATAGATAGATAGATAGATAGATAGATAGATAGATACCCTGTTTTCCCAAAAATAAGACAGTGTCTTATATTAATTTTTGCTCCCAAAAATGTGCTAGGTCTTATTTTCAGGGGATGTATTATGTTTCCATGAAGTAGGTCTTGTTTTTGAAGGATGTCTTATTTTAGGGGAAACATGGTAGATAGATGACAGATAGATGATAGATAGCTCCCCCCACCCATTACTTTTTAGAAGCTATGATGGGAAATTACCATTCAAAATCAAAACTGGCAGTGTGAAGTGCATGTTGAGAGGTAGCTCAATATCGTACTAAAAACATGGTCTCCATGGTCAGAGAGCCCCCTAGCCAAATTAGAAGATTATTGTCCAGGTGACATCAGTAAAGGCACTCACCACTCTATGTTTCATATGTGTCCCAGGAAAATGGAAATATGAGAATAATGATAACAATAACAGCCAACACTTCATCTGCGCCAGGAATTCTCCTCATCACTTTCCTTGGCGAACTTATTTACTAAAAGGAACCATCATTTCCTGTGTTTTACAGAGCATGGTGGCTCAGGAGGGTAGGCAGCATGTCCAAGATCCCTCAGCAGCTAATAAATGGAAAAGCCAGTGTAAAACCTACAGGGCTGTTGTAGATTAATGAGATAATGCACATGAAAAGTGGTAGCCTGAGGCCAACGTTAGGTATCAAAATAGGGGACAGACCAATTAGATTTTAAAAAATACCCCAACTTATAGAGTAATAAAAAAGTACAAAATGATGGGGAACAAATCATGCGGACAAAGTGTATTTTTAATATTGATTATCTCAGTATGAATGGAGCCCCTGCTGTATTAAGATAAGAGACAGAACAGTTTTAGTGGCTTAATTTTTTTTCATCATCCTTAGAATAAATCCCATTATCACGGAGAAGTTAAGTCTCCAATAAAATGTAAAATGAACTAAGCAAAACTAGTGGAATAGCTTATTGCCTTGACCATTTACATTTTAGTTTCAAATAAAAAAAATATCCAGTTACTTCTTCAAAAACATTTATTTTCTATTGCAGTTTACATTCCATTTTATTTTCTGTTAGCTTCAGGTTGGATATATTTTGGGTGGTCTTAAATGTAGCTCTCATGTCCCAATGTGAGTAGCCATTAGAGCTGCTACTGCGTCTTTTGTACAAAATGCTGCCATTGGACCTTAGGTGTGATGGTTCCTATTAAGGGAAACTGAGTTTTGCTCCCTTGCATTCTAGTTTGGGAGGTTGAAAATGTGGAAATCTGCCCATGACCAGTAATTTGAGCAGCACTTTGTAGGCTCAGATGTATAAGACAGGGCACTGTGAAGAGTTAAGAATGTGGCATTGCCTTTTGGGGAATATTTGCTCTTCTCTCTGTCCTTCAGAAATCCTTGTCCACAGCCCTGGGGACTTTGCTGGTAGAATTTGAGAAGCTATGAAAAACAGAAAGAATATTAGTGGCTTTCAGGGTGTTTGAAACATGGGACAGGGATAGAATGAAAACTCACTTTCAAAAGCTAGCCAGTGGGAAGCAGAATTCCCCAGGGACATTCAAGAATAATGATGAAGGAAGGGAGTTGTTTGTTGTTGTTGTTAATCCTCACTGGAAGACATTTTTCTATTGATTTTTTAAGAGAAAGTATAAAAGAAGAAGGGAGGGGAGAAGGAGGGAGGAAGGGGATAAAGAAGGAAGGAAGAGAGAGAGGAACATCAATATGAGAAAGAGACATCTATTGGTTATCTCCCTCACTTATTCCCACTGGGTCTGGGTATCAAACCTGAAACCCAGGTATGTTGCCCTTGACCAGGAATCGAATCTGTGACCCTTTGTACACATTGAACTGCCACACCCGGCAGGTGATTAATTTTAAAAAATTAAACCCATGCAGGGAGAGCAAAAAAGTGAGAGTAAGCTTTAGTGTGTCTGTGAACAAACATTCATAAAAGACCAATTGTGTTAATGATAAGATGCTTGGGTCATTTTTTAAACACATTTAAGAGGTAACAATTCAAGTCCATGAGGCCAGGATGCTACAGACTGCTTTAAGGACTCGGGGGATGAATGTGGCCTGGGTCTGAGGAAGAAATGGGAGAGACCCTTATGAATGCTTGAGGATGATAGGACTTGGGCACACAGGGAAAGAAGGGTGGTGGGGGGGGTAAGAAAAATGGAAAGTAAAAGGTGTGTTGGAGGATATGCAAAAAGATTTGTTCCAACAGAAGGTTAAAGGAAGGTGATTAGTTGAAGATAAATAGAGTGCCAGAATCCTGGGATAGCAGAGACTTACACAGGGCTCATCCAGTCTATTGTGGTTTATTACATTTGGGTGAGGACATAAGAGATGCAGAGGCTGAAGTGTGTAGAAGAGGTTGAGAGGAGCTTTGTAAGAGTTTGGACTTTAAAAACAATAGACTCTTTTTGAAAGATTTTGTGGATCAATTCATTGAGAGGAACTTCTATTGCAATAGAGAGGGTGCTACTAGAGCTAAAACTAGATTGAACAGGTGTGTGTGTGTGTGTGTGAGAGAGAGAGAGAGAGAGAGAGAGAGAGAGAGAGAGAGAGAGAGTATGGGCGCACATACACACATTCATCTCCTCTGAGTATGGAGATAGAAACAGATATAAAGGCTTTATCTTAGAGGAAAATGATATTTCCTAGTAGTGAGGCTGAGGACTCAAGTTAGTGCCAGAGGAAGTTTCTGGTATTTCCTTTTACTGGTACTTAGAAGGAAAAATAGGGATGGATTTTTACTTCTCATTGATGAATCAAGTGTGAACATCCTTGGAAAAGAAAACACAGTTGACCACTTCAAGCTCTTACTTTTTGTGCTGTTCAAGATAAAACACCTCACCTCGATCAATACAAAAGAAATGCGTGTGCTTTGTTAAAGTTATGGCAAAGGCTGGGGTTTCTCATTTATTTGTGACTGTATTTCATCTGCCTTCATGCTGAGCTCTCAAATATGCAGAGAGTAAGACATTTGTAATGTTATATGCTATTTTTAGAATTTAACTCAACAAGGAATTATTTGTGTATATTGTTTTCGTTGCGGAAATAATTTAATTTTATAAAACAAAAAAATAGAGATTAACAAAAGTAACTGAAGATCACTTGTCATATGACTACACACAGATCCACCACTTAGTATTTATATTTAGACACATTTCCAGTATATATAGATATGATTTCCAAAATTGGATCATGTTGTGCCTATTGTCTTACAGTATTATCTTCAAAAAGATAATATATAATGATATAAAATACTACTAGTGTGCCAAGAACATCTATTCATGTCAATATATATTTTAGGGTGGTATCTTAATTTCTGCATATATTCTATTCTGTATTTATAGTGTTTTATTTACTCGGTTTCATGCTGATTATCTTTACTAATTTTTGTTTTATTGCTAATGCAGTAATAAGTATTTGGGTGAGGTAAATACTGATGCATTGTCTTTCATTAATTCTTTCACATGGTTCAATATGTAGATTTTTATTGCTATTATGTGCTAAGCTCTTTGGGGGACATGAGGATATAGTGATGAGCATGTTTGAGAAAGCTTCATGTTTTTCACAGAATTTACCTTCTAGTTGGGAGAGAGAAAAAGTAAGCCAATAAATGAAAACAAGTAGTTATGAAAAAATAGTCAGTACCATAACCATAATAGAAATGGGAGGTGATAGGTCCTGCTGGGGATGGGAGGAAGATGGTCAGGGAAGGGCCCTTGAGTTGGTTTGACCTTTGAGTTGAGCTCTGAGTCCCAAGGAAGAGCCTGCCATCCTTAGGGACATAGCTTTTCCAGTATGTCAGGCATTCAGATAACATCGGTAAGGCTAAAGAGCCTGGAGTATTGGTAAAACAGGAAAAGGCTAGTGTGGTTGGGCTTAGTGAGTTGAGGTGAGGGAAGAGAAGAGGTGGTGGGAGGGGAGGTCAAAGAGGTACACAGAGTCCAGGTCATGTAGGACTCGGAAGGTGAATGTAATACGTTTGTGCTTTATTCTAAGAGTGATGAATAGCCTTTGGGTGATATTAACCAAAGGAAACATGATCTGCTTAATGTATCTGCTACCATGAGGAAGGTAAGGGTTAGAATCAGAGAGACAAGCAACTGTGGCAATAGAATCACTCACAAATAATGGTGTCTCAAACTAGAGTGTTAGTATCGCAAACAGAGAGAAGCAGGAGATGTGTGCTAATATTTGAAGGCAGAGCTCTCAAAATGTACTGCTTAATTATTTTCTACAAATATCCCTCAAAATGTAAATGTCAGAGCAAAGGGTATGCACAGTTTAGAGACCCCTGTACATAGTCGCCAGTGTTCACGAGGGAATTTGTACCATTTAGCAGACAATTACAGTTTCTACAATTTATCAGAAAATATGCATGCGCAGGAGTAAGGAGCATCTTTGTGCTCAAGGAGATGACAACATAATATGTTGACAATGTACTTACCGTACTACTTATTGTCTTAGTATGATATTTATTTAGGTGGTATCTTCTACATCAGATGTAATACCTTTTCTCCCATGCAGGGGTTGGGGGGAGAAGGCAAGAGGGGGAGAGAGTCGGTAAAAATAGAAATTCCTTAGCATTCTAACCTGTCGTTGTTTTCTTTTGTTTCAAACTATAAAATTAAATATTAAAAAAGAAAATAACAAAATAATATATCATTGTCTCCATCCAAATATCTACTAGAAGGTAAATACCAAGCAGAAAAAATATTCAAAAAGTAGTAACAGGCAATTCACAAAATAGTAAAGTTAAAAAAGGTAAGAAGCAAAAAGGAATAAATTTGTACTTCTTTTTAAATTACACGAAGTCAAAGAAACCAACACATTTGAGCCTTGGTATTAGAAAACAATTTACAAAGACAGCAAGAAACCAATATATTGCACATTTAGAAAACTTTGAGATGAAGAGATACATTTAAACACAAAGTTAGCAAAGCATTTACTGGGATATAATTATTTTATACCTAGGAATGGCCTTTACAACACTTAATCCAGGTGCCTCATTGTATAATTGAAGAATTGGGAGACTAATCATATAGTGGGGTCTTCTCAGCCCATCCTGATGGGGCCATATGTCCCCAGTATGAATGGAGGAGACTTATTTTGTAGCATCTCTGGACTTTTTTCTTCTTAGATAACAAAGCAATTGTTGTTAACCCTAGTTCCTACGTTAATTAGCTTTAGTTCTTTTGAGTTGGAAACAGATGCAGAAACTTCAAAGGGTTCACCCAAGGTCACAATGGAGGGACGTGAAAGTACTAGGGTATGAGCCTGGTGCATCTGACCTTGGAGACCATGTATCTTAAAAAATCAGTTTTAAACTTTACACGCAGAAAAATGCACTCCCTCTCGGATACAGTTCTGTGAGTTTTGACAAATGCCTGAAGTGATGAACCACCATTGCCGTTAAGATGCAGAGTGGTTCTAGGACCCCAAAGCGTTCCCTCATGCTGGTGCCTATGTGGTCAACCTCCCCCACACCTGGAATTCCAGGGAATCACTCGTCTGTTCTTTGACCATGAGATTTTACCTTTTACAGAGTGTCTTATACATGGAATCATATCCTATGTTGCCTTTTGAATCTGGCTTCCCTTGCTTTAACTTTCTATATTTGGAAACCATTGGTGATGCACATACCCACAGTTTGTTCTTGGTTTCTGGTGAGTAGTATTCTGACTCAGAGACATACCACAGCTTGTTTCTCTTCATCTGCTGAAGAAAGTTCATCCAGATGTCTTCAGGCTTGACAATTACTGTAGAGCTGCTGTAAGCATTCCACACAGCAGTAGGATTCCCGGCTCATATGCCAAATGCAAGAAGCTGTCACACTTTTTAAAGAAACTGTCACATGCTTTCCCAAGTGGTTGATACTGTGTACTCCCACCTGCTATGGGTAAGCCCCCATTGTTCTGCATCTTCACCAGCTCATGTGATTGTCAGTGGTTTTTAGTGCTTCTATTTTAGCCTTTCTAATTGGGGCATAGTAGTCTCTCATTTTAGTTTTTACTTTGATTTTCTCTGTTGATCTAGGACGTGTTCCATCATAGCAAGTGCTTATTTGCCATTTGTAGATCTTGAATGATTAAGTGTCTGCTCACATCTTTTGCCTATTTTTATGGGATTGTTTCTTGAGTTTTCAGAATTCTTTATACATTTGGATATTTGGAAAGCTGTCCTTTGGCAGATATGTGATTTGTGAATATTTTCTCTCA
Organism: Vespertilio murinus; assembly: GCA_963924515.1. Classification (NCBI taxonomy): domain Eukaryota; kingdom Metazoa; phylum Chordata; class Mammalia; order Chiroptera; family Vespertilionidae; genus Vespertilio; species Vespertilio murinus. Next base: position 12,031,188 of record OZ004708.1, read on the forward strand.
GTCTGTTGTTTGCCTTTTCACTGGCTTCGTTATGTCTTTCATGTAGCAAAACTTTAAAATGTTGTTGATACCCAAAGTATATATTTTGTCTTCTTATTATGCTTTTGACTTTATGTCTAAGAAATTTTTGCCTAATCCAAGGTCACAGAGGATTTCTCCCATATTTTCTTCTAAAAGTTTTATAGTTTTACATTTTATATATGTCTCTGACTAATTTTGAATTAATTTTTGTATAAGGTATAAAATATGGGTTGAAGTTCTTATTGATTTGTTTGCATATTTTTAAAAATATATTTAATTGATTCTTTACAGAGAGGAAGAGAGAGGGATAGAGAGTTAGAAACATCGATGAGAGAGAATCATCGACCAGCTGCTTTTTGCACGCCCCTACTGGGGATGTCCCCACAACCAAGGTACATGCCCTTGACTGGAATCGAACCCCGGACCCTTCAGTCCACAGACCGACGCTCTAACCACTGAGCAAAACCAGTTCCTGCTTGTTTGCATATTTATTTATTTGTTCATTTATGTAGATATATATGTTCCAGCTAATGCAGACTATTTGTTGAGAAGATTGTGCTTTCTCCAATATAGCTTTTGTGTTTTTGTCAGAAAATATTGAGCTTATTTGTGTGGATTTATTTTATTCTTCAATTTAATTGACATACTTTTCTATCAATACCATACTACCACACTGTCTTAGTGTAGTTTATTAATGTCTCAAAACCCAATAGTGTGAATCCTCCCACTTTGTTCTTCCCTTTTAAAATTGTTTTGATTTCTCATTCCTTTCATTTGCATTGGTTTTTAGAATCAGCATATCTACAAAATATTCTGCTTGGATGTTGATGGAATTTTACTTATAGACCAATTGGGGAGAGTTTACATCTTAACAAGACTCACTTTTTAAACCAGGAACATAGTATATATCTGTATTTATTTATGGTTTTGGCATGTGTGTGTGTATGTGTCTTATTTATATCCTACGTTTTAGGCTATTCGTAACATAGATACATGCAAACAACATATCTGGTTTATTTTCTGTTTTATAGTTTTGTAATTCATAAGCCTTCAAGGTTGCATTTTTACAAATCAAGATGCTATTCTAGAGAGCCTCAGACTGATTATTTATTTTTTTTACTAAAGCAGAGTGTTGCAGAGTGTCCAGAGCACAAACTACAGTGACCCACCAAAGGAAATCTTACCTACAGTTACTTTAAGCACTTTAAGGAGATAATATGAGGGAAAAATAAAACAATAAACTCACCATTGAAATGGTCTTTCTTCACATTTCAATTGTCTCCCAAATCTGACTACTATTTATTACTTTGCATAGTCCTTAGATGGTTTTTAAAAATTCCCTCCAGGATGTTTAGTTGAAATTAGTAGTTTTCCTTCCTATTCGGAGTTGAAAGTGAATTGGTTTTAATTGTCATTGTCATAGACCTTCTTGTTTTGTGATGCCATGGATAGTGGAGCAGCCAGAGTGGTTTATTTGTGTTGTGTGTTTTTTTGTTTGTTTTGTTTTGTTTTTTTCTTTTTCACTTTGAATAAACCAAATTTGAGACAAGTTTCATAATGTGGGATTGTTAAATGTGAAGGATATGCTTTCTCTATGAAAGTTCAAAGGATTTGTCTTGGGTAGGTGGAGGCCTAGGAAACAGGGTGGAACCAGAACCACTCTTTTTAAGCCCAGTAACAGTTATTTTATAGATTCAGTAGTTTTTTCTTCCATTCTTGTCATTGCTATGATGTGTCACTTAAAAATAAATAAAATGAAAGTTGAAGTGACCACAGAATCACCAGGGTCTGTCTAGGAGCATTTCTTAGCAGGCATTGCCTTGTTGACAAATAATGGAGATTCGCATATGACACAGGATCTCACAATATTACTTTCTATTTAGCCCAAAAGAAAAAACAATGTCCTATGGCCAAACACAGCTCAGCTGAATGAAAAACTCCAGTAGCATCCACACAATATTAGCTCCCCTACATCTTAAGAGAGCTGATTATCAAAGCTTAAGTAGCATTATCTTCTAATAGAGATAATAAGCACATTTTCCATTTTTTCTCCAAGAATTTGATATCACTAAATGTGTTCTCTCAAGCACAATATTAATGGCTTATTTTATTTATATTCTACATTTTAGGCTATTTGTTACATAGACACATGCAAACAACATATCTGGTTTCTTTTTAACTTTCTAGTTTTATAATTCATAAGCCTTTAAGGTTGCTTTCTTACAAATCAAGATGCTATTCTCGAGAGCCTTAGACTGATTTTTTACTGAAGCAGAGTGTTGCAGAACCATCCATAGCACTAACTACAGTAATTCACCAAAGGAAATCTTGCCTACAATTATTTGCTATATCTTGAGAATATGCATATATCTTTTGTTAGAATAGAAGTTTGATTCTACAGCTACTCATTCAGAAGTAGGGTAGGCCTGAATTCTGAATGAGATCAAAATTTGTATATTTGTGAAACCAGGGAAAATTCTTAACTTTTTTTTTTTTTTTCGCAGCAGAGGGGTTATGCTTTTCCTAAGGAAATTGTTCAATGATTTTAAGCAGATATGTGTTACAAGTCAGACTTAAAAATTCTATAACAAATTAAGATGTATAAATATCAACAAGAGTTGGAAAAACTCAGGTACTTCATGGATATCAAAGTGTATATTTTCTCCTCAAAACTATGCAGAAACATGATATGAGGGTGTTTTTTAAGCCTGCAGCTAGGGCATTATGAACTGATTTTAAAATAGAATGATAACTACCCTTCCCAATGAATATTTGCCCCTCCATTCAGTCATCCAAACAAGGGTGAGAGCACAATTACATTGGACCCATAGGCTTCTAATGGATGAAACATGTCACAATATATATGTAAATGCTTTATTCATAATCTATAGTCTTTGTCGTTTACATGTGCGTTATACATTTCATTGTCATCATAATCTTCTGGTTAGGTCAGGCATGTATTAAAAGCCCCATTTAGAGCTAATGGGACTGAAGTGAAAAGAATGGTATAAATTTCCATTTCTGTAGACTCAGCTGAGCAATGCTGGTGCTGAGACTCTAAGGCCCCGGTTCCCTTTGTGACAATGAACTTCCCCAGCAGCGAGGAGCCCCGCCTGCTGATCCATAATCCTGGGATTAAAGTTCTCACCGAGTAGTGTTTGAGAGGATATCGTTTATTATCTGGGAAGCCACATGAGTTTCAGTGTAAATGTCACCTCTCCTGGGAAACTCACCTTCATGAGACCAGTTAAACTTACTATTACTATTACAATAAATTAACCACGTTTTAGAAGTGTTTTGTCTCACCGAAAGCAATCCTGCTTACCCCACTTTGGGAAAGACAAATTAATTATAAAGTAATCACTTCTCTCCCTGACTAATGTGTAATAAATTTTATAAGGATATGCTCTCTTCACTCCTGTATTTATAGTTCCTACCATGGTGCCTGACACATAGTAGGTGCTCAGTCAGAATGGGTTTAATACATTAACATTTGCCTATATACACTGAGTGGCTGGATTATTATGATCTCTGAATGCATAATAAGCTGGCCACTCAGTATATATATATATATTAGAGGCCCAGTGCATGAATTCGTGCATGGATGGGTCTGGCCAGCCTGGCCAGGAGATTGCTCGTCTGCCTATTGGTTGAACTCCTGGTCAAAGGGACAATTTGCATATTAGCCTTTTATTATATAGGATATACACCGAGTGGCCAGATTATTATGTGTTCAGAGGTCATAAGAATCTGGCCACTCAGTGTATGTGAATAGTGTATGTGTATAGTATATGGCTGCTGTATGTCTGTATATGTTTTCTTACGAATATAGAAATGTTTGCCTTCCTCCCAAGTCCACTTGGGTACAAAATAAGCATATTTTCTGCTCACTTTTACAGGATTATACATTGACAATGTATTTTCAACAAGCCTGGAGAGATAAGAGGCTGTCGTATAACGTCATACCTTTAAACTTAACTCTGGACAACCGAGTAGCAGACCAGCTCTGGGTGCCCGACACCTACTTCCTGAATGACAAGAAGTCGTTTGTGCACGGAGTGACCGTCAAGAACCGCATGATCCGCCTGCATCCCGACGGCACGGTCCTCTACGGCCTCAGGTGTGTAATGTGCCCTGCAGAATGGGACTCTTCCCAAACCAAGCAGCTACTGCTTTCTGTTGGAGGGGAGCATGTGCTGTTTTCCTTACTCCCTCTTCCAGCCTCCTGAGAGGCAGTTAAACCTCCTATCCCACCAGTCATCTGAGAGCTCAGGGGAGCTTGCTTACAGAAGGACTTAGCCACAGCTAAGACTAAGCATTTTTTTCTGAATTATATCAGCTGCTGATCTGAAAGCTGCTTTCTTTAAGGAGTAGGGATAAACAATGCCAAAATAGCTAAGACCTAGAGTTTCCTTAAAATGGAGAAAAACAAACGTGAATGCCGAACCCTTGTTTGAATGTGGCAGATGCGTTCTTGTCATTTGGTCCTAGGCTGCACGAACCGGGCCTGGTCCTCTGGTGACAGGAAGGCTTTTTGCATCCTCTCACCCTCCAACGAGGAGTCAGACTTAGAGATAAAGTCATGATCTTAGATTTATTATTAATGAACTCATCACTATTAATTGTGCCTTTTGTCAGAAAAGAATGGTGAGGTTCTGCTGTTTGGGTGAGGATACATTGTAAAATAAGACCATTTCTTCTTTTAAAGTTTGTTTTGTATTAAAGCAAATAATTTCTTTAAAAATAATGAAAAAAACCCTCTATAGTATAAAGAATTCCTCCGCATTATAGTGCAAGAAATTCAGTTGTCTTTGATCTATTCCATTTTCCATAAATATGTAGTCACTTTACCATAGTAATGATGATGATAACAATGGTATTATTTAGTGAACACTTGTTAGAAGTCAGCTAAGCACTTCCCATACATTAATATAGCCAATGTTTACAACAACCTCATAAGTTAGAAACTGTTATAATCTTTATTTTCAAATAAAGAAACTGAGGCTGATGGAACTTGCTAAGATCACGAAGAGTGTAAACTGGGAGGATGGGATTCAAACTCTTCCCAGCTCAGAGCCAGAGCTCTGAACCAATACACTGGGATGACTCTGATTGATTTTTCTTACCTGGAATACCTCATTTTCATTATCCAATCTGTTCAGCATTCCAGATGAATACATTGTTTAGATCCTTATAAATTGGCTTCTTTAGCATGTCTGTAGAGAAAATGACCTTTGACTGAGGAGAGAGGGAGGGTATGAGGCAGGGAGAGAGCATGTCTGTATCCTATGTTAGCCTCTGAAGATAAAGAGATGAACTGGAAATTTATAAATGTCTCATTTCAGTTTTTACCTGCACTCTAGATAAACCCGGACAAGGTTGTCAATACATTCTAAATGCACCGATGCAACGCTGAATGGATGGGAAATCAGCAATCACCATGTCTTGGGAATTGAGGGCGAAAAGAGAGGACCAATATAGATGATAAATATGTGTTCTTTATATTGCTAAGCTAATAATCAGACAAAGAAAACTGATGATTGTTCTTCATTCTTATCATTAAGAGGCTCTGAACATAAGAGCTGTAGCTCAGACTCACAGCAGGAGGGAGTCATCACTCTCCCCTCCCCACTCCCAATAGTGGCTGCTGGCAGAGTAGGCCGGTTCCTAAAGACACCGGCCATGCACAGAATCAGGACTTCTGCACAGAGAAGGCTCAGCATGTGATGGTCTTATCAGCTGTATTATTAATTCTGAATTTGAAGTCGATAAGGTTTTTCAGGGAACTTATAAAAGTCCCATTCCACGTTCTACTGGTAGACAGTACAATTCGTTTCATGGCTAGAAATTGAATGCAGATCATACATTTCTTTCTCAGCTCCAGGAGGTTCATCTGTGATAAATAAATAAAAGAAATTCAATTAAAATTACCATTGCCATGGTTGATTCTGTTTACTCACCTCCCACCCCAGTCATTCTCTATTATTGATAGTCTAGCAAGAAATATATATTTCTGGCATGAACTCTATCATTTCCATTTCAAAAACATTGTATGGTTTCTCTTAAACCAAGCTTTTCCTTTTATTCTCATCATGTCTTATCACTCTTCCATTTTCTGAACTGATTTGAAGAGCTGCAGGATACAGAAACAATTTTTTAAAAGTTATGACTCATGTTTTTTTTGAAGCTTAAATTTATAGCTTGTGGCTAAATAATCATGAAACTCTTGAATATAGATTCTCCCTTCACTCTTGGCTGGTTGATAGTTCAGTTGTACCAATTTGATCTTAAAATCAAATACCTCCTGTCTTTTATGATCCTATTTAGAGATTTCTTTCAAGAGATATGGCTGAAATGGGAAGAATATTTTCTTGGGAATAGCCTAGCTGTAGTTGGTGACAAAGGACTTTTCAATTCACTAGACTGAAGAATTTCTAGCCATTTATAAAGCAAGTGTTTCAAACAGGTCAACTGTCTTTTATTTTAAAATAAAATCATTCCAGTCAAATTATTTTCAGAACACTTTGAGGAAAAATGACACATAAAAATATTGGTGGTTGTTGTTATTATTTGTTTCTTTTGTGGTTTTTGTTTTTGTTTGTTTGTTTGTTTTTGTTAATGAACCCAGCTAAAGTACTAGCAGATGAAAAATCAGGTTTAATCTGTTATTTACATGACATCATAAAGGATGTTATATAAATGTAAATCAGACCATTATTGACTTTGAAAAAGAAAGGTATCTGTTAGATTTCAAAAAGATAATGAATAATTGCATTAGACAGAGAACCAAGAGACCTGCATCCCATTCTAGTCTTAAAATTAGTGGTTCTTACGTAAATTTGTGGTTCTTACGTAAATCAGTTCTAAATTTTATTCTAGCTCCCAAAATCCCATATTTGTGTGATTTTGCTAATGTGTGGCATAAATATTTTTAGGACTTTACTTCATTATGCATATGGATGGCAAAGCTTTACATAATATTTGGTGCTTTAGAAATTTCATTTATCTCCTTGAAAAAAATCTTATCTTATTAATTAGGAAAGTAAAAATAAAATCATAGCATTCAGGTGAGCAAGAAAGCCTGAATTGTCAATTTGACATATCTTATGAGCATAGCAATGTATATCTTTATTAAAGCTTAGAATCTGAACCCAAATGGACTGCATATTATTTATGGCAAGTGATTAACATTATATCATAAGCATGTTATCACATTAAAAAATCTTCACCAAACATAATTAAAATAAAACTCCTTTTCTATGATGAGATGATGCATATTTAATATTAAAAAATTAGAAAATTCAGATAGGTTATGAATAAAATTACCCTTTATTCTACCACCCAGAATTAATCATTAACCTGTACCTTGCTATATACTCCTCCAGATACTTTTCCTAGTAAAAAAAAAAAAAAAAGCATATAGGTAGCTTTTCATAAAATGAATTCACATTATTTTTCTTTAACTATTTTCTTTAATAATGAATCCTATATAATAAAAGGGTAATATGCAAAAATGGCAGAATGACTGGTCATTGTGACGTGCACTGACTATAAGGGGGCAGATGCTCAATGCAAGAGCTGCCCCCTGGTGATCAGTGCGCTCCCACAGGGGAATCACCAGAAAATTCAGATCTCAGCCAGATCCCAGAAGCCAGTTGATGGCTGGTGAATGCAGCTGCAGTGGAGGGAGCCTCTCCACCTCCCTGGCAGTGCTAAGGATGTCCAACTGCCGACTTGGGCCTTCTCCCATTGGGAAGCAGACCTAAGCCATCAGTGGGACATCCCCTGAGGGCTCCCAAACTACCAGAGTACACAGGCCAGGCTGAGGGACCCCACCCCCAAGTGCATGAATCTCATGCCCTGGGCCTCTAGTGTATTATAAATAGGCTAGCTATGTGAATACATCCCTTCTCACTATCAGTCTTTAACTATTATAACACATATTCAGGATATATTTTTTTATTTAATATAGGATATGGCTTATGGTTTTGAGATAAGTCACAATATGTGGTTGTTGCAATACAATGCAGGACTACTATTTAAAAGTTACTTAATTTTTTTGGGACAAAGTTGTCCGTGGCACAATTTATATATCCTTACAGCTGTGCTGTTGTAATTTGTAGTCTTCTTGGTTCAGTAAATGGCCCAGGAGATGTACCGATGTGGATTTTACTAGGACATTTCTTGTGGACAGAATGACTTCCTTACTCTCTCAGTAGTCGCTGACCTATCTAAAAATAGCTCTTTGTCATTTGGTGCAAGGAGGGAGCCCTTGACTTCCTATGTCTGTATACCTCCCATATGTAACATTAGATCAGAAGGATGTCACTTCTGATTAAAGGTTCACATTCTTGAAGAAAGATTCAGCAGGAAGCAGAAGGCAATTCAGCCACCTCCTGCTATGCATGTTCTGTCATTGGGAAAATGGCAAAGGATAATGCTAGCCTGTAATGAATTTAGACAAGCAGGATTATTAATTTTATCTTCCTCTGCTACTCCTGAAGCTTTACCACAGGATGTTAGGCAAGTGAATACCTGAGCAGCCGTTCCCCGTGGAAATGCAGCCTACCCAATATTAACGTATCGTGTTTTAACTCAGATTTCCTCATTGCTTTAACTCATTTTCACAGAAATGTTGCTCAGTGAATGTAGTTTTTCAAGCAGAAAACAGATACTTTTTTAGACTATCAGTCCCCCTGGCCAGAGCATGCGACCCTGTTCTCCAGATTTTCTCAGTTCTTCTAAGCAGGAAAAAATCACCTTCATGTACCTCCACCTCTGGAGGAGAAGATGCATGTAATATAGTTTCATAAAATACATCCTCTTTAAAGAGCTGTCAGCAATTTTTCAAAGAACATTTTTTTGCCCATCATTTTTCCCTATAAGATAAGACTTAGGTTTTTAAAAATGCATTTAGAAGTAACTTTGACATCTTCAAGTTTATCTTTAGAAATGGTTTTAGAGAGGAAGAGAGAGAGAAATATTGATGTCAGAGAGAAACATCAATCGATTGTCTCCTATAGGCACCCAACCGAGGACAGAGCTCACAACCTGTGTATGTGCCCTGACCAGGAGTCAAATCGGCATAAGACAATGCTCCAGCCAACTGAGCCACACTGGCCAGGGCTCATCTCCTCCTTTTTATAGAAGAGAATGGGGGAGGGGATGTTCACAGAGGGGAAAGATTGTTTTGAACATCACAATTAATCACAAAGGACAGAATAGAATCTCAAACTCCCAGACCTCAGAAATGGAGGTAGCATGTATTTCGCAGCCCTGGGAAATAACCCAGGACTCTTTCCATTGCCTAATTCTGCTTGATTTTTAGATGAAAACATTTAAAGAGGAAAAGAAAGTCTGCCCATCTTCTCTTTTCTTCAATATTGCTGACTCATTTCCTTTTAGTAGTCAGTAGACCTACCAGCTAGAAGGGTCTCTAGTGGTCCTCATGTCCATGGATTTGCTTCAAATGACAGCTTTTGTGGCAGTTCTGATATCCAAGGTATGAAAGTACCAATGCAGAGAAAGTGAATGGTCAGAGACTCCAGGGAAGAAACCAGCTGCATTCCCAATAAAGATATGGATCTTACATTGCTGGTCCAAAGAATGAGTACAGTGGTGTCCACCTTAAATTGGGCCTTGTCTGCTGTCAGCCTTTGCCTCTGACTTTCACACAACTGGAAAAATCCCTTCGTCCACCAGACTATTGGGGAAGATCCCAGAATACCTTGAAGAAATCTCTTTATTTCCTAGAACAAGAATATAGATTTCTTTTCCTGAGGTATGTTCCAGCCTTATTCCCTAGGGGGAGAAAAGAAAAGAAAGAGATTAAGAGTTAGCTGACCTGTGGAAATCACCTCCCCCAATTTTTTGTTAGCTTTTGGTAAAAGTTGTAATGACCTGATTTGCTAAATGGGTGAGAAGGGAGGCTTTCTAGCTCCCCCTTACCTCTTTATTCTGGAGGTAACAAGTAGAGCGTCTTCCTTTGGAAACCAGACCAACATAATAGGCCAGTGACTCACATCACATTCACCATATGATGAAATTCTCAAGCTCTTTTGCTTATCAGAAGCAGCCTATTCTCTGCTCTCTTATGGGCAGAATGAAAGGCAACAAAATGCTCAATGGCTGTATGTCCTTGGAGGAAAATACTAATTCTGTGTTGGGTTGCTCCCATTAGCCATAAAAGAGACAGTAATTAGGAATTTATATTTTAGCCACTGTAACAAGCCGACAAATAAGGGAAACTACTAAAGATGCCAGAGTAAAAGCTAAAGCTTCTTTAGGCATCAGAATACTAGAAGGCACCTGTGCATTTAGATCATTGCATAGTGAGGCCACAGGACAGAACCAATGGGGGAGCGGTAGAGCCTTGTTAAGAGCATGGGTGTGGAATCTGACTGACTTGGTTCAGAGCCTTCCTCCATCACTGACTAGCTTTGCTCCACTCTTCTGAGCTTCAGCTGCCCTCATCAGCAATACAGGGCTTCATAGCACCTACCTTGTAGGATTCCTGGAGTGGGGGTGGGGACGGGGGCAGGGGAGGTAAATGAAGGAATACTTACACAGCACTTAGTGAAGTGCATGGCGCATAGCATGGTGTTTGTAAAGATTAAGCACCATCATTAAGATTCCTATGAGTATCTAACTTTGACCTCTTCTGTTTCCCATCATGATCAGCATGGATGATATTGGGTGGTGGGAAATCCTTATTGTGTATCAATAAGGTACTAGGTTGGCACAGAAGGCAGTTGTGATATTCAAAACTTCACAGCCAAAGCGTGGAGGTTAACAGGGAAGGATATAGGTAATAGAGAGATGAGATGTTGGGTAGGATAGTAGACAAAAGCCAAGTTCTGTAAATTGTTTTTCTAAGCTCCGTGCATTTTGGAAAAGTTAACCTAACTACTCTAGATTGAAAATGCTAATACCATGTAACTTATAAGAATGTGGTCAGAATTAAATAACGTGACCCATGGAAAGTGGCTGGCACACAGTAGGTATGCAGTGGTTATGGTCATTACTGTAGTTACTAAGATAATTATAATAGAACCAGTTTGGTACATGCTGTGCAGCATTGTATCTTCCTTTTTCAAAAAGAAAAGGGAAACTGAGGCTTAAACAAATTCACTAACTCATTCAAAGCAGCATAAGCACACGTGTCAAAGCTGGGAATCGAATCCGAATCTCTTTGACTCCAATGTCCTCTGTGTTTTACCCTGTTTAATGCCGAGAAATGACTGAATGCCTGGAATGGGAAGTGGCAGAGTAGACATCGACACACTCAGACTTTTTATGAGACTAATAGCTTCACGCAGTTATTCATTTTGACGACCTAATATTGGGAATGTCTGTGTAGTGTTCCAAAAGGAAGCCCGAGAGCACACTAGTAGCTCTAATTTCCTTTTAATGGCAGAGGGCCATTGTAGTAAAGTGAATTGCTGAACCTCTCACTCGTTTATGCATTGACCCATCCAGTCCAGTTCTGACTGAGCAGCTCTTCGTGCTCTACGTAGGCGGGAAGGGGGTGCAGGAGTGAGTAAGCCAGACATTGTTTCTACCTCCAGAAGCTTGGACTTGATGAAGGGAAAATACAAACCACCGGCCAAAAGGATATTTAATAGTAAATAGGAGGCCCAAAAATGATGATGAATTCTATGAAGGAAATTAAACAAAAAATGATCTGATAAGGATCTGATAAGGAGCGCCTAGGAGCGGAAGGTGGAGTCCTACTTCAGCAGGTGACATCTGACCCAAGACGTTATTTCTGAAGATTGATAGCAGCAATCTTGGAGGCGAGTTGTCCAGTTAGGAAGGACCGAAGGGCAGTGGTCCTAAGAGCAGCACAAACTCATATGAACCAGGAAGGAAGATAAGTATCACTGGCTTCACCCAGAGCTCTGTCTCTTCTCTCACATTATTGCATGTTTTGTTCTTAAAATGAACTACATTATTGCTTTACTGCTCTTAATGGCCTCTCTCCACTAGACTATAAGCTCCCTGAGAGCAGAGACCTCTTGAGCAGACCCTGTCCCAGTGAGTCAATGAAAAATAATAACAAAGATATTTATTTGTTAAATGAATATACAGATAAATGAAGGTGTAATTGGGATTGATCCAGAGCACTTCTTATTTCATCAGTCCAACTACCTGTCTCTGTTTATCAGTTGAATGGGACCTATGGCCCTAGGGTTTATCTCAGATTGCTATGACATTCTGTGCCCACGCAGGCATCTCATGCAAAATCATGTCTAATATTTTTCAAACCATAGATCTGCATGCTGAAGTAAATTCGAGGAGTAGAAAGAGAAGCATAGAATGACAGTGATATCATTTAGAATTCCGTTATCAAAGGTTACTACGCTTTGATGAGATGGGATAAATGGATTTTCCTACCCACTAGTGCATTTCTAGTATGTTTCTAGTGCGTTTCTAGTACATGGGAAGAGCTGTACTAACCACGAAACCCTGCTTGAGGTGATACCAATTTCAGCAGGTGATAGGGAGGCATTTTGAAAGCAAAGACCAGCTGCTGTCAGGAATCCAGCTTTGCAAATTGCACCTTACATACGAATTTGAGTTGACTGTGTAGAAATTTCCATTGGTGTGGTGTTTTCTTATGCTGCCTGATCATTTTAAAAGTCTGAGACGTGAGGGTGCAGAGAACCGAATCAAGGTGGAATGCAGGTGACCCATTTTAGCCTTCTGCCCCAGAATGAATCAAGGAGAAAACACTCCCTAATAAGACTGAGTGATTTTCAGACACACACCACAGAAAATTTATTGCCAGGGGGTTCAGTTTTTGGGGGGAGGGTTCTTTTTTTTATTCATAATAATCCAATATTTTATGACTAAAAATGTGTATGGCTTCTCATGTCCATGAATTTCAGGTTAGAGGTATCATATTCTTTGCTTAGCATTAAGCGTGTCTCTTATGTTGTTCTTTTCTGTATATAATTGAGTGTGTGTTCACATGCATCCACACATGTGTGTTTTCTGTGTTATGAAATAGGAAACAAGACAGGCGGTGGAAGAACAGAGGTTGACTGCTGTGTGGGGGATAAGAAACACTTACTTTGCTCAAACAATATTTTCCCAAATAATGAGTATTTAGCCCATTTGGATGGAATCATGGGTTGATTTTTCACTTGGGAAGTTAGATTTAAGCTACAAAATAGTCAGTCTTAATATCCATGGAAAAGAGGCGGATAGTGTGATAATGAGGAACACTGCCCCCACCCAACTGGTTCTTTCTTAGCTAATTTAGTGTGTGACTGAATTGTATAACAATTATATTTACAAATGTTATTAAGTGACTCAGTCTCTATGTACTTAGTCATCCACTGATGAGGGGGTGAGCCAGCCATAGGTCTGGTTTTTATTTGATCATAGGTGGAGCTACTAGTGAGGAGGAAAAATTGGTGTCCCCTGTGTGGGTGGCCAGGGGCTGGGCAGGGATATTCATTGAAAGAACAGAGGGGAAAATGAACTTCTAAATTCTGTGCATAAGGAAAACAGTGTTTTGCTATGCGAGGAGAAGCTCTAAATAATATAGATTCTCAGTCATTTCAACTTGACAAAACTTAATATTCTGAAATCATCTACCGTATTTGCTGGCGTATAAGACGACTTTTTGGCCCTGAAAAATATGCCTCCAAGTGGGGGGTAGTCTTATACGGCGAGTATATAACAAACTCTGTATTTTTAGTGGAAATGTTAGGGGGTCGTCTTATACACCCAGTCGTCTTATATGCCGGCAAATACGTATTTTTCAGGGCCAAAAAATCGTCTTATACGCCGGCAAATACGGTAAGTGGCTGAGTTTAGTCTGTTACCTGTTAGGTTTTAATTTTAGAGTTTATTTTTTTCTTCAGTATTTGCAGATGTTTTATTATGCTGGTTATTTCAATGCAATTCAGGGTACATGTCTTCTAAAGTTTTCTGTAGAAATAAAAATAAATATACCAGCTATATTTGTGTAAGACTCTCTTTCACAATCCGCGTAGAAAGAGTTCCAATTCAGGGTTCGGGTTCTGGAGAAGGGCCGCACACAAATGAAGAAACTTGAGACTTGAAGAGATTCAACTTGGCGATATGGGGGGCCAGGTGGTAGTCCAACTCTAGTGGGAGAACTACTCCTGCTCTGGCCCTGCCATCCCCTTTTATGGAGGCTTTGGGGAAAACAGCTTAGGCAACATAAACAGAAATTTAGAGGCAGGAAAATAACAAACTTACAAGGGACAAAAATAAGGTGGAGGCTGCTTCAGCTTAACAATATCTCAACTACTAAAGGTTAGAGCAATTAAGGTTGTTGACCAGCCTTCCTGGCTTCCTGTCAACATCTCTTTTTTAGTGAAACTAATTTGTTTTCTAGCATATATTCTTTCCAGAACATTCTATTCTCTGTATATAGAGAAAGCAATGCTAATCCATCATCACTAGGAATTGTTCTGCTGTGAAGAAGGTTCTATAGTTCAAAAAAATTTTTAAATATATTTTCATTGATTGCAGTGAAGGGAGAGGGAGAGAGAGATTAAAAACATCAATGATGAGAGAGAATCATTGATTGGCTGCCTCCTGTTGTGGCAAAGCTCTCAGGCATCTGAGACCCAGAGGCCATATTTCTGGGTTACTTTTGCTCTTTTCAGTGGATGCTCAGGCTTTTGTTTTTCCATCATAAGTGGGATGCTTGGCTCAGTTTTCTCGCTTGCAGTATTTTTAAACTATGTAAAATCAAGTTACTGTCATCCAGTGACAACCTGCTTTAATGTCAATAAGCTACTGAGCCCTTTACGTTTTCCATCTCCATCGGACGGCTAGAAAAGACTGTAAATACACAGGGAGCCAAGCTTACAAGAGGACATCGCCTTAGTTGTGGCCCGCTGTGACCCAGTAGCAGGTGGGGGGAGGGCAGGGGAGGGTTTAAATTCTGTGTGCCCGGTGCCTTCTGCTGGGCAGGCAGGGTTTTGTTCCGGAGAACGTCAGGCTAAGGGCTTACCTGTGTCCACAGTCCTCTCTTCTAACCAGACACTGCACATGAATGTGCTCCTTACGTGAGCCATGCCCTTCTGGGCTTCAAAACGTGGCTTCCAATCCCGCATTTATTTTCCTGGCTGCTCTGGTGAAGAGAACCAACTGAATCAGGAGGGGTTTGGGGACACCAGACTTCTGACTTCTCTGGAGAGCACCATCTGCATGAACAGATGGGAAACAAGTCACAGGGCTGGAGGGGGACTCCAAGATCAAAAGGGGAGCATCTGTAATACTTTCAACAATAGGGGTACATTTTTTTAAATCTTTAAAAAAAATCAGAAGAGAGGAATGATAAAGAGATGTGATGGCAGGGTTGAACAGTGAGGGCCAGCTGCTGGGAGTTCTTTGCCCTCTGAGCCAGATAGTGGTCAGTGAGTGGCTCCCACCCATGGAGTCCCAGGGTCCCCAGAACAGTGATGCCTGCCCCGCAGGCATTTGCACGGCTCTGGGGATGGGCACATACTCCTATGTCTGTCTGCTGATGGGGGATCTCCAGTTCTGTTAGTTAACATTCCCCCGCAGCAGACAGCAAGGTTTCCTTCCCAGTGAGCTGCCCTTGTGGCCACCGGCCAGCCGAACGGCTGCCTCCGTGTTCTGGTTGTAGAGGATTCTGCACAAGGCTCAATGCATCACTGTTAAGTACTTTGTCAGACTGATACAAAGCATATACTTTTGCTCATGATATTTTATTGCCATGTTCCTTTACACCCCCCCCCCCAATTCATTTGCTCTTTCAAGCATTCATTTAAACTCACATTTATTGAGTAGTTATTTTTGTGTCAGGCCTACAGTACTGAATGCTTTTATGCTTTAACTCCAAGAAGTAGGTATTTTCATACAAGAGGCAAGTGAACCTCAGAAAGGTTAAGTAAGGTGCCTACCGTCACACAGCTGGCAATGGCAGAACTGAATGTTGGATTGAAGTCTGTGTGACTCCTGAGATTAATCAGTTACTCTGCGTTACCACTTTTTATCTCTCTATCAAAAACATGACTTACTATAACTGGCAAAAATTAGTCTTCATGTTTTAAGGTAGACCAGGGGTGAGTGATTTACTTTAACTGTAGATCTCTGGTATAGGAAAAAATCATGAATTCCGACATCATCCAATTTCACTGGGCCACCATTGGCTCCTTTGTAAATTGGCTGTAATATCTCAGCTGCCTTCAGGGTGCATGGGAAGCTCCTGGTTTCTATTAGATGAAGAAGTGAAAATAAAAGTTTTCTGAGTAATAAGCTTGGTGTGTTGTGTGTGTGTGTGTGTTTATGTATGTGTGTGTATGTGTGTGTCAGTAATATGTAAACTGAGACCTGAGTGAAGATGTAGGGTTAACCTGGCGACACAGAGTGTGCAGAAGAACAAAGAGAAGGGAATTCCAGGTCAAGGGAACAGCATGTGTGAAAATGGAGGGGGAAAGGAGGTAAAAGAATTTCAGGGGGCTGTAATAGGGACTGTGCTTGGGAGCTATGGGGGGGGAAGAGGGGTGCTTCAGGTAAGATCTGGAAGTTTGGGCTTCAGGGCAAGGGAAGCCACTTCAGGTGAGTGTATGATCAAATGTGCATTGTGTTTACTCATTCATTTTATGGCTTAGAGTACAATTTTAAAATTTTGAGTCTTTAGACCAGCCTCGGGCAAACTACGGCCCTTGGGCCAGATCCGGCCTGTTCAGCTGTTCTATCTGGCCTGCGGAGCCAAAAGAGCAGAGGGTTCTCTTGCTCTCCCCTCTGCTCCTTCACCAGCAGCCCAAGAGAGAGTGCCAGCATGGTCAGGTTGCTTTTTTTTTTTTTTTACATATATTTTATTGATATTTTACAGAGAGGAAGGGAGAGACACAGAGAGCTAGAAACGTCGATGAGAGAGAAACATCGACCAGCTGCCTCTTGCACACCCCCTACCAGGGATGTGCCTGCAACCAATGTACATGCCCTTGACCGGAATCGAACCCAGGACCCTTCAGTCCACAGACCGACGCTCTACCACTGAGCCAAACCGGTTTCGGAATGGTCAGGTTGCTTTTGTTCCGGCCCTCCCGTCCAGTTTAAGAACCCATTGTGACCCTCGAGTCAAAAAGTTTGCCCACCCCTGCTTTAGACTAATAGCATTTATCATTATACTGAAAATCTTCTGATATGCTGATTACAAAGAATCAGTTGATAAAATAATATATAAGCATTTTTATGGTATAATATTAATTTTTTCTCATTTCCAAAGGAAATCTGGGTGTACTTCCTGGCCTAAATTTATAATACATTTCCCTAATATTTGGTAAATTTTTGCATTGGGAATCTTTATTTTAAAATATCATGTTATACTTTAACAGACAGGAAAGGATGGTTGAGACACTTCAGTAATAAATCATAACAAATAGATATGAAGCATTTAGAGACTTGGCATAAGTTCTTTGGAAATCAATAACCTTTTCTGGGAAATGTAACCCTTTTTTCATGAATGCTGACAAATAGATGAATAACACTTTTATTTAATCATGTAGGAAAATAAATAAAGTATAGGGCAAAAATAGGTTTACAGTTGTGAGTACACAAAAGTTTATTCTTGTATTATTATATATAAATTATTGTATTATTTTCCACATGAACAACTATAAACCTCCTCCTCCTCTTCCTCCTCCTCCTCCTCCTCCTCTCCTCCCTCCTCCTCCTTCTCCTTCTCCTCCTGTCTGTTGAAAAGGTCATCCCAGAAAAATCTTTTTGGACTAAGGTTTCAATAAAAAGTTTTAGAAGCAAAGTACTTCAATAAAGAGTTAAAAAGCATGCGCCCTTCTGTAGATTTGGTGGCGTATCTAAATGGACCTCTACAGAGTGTGCCTCTGACTTCCGCTTGTGAGTGACAGAGGGCCTGCGCACTCTGACATCTCTGAAAGGCCACGTTCTCCCTTAGCCAAGTATTCCTTGCACCTCACACATGTGTCCATTTGACTTGAAAAGAGGTATTTCACTCCAAAAATCGAACAAGTCACTGTAAATTGTGTTTGTCTAATTCCAGCATACTCTTACATTTATGTAAAGAAGAGCAAGGAACAGACCAATATCCATGAAAGGTTGTTACCATTTTGCTCGTCTATGACTCATCTCTCTCAGCCAAGGCCACAGACTCACACATCCACTGGGGCTGGGGCTGGATGCAATTCATGGAAGTATTAATTGTGTTTGAGCCACCCAGCACTTGAAAAAATTAGGACATTTGATTTCACTCACAGGTGGGATATAAAACTGGAACTCATAGACACAGACAACAGTATGGTGGTTACCAAAGGGAAGAGTTTTGGAGGGAGGAAAGGGTAAAGAGGGCACAATATATGGTGACAGAAGACGATCTGACACAGTGTACACTGGAAACCTGTATGATCCTGTTAACCAGTGCCACCCCAATGAATTTCAGAGAAAAAAAATAGGACATTTCATTGTAAAATGTATACTTTCTAATGATCTTTTTTTAATATCCAAAGATCAGAAGCACAAGATGTTATTTTCCACCTGACTAAGCTGGAAATTGATACCTTATTCAGAAAGGATATGCTTCCCCTAATTCACCACAATCTCCACCACTCCCTACTGTCCTATGTTGAGGCTACTCCAAATACTGTAGAAGCCATAAACTTGATGCTCTAGGAATCTGAGTTTGGAGCTTTCAATCAGACTTATGTATCTGATATCAGTCTTTACTATATCATATCACCCTCTGCAATTTTCAGTGGATTAAAGTATAAGTTGGTTTGCTTGGAACTGAAGGTCAATTGCTGCTTGCTTTCATCCAGCTTTTCACCGGGTATCCATCTTAACAAACTCGCTTCCCACTCACAGTGCCCTGTCCATTTCACCTGTGAGCCCTTGCAGTGTCACATGCTCTGGCTCTGGGCACATGCTCCATGCCTGCTGGAAAACCCTTCCAGCTACATCCCATTTGGCAAAATCTTACCCATCCTCTATCCCCTGCTGAGAGCTCTCGTTCTGTGCAGTGACTGCTCAGCTTCCAATCCTATTCCTGCTTGGAGTTCTTATAACACGAATTATTTATATCTAACACATATGCCTAATAATAAACATAAACCAGCATAAATGTTTATATTCATAGCTAAAGTTTGTCAGAATGCCTATTCCATGCTAAACGATATTTATGTATTGTTTCAGTTCTTACATTCGTACTAAGAGGTAAATGCCCAAACTGTTGTCATGCTGTTATTATTGAGGCTCAAAGAGGTTTAAAAAAAATGTATCTAAGGTCACAATGCTAATTGCTGCTCAGATCAGTTTGTCTTGTGTCTAAGCTCTGATTTTAAGGTTCTCAAGCCCCCCACACACATCTTGATAATTTTATGAAATATATTCTTTGGGGCTTAGCAGACGCCATGCAGGATACAGGCAACTCTATGGATTAATTAATATTGGTCAACTCCTTAATCGTCACTCAGGTATAATTATAAAGCCATTGACCAACTTATGATAAGCTTGCAAATTTTACGATTGTACCTTTACATACTATCCAGTTCAAAAAATCTTATATTCTCTTTAACATACTAAGCGTAGACTAATGAGAATGAGCAGACATTAGCTTACTGCATTGTATTTCTCTCCCGGATGGTGTACATTTGGTAATGATGAATCTATTGCTTTTCCTGACAGGAAAAGACAGTCTATAATATGCTTTCATGTGGGGTAAGGAATTGAGTAGGACAGAAGGCTATTGGGAAAGAAAATGCAGAATCAGATGTGTCCCAGGAATATACCACATCCCCAATCACTTACAAATAGCTGCTCTAGGAATAATTACTCACCAGTGACGTTATACATTATGTAACGCCACCACACATGCCTTAACTAATGCAAACTTCGAGCGCGGACATTATAACCAACAGGTAATGCAGCTTCCCTGTGCTCTGAGGACAGTCTTTATTAATGGTTTTGTTAATAAATGCCTGACAGAAATATATCTTTACTGGGAGCTTGCCATCATTAAGCATGCCTTGAAATGCTTTCATGTTTATAGGTTGTATGACAACTCTTTAGCTCTTTAATTACCTTGAGCAACTCCTCAAGTTATTGTGTGTTTGATTGAGCTAAAATCCATTACCAGTCAAATTAGCAAAGGTGGGCTGAGGCTGGGAAGGACTTAGACATTTGGTTCAGTTGCTGAGTATTAAAGGTAGCCGCTGCTTTAGTGAACCAGATAGCGCAGGCTGCCACTGACACCAGCCCTGTGCCTCAGTTCGCCCCTGCCTTCCTCCCTCCCTGACAGATGAGCCGGTTCTTTACACGTGCTCTCCAGAAAGGGAAATCGACCATCCACCCTGGGGAGCCATTTCATTATTTTATAGCCTTCACTATCAGCCAAGTCATCTTCCTATTTAGCGTAAATCCTCCTTGTCCTTCATGTGAGAATTGATGACCGGAGCGCTCTGTTTGGTCCATGGCAGAAAATGGGAACAGCCATCATCCCTCCCCTGAGCCCTCCATCTACACACTGAGCTGTTATTAAATCCATCGGCTTGCTCCCTCTCCTCAGCTGGGGCAGCAGCGCTCCTCCAGCCATTTGTAAGCATTTAATTGGCTTTTACACTCAATAGCGTTGTACTGAATTATGAAGCTCCTTTCTTTGACATGTTTTGTCTTCTAGAGAGAGAAACAGAAAGAAAGAGAGTGGGGTGAGGGGGAGGGAGGCAGAAAGAGAGAGAAAGAGAGACCAGGATGGCAAGCTGGGGAAAATATTCACAGTGCAGCCGTGTCCATCCTCTCATTCTCCCACCCCCACAGCCACCTCCCAGGCCTGCTCCCAGCTTGGATAAAATACAATTTTTCATAGAAGAAATGTTACATAACTTTCCCCTTCTGATAGTTTCTGTTCTCAGTTCTCATTCTTTATCCTGGTTCAGGTATGCATTTCTTTTCATCCTTGTCTTTTGTGATGTGCTATTGAGGGACTGAGTGAAAAAGGTGAAGGGATTAAGAAAAAAAGAAGAAAGAAATGTCCATTGTTTTTGACATGCATTTATGATCTTTTTTGTGAGTCTTTTTTGTTTCTTTGTAAACTTTGTTTAAAGTGAGCCCCAGCTGTTTTTATTATTATGATTCATGTTATTCTGCTTTAATTCTTTACTTAGTCAACCAAGCTTCTTTTCTCAGTGTATCATCATTTGGGTACAAAGTGATTTTTTTCCCCTCTTGTGTTTTTAAACAACCCTGCATTACAGATGCGCTCTTGGGGGAACTTTGCAAACATCATTTTCTAACCTATAGCTTCTAAATTTTGTTTGAATCAGACTTCAGTTATAAGAACTCTCTGAATTCAGTTTTTATTTGCTCTGACCCACGCGTGGCCACCAACTGATTTCAGAACTCCATCCTAAACAGCTTACAGCTTCTGAAGGAATGGAAATAGCTTCCAGGCATCAAAACAAAGCTAGTCTTAATTGCTATTTGCTGAGATTCTTAAGGTTATGCTTCCATGGAATTCAGAATACATAATTGTCCAGAGAGCAAGAGGACCTTTGCATTATAACAGCTCTTCTTTACCTGTTGGCTCAAGGTCACCCAGAAGAGGCAGAATGGAGGCCAGGGCCTTGGACAGCTGGTCTCCCAAGCCTCTGATCTCAATCTCTGTGCCCTGAGAGGCGTACGTTCATTTATCAAACACCATGCTCACCACTGCTGGTGTTACATGTCTCATAAGGATGGACATTCTTGTACATGCTTCTTTGTCCTCTTCTGTGACTGTGTCCCCTGATAACCCTAAAAGTGAAGTAACTGGCCAGTAAGTTAAAAGTCCTGATATCCAAATTATGCTTTATAAAGGTTGAACCAATTTAATATTCTTACCAGCAATTATGCAAATGCAGTTCATTCATATTCTCTTTAATTATTGCATTTGTGAAAAAAGGAAAATTTGCTAAGAATAAAAAAAAAAAGTGGTTGCCCATTGTTTCCATGAAAAATATAGGGTATATCCTCAACATACACAATGTCACACTATTCCAGATGAATTTTAAGAATTACTATGAAATTTGAACGTGTGGCCGAAACCGGTTTGGCTCAGTGGATAGAGCATTGGTCTGCAGACTGGCAGGTCCCTGGTCCCATTTTGGTCGAGGGCATGTGCCTTGGTTGTGGGCACATCCCCAGTGGGGAGTCTGCAGGAGGCAGCTGATCGATGATTCTCTCTCATCAATGTTTCTGACTCTCCCTCATCGATGTTTCTGACTCTCCCCTCTCTCTTCCTCTCTGTAAAAAATCAATAAAATATATTTTTTAAAGAAAGAAATTTGAGCATGTGAAATCTTTTTTAAAATATATTTTATTGATATTTTACATAGAGGAAGGGAGAGAGATAGAGAGCTAGAAACATCGATGAGAGAGAAACATCGACCAGCTGCCTCTTGCACACCCCCTACCGGGGATGTGCCCACAGCCAAGGTACATGCCCTTGACCAGAATCGAACCTGGGACCTTTCAGTCCGCAGACCGACGTTCTACCACTGAGCCAAACCGGTTTCGGCAGCATGTGAAATCTTGATCTCATCTCAGGATGGAGAAGATTGTCTAGACATAAAGCAGATTAATAAATAAAAATGTAAATAATTGATAGTTTTGATGACAACAAAATAGCAAAAACTCTAATGAATCACTAAGGAAAAGAGAAACAGTCATTAGACAAAAAACTGAGAAATTCATGAAATAACAAGTTACAATTAAAGAAACTGAAACTTTGGTTAAATCTAGAAAATCTTTCTGATGATCATAGTTTTCGAAAAATGAAATCCATTCCTTTCAGGAAGACTTCCAAGTCACTGGAGAGTCAAGTTAAGACAGTAATTGTTGAGATCTTATAGAAGGAATTAGTTATCAGAAAGATATCTATGTATAAATGATATATGTATGTATCATTTAATCACCTTTTCTACCTTCAGAATACATAATCAAATGATGACATGTCCATCAATATTTTAATGGCACAGGAAATTTATTGAAACACCTAATTTCCTCCAGCATGCTGACCACATTTCCAATCATGAAATGCAATCCTCTGCATTATCAGGTGTTCTCATGTATGAACAAATGCTACAGCAAATAATTAAACAAGCAGCAATGAATAGTCTTGGAAGAGACTAAGCAGTTAGAGAGAATTATCTTAACTGTTTTCAGAAAGAAAAACTACACAGTCATCATAGGAAGAGTAAAATTTTAGAAAATATAAGAAAATAAAATCAACACTATTCCCACTTCTTACTTTATATTTTAATCATTTATCTGTGTATTCAATATTCATTTTATGAATATTAATTACACTATACTGCTTTCAAATATGCTATTTTAAAAAATCCAAAACACTTTCTATGCCCCACTGCTCTCAAAGTGTTTCCTTATTACATCATATGAATAAGTGAAAATGCATTTAAATATCCCTAGATGTGATATGTAAAATCTTTTCATTTCCCCCAGTTTAAAGTTGTAGTAAGTATGCTTCTATATAGTTTTGTATTATTTTGTTTTCACATTAACTTCTTGGATTTTTATTGATTGGTTTGAGAGAGAAAAAGAGAGAGAGAGAAAGAGAGAGAGAGAGAGAGAGAGAGAGAGAGAGAGATCAATTTCTTGTTCCACTTATTTGTGATTCATTTGTTGGTTCTTGTATGTGCCCTGACCAGGGATCAAACCCACAACCTTGGATGATGCTCTAACCAACTGAGCCACCCAGCCAAGGCTCACATTGACTTCTTAAAGTGAAATTTTAGAAACAAAGATTGGTACATTTGGTGGGTTTTGATTAATGTTGCCAAATTACTGTCTTGGAAGTTTGTACCAATTTAAAATTCTACCAGCAGCATGTTTAAAAGGATCTTTCTCTGCAGAATCTCTAGTACTAAAATATTATAATATCTTTAAATTTTTGCTGATTAGATAAGCAGTAAGCATCATGGCTTATGATGTATTTCTAATGAAAAATTATAGTTTCTAATTGTGGTAAGCAGTTTCCCACGTATTTGGTGCCTATTTTTTGTTAAAAAATTTTTTTAACTCATAAATTCTAAAAATGCCATTGGTGACCTTAAATAGAAAGCCAGGTGGTTCTCCACTAAAATGGGTTTATTTGGCAACAGCAAAGAATTTCAACCTGGAATCTACACTCTAGTGGTGAGTCACTCACAAGTCCAAAGAACAAAAGAGAGGAAGGTGGTTTTATAGTGGAAAGGGGAAGTGTAGAGGGGCTGTTGTAAACAAAGAGTCCATTGGAGGAAACTTGGAGTTTACAGTGTAATGGTTTCTCATTGGTTGAGTTATAAAAATCTTTCATTGGCTGTGTGGTTGCTGGGCAAGGAGAAGATCCTCCCTCTTCCCCACTGAAATATTAATTTGAAAAACAGCTAGCTATTGGAGATGGAAACCACATCTCTTCCTATTTGGAGTAATTGATGATAAGTTTGGGTGTGAGAGCGCCCCCTACAGACTCTCTCAACCCCAATTTATAAATTGCTTTCTGCTTATTAATCTTCACACTATTGAGCTGGCAATCTTTTGCCATTAGACTTCGGAGTAACAGAAAGGACAGACAGCATTGTTTGTGGATTTTATTGGTATTAGAAGTACAAGTTGAGTTGCCAGCCTGTGACAGGAGGCAGCTCTGTGTAATTTATTTTTCATGTTTAAAAAATAACAGCCACAGTAACAACAATAAAACCTATTTTCCTTCCCTGGTTGAGGTTCTCACACTTGCAACTGCAGACACAGGGAAAGTATGAGTGAGGTCATGTTAGAGGCTGGGTCTGTGTTTACCGCTGTACTTTTAGCAAATGTTCTATCTCAAGAGAGAGAAAAAAAAGTTAATTGGGCATATCTTTTCCTAAGAAATCTGATGCCAGCTGCTTAGGGACAGTGCGTACCTGTGTGTGTGTGTGTGTGTGTGTGTGTGTGGTGTGATGTGTGTGTGGTGTGTGGGAGGGAGGTGGTTTAAAGGCCATCACAGTCCCATGTAGGTCATTCTAATAGCCATACTTCCCCTAGAAGTGTAATGTCATTGAGCTGACATCCTGCATCAATTTCTCCCTTTGTCCATTTTGGCTTCTTCTCCCTTTATTCACCCCTGGTGATCCCTAATGAGCATCCTTTAGGGCCTACTTCTGGAAAATCTAATTTTTGATAGATGCAGAGTCTACTAAGGATTCAAAAAATAGCAAATAAACAAATGTATGCACAGGGTGATTTCAGACAGTGACAGGTATGATGAAGGAAATACCACTGATGAGACAGTGGCCAGCAGTGGAGGAGCTGAAAGGCCTCTTACGTGGACAGTGATGTCCTGAGACTAAACTCGTAGGAAGGAGGCAGCTTATTTAAGGTGGAGGGGACCTTCAGCCCTCACCCCTAAGAGCCCAGGAATGAAATGCTGCTAATTTCTTTGACAGCCTAATCAGAAAAATCTCGGATTTTAAATACATTTCTATAATATATTCCACCAGTCAGGGGCCCAACAGGAAACAGATGGCATATTGAAAAGGGGATAATTTGAGAAGAATATAATAAAAAGGCAATTTACAAAGAGACAGAACAGCACTCCCCTTTTCCCTCCCAGAGATAGGATTAGAAAGTTGTCATTGGGTTCCTAGTATCCCAGACTTAAAGGGGCAGAGGAGGGAATGGTCAGGGGAACCTGGACACAAGTTCTAGAGAAAGGGAGCCTGGGGAAAAGGCCCCTCATCTCATTCTTCCTCCCCCAAATTCCTGACCCCCATTGGCCAAAGCCAGACAACCAGAGAGGCAATGTTTGAAGACCCTATAGTCTTTAGTCTCTAGAGCTATAGACCTTGATGGTTAAGGATGGAGGGTGGAGCTGGAGAAGTGAAATGAGACATCTATTTTTTGTTTTTAAATAATACTGGATGATATTTAAAAGAAATGACACCGGACCCATCTGAAGTTGTAACCTCTGTCTGTCACTGACTAGCTATAAATCAACATCTCTAAGCCACTTTTTTTTTACTTGTTAAAAAAAATTACATGGCTAGAATAAAACTGATGCATTTATTCTGAAATGGTGTGACTCTGATATTCACAAATCAAATAAAGTATTTTACATATATCTTAATGAACGCAACAAAAAATATCCGGCGCAATATTGTTTTACATTGTGAGCAACAACAACAACAAAATCATTGTTGAAATAATCAGAGTCCCAGCTCTGTGTCTTTCTAGTTGGTTACTTGGGTTCAATAAAATCTCTTACAACAACCTGAAGTCAGGTTTCTGTTGTTAGGCTATGAGTCAAAAAATAGAATGATTGCTTTTTTCTCGGGGACTCAGACTTCCTTCAGGACATACTTAGAGAGAAGAGAGGATATTGTCATCGAGATAAGGACAGGATTTGTGGATGATTCCTTTGGGAATGTAACTTGGGAAATGGTGAATAAGGGGCTGGCTGGCAGGAGGAGAATAATGAAGGCATAGATTGATATAGCCATGTCTGTTAATGTTTCTGATGGAACAGAATTTATATGCTCATAAAATGAGACTTTGTTAGATGCTGCCGTTTGGATACACAGCATGTTGTTTTAAGAAAATGTCTTTCAGAATCCTACCTGAATCTGTAGCAGAAGCCTGTCTAGCCCTTTAATAGTCACGGTATCTTCCCAGAATATAAGATTCCAGAGAAGCAGAGTCACAGAAGGCCAAACAGCTGCAGAAGAGTACAAATAGCTCTCATCTGAAACCCACGATTTATCCAAGGGGACCGTGATTGCTGGCAATCTTACTTTTTTGGTGATTACAAGGTTGAGCCTAGTAGCGCATGTGACTCCACAGGAGGACTTGTTGAGGGCTTTTACAAATAATTATGCGTGAGTGTCGGAGAATTAATTTCAGCAGAAGGCCTCTGTGGAGGTCAATCAAGAGCATAGGCTGGAAGGAGAATGCTGAGGGAGACCTTCAGTCAGGGGAGAATATGAAGTGGGACTCCTTGGGGAGAGGCCTGTGTTTGCTTGTCTGGGGTAGGCTCATCTACATAATTGACTAAAACAGGATGAACAGCTGTGAGGTACAGCATCTGAATGTGTGGATAAAACAAAATTACAAAATATGCAGGGTCATAGAACATGTAATGTGTTTTCATAGGATTATAGAATTTTGAGCTCATTTGAGATATAGAAAATGGGCCCGTCTGGAAGCTAAATGACTTTACCAAGGTCAACTAGCTAGTTAGGTATAGCTCACTTGTTAAGTATGAGAACTCCAGTCAGACACCCTAGATTTAAGAAAACCACTCTATCTTTCGGTAGCTCAATCTTCTCATCTGCAAAATGGAAATAGTATTTAGGACCTGAAATGGCAATAATAATAGGACATTCCCGTATTAAATAAGATGATACATTTCAATAAGCCTGGAAGGTGTCTAGAACTTAGTAAGTGATTAATTAACATGAGTTATGTTATTATTTGCAAGAATGACAGTTACCTAACTCCTACAGCAATATTCTACCTTCTCTGGAGCAAGCAATAGTGTATTACAAGAGGGATATAGGTGAGAAATTAGTTTCCTGGCTAAAAATGATTGTGAGACACTGAATAATGTTAGTCTTCTTGAGTTGTAAAGGCAAAAAAAATTGTAAGAACCTTTGGGAGAAGTGACTCAGATGTGCTCCTTATAAGTTTTCAAATTTTAAATGCTAAAATTCAGTATTTGTATTGTTTCCCCTCTAGCTGATATTTTTAATTAGTTTGTTTTGCAGCTAGCAAAAATATGTGTCAATTTAACCTTTTAACATACTATATTTTTTCTCTAGTAATGATGCCCACTAATGCTACAGGATTCCTTTATTCTTTGTAATTAGAATACATTGTGATTTTATTTACTTTTAAAATATGTTTCTACTGATTCTTTAGAGAGAGGAAGGGAGAAGGAGAGAAAGCACACCAGTGTGAGAAAGATAATTCAGTCAGCTGCCTCCTATACATCCCCCTATGGGGTGCATGGGATGATACTCAACCAACTGAGCCACACTGACCAGGGCTAGAATAAGTTGTGCTTTTAAGTAAAAGGCACATTTTGAACAAAGTAAAAGCATGCTGAGAATTAGAGCAATGTGTTTTGAATGTAGTTGGAGATGAGGCACATGATGTTCTTAGAAAACATAGGAAGTTGTTGAAAAAACAACTTTTTTGGCAATGTGGAGGGTTAGCTAAATAAAGAATTCAAGCACAGTTGAAGTTCAAAGTTACTTTCTTATAATCTCTGAAAGGCCTGGAACATGTCTGTTGATTATGATTCTAAGGATTGCTTTTTTTTCCCCCTGTTGGCTGAGGGGCGAAGGCATCTATTATTTATTAACTCTCTTTGGCCATATTCGAACTTTGGATGACACGATAGCATCATCGAATCTCACATAATGACACCATTAAATATGGGGCATGGCTTTGGTACAGAATTCTGGCATAGCTGTTGTATATTTTGATTTTATAGATGCCCTTAAGGGACTGTGTGAGGATTTCATAGCACAAGTCAGTTTTGGACAGCAGTGCCCAGTGGCTAAGAAATAGTCTATTCAAATATTTCTCAGCCCAGTCAGAATATTGTCCTTTCTCAAGTTGTGTTTTATCATGCAATAGTATTCAGCCCCAGGGAAGACCCATTTCTACTTTTAACTATGGAGGGCCTGCCACTGGTAAATGCGGTACTTTCTGGAGGCATCGTGGACTCTTTCCTTTGACTGAGGATAGAATCATCTCCATGCGTTTCACAGTGGCCCTCACACTTAATCAGGATCCTGCAGAGTTAGTAGCCTCCCTTCAAAGACTCTGGTAGTGGTGTTGTATAATTTAAGGCCCATAAAGCATGTTCATGAAAAGCCCATTAAGTATTGTTGTTGCTCTGACTTATTCCTGGAGAAACTCACCCCTGTTATAAATCAGAAAGCCCAATGAAGAGATTCGTGTTCTCCTCACTGGGATTTTCTAAGATATATCCCAGCTAGCTTCTTGTATAAGGGTGATTTGACTTTCAAACGTATTTGAGAATTTTTTAAAATTTAATTAGGCACTTAATAGAGAGAGTTGCTTTAATGTCCTCCATTTGAGAATGCTTATAACCATGACTTTTTCTTTGTGTCATTATTAATTATTATTATTGCTATTCTAATCTTGGGGTAATGACACATGCCAAGCACTTGGCAAAGTACTTAAGATACAAATAAGACAAACACAGTTCTGGTTCTTAGTCTCACAAAACACCTGGAAAAGAGGCAGATTTCTTATACATGGAACAAGCAGACACACGTCTGTATTTTATCTTATAATCTATGAATTAGAGCTCCATATACACATATGGCATATTCGTGCATGTTTATGTGTTCAAAAGCTATTTACATCATATTGTATATCTCTGGTTTGTTTATAACTCTGTGATGATTCTACCTTTTTTCATGTGTACAGGCACATATGTATACTACCAAAGAACCTCTGGTCAAATGAGTTTTCACTGCATCTACTCATTAGCAGGTGGTAATAACAGAAGTTACAGGTCATGTTGTGAATTAAAGATTCTTCCTACATTTAGCATTTCACAACACATTATGATGGCAAGTATCTAATTCAGATTTTTCAGGGTAACCAAGTGTTGGAGAATACAAGTCACTTGTCCCAGGCCACTCTTGTATGATCAAGATTCCAAATGGATTACTTTGGCAACACAGTTTCTGCTTGAAACCAATAGGAGGCACAAATGCCCTATAAGCATCAACTAGTAAACATTTATATATTTTCCAGCTTTATGAAGTATATTACCACATTAAAGATGTCAAGCAGTAGAGTAAATATGGGTGTTGTTGATGTGAAAAAAACACTTTCTTCTATTTTATTTTTTAAGCATGAGTGGAAACTCACTGCTTCTGTGATATCCTTAGTCTATTTCTTTTTCTTGTTCACAATAATGGTTCACAGAGGTTAACTGCCATGAATATGTACAGCAGAATGTGTGAACTACAACTTATAGTAGTGGTGTGAACTTCACTGAGTTACACAGCCAGGCTCCCTCCCTTTTGTCACTGTACCCCCCCTATTTGTGGGGATGTGTTCCAAGACCCCCAGCAGATGCCTGAAATCACAGACAGTATGAACCCTACAGATTTTGAAGGGTTTTCCCTGTAGTATGTACCTTTTCACTTAAATGAAGCACTTCCGGCTTCTCTTGGGCATGTCTGAGTTACTAGCGTGACCACTTTGGGGCCATTCTGAAGTGAAGGAAGGGTGCCCGAACACAAGACAAGCACCACGACACCTTGACAGCCCATCTGCTAACCAAGATGGCAACTAAGTGACTCACAGTGGGGAAAGCATCTCCAGTGAGCAGACACCGAACAAAGGTGGGACTCACATCCTGGGCAGGGCAGAGCAGAACAGCATGAGGTTGCCTTCTGCCGAGAACATCACACAATTTAACACTGATGGATAGTTTATTTCTGGAACTCTGCACTTAATTTTCAGGGCCCAGTTGAATGCAGGAAACTAAGAGGGCAGAAAATGAAGCCATAGATAAGGGGTAACTTCCATATTTCCATCCTACAACAGAGGAGTTGGACTCTCACACCTCACAGGAATGCCGCAGACTCAGTCTACTTGGTTTACTTTTCTAAGTTCTGTCCGAGACCTTTTAACGGAAAAGGTCTAGCCATGGACTGTGTCTGCCTGCACTTTGTCTCTCTGTTCCCAAAGCATAGCCTTTGCCTCTCAGACTAGCCTGGCAAAATTGGTCACATTCAACATCAATTTCCACTCTTCGTTATCTTTAGCAGATGTAATTTTTTTTAAATGTCTTTTGTTAATCCTCATCCAAGGATATTTTTTTCCATTTATTTTTAGGATGGGAGGGAGAGAAGGAGGGAGGGAGGAAAGGAAGAGAGAGAGAGAGATGGGGGGAAGGGGGAAGAAACATTGATATGAGAGAGACAAATCTATTGGTTGACTCCCACATGCATCCCAACTAGGACCTGGGGCCCAAACCTGCCACCCAGATATGTCCCTTGACTGGGCATCAAACCCGCAATCCTTAGGTATACAGGCCAATGCTTTCACCACTGATCTATAGCAGCCAGGGTATCAGATATAAATTTTTAAAGGACCTATTATATGCCACTACTCTTTTATATTCTTTATATAAATTATTTCTTCAGTTCTTACATAAACCCTGTTATGCAATTATTATTGTTATTAAAAACATCCCCCCTTTTTATAGACACAAAAAAAACTAAGGTTGCTTAAGAGATGTTAACCATCTTGATGTGAATCAGTCAGTGAGGCCAAATTAGAATTCAGACCTGTGTCTGTTGTGTTCTAAGTCTTGTGTTTTGTTTTGTGTGTGTGGTTTTTTTTTCATGACCTTATGCTGCCTCCTTGTTCAGAAAACATATGTTGATAAATCGTTTAGGACTGTATGCTGTTTGGCTCCTTCTTCAGAAAGATTATGGAAGAATGATGACAGATAAACATAAAGACATTAAAGGGACATATTCTTTTCTCTCTGATAAAATAATAAAAGAACCAACTGTTCTAAATAAATAACTCTACCAGCCCTTAGGAGAAAGTTCTCTAACAGGTCATACGAATATAAGATCACTCAGGCAGGACAGAGCAATTCAGGTGATAAATGGAGGGCTGATTGTGACTTGTATTAGAGCACTTGCAAAGTACTATTCTATGCATAGAAAGCTCAAAAATGATGGATCAAAGCCAAAATTGATTGAAGATTAGATGTCAGGGTACATAGAAAGGGAAGAGAAATCAGGTGGATGGAAGAAGAGTGTTTATGTTGGTACCCTTAAACACCTGTGATGCTAAGAGTCCTGGGCCTTCCCCATCCTCCCAAAAACACAACATTCTGGAGCGTGGGAACTGCCTGTCAAACACTCACAGGCCATTTTGTACATGTAGACCATGGACCACACACTGGGGAAAATACTTATTTGGTCCAGTCTCTGTATTTTACAAATCAGCACCAGTTCCTAAGGTAAATGGTTATTCAGAGTTTGCTGTACTCTCTTTTCATTAGAGTTTTGGCTAATTCGGTCTCCTACAGGCCCAGTTCTGTCCCCTTTGATACTTGGATTTAATTTTTCCAGTTCTAGCCATGGACCAGCTAATAGCACGTATCCTTGCTCTTTCTCTTCTAGAATCACAACCACAGCTGCCTGCATGATGGACCTAAGGCGGTACCCACTGGATGAACAAAACTGCACCTTGGAAATTGAAAGCTGTAAGTTTTTTTCTGAGAATCCAGCTAGACAGAACTCTGCTTCGGGGTTCTCCAGATCACAGGCCTGCAGAGGTTCTGCCAGCATGCTGAATGTGATGGAGGGAGGCACTCCTAGTACCTGCCCCCCTGCTGCTGCAATTCTCTTAGTCTTGTCCCCAATTCCCTGGGAGAGGTGTGAAGGGGAGAAATAATCGAGCAATAAAAGGAAGATGCTAAGAGCCTGGAAGAAAACCAAGGGCTATTCTAGTCACTTAAAGCACAGTATTTGGAACAAATAGCTACACCAGGCTTGGGACAGTAGGTGAAGGTGGCAGGGGGACATAAGGTGTCTGAATAATTTGTGTGTCTCAAAAGCATTATCACTTTTCAATTGCAAAATAAATGTGGTCTTCTGAAACCTTCATAGAATGTGGATTAGTGAAATGTTGTTGCTTTTCTCCCAGGGACTATTTTCAGTGTCGAAATGTATTTTACATTCTTGCTGAAGGCCATCTGATGAACAAGATGAGTGTATGTGTGTGGTTCTTCTTTCCTGAGCTGGCCTGTTCTGCAGTATCGTTGCATTTCTCAGCCGTAGTGTGTGTCCTTGAGGACTCAGTCACCTGCCCTGTTGAGCAGAATTTTGATGTCACAGCCCAGCTCCAATGCGGAGGTCACTCAGGGAGGTCGTTTGCAGTGGAATAGGATTTTGAATCCCTTTTCTCTGTCAGTTCTTGGTATAGTATTCATACCTCATCCCACCAAACTATTGGAAGCTGACAATTTTCTATCTAGTGTTCTAGATAATGAGCAAGCAGCCTGCTGTGCGGGCACTCTCAGCCTTCCTCAGGAGCTCTCGCTGTGACAGGCAGCATGACTCTCCATCTCTGCTCTGAGCAGAAATCCAGGATTTAGGACATATCATGGGCATTTTTGCATATGTCAAAAAATAACTTCCAGGGATTATTGCATTTACACACATTTTTTAAGAACCCAATTTCATACTCGAATATTGTCTTTCAAAGTCCAAAACCTAGTTGTTTCATATTGTTGATGTTAGGATATTTTACAAAAAAAAAAAAAATGTGGCTTTGTACCATTCATGAATTTTTAGAGTAAGAGAATTTGTTTGTGGTGGATTTTGGCTGGAATTTTAATCATTGTTATTGTACATGTCATCTGAGTCTTCCACAGCCTTCTTACTTGAAACAACTAATGCCTTAAAGACACAGGCAAAACCCAGTGTTGCATGTAATTAAATTATAATTGTGACCTGAACATTGAAA
This sequence comes from Vespertilio murinus, assembly GCA_963924515.1. Lineage (NCBI taxonomy): Eukaryota > Metazoa > Chordata > Mammalia > Chiroptera > Vespertilionidae > Vespertilio > Vespertilio murinus. The sequence continues at coordinate 12,064,749 of OZ004708.1, forward strand.
AATTAATAATTCCTTAGACTTTTAGAAAGTTTAAATTTTATAAGGTGGCTTTTACGTATCTCATTGCAGTTCACAGTTACCCTGTAATGAGGTAGAATATATTTTTTCAGCTTTATTGAGATATGATTGAGAAACAATATTGTGTGAGTATGTACCATATGATGATTTGATATATATGTAAGTTTTGTGAAATGATTATCACAGTAAGGTTAGTTAACACATCTATCACCTTACATGGTTACCTTGCTTTGATGTATGTGTGTGTGTCTGTTGGAAACTTTTAAAATTTACTCTTAGTAACTTTCAAGTATACAGTACAGTATTGTGAACTTTAGTCACCATATCACCATACTGTAGATAGCCACATATTATTAATTTTATAACTGAAAGTTGGTGGCCTTTTATCTCCTTCACCCATCTGACCCAGCCCCCACACTTGGCAACCATCAGTTTACACTGTTTCTATCGGGTCAGTGTTCTTTTTTAGATTTCATGTAAGTGATAACAAATGGTATTAGACTTTTTCTGCCTGACTTATTTCACTTAGCTTAATAACCTCAAGTTATCCATGTTATCACAAATGGCAGGATTTCCTTTGTTTTGTGGCAGAATAATATTCCATTTCATATATCTATAAAAATAAAAATGTAATATGCTAATTATACCAGATAGCCAAATGACCTTCCACATGAAGCTGCAGCTGTGAGGGCTGAGCCCCTTGCACCAATTTTGTGCATCAAGCCTTTAGTGTATATAAAGATATATATATATCTTTATCCATTCATTAATCAATAGACAATGAGGTTGTTTCCATGCCTTGACTATCCTATGTAATAAAAGCCCAATATGCAAATTGACTGACCAGCAGAACAACTGGTCACTATGATGCTCACTGTCCACCAGGGGGCAGACGTTCAAACTGGGAGCTGCCACCAGCCTGCAGGCCCCAAGCCAGCCAAGGTAGGTGCCATCAGGTGCACCCCAATTGCCCTGCTGGTCACCCCACAGATTGGCCCTGATCCCTAGCCAGGCCTAGGGACCCTACCCATGCACAGATTTTATGCACCGGGCCTCTAGTTGTAAATAATGCTGTGGTGAACACGGGTACAGATATCTCTTCGAGAATAATTTTATTTCCTTCACATATGTACTCAGAAGTAAAATTGCTGGGTCATATAGTAATTCTATGTTTTTTCCTTCAATAATATTCCATAAGTCTCATCTTATTATTATTATTTTTTTAGTTTATCTTTATTGTTGAGAGTATTACAGATATCCTCTTTTTTCTCATTGATATATCCCCCCTTCCCCTCCCCGGCCCCCGATACTCTCAACCCCTCCAGGCCTTCACCACACTATTGCCTGTGTCCATGGCTTATGCCTATATGCATATAAGTTATTTGGTTACTCTCTCCTCCCACCTACCCACCCACCCTTACCTTCCCTCTGAGACTCATCAGTCTGTTCCATGCTTCTGTCTCTGGATGTATTTTGTTAATCAGCTTATTTTGTTCATTAGATTCCACATATTGGTGAGATCATATGATACTTGTCTTTCTCCTACTGGCTTATTTAACTTAGCATAATACTCTCTAGGTTCCTTCATGTATTTCTATTTTTAATTTTAAGAATCCTTCATAATAACTGTACCAATTTACAGTCCCACCAACATTGCACAATATGCCTTTTTCTCCACACCCTTACCAATATTTGTTACCTCCTGTCATTTATGATAGCCATTCCTAAAGTATGTGTGATATCTCATCATGGTTTTATGTTTGCATTTCCATGATTATTAGTGATGTTGATCACCTTTTTCTGTACCTGATGGCCATTTGTATGGCTCCTTTGGAAAAACATCTCATCAGTTTCTCTGCCTATTTTTTAAAATAAAGTTTATTTTATTTTATTTATTAAGGTATTATATGTGTACATAGCTTACCATTGCCCCCTCCCACCCCCTATACATGCCCTCCCGCCCCAGAGTTTTGTGTCCATTGGTTGTACTTATATGCATGCATACCAGTCCTTCCATTGATCTCTTTTCTTCCCCAGATCTTCCTACCCTCCCCGCAGTCATTTGACAGTCTGCTTGTTGCTTTACTGTCACTATATCTATCTTTCTGTTTATTAGTTCATAATATTCTTTATTATCCATAGATGAGTGAGATCATATGGTGTTCTTCTTTCATTGACTGGCTAATTTCACTCAGCATGATGTTCTCCAATTCCATCCAGGTTACTGCTAATGATGAGAATCTCTTCTTTTTTATGGCAGCATAGTATTCCATTGTGTAGATGTACCATAGTTTTCTGATCCAATCATCTGCTGATGGGCACCTAGGCTGTTTCCAAATCCTAGCTATTGTAAATTGTGCTACTATGAACATAGGGGTGCATATATCCTTTCTGATTAGTGTTTCTACTTTCTTGGGATATATTCCTAGGAGTGGGATTACTAGGTCAAATGGGAGTTCCATTTTCAGTTTTTTGAGGAAGCTCCATACTGTTCTCCACAGTGGTTGCACCAACCTGCAATCCCACCAGCAGTGCACTAGGGTTCCTTTTTCCCCGCAACCTCGCCAACATTTGTCGTTTGTTGATTTGTTGATGTTGGCCATTCTGACAGGCGTGAAATGCTACTGCATTGTTGTTTTGATTTGCATCTCTCGGATAATTAGTGACTTTGAGCATGTTTTCATGTGCCTCTTGGCCTTCCTTCTGTCTTCTTTTGAGAGGATTCTATTTAGGTCCATTGCTCATTTTTTAATTGGCTTATTTATTTTCTTTTTATTGAGTTGTATAAGCTGTCTGTAGATGTTGGAGCCAAGACAGTCACTTCAATAAATGGTGTTGGGAAAATTGGACAGATACATGCAAAAGAATGAAACTAGATCACCAACTTACACCATATACAAAAATAAACTCAAAATATAGGAGTTAAACATAAGATGGGAAACCATAAAAATACTAGAGGCATCCACAGGCAGCAAAATCTCAGACATATGCCTAAAGAACTTCTTCACTGATACTAACCCTAGCGCTATGGAAGCTAAAGAGAAAATGAACAAATGGGACTACATCAAAATAAAACTCTTTTTTACAGCAAAAGAAACCATCAACAAAACAACAAGAAAACCCACTGTATGGGAGAACATATTTGCAAATGATATCACTGATAAAGGTTTAATCTCCAACATCTTTGCCTATTTTTGAATTGGATTATTTGTGTTTGGTTTTGGGTTTTGTGTGTGTGTGTGTGTGTGTGTGTGTTTATTTGTTTGTTTTTTTGCTATTGGGTTATATGAGTTCATTATATATTTTGAATATTTGCTGTTTATGAGGTACATTTTTTTGCAAATAGTTTTCTACCATTCCATATATTGGTTCTTCATTTTGTTAATGGCTTTCCTTGCTGTATGGAAACTTTTTAGTCTGATATACCTCTGCTTGTTTATTTTGCTTACTTGTATTTTGGGTGTTAACATCCAAAATATCATTGCCAAGACCAATGTTTTCTTCAAGAGTTTTACAGTTTCAGATTTTACATTGGAATCTTTAATTCCTTTAAAGTCAATTTTTGAGTGGTTTAAGATAGGTTTCTAATATAATTATTTTGTGTGTGGATATACAGTTTTCCCAGTACTATTTATTGAGAAGACTAACTTTTCTCCATTGACTATTCTTGACTTCCTTTTCAGATATTATTTGGCCATGTATGTGAGGGTTTATTTCTGAGCTCTCAGTTCTGTTTCATTGGTTTATATGTCTGAATTTTTGAGAATTTTCTTTTTGTGGCTTAACATATGGCTGATTCTAGAAAATGTTCCATGTGTGCTTGAGAAGAATGTTTATTCTATTGCTGTTGGATAGAATGTTCTGTATATGTCTGTTAGATCTGTTTGCTCTATAGCAGTAATTTTTATTTTTTCCCTTCATTTTTTATTAAGGTATTATATGTGTACATATCTTACCATTGTATAGCAGTAATTTTTACTTTTTTAATATATTTTATTGATTTTTTTACAGAGAGGAAGAGTTAGAAACATTGATGAGAGAGAATCATCGATCAGCTGCCTCTTGCACACCCCCTATTGGGGATGTGCCTGCAACCAAGGTACATGCCCTTGACCAGAATTGAACCTGGGACCTTTCAGTCCGCAGGCTGATGCTCTATCCACTGAGCCAAACCGGTTTCAGCTAGCAGTGATTTTTAACCAGTGTGCCATGGCTGGGCACTATTTAGTCAGGGGTACTACTTTCTTTTCCTTAGATTATCAAATAAAAGAATGACAACAACCAGCACAACAATAGCAATTTTATGTGAATTGCTCAAAATTATACTTTATTTTTGTCAGATCAGCAAAAAATAATATTTTTTGGTGTACCACAGAATTTTAGTACTTAGCTTATGTGGGCCAGTAGATGAAAAAAGGTTGAAAATCTCTGGCCTATAGTGTTGTTCAAATCTGCTATTTCCTATTGATTCTCTGTCCGGATGATTTATCCATTGTTGATAGTGGGGTATTAAAGTTCCTAACTATTATTGTATTGCTGTTTATTTCTCCTTCTAGTTCTATTAGTATTTGCTGTATATATTTAGGTGTTCCAGTATGGGTGCATAAGTATTTATGATTGTTATATCTCCTTGATGAATTTACCCCTCTATTACTATATAATGACCTTTTTTGTCTCCTGTAAGCATTTATAGCTTAAAGTCCATAGGGTAGATATTAATATTCCTGTCTTTATAGGGAAATATACATAAACAGTGAAACGGATATGTCTAAGAACATACAATCACTGAGTAGCACAGTGCTCTGAGCTAATGTAGGGATTGATAGCCAATTTATCTTAGTAAAGCCACTGAATTCAGAGAGATCAGATTAACAGGAAGATCGCTATTCTAAAAATCAGGAAAATATACTGTACTTATTTTTTAAAATGGGGCATATTCATATTTATTTAAACAGAAAATCAGTGTTGTGGAGAATTAAATATGGTATATTAATAATATATTAATAATTATTATTATTACATTAATAATATATGTGATATCCAGGCCCTGTTATTGTAAGCAGGTAGTAAACTAAGCATATTGAAATTGGGATCTGATCCTTTAAACAACCAGCTCTGAGGTTAATCCCTGATATTCTACCTTACTCATTTATTCTTTTCTGTTAAGTAAACTCTAGGAATTCATTCATTCTCTTTTTTCCTCCACCTCATCTCCTCTCCCTTTTTCTCCTCATGTCTACATATTTCTCTTCTCTGCTCCCCCTTTCCCTCCCTTTCGTTCTCCTCTCAAATACATTTGAACTTAATAGTGGCATTACTAAATCCTTATCGCCTTGTCTCCTTATCAACAATTAGTGTATTGGTTTCATTTTAAAGAGGATAATATAACTTGATTCAGAGCAGCTTGGAGTGGGGAAATATTGACCTGAGCTCATTGCTCATTTATTCGTGCATTGGCTCGTTCAAGTATTTACTCATTCATTAAATATTTATTGAGCTCTAGTTATTTACAAGACATTGTAATAAGTTCTAAAAATATAATAGTGAACAGATGTAGGCAATGGCCCTGCCTTTATTATGCTGAGGCAGATAGGTTTTATTTAAATAGATACATAAGAATATAAAATCCCATTAGTGAAAGTGCTGCCAAGATGAGAATTTAGTAAAATCTTAAAGAAAGACTAAAGTAAATCTTGAAATAAAGTGCTGGTGATTCTAGAAAGGCAGTGAACTGTGCATGTTTCAAAACTTCTTAGGCTCAGCTGGCATGGCTCAGGGATCGAGCTTTGACCTATAAACCAGAAGGTCACATTTTGATTTCAGGTCAGGGCACGTGCCTTGTCTTTGGGCTCGATCTCCAATGTGGAGCATGCAGGAAGCAGCCGATCAATGATTCTTTCATCATTGATGTTTCTATCTCTCTCTTCCCCTTTGAAATCAATAAAAATATGTTAAAAAAAAAACTTTTCTTAGATTTAGAAGAATGGAGTAGTTTTTTAGAATCAGTAGATTTTGCTGAACTAAATGGGCCCTGATAATATGTATCACTATGTAGGAAATGAAAGTTATATACTATACCCATGTATGTATCTTTTCTATATCTTTTTCTGAATCTTTCAGTCAAATTGGAAAAAGGATACTGGCATACTCAGCTATATTTCCAGGGAAATATCACCCTCAAAGTAGCAATGACAACCAAGTTATGTGCTTGCCTATAAAAGGTTCTTTTGACTGATCTTGCTATTTAGGGATAAGATTAAGTTTTATAAAGAAATAATGAATTGTGCCAGGTGTGCCTTTGAGTATATTAGTACTTACGAGTATTAAGAAGGCCCTACTACTGTTAGATCAAGTCAAATATTTGGCTCTTTTTTAAAATATAAAGTTAAAACCATGTGGAGGAAACAGCATTCCATCATATGGTAAGGTTACTTAGCAGGCTCCACCCAGAAGTGAAGAGAGGGGTACAGGGAGTATGACAGATCTTTGAAATGGGAATACTTAGAGGGCTACTCTGTGATATTCTGAGCCAGATCAACCATCTCATATTAATATCAGCTATTGATTGTGAGGGACCCCTCTCCCCCCTCAGAAGAGTCAGGCTGTCTTATATGGTATTGAACTCCTCTTGGGATGTGGAATATAAAATTGTCTTAACTGGATCCATTTACAGGCTTTTCATGTGACCAAAACTCTAAAGGTTCCCGTTTCTCACTTGTTTGTGTGCTTTATCTCAGCGGATGGCTGGGCGAGTTGGACTGGAGAGCCTTGGTGTGTCAGAGAGTAAGATCAGTGCTCTCATTCTCAATGTTGTTGGTTTTCGCAATCAATCTCAGCCTTAGTGCAATCCTCATTGAATCAGAGGGGGTAGAACTTACTCCATAACTTTTCATAGGCAACTTCTCAGTGCTATGCCAAGTGTCACTGAGATAGAGAGTCAACCATCTCCTTTTAGTATTTCTTCTAGATCCTTTAAAAACCACCCTACCACTGCCCTTTGTGGCAGAATCCAAAACCAGCGCTTGCTGGCCTCTCCCTGTCACTGATTATATGCCTGACATTGGGAAAGTCACCCTAAGTAACTGAGCATCAGTTTCCTCAAATGGGATAAATATATCTATCACACAGAGTTGTTATGAAGATTAAATGACCTAATATGATCTAATATAGATTAAGAATTGGTTGTAGCCTTAAACGGTTTGGCTCAGTGGATAGAGTGTTGACCTTCAAACTCAAGGATCCCAGGTTCAATTCTGGTCAAGGGCATATACCTTGGATGCGGGTACATACCCAGTAGGGAGTGTGCAGGAGGCAGCTGATTAATGTTGCTCTCTCATCAATGTTTCTAACTCTCTATCCCTCTCCCTTTCTCTCTGTAAAATATCAATAAATATATTTTTAAAAAATAAAAGAATTGGTTGTAACATGGCAGATATCTAATAAACAGTAACTTTAGTAACTAATAATCCTATCTAATAAAAGAGCAATATGCAAATTAACCATCACTCTAATACACCCACAAACCATGCCCACCAGCCAATCAGAAGTGGGTATACAAATTAACCCAACCAATATGGCTGCAGCCACAAAATGAGCAGGAGGTATGGGTTTCCCTGACAATTTTAGGAAGCCAAGCTTTCCATACACCCTGGCCCACCCAGGCCTCCACTCAAGGCTACAAAGTTTTAATTATAGAAGATAAATAAATACCAGATACCAGGCCTCCACTTGGGTCGCCAGGGGGCATGGCCAGCCTGCAAACCACCACAGGCCCCTCACCCAGGCTGCCCCATGCTCCAAGGGAACCCCCAACCTGATCTGGGACACCCTTCAGGACAAACCAGCTGGCCCCCATCCATGCACCAGGCCTCTATCCTATCTAATCCTCTTATCAAAGAAAAGAATGGTATGCAAATTGACCATCACTCCAACACACAAGATAGCCACCACAAGATGGTTAGCAGGGGAGGGCAGTTGGGAGGGACCAGGCCTGCAAGGGAGGGCAGTTTGGGATGACCAGGCCTGCAGGAAAGGGCAGTTGGGGGCGGGGGGGCAGACCTGCAAGGGAGGATAGTTAGGAGCAAACAGGCTGGCAGAGGAGCAATTAGGCATCAATAAGCCTGGCAGGGGAGTGGTTAGGGTGTTATCAGGCTGGCAGGTAGAAGCAGTTAGCGGCAATCAGGAATGCAGGCAGGCAAGCAGTTGGAAGCCAGCAGTCCTGGATTGTGAGAGGGATGTCCAACTGCCCATTTAGGCCCAATCCCAGTAGAATCAGCCTAAACAGGCAGTTGGACATCCCTCCAGGGGTCCCCGATTGGAGAGGGTGCAGGCTGGGCTGAGGGATACCTCCCCCCTGTCCACATGAATTTCATGTACTGGGCCTCTAGTTATTAGTATGATGACATTAATTTTTATTATTATACTGCCACAGGTTTGCTCTAATGATGAGATCTAGTATATCCAGCCAAGAAGAGTCCCAAAGCACAGCATTGCCCTTCTCAACCTTTGCCGATCTTATTTCAGACCTTGCATTTACATTCCAATTAAGCCTCATTATCTGCAGGGCTATCTACTTGCGGTGCCTACAGTATTAGTTGCTATTAATTTTTTTTTTTACTTTAGCCAAAAGGAAAATAATTAATAGCTAGCTTCAAAGTTCAAAGAGGAGTATTTAAAAGCAAGCTCTTTGACACCTGTTCTTGGGTGAAGTGAAAGGACAGTCCATTTGGGGCTTTGTTAGCATTTAATCTGATCACCTGCTGATGATCTAAAGCTTCTATGGTCAGTGCAGCAAAGATCCCTGGGGGTCGGGGGAGCAGAAGAGGAGGTGCGCATGTGTTGGCACTGGCATCTCTTCTTCTAGAAAGATTCACCATGCTTTAGAAAGCAGAAAATAGGCATGTGCTTATTGTCTTACATAATTCTTACATATTTCATATTTTGATATCATATAAAGAAGATTTAAATTATTGATAGGAGAAAGGCTCTACTTTTCTTCTCCACAATTTCATCCCAAACTTTAATTCTTATTAAAGAGGTCAATATAGATTGATATGTGTAAGCAGCTTGGAAGGTATCAGCAAAATTTACTATGGCACTGGGTTAATATATTTCAAATGCAGTTTGTGACGTGGACTAGTCAATATGCTAGTAGATAGACATACAGTATTTTTTAAAAATCTAGAGGAAATAAGAGTGTGTTGTGCTCCTTCACTCCAAAGGGGAAAATTGAAGGTACCTTAGAATGTCTGCATAGATTCAAAATACTTATCCCAGAGGAAGCAGTGATCTGCTCGGGTTTGAGCTAGTGTGATCTAGTGGATGGGAGGACATTCATGAACTCTGGGTAGCTGTTTAATTTGTGTTGCTCACGCTAACCAAATGGGTCACTTAGCTTTTCAAGCTATGGTTCCTCCTCTTTGCAATGTTGTGATATCTGATAGGTAATGTGATAACCAAAACAACAAGGCTTGGTACCAATATTTTTATAAGCAGCAGCTGTTGTCATTGTAGCATATTATTATCATCCGGTCAGGCCTGGAACAGTGTGCTCAGTTAGAATCACAACATTTTAAGAGGCGTGTTTAGCAATCAGAAAATCATAATGTGAACAATACATAAACCATGGAGTGTGAAGAACCAGTAGAAGAAGTGAGTGGGCAAAAGGGGTGCATTCACCTTGAGGAAGGGAGGCTTCAGGAGGCAGGGTGGTAATATTTAATGGATAGCTATTTTCAAGTAACTACTGGATTTCCTCTTAAAGGAGCAGGCTGGGTCTGCCCTGAGGGCAAAACTAGACTACTGGTGGAAGATGCCAAAAGGCAATTTAGGGCTGAATTTTTCTTATTCTTTTTTAAGTCTTGGCAATTACAGCGGGTGAAAAATCCTGTGGGTGGCTGTATACTGTAAAGGCGCTTTCTGGGAACAAAGGAATCCTTGCACTGGGCACAGGGTGAGATGATATGAATTCTAAGGAGGTCAGACTTCATAAAAAATGTGGAGGACTTTAGTTAAAAGATGATTAGCCAAGCACTGGTTTATATGAGGATGCAGATCCTGTATGCATATGCCTCTGGGAGCAATGCTATGTAAGAGGAAAAATCACATCCCTGCTGAAGTTTTAAATAGGACACTATGTGTGTTACTGGTGGTCCATTGCTACTTACCTAGCAATATTTCTTTTCTCATATTTTCCTGACAGAGTCCATTGTACAGTTATGTCTGTGAAAAATAAGGCTGAAGCCCCCACATATTCCTGTGTTTCCAAAAATCTAGAGCCCCATTGAAGCCTTTGATCCCCTTCAGGCTTTCAGAATCATCACATCGGAAGAGAAGGTGCCCCAGTGTATGCAGGTGGTGGTGAACAGTGAAGTCACCAGCGCTTCAGGGGATCCTTGAATTCTTCCAAGTTAGACAAAGATTCCCGTGACATCGCCGTGGAGCTTAGTCATAATTATTTATGGGAGGAAAAGTAGAGTTCATTGGAAATGCTTTTTTTGTGTCACTGTATACAAATCTAATTTGCATAGTTGGCCTGTTTGGATATTTTCATAAATTGCATCTAGTGTGGAAGTGAGGTGGTTTTTCTCCCCCTCCTTGTTGGAACATAACATCATTTCGCTATTATTAGTTCCTCATAACTGTAGATAAGTGCCAGGATGTGTATTTAGAATCTCTGGCACCCCGGCAGGTATTATTTGTGACCTTCATGTTATCTCTGGACTTTTAAGACTTGTGTCCTTTTAACTCTCCCATCATTAGAAAGCAGCTTAGTTATAAAGGATTCATCTTGTTACTGCGTGTGAAAAATGAAAATAATGAACTCTGCAGATCCCTCAGTAAAAAGCAAACTTTTTTTTAATTCATATTTTCTAAAGTTTCTCTTCTATAATCTTTATTTCCTCTTTCTGAAATCCCCTACTAGACAGATCTCCCACATCTACCTGCCATGGCTCTGCACTGAAATTTGTAGATTTGTATCTTCCAGATTAGTAATATTTATTTACTCTAAAAATTATTACGAGTGTTATATTTTAGCAGTCGTGGTTTAAATTTCTTACTCTTTGAATGCTTATTTTCCATAGTCATTTGTTCATCGTCATAAAAGATACCAATTTATTTTTATTTAAAAGTTGTCAATTTAAATTTTTGTACAAGTATTCTTCTACTCTCTTTGTCTTTCTACTTCCTTTTATATGTTTATCGTGGCCTTTCTTTTTCATGCTAATGATTTTCTTTATATGTCTACCTACCTTGGCAGTCAAGTTATATCTATAAAAATAAAAGGGTAATATGCTAATTAGACCAGACGTCATTCCGATCATCCTTCCTGATGAAGCTGGGGCTGGAGGGAAGCAGCCTGGGTCCCTGGTGCCTGTGAACAGCCCCAGGGAAGACAGCCCGGGTCCTGGGTACCTCTGGAGGGAAGCCAGGTGCCAGAGGGAAGCCGGTGCTGGCAGCCCAGGGAAGGAAGGCCTACTCTTGCACGAATTTTCATGCATAGGGCCTCTAGTTTGCAAATAAAGGGCTAGTTGGACCTGAACATGTTACTGATGTAGGTTCTCTGACCTGACATGGGTTTCCTCAGCACTTCTCTACAATTGTGACTGTTTCCGTAGCCATGTCTTCTTTGAATGGGGCGCGGCAGGAGGGGAGGTAGGCATGCCAATTAGATGGCCTCCATCTTTAGAAGAGCAGGCCAGGCCCCCCTTCAGAGGTACCAGGGCTCCTTCAGATTATTTCCCTCTTTCACTCCTGAAAGGAATTACAACTTACCTCTCCCCCTTCCTTTGTAGAGGTGCCCACCTCCATCTGGGGCTCTCTTCTGACTCTCTCTCCAGCCCAATAGCAAATCTAGGCACCCACTTTGTTCAAGGAGCCTTCTTTTGGCATTCTCTTGGGTGAAGTGTGGAAGGAAGAGGAGTGGTCTTAAACCAAAAACAATTTAATACTTAAGGAGCTGTAGAAGTATTGTATACCCCATGGGTCACCCTTTGAACTAATAAAATCGCAATACAGGATTATCTATTTTGGAATATGTCAATATCTGACACATGATTGTTTTTCTTCTCTTAAATACCATTGATTATAAAACTCATCATTATTACACTAATAAGAAAGATAAAATTGAGCCTACTCTTCTCTTGGTTAGATATATCCTAATTTCAAAAAATACAAAAATGTAAAAGGAGCCTAATGTGCATTAGACTTGAAGAAATAGAGTTATTTTCTTAATCGCAAAAGGGAACCATTGTTTTGTTATTCTTAAGTGGGCGAACCAAAAAGAAGCACAGTTTATAGTATCAAATCAGTATCTCCCAGTTTCACAGGTGAACATCTGCCTGCTCACTTTATTGTCCCTCATGGCACCCTTACTCTGTTTCTGACTTGGCATGCAGAGCAAAGCCAATTATGAAGTGAGCGTGTATCATAGTAAGCACTGGCTCAAAGGGCAGAATGGGGTAGACTGTGTTATCCTGGCAGTGATCAAGATTCCCACTTGAATCAACAGATACCTTTGGAATCTAGAATTTTGATACAGAGAATTTAGAGGGACATATTTTAGCAGTAGACGAAATCCCTTATTGGATTTTTGCCCTGTAACATTGAAAAGACACCAGTAAAAGGACTCTGCAAACCCCCAGGGTACACTGGATGCACTGGCTTCTATCCCTCACCATTTTAAGCTGGCATGGCAATTCTATGAGCCCAGCACCCAGGAAACGCTCAGCCCTCTGACCATGTGGTGAGCACAGCTGTGAAGCTCAGGGATGGGCTGGCAGAGGCTCGGCTTGCAAGTCAATGAACAGCAAGGAGCAGTTGCAAGGAAGCGGGTTCCCATATGGCTTCGTTAAGGTAAAGCACTTGCTTACAGACCAAATGAGGTCTTAAGTCCCCGAGGACTCTGGGTGTTGGGTGAGGCTCTGCTCACAACCTCACATTGTGCCTGCTTGCCTTTCTGAGGACGATGCCCACCTTCTTTTGTGTTGCTAATGCTCATTTTGCCCCTGGCTTTGAAATTGCCCAGGAGAGTTCAAAACGCAATGTAAGTGTCCACCATATTACTATATATTTGTCTACGGCAAACCTCCTGGGGGCAGGGGTGGGGATACAGACTTGTTCACTTGGTTTTCCTGTGGGCTCAGGAAATGTGCCAGTAACGCCATCATCCTGCGAAAACTGTCTCTCTCCTGGCCCGGAATCGTTTTATTCTCGATCCTAATTAAGAGGACATGCCACATTGTGGCTTTTTTAGCATTTTGACTGATGGCTGAAGAGCATTCTGTGAAACCTGATGTGAGCATCCTAAGCCCAAGGTGTAAATACACCCACAGACCTTCCCTGGAGCCTTTCCGGTAGCCGCGCGTGGTTTCGGTCTGACACTTACAGCCCAGCGAGTTGCAGCTCAGATGGATTTTTCTCAGACTGTGAACCCTGCTCCCTGTGTTGTTGCCACTGGAAAACACTTCCCTCAGGATGCTTTCAATCCTGCTGATTCCTTTCTGCAGGTCAAATGCCTCCTTCTTCGTGGTGGCCTCCAGAGCCTCCCATCTACCCCTGCTCAACCCTCCATTGTGGCCAGTATCATGATTATTATGATTATTGTTATGTCATAATAGTAACTACCATTGATTAAATATTTACTTTGTGCAGTGTATTTAGAAACACGTTCTCATCTAAATATTTTACATGGCAGCTACTAATATCATTCCCCCTACAAGAGAGGGCGTGATGCCCTAGAGAAGTTGTGTAACTTACAAAAGGCCACACAGGTGATCAAGTGAATGTCTAGTTGAACAAAACAGAATCCAATGTAGCTAGTTCAAGCAGAAGGAGACTTGTTGAGCTTACAGAGTTCTTGGGAAGACTGAAGAAATTGTCTCTAGGCTGAGTTTTTCTTATTTTTATTTGTTTATTTTTAAAGTTTCTTTATTTTTATTGATTTTTTACAGAGAGGAAAGGAGAGGAATAGTTAGAAACATTGATGGGAGAGAAATATCGATCAGCTGCCTCCTGCACACCTCCTATTGGGGATGTGCCCATAACCAAGGTACATGCCCTTGACCAGAATCGAACTTGGGACCCTTCAGTGCGCAGGCCAACGCTCTATCCACTGAGCCAAACCAGTTAGGACTAGGCTGAGCTTTTAGCTGAGATTCTTACAGTCATAGCCTAGGCTTGTATTGGCAAGATACTCTCTGCTCCTGCCTCACTACAGTGACTGCCTGCTGAATTGAGGGGGCACTGCTGTAGCTGCTACCGCAAAACCACCCTGCTTCTCAGGTGGTTGGTACCAATAAAATCATGTTTTGTGCCTTACCTCTCTCTCCACTCAATTCAGTTCTGATTTAAAGTCTCCAGCAAGTGCGTCTGACTGGCAGAGCCTGGATCACATTCAGAACCAGAGACAAAAGCAGGCCTGGGGAAGGCAGTCAGTCAGGGCCCAGTACAGAACAGAGTGGCCAAGCAGAGATTGGAACCTAGATCAGTCTGATTTTAGAACCCAAGTCTCTAACCATTAATATATATTGTTTCCTTATTTATAGCCCTAATATAAAATTAAGAATTCTTCTTTGTATTATAAACAATATATTTCTAGTGATCTACATTTATTAAATCCTTATCTGCTGATGCTGGCAATTCAGATATGCCAAAGATAATCCATAACATTTTCCTTTAAGGAAAATAGTAAAAGTTCTTGACTTAATAAGGAATAAAAAAATGTATATGCTAAATTGCTAAGGTAGGGTAAGAACAGATCTATCCATAACATTGTGAAGAAGGCAAAAGAAATTCATGCTCCATGAATGACCACATTCACATAACTTTTATTATAGTAATCCTATCTAATAAAGAGGTGATATGTTAATTGTCCCTAACTCCATCACAAAGATGGGAACACTCACAGCCAATAAAAAGGGAATATGCTAACTGACTGCCCCACCCTCAAAGATGGCAGGCACCCATAGCCACAAGATGGCAGCACCCAGTCCCCTTAGCCCTGCCAGAGTGGCAGCCATTGGCAAGGCCAGGCCCGCCCCTAGACCTGCTTCTGGAGTCCCCCAGTCCTCTCAGTCCCCCAGCCTCCCAGGGCCGGCCCAGCACAGGCAAACCTCAGATGGCAGCTGCCCGGGCACCCAGAGCTGCCCAAGGTTCAGATAACTAGGACCTGCCAAGGCTGCACTGTTGGCAGTGGCAGCAGCAGAAGTATGTATGATGGGACATCACCTTCCCCTGATCGCTGGGTCAACTCCCGTCCCTGAGGGCTCCCTGACTGTGAGAGGCTAGGCTGAGGGGTCCCCATCCAGTGAATGAATTTCCGTGCACTGGGCCTCTAGTAGTGTAATAGTTTTACCTGATTATTAGTTATTTCACAGTGCCTAATTTATAAGTTAAATTTTATCACAGGCATGTCTGTGTAGGAAAATAATATTATATTAAGACATCCACAAAGGGTCTTGGAACATATCCCCTGTGGATAAGGGTAATTACTGTACCAGGAGAATTGATGCTACAGTCAAATGAACATTAATGGTGGACTTGGGCATTGCGTTGTTAAGCTGTTTTAAAGTAGGAAGTTTTTCTAGTTCCTTTTGGTCCCTGTAAGTAACAGAGTGTTTATACTCTGTTGGTATGTGCATCTTAATGTCTTAATGTCCATAGAGTGCATCAAGAATCTCTCAAACTGTCCACTGGGTTGCTTAGTTGGTTGGAGCATCATCCCATACACCAAAGGATTATGGGTTCAATTCCCAGTCAGGGCACATAACTGGGTTGCAGGTTTGATCCCTGGTCAGGGAGTATGTGGGGTGGCAATTAATCGATGCTTCTCTCTCACATTGATAGTTCTCTAACTCTATTCCTTTCTCTCTCTTGAAAATCAATAAAAGTATTCCTTGGGTATGGATTAAAAAAAGAAGAAGAAGAAGAATCTCTTAAACCATTGATAGTCAGTTTGCTTATCAGAAAATGTTTTTCTGCTAAGCTGGATTTTTAAAACTTTATTTCTCACTAAAAATAGTCACTCTTACTATTAGATTAATTGATTTCAAATGCCCCTTTTTATTCCTTTTAGAAATAAATATTTATCATGTTTATATATTCAGGTGCATTTTATTTGTACTTAAACCTCTGACCTAAAGTACTTCTTTAGTCTAAACTTAATTCAATTTGCTGCCATGTGGTAAGGGTTATGGAAAAAAATGAGAAAAATACATTAAGGATGAGCTGGACTTGAGTAATTGTGGCTATTCTGAATTATAATTGTATCAGAACCACTTAATGTATGAGCAGAAGAATATTATAAATTACTTGCATAGGCAAAAAAGTTTTTACTTGAATATATCTTTCCAACTTTATCTTTCTAGGACTTTAGGGAAAAAAGAAAAGAAAAGAAAGGTCATACTAACTGGCTCCAATTTTCTGTTTGCAAAGATCTATTAGTGGAATGTTCCTTAAAGTTTAACAAAAATACCGTTTTCAGATTTGAACAAGTATTTTCAATGTAATACCAACCAGTTTTTGTTGAGTATTTTTTAAAAATATATTTTATTGATTTTTTTACAGAGAGGAAGGGAGAGAGATAGTTAGAACCATTGATGAGAGAGTCATCGATCAGCTGCCTCTTGCACAACCCCCACTGGGGATGTGCCTGAAAACAAGGTACATACCCTTGACCGGAATCGAACCCGGGACCCTTGAGTCCTCAGGCTGACGCTCTATCCACTGAGCCAAACTGGTTTAGGCTGTGCTGAGTATTTTAATTGTAATCTTATTTCATCTTCACCACAGCTCTTTGGATAGGTAGGTACAATGTCATCCCTATAAATAGGGAAACTGAGGGCTAAAACACACCTTTGAAAATTATGACCTTGGGATTCATTTATTTCAGACACTCTAGCTATAAAGTCTGGTAACTTAACCATGCTGCTGGTGCTCATTCATTTAGTTAATGAAAACCGAACAGGCTTGAGAACAGAACTTCACACTGTCGCTCATATTCAGTTGAACACATACTCACCTGATACCTCCCTGGGCCTGGGAAACCATGAAACCAGTTGAGAGAACATTATATAAAAAAGACTTGTTCAAAAGCCAACGAGAGGATTTATTATAAGCAAAAGGGCTTTGTGATCCTCGTTTTAACCATCTCTCTCTTCTGGACAAGCTGAGACAATGAGAATGCTTTATCAGGGTTTCCAGAAAGAAAAATACAGATAACCTGCCTGATTCTCCACTGCCAAGCAGGATATTAAGGACAGTCCTGGAGCAATGAGCAATCTTCAGTCCCTCTAATCGCTCTGCCCTAACTCATTAGCATCCCAGTGGGCCACCAGCCAGCTCCTTCCCTGGGAGAAGTGGATGGAATTTACTTAGACTCAGTGTAGCCCTCTGCTTCCTCACAGGACTAGCTTGCGTTGTTACTTTCCCAGACCTAATTTCTGATAGTTTAATGTTTGTTTCTTTTTGTAAATCATATGTGCATCTATAACTCAAAAATAAAACAAACAATATACAATTTCTGAAGCATGATATATTTGTGGATTTTTTTTCTTTGTTTAATTCTGTGAATGTTGGCTTCATGCATCTTACAACTGTTATTTGTGGCATACACATTGATAATTGGTATGCCTTTCTGGTGCCTTTTCCCTTTTATTATCATGAAATGTCTCTTTTTATCTTTGGTAATATTTATTTACCTCGAAGTGTATTTTATTTTATATTAAGGGACCCATCTAGTATTATCATGCTTCTGTTTTGCATCATTAATCATTTTCTATCTATTTATTTGCAGTGTATCTCTGCCTCATCTTATTTACTTGAGTTCTTCTGTGAGTCATTTCTACATCCTGATTCTAAAAAAAGAAACAAAACAAATAAAACAACAACAACAAACATTCCTCCTAGAATGTTTCATTAACAAATTTTATAACCACATCACATATATTTTTATCTAAACTGCCAGTAAAAATTTGAGTAATATATAAGATCCCTACCACATACCCATCGGCTCCTTAATACAAATTTGTTTTCCATTTCTTCAACTAGCTATAGATCCAGTTAACCTAATTTAGTTTTTACTGAACCTTCCAGTCAATATGATTGTCCATAGAATTTCAAAAAAAAGGGGGGGTAGAGGTAAAACATAAAATATGAATAGCTAACGTTTATTAAACACTCTGTGTAAGACTGTTATGAATTACTTATGTGAAATGTTTAATTTAATCCTGTTAAGAACTGTGACTATACCTATTTTCAGATGAGGAAACTGGAGCACAGAAAAGCTAAGCAACTTTGCCACGGTTTCACAGAGCAGTGGAATCAGAATTTAGATCCAACCTCTTTGACTCCTCAGCCTAAGCCATAAGCAAGCACTCTTGCACTGGGATGTTACTGAAAGAGCATTGTATTAGGCGTCAGGAGACCTAAGTCAGAGCCATTGATAGGTGTCAGCCATCAATTACATTCTTCAGAGAGTGGAGGAGGTACACTAGATAGTCAACAGTCACACAAATTATGGTTATTCTCATTGATTTAGATGCCTGATCATTTCCATATGGAGAAGAGGCAAAGAGAGTCATAAATACTACCACATGGAACTTTGGTTAAGGTCCTACGTGAATATTTCTGTGTCTAAATAGTAGACAGAGCTGGTGTTTGAGCACACCAACCTCTGCATCCAGAATTTGTCCATCAGGTTTGGTCTCATGGCATGAGATCCTGGCAGGCAAATAGGGCCCCATGCCTAGAGGGCTCCAGGCTTGGCGTCATGCTCTGCTGTCACTGTCCTGGAATTCTGAATCATGTGTAAGCAAGGGAAACCTCATTTTAATTCCGCACACCACGAATTACATCACCAATGTCACTCAGTCCCACCGCAGTGGTCCTGGCTTCGTGTCAGGGAGGCTCCTTAATACAGGGGCATGGTTCAGTCCTTAGCAGCAAGTGATAAGCCATCCGTTAGTGCTGAGTCTCTTGGTTTGGTGGTCTCTTCTCTGTTGCTTCTTGCCTTTAGATTCTGGAAGAGCAGAACTTTCCATTACATCTTATTGATATCTTCAGCCAAGTTCTGTAGGTCAATTATTTATCATTGGAGAAATAATTGAACTTGTTTACTTAGATCTGGCATATACAAAGAGAAAAAGGCATTTCCTTTTTTTTTAGTTTTTATCACCATGCATCTCCTCTAAACCTTCTTCCACCTCCAACCATTCCCCACATTCCCACAATCACCACACTGTTGTCTAGGTCCATGAGTTCTTAAATAGGTATTTATTAACATGTGGTCCAGGCTCTCTCTCTGGGCATGGTTCCTAATGCTAATAATATACAAGGTGTCCCTCCAAAAATGTATGCACACTGTAACAGCTGATACCTGGATTTTGAAAATGAAGTGTATTATAATAAGCATGGCCTTTAGTCATTCAAAGCATCGGGACACCCTATATATTCCCTGTTGGCTCTGATGTGAAGTTTTCTATGCCATCTGAGAATTCAGAATTTCATACTTTAAATAGAACAAGGCCTTTTTCTACTCTGAAACTATTTCACATTTGACTTCCTCTTATTCCCATCCCTCCACCTCAGGAGGATATCTCAGAGGTCAAAGAAATTAAATGAGAGTTGTTTTGCGAAGCATATAGCCTATTAATGTTTCTATGATATCACAGATATTTAAAAATCTGTCTTGTCAAATTGACCCCCCGTTCTCACAAACAATAACGGGGGGAGGGGTGGGGCATGGTTTGCCATTTTATGACATATGCTCCTGCTTGACAAAGTTAGTAGAAGCAAACCTGTCAAATGCCAAAGTGTTGAGTATTAAACTTTCAACAAAATGTCAGGAGAAATGGGAAAACTGGTGGATTTAAGAAAATCTGTCATAAAGATCGCATTGCATGTTTCGTTCTGCCTAACTTTGAGTGACATATGGAAGTTTAAAAATATAACCTAATGATGTATCTTTATAGTAAGAAGTTTATGTAACCTAATTGCCACAAAACTGTCATGGCTGGTTAATTTATTGGAGTCATAAAAAGATGTTGTGCTCTTAAAACTTAGCTGGAATGAATTCTGTCCAACCACACTGATGGCCCCTGAATCATAACTTTTCTATTTTTTGACACTTATTTGCAACCTGAGAAGATGCAGATGGTTGAATGGAGGTGTACTGTTCTAATCATTTTTTTTGGAGCACCGGTGCGGATGCAAAGAACATAGTCAAGTCCGGGGCAGTGCTGAGAGCCTTCTGTTTCAGGAGAAACCTAGGTGTAAAGTATTGGGAGACAGGAAATAGAAACTAATGTAAAGTCCTGATCATTTATGGAAAATATTATCCCTCAAACTCCAGTGATTTTTTTAAATATACATTTTTATTGATTTCATAAAGGAATGGAAAGGGTGAGAGAGATAGAAACAACAATGATGAGAGGGAATCATTGATCAGCTGCCTCCTGCATGTCTCATAGTGGGGGTTGAGACCACAACAGAGGCATGTGCCCTGACCAGGAATCGAATTGTGACCTCCTGGTTCATAGGTGGATGCTCAACTTCTGAGCCACGCTGGCTGGGGCACACAATTTTCTTTAGCTTTTTAGAATTTTTGAAACCACTTTAGATTTATACAGACATTTCAAAGATAGAACAAGGTTCCCTCCGTGTTTTCACCCATCTTCCTCTCATATGATGAATTTATCAAAACTGAGAAATTAACATCGGTAAAATTCTATTTACTAAACCAGTCTTTATTAAGATTTAAGCATTTTTTCTACTCTGGGCTTTATATCTGTTCAAGAATCAATCAAGATGTTGCATTTAGCCATTAGGCCTTGTTAGTCACTTTTTAAAAAATATATACTTTATTAATGTTTTTACAGAGAGGAAGTGAGAGGGATAGAGAGTCAGTACATCAATCAGCTGCCTGTACCACAATTCATGTACCACAACCAAGGTGCATGCTCTTGACCAGAATATAACCTGGGACCCTTCACTCTGCAGGCTGATGCTCTAGCCATTGAGCCAAACTGGTTAGGGCCCTTGTTAGTCTCTTTTAATGTGACAGTTTCTCGGACTTCATTTTTGTCTCATAACCTTGGCAATTTGGAAGAGTACTGGTCAAGTGTTTTTAGGATGTCCCTCAACTTGAGTTTGTCTCATATTTTTCACAATTAGACTGATCTTTAATTTACTTTCTTTAGAATGTACACAAAATTCAGCAAAGCTGACTCCAAGGAGGAGGAGAGCTGGGCTACATTGAGATATTTGCATTTTGATCATATAAAAGCAATATGATGAAAATGGAATAATTGTCTTGTTAGTTTTAAACACTGGTTGTTTATCATGGAAATTTTATTTAAAAAAGAAAATATCAAATAATTTGTGTCAGGCACTGTGTTTTATGTATGTTGCCTAATTTTATTATCAGAACAACCCATATGAATTGGGTGTTATTATTATTATTTTCATTATCATCATGAGTATTATTCTTATTATCTTTATCTTGGATTTTAGGAAATGTAAACTCAGGAACTATTTAGTGAAGTTCCTAGTGTAGCACAGCTCATAATATCTGAGAAATACAGTATGACATGTGGGTATTATATGTGATTTTATTTCCATTTTCATCAAAATCATCTATTTTTACTAAGTAACTCATCAATATATTGTCCTTGAAAACAAATTGGAATTTAAGGATTATTAAAGATTTGGGAATACATTAAACTTTATATAATGAGCAATAAAATAAAATAATTTTTAAAAACTTAAAGCTTTATCTGATATTACGGAGATTGTTTTATGGCAGAAGAATGATTAAATGAATAGTGGCCGATGTATCTCATGTTATCTATCTTCTAAAGTTAAAATTAATCAAAAATGTTACTTATTTCCATAAGACAATGTTCGTGCCAACAAATATGTGGTTTGTATAATACTAAGCCAGCATCACAAGCAAATTATACCTCTCAGTTTGAAAAATGTGAATAGGCTATAAATTTGTAGACTAATGCATCTTTAAATGATTATTTTTTAACATTAACATACTAATTTTTAAAACCTTCTTCTAATGGCATCTTTGATGAATGGTGTTTTGAAAATCTTTTCTACTGGATCTTTCTGAAATGTGTTTCACACTTTGGAAGCAAAGGACAGGCCACGCATCTACGCGGCATGCACCTAATAAAATCATTGTAGAGGAACATGTATTGAAACACAATTTCCCACTATTTCAAGTTGTTCCATAAAGTCTTATAATTATAGCCAGTACGTTTGCACCTCCTGGAGTAACTTTAAATTGAAAGCTATATGTACTTAGCTTGTAATCCTAAATCATAGTCCTGTTGTCTGTGTTCTGACCAAGTGGCATTTTGAACTTTCTCTTTCAAAATCTACTGTTGACTTTCTATGCCAGTTTTATAAACTTTAGTTGAAAGTAAATCCTTAAAGCTATTGGGATTAGTATCTGGTTCATTTTTAAAAAGCACAGCATTTAAAAATCTCTAGATATGTTTCTCTTCCATAGTTTAGCATTTTAAACTAACAGTTTCTTAGGCAATATTACATTTGATTTTAGACTTCCTAAGTTTAAGTATAAAATTTTGACTATATAATTCTTTCCTGAAGAAAAATGGTTGAGATGAAAGATTGGGTTGCTCATATCTTTTTCATGGGCTTATTGCCCATTTCAGTATGAAAAATAGGAGCAGGTATTGGCATTAGGTAGTAGATGGAATCTGTGTGGTATGGATATTCTCCACTTTCCACAGCTAACTCGTACCAATGATTTTAATACACATGCTCTTTGATTTTGTGAAATCCTTCAGAGGACTGGTTTTGACCAAAAGAAAATTAATATTTTGACACGTAAATCTTAGAATAGTTTCAGGTTACACTGATAATATAAAAAGATATGCTATCAGCAGAGCGAACAGGAGACCTAAGGCTGCAGAATGCTTGAGTGAGTATAGGCTCTTGGCTCCCCAAGGGAGATTTGGTGATATTAGTACTTCACCTGTCAGGTGAGAGACTGTCAGAACACAGGAAGTTCACATTGGGATGAACAATGCCTGCCCTGTCACAGGATTAGAAAATAGACATTTATTTTATGTACAAATTGTCGCATTTATATTGAGTCATCTATATTTATAAAAAGCTAATATGCAAAGTGTCCCCTTGGGAGTTCGACTGGGAGTTCGATTGCTAGCTATGATATGCGCTGGCCACCAGGGAGGCACAGAACAAAGGAAGGCCCTGGCTGGCAGCTGGAAGGCCCCAATCGGCCCTCATCTCCAGCCAAGACTAGGGAACCTGCCCATGCATGAATTCTGTGCACAAATTTTGTGCACTGAGCCTCTAGTGATATGTAAATATGCAAAGTAAAGTATAATTATTGTTATCATCACTTTTCCTACACCTCAGGGATAATCAGTGGTGATATATTATTTATCCCTTTTAGAATCTTCTTATACATACTGTTTTGTAATCACCTCCTCAGTACTGTATATGTCACAGGTTTCCTTAAATGTCAATACTAATAGTTATCACCCATTTTTTCAGCACTTTTGTAATATTACATTTTATAAATGTACCATAAATAATCATTATAGTATTGATGAACCTTTAGGGCTTCTCTATGTTTTCACAGTCATACACGGTAGAAGCAACGAAAAGCACTGTCCACCTCTTTGCACTCTTATCTTCTGTAGCTAATTAGATTAGTAGCAAGAACATTCTGAAGAACCTTTTTATAGGCTAGCACATAACTTTGTTGTCTTTGGTACTCTGAAGTTGATATTTCCCTAGAACTATAGGAGAGTGTGCCAGTATTCCTTTTTCCAATCTGCCTGAAAGATTCAGAGAAATATATAGACATGGATGTAGTATATACATTTCATTTCCTGCATAATCCTAATATATAAAGAGCCAGGATTTGTCACAACCTAAACATCCGGATGGATGACCAGGCTAGGGTCCTGGCCGGTTCTGCAGAAGTCAGTCCTCGGTCCCGGCCACCCGAGGTGCGGCAGTAGTAGGGAGCTGTAGGAACAGAGCCATGCTGCCATTGGACTGGCCTCTGGGTCCTTCCCCCTGACTCCAGGCTTCATGGAACCATAGCCATGCTGCGATGGGACTGGACCCTACCCGGGGGTCCCAGATTGTGAGAGCATGCAGATTGGGCTGAGAGACACACACACCACCCCCGAGTGCACTGATTTTTGTGCACCGGGCCTCTAGTGATAAATATTATCAGGGCCCATTTAGTTCAGCAAAATCCCATTGACTATAAAACTTGTCGAACATTCCTCTAAACCTAAGAAAAGTTTAGAAGTAAGCACAGTTCACTGCCTTTCTAGAATCATCAGCACTTTATTTCAAGATTTACTCTAGTCTTTCTTTAAGATTTTACTGAACTAAATTCTCATCTTGGCAGCACTTTCACTAATGGGATTTTACATTGTTACATATATTTATTTAAACAAAATCTATTTCCCTCAGCATAATAAAAGCAGAAACATTGTCTACATTTGTTCACTATTATATTTTTAGAGTGTATTACAATGCCTCATAAATAACTAGAGCTCAATAAATATTTAATGAATGAATAAATTCTTGAATGATCTAGTGCATGAATGAATGGACAATGAACTCAGGTCAATATTTCCATTTAAAATATTTATGTTTACATCATGTTGTTCCCTAAAGAATTGTATAAATTGCAAACATTCAAATGGTATATTTTATCCATATTTACATGTATTTTTACTAGTCCAATCAATAGATTGTTTCATCTAATTAACCTGAATTTTCTTCCATTATTTGTCAGATATTGATATTTTTCTTTTATCAATTTCATTCAATTTCTTTCTTTCTTTTTCTTTTTTTTAAGAAGGGAGATTTTCTGTCCTATATTTACAAAGACTTTCAGGTCATCAGTTGTCTTTTCATTTGGTTTGTGATGCATTCTGTAATAGAGGACTTGAACTTTTTATGTGATTTCATTAGCAGGTGTTCTACTTTCGAACTTATTAGAAAGATGTTGTGCTTTTCTTATGTCATTTTTGGTACTGGAAGATAATGAAAAATTTCCTTAGATAATTATATATACTCTTCTAATATAGTGATATATCCCATTACTTCCATAAATTCTTTGGCAGAATTCTAAATACCAGTCAGACTCCCAGGTGGTATAAGAAATAAGCCTGTGTGATCTCAATCAAAGGAATGGATGGAGTTGGCAGCCCACATTTAGCAAATGTGTTAGTGTATTGTGGTATGAAACTCATGTCTCATTTTAACCTCTGAACTGTCTTTACTGTAGAGACATTAGAAAAATATTAAAAATTATTTAAGCTGTTCCTGTGGCATTAACTAATGATAAGGTCCTTTAGGCTGGGCAATTTTGTGGGGCAAATTGTGCCACTATATAAAACACTGGCAAAGATTGCAAGCTTAAATAAATCTATGAGAGCCACTTAGCTTAAGTGCAAACCTCAGATGGGTGAAAATGATTGGTAGGTCCATTTTCTCAAACCACAGATTTGTGGCCATTGTCTCATGGTCATTTTGGCAGAATAATTTGGACAGGAAAGGGGAACAGCAGAAAAAAAAAGTTTAAGTTGGGAGTAGTTAGGAAATATCCAGCCACATCTAGGGGTCCACTCAGCTTCTGAAAATGTATTTCTACATGTGTACGCCACCATACATACACAGTTATAATAGGTAGCAGTTATTAAAAGCTGGTTATGTGACAGGCACTGTTCTATAAGCTTTTCTGGACTTATCTAACTTGATCCTCATAATAAATGTGTGAACTAGAGACTGTTATTTTTCCTTATTTTGTGGGTAAGGAAACAGAGGTGAAGACAAGGTCATCGATGATCTAACCTAGCATAGGTTGAAAGAAGTGAGGGAGGCAATTTGGACCCTGAATGTTTTAAAATATATATTTATATTGATTTCAGAGAGGAAGAGAGAGGTAAAAACATCAATGATGAAAGAGAATTATTGATCTCCCGCCTCTTGTATGTCCCCCACTAGGAATCGAGCCTGCAATGTCGTGGGCAAGTGCCCTGACCAGGAATTGAACCATGACCTCCTGGTTCATAGATTGATGCTCAACCGCTGAGCAACACCAGCCAGGCTAGACTCTGGAATTTTTATTTAAGAGCCTAAACACATGGCCACTGCACAGATTGCCATTCACTTTCTCACAACTCCACTCTGAAAACGTGGCTCAGGGAATATTTTTGTAGTACTTCATGTTTCTCAAGATAATGTCACAATCTTAACAC
Source organism: Vespertilio murinus (assembly GCA_963924515.1). Lineage (NCBI taxonomy): Eukaryota > Metazoa > Chordata > Mammalia > Chiroptera > Vespertilionidae > Vespertilio > Vespertilio murinus. The sequence goes on from OZ004708.1 coordinate 12,091,055, forward strand.
ATTTATGTATCTCAGCCATCTGTTGAACTCCCCAAAGCTTTCATCCTGGTATCATGGATGGGGCAACTGAGGCACAGAATTTTTTTTAAAATATATTTTATTGACATTTTACAGAGAGGAAGGGAGAGAGATAGAGAGCTAGAAATGTCAATGAGAGAGAAGCATCGACCAGCTGCCTCTTGCACACCCCCTACTGGGGATGTGCCCGCAACCAATGTACATGCCCTTGCCCGGAATCGAACCTGAGACCTTTCAGTCCACAGACCGACACTCTACCACTGAGCCAAACTGGTTTCGGCGAGGCACAGAATTTTTAAGTTGTCAAAGGCTACACAAGAAGTTAGTGCCAGACCCCAGGACAGAATGCAGATGTCCGGATCTTTCTAGAGTGATCATTTCACACTTTCTCCCAATAACAACAGCAGCAAGGGCCACATTGGCATAGTAGGTTAATCATGCCAACATTTTTTTTATTTTTTCAATTACCATTTACATTCAATATTATTTTGAATTAGTTTCAGGTGTACAGCTCAGTGGTTAAACAATCATGTGCTTTACAAAGTGTTCCCCAATAATTCCCGGTACACACCTGGCACCATGCATAGTCATTACAATATTATTGACTTTATTCCCTGTGCTGTACTTTACATCCCTGTTACTATTTTTTTTAACTACCAATCTGTACTTCTCAAGCCCTTTATCTTTTTCATCAAGTCGCCCAGCCCCCTACCCATATGATTTCACTTATGTGTGGAATCTAAAAACAACGTAAATGAACAAACAAAACAGAAACAGACTCGCAAACACAGAGAATGTACCGACATTTTTGACTGGACCGACATAGGTATTAATGTAGCGTTGTGTTTATCATTTAAAATGGGTGTTTCACCTAATGTCTTTGGACTCACCTGCTATGTTATAAATTCTGTTGCCTTGTATGGGAAAATGACACTGAGGGAATAAGTATACACAAGAGACAAAACTCATTTTCTTTGGGGAGTGGAAAATGTACATAAAATAGAAGTGAGGCCTGGCTGACATGGCTCAGTGGTTGAGTGTCGACCTATGAACCAGGAGGTCAAGGTTCAGTTCCTGGTCAGGGTCCTGATAGAGGCTCAGTCCATAGTGTGAGGCATGCAGAAGGCAGCTGATCAATGATTCTCTCTCATCATTGATGTTTCTATCTCTCTCTCCATCTCCCTTCCTCTCTAAAATAAATTAAAATATATATTTTTAGATGTATTTCAAGCTTATTCCAAATTTGATAGAAGGGACATTTCAAGTAAAAAACAGAAGCCTGTCTAATTGCCACGTATTCTCCCATTCTCTCTGTAATACTCCTCAAACTGACTAATTGCCCTCCTCCTTGTTGTATTAGCAAATCCTTTTTCCATTTTCTGGGATATAGTTTCATAGCCAACTCTCCAAGCTTCACCTGGCTTTTAAAAATTACTTTGGTATGGAAAACAATCAAATTGGCTGAGCCCCCTTACCATTAAAGCTTTTAGTGTTCCATAGCAGTTCTTGTGATGTATAATGTATTTACTCTGGTAATTATATTTTAATGTCTGTTTTCCCATTAAGGTGTGTTCTCCACTAGAACAGGAACCATGTTTATGTCACTCAGTGTTCAATGTCTAGAGCAGGGGTGGGGAATGTCCAGCCCGCAGGCCGTATAAGGCCCAAGAAATCATTTGGTCTGTCCCTGCCAAGGTAACTGCAGGCAGAACTCAAAGTTCAATAAATCTATGAGTTTTTTTCATAGCAGCATACATTTATAGTAAATGAATGATATTAAGTGAATGATGTTGTAAATATCCAAATGGCCCTTGGCAGAAACATGTTCCCCACCCCAGAGCATGGCACAGAGGAAACACACAGTTCACACTTGTCAATATAGTAAAATAATTTTGCTTTCAGATTTTTGTGAGTTTAAAGATTCTTACTGGCAAAGTACCGATTGCTAACAAGCTAAGATCAATATCCCTATCTCCCATTGTGCCAGCCAGAAACTTTGTACATCCCTAAAAGGAAAAACAACCTGAAACACTAAGGAAAATGTGAAGTGACTATTTCAAGCATCAAGACTGTATTTGTTTCATAAAGAACTTTTAAAGTGAAAGGGCATCTGCACCTCACCACTACTAGGAAAGAAATGAGAAAAAAAGTTTGCTGGAAAACATATTTATAAGGACGTGATGGAATATTTTGCAGTAAAACCTTCAAAAATGATTGATGTGCTAGAATTCAGTTGTATGTGCAGTGTATGTAGAGATGCAGATACACTATCCAGGAGAGAATACTCATTCCATTTTTGCAATTAGGGCTCTTAAGAAAGACAAGAGGAAATCAGAGACCTGGAATTTTCTGGAAAAGGTCAAGGACGCTCCATAGGGAGACTCCAGCTGCATTGGGGGGTGCATTTTCTAGTTGATTTCTTGGGTATCTAGCCTGTGTTCCTGGGGAAGACTATGTAAAGTAGCAGTAAGTTATCATTTTGAGGATAGAAATCAGGAGCACAACTCAGAGGATGAATGAAGAGGAGTCCCAGCAAATGTAAAACTATGTAACCCCACCATCTCTTTCTTACCACCCCAAACACTACACATCGGGAGCAGTCCTCTGCCCAACTCTCAGGATGGGCATGTTGGGTGAGATGCATCTGGAGAAGCTAATCTCTGGGAGGTAAAGTCTGCATCTGTGTAACTCACCTCGCACAGAGTCTGTCTGCCTTATAGGAATTATAAAGACATAATGGTTTTGAACTGAGAAAACTTTCACCTTGTGCCTGGGCTCTGGCACAGTTATCCTCAGTAAAGTTCACTATCCCAAGAGCCAAAGTTGCATTTCAGATAAGGCTTCATTAAGAGCTGAGATCACCTCGCCTCCATCTCAAAACCAACTTGCATTCCTGGCACATGGCCGGTGCTGTTAGTAACTAGATGCTGGCTGCTTAAATGGATGAATGGCTGGGTAGATGAGTGGAGGTGAACACTTAGGGTACCACAAGAGAAGCCTTGGGCAAATTCTCCACTTTTCTAAGTCTTAACGCTAATTATACCAGAGCCAGCCTGAGCAGCTTGTTCCACTCCACTTGGTCCCCTCCATCAGTTATACCCACCACGTAACAGATGAGCGCTCCAGATGCCCACCTCTATTTTAACAAGTGAAGGAAAATAAGACATGGAGAAAAAGGATATCTCCAAGAATAAATGCTTCATCCACATTTTAAGGTTAGTTTTACAGTTGTTTTTGCAACTAAACTGCTTCGTCTCTTTAATAATCTCGATGACCACACATTTTCCTAAGGGAGTATTTCTTGCATTTAGAGACATGGACCTTTATCAGAAATGTAGACCCACCCTAAATCATCACCCCAGGAAAATGCATGTATATCCTTTAGCAGATTTCTGCATACAACCTAAAAGCTTTCTGAGCCTTGAAAGCTCCACGGAATTAACCCCAGGTTAAGGAACCTTATTATAATGGGGAACTTTTAACAATGATGGCATATTTGATGTTATGTTGTTGTTATCACATATATTTATAATATATTATATAATAATATTATAACATATTGCTAATTTATTGATGTTATGTATAGATGGCATGGTATTTGCCTCAGCTGTGCTGTATTGGGAGGTGAGCAGAAGTTTGTTGGATCTTTAGCAGTCTTTCTTCATAAGGGGTTACCAAGAGGCCCGCACAAGGGAATGCATGGCAGGACTGGAGGACTCTGGGTACCCAAGGGTTGCCTGAATAGAAAATGGAATCTTGGTTTGTCAAAGTGAAGAATAAGCCTATCTGGGTGAGTGTGGAACAGTGATTTCAAATTCACCCCTATTCTCCTGCCCTGGGTACCTTTCTTGCGTATCTGCAAAGGAGGGCACAAGTTCACTTCACATCCTTTTCTTCATCCTAAGTCTTTAGGATGATAAGGCTAGTGTGGTGACACAGCTGGTGACCATGGCTTCCATAACTGAATGCCTTCTATATTCAGAGCTATACTGAGGGCCCAGCACTTTGACAATCGCCCCAGCAGATACTGTGATCTCCATTTCACAGCTATGGAAACTGAAGCTGTGAAAGTTTAAGTCACGCAAACTGGGAAGTGAAAATGCTGGGATTTGAACGCAGCCCTGTCTGTTTCCAAAGCTCACGTTTCTTCTACTGAAAAGGATGAAAAGGGGAATAAGACTAGAAAAGTCCTTCCCAATCTGCCATTTGGGTACGTGCATCTGTGTGTCAGCATCTCCTCTTGTTCTGAGGTTTTACGGTGGGGTCTTTGAAGTCAGGTAAAGATCTGTGTATTTTAGGGCACACGACAGTTTTATATCTTTCCTTTAACCCCACCCCTTACTCTCTCTCACATCCAATAGATTCCATTTCCTTTCCCCCTTGTAAAATCTTAAGTACAATTGATTTTACCACATTGGGTGACACCAACACACAGCCATTTTATCCCACCTCATTCTAGACTCTCTCATTCTGGCTCCCTGTGATAAATATGTATGCAGCCTCATATTTATAGCACTGTGTTTTCAGAAATGTCTGCATTACTTAAAGCTTGATTGAACTCACCTCTTGACAGTCTATGTTTTCTAATTTTCCAAGGTCAGATTTCTTTGAGGGCATTGCCTGCCCTGGCTGGAAAGGCATACTGACTCAGCATTGCTCCTGAAACTTTGCTCAGGAAGCTACTCCTACCCCCTCAACCAGCTGCATTGTACTTCAGTCCTCAGCTCCCAAAGTTATCACTTGCAAATCCAATTGGTAAAAAGCACTTGCATTCTAAATAGAGATATATAGAATATTTGAGCATGCCATTAAGGAAAAGAAAGAGAAAGGAATTTATACAGTGAAGGTGATCTGGCTTTCCATAAAAGAGTAAACTCACTTTGCCTAAGTGACAGTTCATACTCTCAAAGGTAAATTAAGTTTCTGAGGAGCTAAAATTTTGTAGAGATAATTTTGTTTTTCATTATAGAGATCTGGAATAAGACAGAACCGACTCTAATAAATATAGACTGTATTTCAGAGGGTGTGTTTGATAATGTGTGGTCCTCAGACCATTTGCATCAAACTGACCTGAGATATTTACTTTAAATGTGTACATCTGAGCTCAAGTTTAATGACTCAGATTCTCTAGAGATACGGCCCTAAGCAAATAATAATAATAATAATAATAATAACAGATAAGAAAGTAATTTGTAAGGCAATTAAATGCCATAAACTCTATCAAGTTAGCAAGTGTTGAGTTCTCAGTATTTTTGCCTCTCTCTTTGCACCTTGCCCATTTGCTCCTTCCGGCTTTTTCCAATATTTTTTCGTATCTGCCTTCTGGGAAGAATGCGTTCAGCACTCTCACACTGTAGCACAAGTAACTGGCCATGATTCCAAGTGTTACCTCCCTCCCAGGAGCAGCATTTACAATTTAGCACATGTTCAACCCTAAGCCTCATTTTAGCCAAAGGAAGTGAAGCACTAATGGTGCGATTTGAGCTGAGTCAGGGAGGGGAGATAATTGGAAGTGGTGGACGGTGAAGTCTTATTTTAATGGATACCCAAATTTATGTATGAAAATCTTCTCTCTCTATGTCCAGAGGGTATTAACTCAGCATACAGAATACATTCGCAGCTGGAAGGGGGAAACCAGTGTAACAGAAATGAAATGAAATTTGGGAATGCATCATTTAAAACATCATAATAGAGATCTGCATGTAGGTATATTGCTCTGTGTTTATTGTGTGATTATTTTGGGGGTATTTTCTGCTTAAATTTTTGGAATGTTTACAAATATAAGCATATATCTCAGAACTCCAAAAAAAAGGCAAAATCCTTAAAACCCAGGAAATGTAAATACCACTCAAACTGTAGTAGTGATTATGCCTGATGTATTAAGGAGTTGTGTTTGAAACTTCTTATAAGTTACACGGAGCATAATTACCTATCAAGGCCTGCATCGTCCGCCATTTTGTTTTTGCTTTTGTGTTTGCTGGTGTTTGGTCGCAACATGTGTCTTGGCTGCTTGGACAACTGCAATGAGTTGATGTTTGAAATAACTCTCTTTCACTGGGCACCAGCTCCTGGAGACATTGCCTTTCTATTTTAGTCATTCTCTGTATGTCTCCCATCTAACCTGGGCAGGTGCATAGACAGACCAGGTACATGTTCCTGAAAGACACAAAGTGTGATTTATATGGTTCATTTAAAATAATTCCTAGTGCCATTTGTAAGGTTCTTTAAACCAGGAAGTAAGAGATAGTGATTTAGCGAAGAGGGATGAGATTGAGGAGATCAAAGTTCTAGTCCAGTTGAATGACTTTACAAAGACACTTCTCTAGATTGTCGTACCTTAGATCGTCGTACCTTTAAAATGAGTTGATTTGACTAGCTCGCCTGTGATCTGTGTGGGTGGAACCCAATGTTCAAAATTTCACCGGGAAATTTTGACTTAAACTATAACTGATTTCCATTTAATAGCTCTCAATTTTGCTTCAAAATTGAAATACTTGCTTTTCAAATGTATACATATTGTGTTATTGATACTTATGGATCTGTGGTATTTTACCACTGATGGCTGTCCCCTTCAAACCAGAATAATTATAATATACTTTTATCAAGTTGTGATTTTAGCAAAATAGGACTAGGTTAGGAAAAAGCATTTTATTTACTCACAGAAATTCTCATAAGTGTTTTTCACTTGTGCATCACCATGAATCAGTCCCCATTATTGTTATTAGCTTAAAGCCAAAAATGGTACCAGTTGCTGAAATGTGTTCAGCCCCAGAACTGTAAAAAAAAATCATGTGACTTCAATCCAAATATGTCTTTCCAAGTCACTGAAATAGGTCTTCTGTTTTTGTAAGGGAAGCTAGATACCTACATTTTTATATGAAATTATTTTTTAAAAGTTGTCAAATATGTTTAGTCCACTAGTCAATAATTTGTGACTTATGTCCCAAAAATTTAAACTTGATCTCTTCCCGCTTGGGGTTTTGAAGTAATTTGTATGATAAGTACTGATAGAATACTTAATGTGGATTATGATCTTTGCTAGTGTCTGAGAACTAGCTCGGCTCATGCCCTCTAGGAGTTTCCTGAATAATGAAGGATCTGAGAAGTAAATAATCATTTTCAAAATCTCCTTGTTGTATTTCAGACTGAGCTACATATTGTAAGGAATAATAAAATGATCTGAAAAATCTGAAAACTGCTCAGTTAGGAGATGGACTTTGGGGGAGGGAGAACTGTGGAATACATGTTGTCAGAGGCAGCAAAGCCCTGACATTGAAAGAGGCAGAGGCTAGAAGTGCAGGTAAATAGCTGAGAATCAAAAGACTTGAGTCTTCCATCTTCTTCTCCCATCATTCAGGAGAATCCTGAATATTTCAATATGCAAAGGCTGCCGAAACAGGTTTGGCTCAGTGGTAGAGCGTCAGTCTGTGGACTAAAAGGTCCCGGGTTCGATTCCGGTCAAGGGCATGTACATTGGTTGCAGGCACATCCCCAGTAGGGGGTGTGCAGGAGGCAGCTGGTCGATGTTTCTTTCTCATCGACATTTCTGGCTCTCTCTCTATCTCCCTTCCTCTTGTAAAATATCAATAAAAATATATCAATATGCAAAGGCTTATAAAACATATTCCATCAATGGAATAATAGGAGAGAGGTGAATTTTTCAATTTCTTATAAAACCATTGGAAAACATACATACACAAAACAGAAATGCTTTATCTATTTGAAATGTTTCTGTAAGTCACAGAATCCGTGGTAATCTGGGGGTACACTTAGCCCAGTAAGGCAGAATATATGGGTAGGTGACTGATAGCTCTTTTGTGTATAAGTTGAGAAGGGGCCCTTACTTAGGTCTTACTTTTTTAATGATTATTTCCCCATAGATATTGTCATTGGTTGTGCAAGTGATTTTTTTTAATCCTCATCCAAGAAAATTTTTCCATTGATTTCTAGAGAAAGTGAAAGGGAGGGAGTAGAGGGAGAGAAAGAGTGAGAAATATTGATGTAAGAGAGACACATCTATTGGTTGCCTCCTGCACTCACCCCTACAGGGGCTGGGAAATCTGATACATGCCCTTGAATGGGAATTGAACCCACCACCCTTCAATCAGAGGGCCGATGCTCTAATAACTCACCCAGGGTGCAAGCAATGTTTTTATGTAACACATGGAATTCCAATTGGCATTGAAATTTCCAAGAAGGTGAAAGAATTAGGCAGCCACCTAGAAAACAGCTAGTGCTATAAGTTTAGAACATTATTTTCAGTTTTGACTCTCTTATAAATAAGTATTCTGTGTTAGTGCTTCCTTCCTAAATGTACCAGGAGCTGCTCATTCCCTGAGTGGGAACCCTGCTGCAATGATTTTAATGCAGCAGAACTTAGTGCACTCAGCATGACAGGGTGGAGGGTAGGTTCTGGATCCACACTACCCAGCTCAGATCCCAACTCACCACTGCTTTCATAACTCATCCTTTAATTGTCTGTAAAAACCCAATCCCAATACTCAATTATTATTGGCATGAATTTTAAATGAATGTATGAAGCATGCAAAAGGTTAGGGCAATGTCTAGAACTGAATAAGTATCCAATAAACATGAATTATTTTTATTATTGTGAATATTATCTAAGTGATGTTGATAGGAGAAAGGCAGGTGCATGGATGCTTTCCTTAAGTAGCGCACAAAGCCCAGCTGGATTGGCTTAGTGGTTGAGTACCAGGAGGTCATGGTTCAATTCCCAGACAAGGTACATGCCTGAATTGCAGGCTCATTCCCCAGTAGGGGGAGTGCAGGAGGCAGCCCATCAATGATTGGCTCTCATCATTGATGTTTCTATCTCTCTCTCCTTCTCCCTTCCTCTCTGAAATCAATTTTAAAAAAATTTTTAAAGAAGCACATGAAAAGAATGAGCCATGAAGAGTGTTGTACCGTAGTGGGTGTTGAGTTATACTCACCTGTAGGTCACATATAAATTAATATGTTTCTCAGACTTAAGAATATATTTTAGAAATGGCCCAGAATAGAGGCAACAATCTCAAATTCTTATGGGAGTTAAGGAGAAAAAGCAGGTAAATGGAACTGGCCATGCATAAAAAAGCAGGTGAGAGGACTATGGAGAGCTAGACAAGTGCATTCCCCTCATCCCAAAGAGGGCATCAGCAGCAGCTGCACATGGTGGTGGCCATGCAGGTCCATCCTATTTGGGAACCCAGTCCCAGTGAGGCCACATTCTCAGATTTGTTTTCTAGAACTTGAAATTCAGTGATGTGAAATTAAGACGTGAAATTCATATCACCTATTGGTGGGTAGTTTTAAAAAAAATCCAACCCTGGGGGTGGTCCAGAACAACACATATGCAGGCCTGATTTGATCTACTTGTCACCTGTGGGGAAAATGACAATAAGAAAAATTCAAAAGACAAGAAAGAGTTTAAGTAATTAACTAATAGTTGAATGCATGTCATTGTAAAACATTTTTATGATTCTCCTTTGGGTTAGTCAACAGGACTTTTGGGATCTCTTCCCATTCTTAGATTTTTAGCACTGGTATCTAAAGTTTCTCTCCGTTAGTGCATGAAACAGCTGTTGTCCCCGACAGCCAGTTCTGGAATAAGGCTCTGCTGCATAGTAGGATTGTGGTTCTATTTCACACCAGCAAATCCGTGACTTCTTTTCAAGGGAATTCATAACAGTGCACTTTTAAAATTTCTAATCCACAGGATGCATTAAAGACTATTATGAGATATTAGACTGGATCTTGTTTTATCTTTAGGTACATATTTTAGAAATTTAGAAATGTCCCAAGATATAGATGATAGATAGATAGATAGATAGATAGATAGATAGATAGATGATAGATTATATAGATGATAGATAGATAGATATGTCAATACTGTTATTACAAGATAATTCTTTATGTGTGATTCAAATGTATATTCAAATGAATGGCCATTATTTTTACCTTGTCCCCAAACTTTGAGGTGATTCTAAAAGTGTACTTCCAAGAAAGTTTCTGCCTAAATCATGACCACTCTTTTATATTCTGGAAATTGATTTGTATCAGAGTGGGGGATGGAGACAAGAATAAAGCTTAACACACCCTTGATACTCAGTCTGACCAGCTGTCAGAGCTAAAAGGAGAAAGAGGCGAGAAAAAGTGTAGGAATACCAATCTCAGAACTCTTAAGTAATAACAACATAGTGTTACATGATATTTCTAAAAGAAGTTAGGAACATTATTTTGTGCACTCTAGAAAATTCATAGGAAAATAGATGCTGACTTCCCTGGAGGCTAGAATTGGTCTACTTTGTTCATGTCAGTGGCTCTTCCACCAACATGGTCATCAAAGGGACATCTTTAATACCCAACCACTGGGCTACTCTTCCAAGTCATATTTCCCAGTGAGTAATAAAGGTGGCTGTTGCCTACCGACCTCAAGTTTTATTGCCACCTACTTGGAAGGAAGATTCTTGAAGTTTGTGGACTACTAAATCTTTTCTTTTCTTACAAGTAGCAAACAATTTAATCCCCTGGCTGAAAGACTCTGAGTACCTTATCTTACCAAAACATCAAAATGAATTTTGATCCACAGCCAATGGGAAGTTTAAAACACAGTTCCTCTAGGCAAAATTACAGATTTACAGAGTTTGGCTGCAAAGTCCCTGGCACATTTTGGAGATAGTATATCTGTTCACATTTTTCTTTCTAGGTAGACCATCCCAAGTCATATAGGCTCCAAGCTTATTTTTAACTCTGCTTCCACCCAAGCCAGATCTCTCAAAGCTGAAGTTAAATTCAGATTTACCAGCGTTGTGATTGATAGTCTGAGCTAAGCCTTCTACTGTTAACCAAAGGACAAGTGACACCTCTCTCACTCTATTTCTCCTTTATAGTAAATTACTCAGTTGCTTTCTTGTATGCAATCTGGTGTATTTTTCCTCTTCATTTTTGAAAAATAGCTTCTTGAAAAGAATATATTACAATGCTATGTCCTACTGAACTCTCACATAAGTTCTTTCTTTCCGACAATTAGTCTTAGGGTTTTAGCCCTGCCACAGACTTCATTATACTGAGCTTCAGCTATCACTGAGATGATAGATAGAAACTTACTGGAAGATTCTAGACACCATGTGGTCATCAACAAATTGGAAGGAGGAGATTGGCGAGCAGAAACTGTTTAAATCATTTTAAAAATACAAGATTTGAAGAGACCAGTCAGATAAATTCCTTGACACCACTAATTACCTTCTTCAGTTAGGGGCACTATAAGAAAACCTTCATTTAATATTTAACTCTGAAGAAAAACAAGTAAGAATACAAATACGTGTACTAAAGAATATTTTAAAGGTTTCAGATCAGTGTTAACATGGTTGAATTCTAATTATTGGAGAAGACAGCAAACTAGTAATAAAAAATATTTATGTAGCTTGCCAAATCCATTCCCAAGGGCAAAAAGAAACTCCACCCCAAAGTATATCAGCTGTCTTTTGTTTTGTTTTGTTTTATTGAAATAAAATTGACATAAACCATTGTATTAATTTAAGGTATAAAGCATAATGATTTGGTATATGTATATATTGCAAAATTATTACCATATAAGTAAGTCTTTTTAACACTCATCACCTCTCATAGTCAATCTTTTTCTTGTGATGAGAACTTTTAAGATCTACTCTCTTAGAAACGTTCCAATAAACAATTCAGTATTATTAACTATAGTCAGCATACTGTACATTACATCCCTAGAACTTCTTCATCTTATAACTGGAAATGTATAACTTTGGGCTGTCTTACTCATTTCCCCCACCACCTACCACCCACCTCTAGGAGTCAACAAGCTGTTCTCTGTTTCTATGAGTTCATTTTTTTTTATTCCTCATATAAATAGAATCCTAAAGTGTTTATCTTTTTCTGTCTGACTTATTTCACTTAGCATGATGCCCTTAAATTCCACAGTGAACATAGGAGTTAAGAGATCTCTTTAAGGTAGTGATTTTATTTCCTTTGGAAATATATCCAGAATTATAATTGCTAGATCATATAGTCATTCTATTTTTTAATTCTTTGAGGAATCTCCATACTGTTTTCCATAATGGCTATGCCAATTTACATACCTCCCAATAGTGCACAAGGGTTTCATTTTCTCTACATCCTCACCAACACTTGTTAACTTGATGGTAGCATTCTAACTCATGTGAGATATCTTGTGGTTTTGATTTGTACTTCCCTGATTGTTACTGATGGTGAGCACCTTTGCATGTACCTGTTGGCAATTTATATATTTTATTTGGATAAATGTCTATTCATTTTCTCTGTGCATTTTTTAATCAGATTGTTTGGTTTTTGCTATTGAGTAGCATGAATTATTTGTATATTCTGGATATGAACCCCTTATCGGGTGTATGATTTACAAATGTTTGCTTCCATTCCATAGGTTGCCTTGTCATTTTGTTGATGATATCCTTTGCTTTGCAGAAGGTCTTAAGTCTGATGTAATCCCTCATATTTATTTTTTAGCTTTTTAATTTCTAATGGCATCTTGATAAATTTAATTACCCAGTTTTCTCTTCTGTCTTCCCCCCCACCCCTGACCTGGAACATTGAAGTCTCACATTTCCCTGTCATCAATTATATTTCTTTTTCGGGTTTTTGAAATGAGCAGACCATATAATTTGTTCTCTCTAGGTTAAAGGAAATGTTCTTTTTTTTTCTTATATAAATTTTATCCTTAGGAAGGAAATGGAGGTGTTCACTCATGTGTGCATGAAGTCTGCATTCCACGTGCATACTTTAATGCATATTCTTATCTATGCAGGCTAAAAATAGAACTGCTATTTAAAATATTATTTTAGGGGAAAATGTTGTTTTTAAAACTCCTTAATTGAGAACAAGTCGATGGTCTCTTGGCAGGAGCTACCAGCTTCCCTGCTGGAAATCTATTTCTCAGCATAGATTTGGGCATGCTAATCTATTCACAGCCATAAAGGGAAACTGGGAACTTTATCAGAATTTCTATGGCAAGTGACTCTAGCAATAAAACCTAAAGAAATAGGAAGGCAGATATCCCCAGAGTTAGACATTGCCGAATGTAGACCATCGGGTCCAGCGAGACCCATAGATATTACTTAGTTGCCATTATATAATTGGGTCGCTTTCTAGCTGCTAAGCAACAAGATCTAAGGATACTGATTTTTTCATAAAAATAAAAGTTGCTCTACAGCCCTAGCTGGCTTGGCTCTGTGGATAGAGCATTGACCTTCGAACTAAAGGGTTATAGGTTCAATTCTGGTCAAAGACATATGCCTGGGTTATGGGCTTGATCCTCAGTAAGGGGCGTGCAGGAAGCAGCCCATCGGTTATTCTCATAATTGATGTTTCTATCTTTCTCCCTCTCCCTTCCTCCCTGAAATCAATAAAAATATATATTTTTAAAAACAGTTGCTATTCAGGACCCTATATTATACTTTTCAGATGCTTTTCTAAATGTGAAAACTTTACCGCAAGTTAAGATGAAACAGCAGTCTGTCGCTCCAGACGTTTGGCAGATAAGTAACTAAAATTATACCTAATTCCTAACAGGCTCTACAAGTCCTCCCTCCGAGTGTCTCAGAACTCCTTCGCTTGTCCAACCCCAGAGATACTCCTCTAGTCTACGCCTTTACCATATCTTGTTAGGACCACTATAGCTTCTTAGACACTGAAAAATGAAATGAGTCCCTCCTACTCCCCCCCCCCCAAAAAATATCAATAAAACAGGTGGAATGTATAATAAAGCAATTAGACCCCAGGGGAAGAGGATGTAGCAGGCAACCTCTATTCAAAACCAGAACACCATTGCCAGATAGTTGTTTTTATTTTCCAAGAGAAGTTATAAAGCTCCCAAATGTTCAGTGTTAGCAACAGGGAATGTCCGTAGGCCAAGCCAGACCTGTAGGCCCATCTTTGGCAGTTTCTGACCCACAGCCGTGTAGGTGTTTCTGTCTTCGGTTGTCATCTCTCAAACATCACTAGATAAATCTTTCGGAAACTGACCCTTGCATCATATCTTGCTGCTAAAAAATTTAAAGCAGCTTCCATGACCTAAAATGTCAAACCAGAATTTTTGTTCCAGTACTCAAGACCTAATTGTCCAGTTTGGATTTTAAAATTATTTGCGATTTGTCTCATAAGAAGTTGAGAGTCCATCAAGGGCTTTTGCACAGACGGGTGACGTGATCAGTACTGCTGGTGGGTTGGCTTTCAGACCTGGGTTCTGATGTGGGATTGAAAATTAACTTCTAGGCACAGTCAGTGCATCTCCTGGTGTAGGCAAGAGAAATGGAACCGACAATTTGCTAAGTTTAACATGAGTAGGAAAACCAGTAGAGTTAGAAAAGTATTGTTAACTTTGAGAAATAAAAAATAAAAAAACAGTTTCATTAGCAGGAATCTCACTAAAGAAAACGGTTTGGGAGATTATTGTGAGGTCTTCAATCAAATCAGTGGTCTATAGTTGACCACTCATTGTCACTATATTTGATTTTTTAGCAATTAATTCCAGCAAATTATTAGTACCTGTGGAAATGTTTGTCTTTAGTTGATAGAGCTCTGCATTTTTCTATTTTTTTTTTCCTCTGTACTATGTCCTATAAATATTTTTAGGAGATGGAAATGTGTGTGAAGGAGGCAGAGGGGTGTGCATGTGAGAACTGAATCATGGGTGAAACAAGATATTTGTGTGAAATGAGGTCACAAAAGGAAAGCGTATTTGGGGAGGGCTTAGACTTGCCCATGAATGGTAGATAATAGACTTGGGATTCTTTCATCAGGAGTGCTGTCTGCAGTGGACTGTCCTGTCCCTCTGCTGACCGGCCCGACCACAGATGGACTGTGGCACTTTATTCCAGATGAACCTTGAAAATGTCCCATTAAAATGCCTCCTTGTAGAGGAGACACTTCATGCTGTGAAATTCTGTTAACTATTTACTGGTTTTAAAGTTTTTAAGCTAAAGCTGGTCTCTGGGCATATATGTGATTTCCACTAACTTTGAAATGTAACATTCTCTGACACTCAAAGTGACTTTTCTTGGATGTTTTAAAGATAAGCAAAAATTGAGCTTTAAATAATGCAGCTGAAGAAGACACAAACTATAATCAATGCATATGTATACATGAATTATGCCATTGGTATGAAATGTGAGGGAGTTGAATTAAATATAACAAATAACCTAGAAATTGCAATGTGTGAATTGAAAAAGACTGAAAGAAGAAAATAATTCCTAGTCACTGCTTTTGGAGAGAAAACTAAATCTACTTCATATTTTGGTAAGCTGAAAATAAGTGATCGGTTGTTTTTAACATTTTACTTGCATTTTCAACAACAAAAGCAATAATAGCTAGCATTGAGTTCTTAATATGTGCCAGGGCTCATGCTGATCTTTTCATGGGGATTATCTCATTTTGTCTTTACTATAGCCCCATGTGTTTGAATTCAGTTATAACATTATAATGTGTTTTTAAAATCATATACAGAAAATGTCTCTCATGTTTACAATTTGAAATAGTTTATTAAAATGCTAAATTATGAGCTAAAGAAACTCCAAGAAAGGAGAAGTTAATATGGAATATTGATATCAAGAGATTCCTAATCAGGAATGTGAAATATTAATAAATTAGAAAACATGTTTATTATTTCTCACAGATTTTCTTTCTTTATTTGTGCAATCTCTCTTAGATATTCTGAATTTCTAAAAGAGATTTCATGCTGGATGAGCTGAGAATATCTCAATTTCTAAAAGGGGTTTCTCATCAAAAAACAAACAAAAAAAACTGGTATTCTTAATAACAGAGTAGATATATAACCAGTTCATTCTAATAACTATGCCCTGATTTTTCCATTAAAAATGGAGTACTGTCCAGCCGGTGTGGCTCAGTGGTTGAGTACTGACCCATGCACCAAGAGGTCACCAATTCACTTCCCGGTCAGTACATATGCCAAATTGCAGGCTCTCTCCGGGGGGGGGGGGGGGAGCATGCAGGAGGCAGCCTATCAATGTTTCTCATCAATGTTTCTATCTCTCTCCCTCTCTTTCTCTCTCTCTCTCTCTCTGAAAAATGAAAAGATTTTTTTTTTAATGGAGAACCATTCATTTTTGCACCTATGCATGCATGCATACATTCTTACCATGTGCTAAGTAGGACAAGTTTGAATGTTATTCCTGTTTTTAAGGTACCCAGATGACTGGCATTTAGATAGAAATTTTTCTTTGGTTAAATTAGATCTCTGCTGATTTTTGCATCGTCAAATGATTGATTCTAAATTTATAGTCCTTTGCGCACATTTTCTTGAATAAGATTCAAGCATCCAAATGTGGGGAACAATCACTTCCCCGTTTCCTAGCTAAGAGCAGTGGAAACGCAGAACCCTTCGACGGTGGGGAGAGAAAGCATATTCTTTGGCCACCGCTTCATCAGCAGCATTGTGCCTCGGAGCTAGCTGTGCCAGTCATGCTTTTCACTTCAGATGCCGCTTTGAAAGAGATTCCCTTTTCATGACTGTCATTTCCTTTCGAGATGGCTTATTGTGTTCGTTAGAATCTAGGTTACTTTTTATAACCCTGAGTCTCTGGGGGGCTGGGCAGCACAAAGTGCTCCCTGACATAAAAGTGCCAACTTGGCTGGCTTCACCGAATGCATGCTGGATGAGCCGAGAACTTTCCATGCCAGCTCACTGGACACCTGGAATGCCTGATTCCCGCCAGGTGCAGGCACAAAGCCCACCTACACATAACCCGGCCCTAACCAGGGCCCTAACTTGTGCAACATGGTGAGAATCCAGAGACAAAAAGGGGAGTCATTCGCAAATCACACTTTGTGACAAGAATAGGAATAAAATAACATCTTCCTTACACTGCTTCTCAGAGGCTTGCAGGCATCTTGCTTGAACAGAGCAGCTCATATGAGAATTTTGAACATGAAAAAAAAGAAAAAAGAAGAAAAACACACAAAACACACATTGGAGGCAGACAAGCAAAGGATAGAATCCGGGCTCGGCTGCTTACCAGTTGATTGGAGCAGATATCATAACCTCTCTGTCCCTCCAGTCCTTCATCTGCAAAACTTGTGATAATAACACTTGTCCAGTAAGGTTATTTAATGTGCATAAAAATTTCTGGTTGTTAAGAAATGCCTCTAGGTAGTGGAGGCGTAGAGTGAAGTATATCTAATGAGGTAATGTGTGCACTTTGAGTGATTCAGACATTAAAGTCCTGCACACAACAAGGCAATCAGCCATGAAGGAATTACTCTAAAAATTGAGGTATTCCATAAGAATGCCAAATTTTGTTTTCACTTATTCAGGAAAGGGGGAATTTAATATGAGCTACCTATGTTGACTTCCAAAAAATGGCCATTTAATCTGGGCCTTAAAATATTAACTTGTGGGGGGAAAAAAAACATTTATTGACTCTGACTTTTTCCCCACACACAGCACCAAGCAAAGCTAAGATATGAATGTAGGCTATTGAAATATGTCAATGACCTAGAGCAGTGTTTCCCAAAGTGTGGTACGTGTACCCCCAGGGGTACAGGAAGGGTTTGGTGGGGGTACACATTGCACCGGAGTTTGGTGGGGATATGCACTGCCTGTGCTTAGCTGCGCCTAATTCTACGTTCTCATGAGTCAAGTCAAGACAGTCTTGTGAGGCGTGAGATGGTACGGTGTGCAAATAAATGTTATTATAATATAACTTACTTATATTTTATTATGAATAATTTTATTTTTCATTTATTATTATTTTGTATGCACCAAAAAAGGAAAAAAAAATATTTTGATTGTTATTAAAATCCATCCTTTTTTTTTTGGCGAGGAGTACTCTGCGTTACGAAAATTTTATAGAAGGGGTACACATATGTCAAAAGTTTGGGAAACACTGATTCAGAGCATTGGTTTGTACTTCCTAGTAACTCTCCCTAAACCATTTTCCTTTAGTGATTACTCTGAGCCTCCCTTAGTGTCAGTAATTTGTCTGAACATGTCTGAACCCTTCCCCACCTAAAAAAATAACCGTTTGTATTAACAACTGGAGACATGAGGAAATCCATGGGAGTGACATTAGATTGTGAAAACATCTTCTAATAAAACCCAGAAAGGCTTTCTTGATCAAAGCATATTTAAAAAAAATACTTATTGAATGGTTCTCCCAGGCAAGTCACTCTATCCTGTAGAATAAAAAAAAATTTAAAACAATATAAAAATTACTCAGTACTTTGAATTTGCAAGGAGTCTTTTTTATTGGGTATAATCATTTTTGTGACTATGATGGATGTTTTATGTTGATTTACTTTTTTGCTATCAAATTTGAAAATTGTATGGGGAAAAAACAGTTAAAATAAAGTTAGACTTCTTTGCTTTAGTATCCTAATATATAAAAACCCTGGTCATAACGACCAGTAACAACTGAGGCTCGACCAACCTGAAGTCAGCTCTGCTGAAGAGGCTGTGAATCAGAGCCAGAGAAAGGCCTAAAAAGAGAAGCAGAATCTGATCTGTTGCCTCTTTGTCAGCTTTTGATCAGCATTTGCCTCTCTCTTTCTCTCCCAGTCTGGCCAGCAGCCATGCCTCCATTTCTCTCCAGGCCTCCATTGGGACTCCTGATCAGCCCTGCCATTCTGATCAGTCCCCGTTGATAGGTCCAGAGACACTGACTATCATGGGAACTGACCAATCACCACCAAATGTGGTGCTGTGAAGAACTAATGGCTGCCTAGGAGGTGGAGATTCTGACGCCAACTGGCATAGACACAGACCAATCAGAACCAAATGTGGGTGCTGTGGGGAGCCAAGGGCTGCCTAGGAGGTTGAGCTTTTGATGCTGACTGACATAGAAACCAACCAATCAGAACTAAATTGGCCAATAGAGAAGGATAGTTGGGGGGCAAGATCAGGCTGGCAGGAGAGGGCTGTTGGGATAAGATCAGGCCAGCAGGGGAGGGGAATTAGGTGTGATCAGGCTGGCAGGCAGAGGCAGTTAGGGGGAATCAGGCAGGCAGGTGAGCAATTAGGAGCCAGAGGTCCCCAATAAGAAAGGATGCAGGCCGGGCTGAGAAAACAGCCCCTCCTTGCACAAATTTCATACACCGGGCCTCTAGTAAGAACATAAGTGCCTTATCAGTTGGCAAGAAAGATGTAATTCAAATAGTAGAGACAAAGCTATGGCAAAAATTTTTCTATTTCTCACCTGAAGATATTCTATGACACTGTTTAGAAAAATATATATACTTGTATTGATTTCAGAGAAAAAGGAAGAGGGAGAGAGATATAGAAACATTAATGATGAGAGAGAATCATTGATTGGCTACCTCTGGCACACCCCCACTGGGGTTTGAGCTGCAACTAGGGCACCTGCCCTGACCCAGATGCCCTAACCTGGAATTGAACCATGAACTACTGGTTCATAGATTGATGCCTAACCAGTTAGCAACACTGCTGGGCTCTGTAAGACTTTGATACACTATAGTGTTCTTTGGTTCCTTCCTTGCTTTCTAATATGATAAGACATTCTAGACTACATTGTACATTTCCTGCCCCAAAATAGGAATGAGATATTTTTTCTAAATTACCATGGTTCTTTTCAGTAAGAAATTATGGAGACTACAATCTAGGCCCATGGTCAGCAAACTGTGGCTCACAAGCCACATGCAGCTCTTTGGCCCCTTCAGTGTGGCTCTACAACAAAATACCATGGCCCGGACCAGTCTATTTTAAAGAAGTAGCGTTAGAAGAAATTTAAGTTTAAGAAATTTGGTTCTCAAAAGAATTCCAATCGTTGTACTGTTGATGTTTGTCTCTTTTGATTAATGAGTTTGCTGACCACTGGTCTAGGCAATAGAGGTGTTCATTGCTACAGGGAGTTCATTTCTGAGGTGTTTTAGTGCCCAGGCCTGGAAAATATATATTCTTTTAAATATAATTATTATAATCTGTGGCTATCTTCTACCATAATAAATATCCCAGTTCTCAATGTTTCTGTTTATAAACCAAAATAAGGTTAAAAATAACCAAACTACAAAATTAATATGAGTATTAAGAGGTAATTTAAAGCATTTCATTGTGTTTGGCATATGGCAAAGTTTAAATATATAGACTCTATTTTGTCACCATCATCATTCTATTAGAAATTCTAATAAAAACATATCTATCCCCCTGCCATCTATACGCTGAGAGAAGTCTTGTGACTTGAGAAACTGTGTGTGTGTGTGTGTGTGTGTGTGTGTGTGTGTGTGTGTGTGTGTGTACATGTTATATGTGCCTTAGTTTCTTTGTGCTTCTGTAGTCCTACTGTGGATTGTGGGGCTGATAAACATCAGACATTTATTTCATATGATTCTGGAGGTGGGAGTCCAAGTTGAAGACACCATCAGATTCAGTGCCAGGTGAGAGCCCATCTTCTTGCTGTGTCCTCACCTGGCAGAAAGGAGATTGGAGCCTTCCTAGATCTCTTCTGAGGGCACTGATTCCATCATGAGGGCTCCACCTCCAGGACTTAATCGCATATCATGCAAACTTATGAGCATTCAGTCTATAGCAAGACGTGACTTTGTGCCCTTGAAGGGTATTTCATTTCACACCTAGTCACAATACAGTTTAAAACACTAAAGCAAATTTGAGTTTTATTAAAGTTTATCAGTGTTGTTATGCAGAGGTCCTAAAATATGCATTTTATTATCAGCACTGCATAATAGTGAGGGAGTTGGAAAAGGACATGGGCAAGACAAAATAGCATATATTTTAAAAATTGTTTTTCTGAGTTTGGAATACATATGTGTTTTTTCTAGTACATCTAATTTGTGAATCCTTAACAGTTTGGGCTAAATATGTTTAGCTATGATAAGGCCACTTAGGGTTTTTCCCCTCCATACAAAAAATACATAAAAGAGAGAGAGAGAGAAACACATAAGAGTTGCCACCCAAGGTATCCCGGGAGGCAAAACTGTCTCCATGTAATTCTATATTCTGCTTAAGGCTATTTGGATACAAAGAAAAAGCCCACTTAAACTAGCTCAATAAAGGACATTGACTGGTCTACCTTTAAATTCATGACCACAAACTTCATGTTAGTGTTTAATGCTATTGCCACTAATAAAAGAATAAGATGCAAATTGGCCGTACCATCACGATGCCCACCAGCCAATTGGGAGTGAGTATGCAAATTAACCCAATAAAGGTGGCAATGACATAGGCATCCGGCACTGCCCCAGCCACTCCGGGCCTCTGGGCAGGGTGGGAAGGCAGCTCTGGGCCTGAAGGAAAAGGCGGTTCCAGCTGGAGCAGAGGTGGTGCCCATAGCCAGGGAAAGAAAAGCCAGTTCTTACAGGAATCTTTATGCATCGGGCCTCTAGTTAAGTATAATAATATACCTGCCTGGTCCATTCATTCTTCCTTTCTCCTAAAGAACTCCTTCATGCCCTCTCCTCTGTCTGCTTATTTTCTCTGTACCTTCTCCTGGATTCTCAATCTCAGCTAATATCCTTGCTTTCCACCTCACTAAGAAAGCTGAGTCATTATACGAAAGCTTAGAATATTCCCACCACCACACCTCCCAACCTTCCAGCATGCACACTCGCACTTTTCTGCCTTCCCCCTGCTGTTGTCATGCTTCCATCTAAATGTAGCTCCTTCATCCTGCCCACTCCATGGGGCGACTCTAGCAATTCTACCTCTCTTTCCTACATCACCACTTTTTACCTCTTTGTTGATCACTCCTGTCAATATTGCACGTTTTGGGGATTTCTTACAACTTTAGAAAAACAAAACAAAACAAAATGTTTTTCTACTACACAACAAAGCCTGCTAGCTACCATGCTGCTACTTTTCCCCTTTGGTAGCAAAATTCCTATAGTCACTTTTTCTCTCATTCTATCATAAAACCATACCACTAGGCCTTTCCCTCCCACTATGCCACCAAAACTGGGTTTGTTGTGGTTGCCAGTGACCGTCACATTGCTAACTCAAGTGGCCAATGCTTCAGTTCTCATCTTGTGCAATGTGTTACCACAGGATCATTTGCTCCCTTCTTATTGCATTTTCCTCCTTTGATTTTACTCATCACACTTGCTCTAGGTTTTCTTCTTCTAATGTATCTTCTCAGACTCCCTTTCAGTTTCTTCCTCTTCAAAATGAACTATCTTATTTTATTTATATCTTTATTCTTAACTGAGGATATCTTTTTATTGACCTTAAAGAGAGATGAAGAGAGATAGAGAAAAGAACATTGATGTGAGAGAGAAACATCCCCCTTGCTGGTGTGTCTCAGTTGCTTGACCATAGTCCTGTGCATCAAAAGATCACTCATTGCTGATCAGGGTATGTGCCCAGATTGCTGGTTCAGTTCCCTGTTGGGGTTCCTGTAAAAGACAAACCAATCAATGTTTCTTTCTCCCTCTCCCTCTCACTTTCCCTTCTTTGAAAAACAATGACAAAAATTTTTTTAATCAATGAAAAACTTTTTTTTAAAAAGAGAGGAACATCAATCAGTTGTCTCCTATACCTGCCCCCACAAGGGATTGAAACCCTGATCTGGATATGTGCCCTGACTAGGAGTTGAACTGTTCAGTGCTCCAAACATCTGAGTCACCTCAGCCTGGACTCTCAACCTGGATTCTTAACACAAGAGCACACTCAGTTCTTGGATTTCATCCTTCAACTGGCTCATAAGTTTCATGGCTTTAAATATCATCAATATGCTGATTACATCTAAATATTTATCTCTAATCCAGACTTCACTCCCAAACACCAGATTTTATATATTTGATTGTATGTCCCTAACCGCACTGCTTATCTTCCTGCCAGAATTTGTAATGTGTGAGCTCTTCCCATCTCACTTACTGTCAATTCCATCCTTCCATTTGTTCAGGGCAGAAACTTTAGAATGCAGTGGTCCATTCTCTTTATTTCACATCCTAGATGAACTCCAATTACCTGAGACTTCAGAAGATTTGTAAAATTCCACCACTTTTCACCATCTCTTTTGCTCACACCATGCTGGATCTCTCATTTAAATTACTACAAGAGGCTTCTGGCCAGTTTGCCTTCTTCACACATTACCAGCCCCATATTGATTATTGTCGAATAGAAGCTAGAATCATTCTCTTAACATACATGCCAGATCTTGTCCTTATTTTTTTTCTCAAAGCCCTCAGAGTAGAAATTAATCCCAAACAAAAACCTATATGATTTTATATTATACTAGAGGCCCAGTGCATTAAACTTGTGCATAGGGGTGGGATCCCTTCAGCCCAGCCTGCACCCTCTCCAATCTGGGAATTGGGCCTAAACTGGCATTCATTCAGACACCCCTCTCACAATCCTGGACTGCTGGCTCCTAATCGCTCACCTGCCTGCCTGCCTGGTCACCCCTAACTTCCCCCCCAACCTCCCACCGGCCTGATCAACCCTCGCTGCTTCTGTGTGCTGGACAGATCACCCCTAACTGCCCAACCCTGCTGGCCTGGTCACCCAACTGCCCCCCCTGCTGGTCTAGTTGCCCCTCACTGACCCCCTGCCAGTCTAATCACCCCTTGCTGTCCTGGTCAACCCTAATTGCAGCCCCTTGTTGGCCTGGTTGCCCCTAACTCCCCCACACACACCAGTCTGGTCAACCCCAACTCCCCCCCCCCACCCTGCCAGCCTGATCACCCCTCACACCCTCCCACCACCAGCTTGGTTGCCCCATACAGCCTGCTATTCAGTCATTTAGTCATCCCTCACCTCCCTGCTGGCCTGCTCATAGGCAGCCATCTTGTGAGGGTGTGGGGGTTAATTTGCCTATTATCTATTTATTATATAGTATGCACCCCTCCCTCAGTGCCTCTCTGACCTCTTATCCTATTCATTCACCTTGCTTATTCTATTCCAGCCTCACTGAATTCTCATTGCCTTTCCCATACATCACTCAGCATCCCAGCGTGGGGCCTCTGCACTGCCTGCTCTTCCACAGATAGGCTCATGACCACGTTCTCCATCAGCTTTAAGTCTTTGCTTGTAGATGAGCTTTGGCATGAGGCTTGCACTGTCAATTCTATTTAAAACTGCAACCTACTGGACTTTCCAAGACTCCACACACTTCCTACCTTACTCTGTGTTTTTTGTCTATAGCATATAAATCATATTACTTTCTAACATAGTATGTAATTCACCTGTTTTTTATGCTTACTATCTGTTGTTGGTATTTTCCTGCTAGAATGCATTCCCAGTGAGGACAGGTGTTTTTCTAATGTTCTTTTGAAAGCAATGTGTCTGCCATAAGTGCTGAGAACATTTATTGAATGCGATGCATAGTATCTCAGCACATATGGCAGGCATATTGCTTTAAAAAGAACATTGAATAAGAACACAACAAGCATTGCCGAAACCGGTTTTGCTCAGTGGATAAAGCGTCGGCCTGCAGATTGAGAGGTCCCAGGTTCGATTCTGGTCAAGGGCATGTACCTTGGTTGCAGGCACATCCCTGGTGGGGGGTGTGCAGGAGGAAGCTGATTGATGTTTCTCTCTCATCAATGTTTCTGACTTTCTATCCTTCTCCCTTCCTCTCTGTAATAAATCAATAAAATACATTTTTTCAAAAAGAACACAACAAGCAATCTCAGAGATATTTCCTCCCCCCAAAAAAATAATAATTCCCAGATTATTTGTGAAAATCCAAGATTCCTGGGTACTGAGATCTAAACTAGACTTTAGGAACCAGAGTACGTCTCTGTCCATGCCTTTCTCTGGCTCTCTGGGATCTTTTTCTCGGGAGCCTGATGAACTTTTTCCATGGTGTCAGCTTCATTCTGTCTCTGCATATTGACTGTTCCCATTTTTATAGCTTGCTATAGTGTCTTTGTTCTGAATCCTCCCCTCCCTTTCCAAATTATGACCTTTTTTATTCTAATATTTAGATTTCAGATTCTTAGCAAATGAATATGATCAATCCAGCCTAGAGAAGTCATGCACCAAGAATAATCAGCTCTGGCTGTGGTAGGGGTCCAATCCAGGAAAAGCAGGGCCTGTGGAGAAGACCAGTTCACACTGAGGTTGGCTTTGGGGGGAAGACACCCTAACTTTATCCACAACAGTCATCCTCTTTACTAGGCCGAATTTCTAGCATAAATTATGAAGACATAGGAGCCAGATTCAAATCATAGATGATGTCCTAGTTCAAGGTCATTCCTTTAATAAAACATTAAGTTATTCTGGTGTTTCTTTATTAAAACAAATCTTAAAATCTGGTGTCCAGTTAGCCTATTCAGACTGTTGGACCTCAAAGGAGGATGGGAATAAAAGGGAGAGATCAACCAAAGGACTTGTGTGCATACATATGAGTCTAACCAGTGGTCAAGGACAATAGGGGGGTGGGGGCATGAGTGGAGAGGGGTGGGGGATTGGAATGAGGGGTTAAGGACAAATATGTGATACCTTAATCAATAAAGAAATTTAAAAAATAATCTATGCAAATATACCTGAAGAAGTATAGAATTTTCCAAAAATATACATACTATACATCCACATATATTTTGTATTCTATTGATACAGATCTTTATGATACCTTGAACATAAATACCATAAAAATAAAATAAAAAAGTCCTATTTGCTTAAATTCAAGTAGGTTTGAAAAATTTTTAAATGTATCAAAATATCAATTTTCCTTTTATTTCATTCATCTGATCATATTAATGTGTTTGTGTTTGGCTCTAATTCTGTTTTAATTTATTTTTAAATAGTTATTGTTGAAGGTATTACATATGTCCCCTTTGTTCCCCAAATGATTCCTTCTAGCCCACCCCTACCCACCACCCCAGGCCTTCACCAACCTATTATCTGTTTACGTGGGCTGTGCTTATATGCGTACAAATTGTTTGGTTAATCTCTTCCCTCCCACCCACCCACGCACACCAGCCTTCCCTCTGAGATTCCACAGTCTGTACCTTCTACTCTGTTTTAAATTTAAATTCTGGCTTTAAATTTCACTTACCTCAATTTTTCTCCTTTTATTTTAAAACCATGTATCCATCACTGTGCCCTGTTATGTTGGTGAAACTTGAGGATGACAACAAAAATAAGGAATAAGAACTAAAGTAGTATGTCAATAGGTTAATAACAACAGAAGTCTGTTGTTTAAGACATTTCCATGAGATAAACAAGACACTTTATAAAAGTATCATCACTGCATAAAGCATGAACCAAGAGGACCTATTCCTTTACAGTGTGAATACTAAATAAGCCTCCACATGCTGTTATATGCTTTACAGAATTGCAAAGCTCCCATCTAGAATAAAGAACCAACAGGATGTCTTCCCATCTGTGAATTTATATATTTTGACATGACTTATGTCCAGTCCTTTTTTAAAAAAAAAATTCTGTTATTAATCTGATAGATTTTTAAAAGACATACCTACTGAGGATGTTTTTTTGTTTATTTTGAGCACATGCAGATGATGACACCAATGTTATCTCATATAGGTGTTAATCATCAGGGTTTATTTATTCATCCGAAAACATTTATTTAGCATCTACTCTATACCAAATGGGGAAATAAAAGTGGAAGCTGGGAAACTAGTTAGACAGCTATAGCA